>CM056205.1:47370584-47970584 GCA_029692085.1 Gymnothorax javanicus
GGAGTGTGAGATGCAGAGGGTGCTGCTGGGGACCAGGCCCTCCTGCGGGGGGCTGCGGTCAGTGGTCCGCACCAGACACCAGCCGGGACGATCGCTGGGCCGCTCAAGGAGCTCCACCGTCTGTCCCGTCTGTATACTGAGCTCAGTACTGCACCCGGCAACGAAGTCCTGTAACACCACTGTGAGCTCACAGCCTCCTGACAACTGTGAGAGAGAGAGAGAGAGAGAAAGAGAGAGAGAGAGAGAGAGAGAGAGAGAGAGAGAGAGAGCTGAGTGTTACTCCACCTTTCCACCATAGGAAAATCACAGCTGAGGAATACAATACAAAAATCAAAAACCATTTCACAAATAAAGGCTGACAAGATAAAATGCCTGAAACCTTCAATCATCACAGAATGCAGCACCCATCTGGCAGTCCAAATTCAACAACAACCAATATAAAAAAGATACAGAAAGCAAGAGACACCTGTCCATCACCCTGAACCATACCAAGAGGTGTTAAAAACCCAACAAACTTTTGACTTTTAAACGGTGTAAATGAATTTTAAAAAATACGAAATGTGTAAGTAACAAATTTTGACAGCTTTATGGAGACATTTCTTAGACATGACAATTTTAGAAAAATTAGACATCCTCCTGGATCATATGGCAAACAGTACTAATAACGTGTCTGTCCAATGTTTGCTGTAAGCAGTGCATGAGTCCTGCATGGTGTGCAGGTCACTGAATTATCGATCTGTCTCTATGGGATCAGATCCAACTCCGCCAACGGAGCAGCAGGAAGTCTGTGAGCAGTGGGAGGGTGATCTGGATGGCACGATCCAGAATGACCCAAAGATGTTTAATGGGGTTCATGTCTGGTGAATAAGGAGGCCAATTTAACACGCAAATGTTGTTAGAGTCCAGTCAGTGCCGGGTAATCCTAGCAGTGCGAGGACGAGTATCATCATGCATGAAGATGACGTGACCGTTTTGGCAGATGTGGGGCACAATATGTAGATCCAAGATCTCATTCACATGGCCTTGTGCCGTCAGTGTTCTATCCGCAAATACTAGTGGAGACCAGCCAAACCCTATAGATGCCCACACCATTACACTACCACCGCCGAATCGATCCCCCAGCACAACACACAGATCAGCGCACCGTTCACCTCGTCTCCGATGCATTTCATTGCAATAGAGCAAGTAGCACGAGTCGTCACTAAAAATGATGAGATGTCATTGACGATTTGGCCAGTTTCTGTTAGAATGTGCCCGTCCCCATTGATGAAGAGTCGCAAGTGTGCGATCCATCGGGACAATCCCAACATGTGCTCTAACTGAGAGATGCCTTCATCCCAAAGCCATCTTCGCACCGCAGTTGAAATGGTTACAGCGTCTTCCAGGAACCTCTGCAGCGGTCACCGGTGCTGGAGAAAGCGGTCTCCGAGATGCATCACACAAACACGATGGTCCTGGGCATGCTTCGTCACACGAGGCTGTCCAGGCTGTGCTCGTTCTCGGGTGCTTTCTGTCTGCCTATATCGCATCTGCAGACGTAAAACAGTCACACGATGCAGCCCAAAGTGTGCTGCAACTCTGGCTGCACTCATTCCGGCCTTCAGTATTCTAATCGCCTGATACCTGTTCTGTTGTGTCAATCGTGGCATCATGACTTCTCACAAACACAAAGTTTTTAAACCAGGATTTCTATAGCCAGGGTTAATGTCGAGCAACGCAGACAACATTACTTCGCTCACACTCGTTTTTGTGTATTATTTGAGGAGTGGCTCATGTATTGGACTATCGTAGTCGGAACATGGTCTGCCTACTTACCAGTTCGTTAGTATTCACCATTTGTGAGGCAATACTCTACTTTTAATATCCTTGCATTTATTTTTTACTCCTTACATTATTTGTAAAAAATTTTGTACACTGTTGGTTGTTGCGTTTTTAATGCCTCCTAGTATACACAACACCTCCCAAAGCTTCCACATACTGTACATCTGAGAGAAAAGGAGAGAGAGAGAGAGAGAGAGAGAGAGAGAGAGAGAGAGAAGCAAATTCAGCTGATCAGGCTGTTTCAATGAACTGGAGTTTCGTAACCTACTCTTGCAGTATATTTACACTTCAAACCCCTGGCCCATGTCCAAGCTCTGGTTCCAGGTGTACAAAATATAACTTCACAGCAGGTACACAAAGCACTTGATATTCCCATCAGGTATACTTCATTCCCACTGTATTAGAGCAAAAGCAGTATTCACTTGCCATGACCAGCATCTTATATCACAGACAATATTTAATGTTCGCTTGACAAGATTGAAGTGCACCCAAAATGATTTAAGCCTTGAAATCGCATTACGAAATAAGAAACTGTTCGAGAGCAGAACATGTTAACGCCAAGTATTAAATCCCAGCTGTACGCGAGAAGCAGACTTCAGCCTCATTAATGCACCACTAGAGGGAGAGAAGCCGCAGGAGATATACTGATCTCTGCTGTCAATTCACTCCTGCTCCACACACCACCCGAAACATATTAGCTCTCGACAGGAAACACAATGACTGAAGGAATATAAAAGGAGGCTCAGTCATGGAGCATGTCAAACTGGCACTGCTTAATCCCCCCGTTAGTTAGCTCAGCTAGTCCCCCAAATGAAACCTTCGAATCCTTTCTCATTGTACACCCTTATCCACAAAATGAAGAACAGGACACAGGACTTAGGCGACTGAAGTGATGTCCTGTAATGGAATTAATACACGGATCACAGCCAGCAGGGATTATAGGAGGTAAACAGAAGGATCCTTCTGAAATGATGATGGATCTGACTCACAGACGATTAGAGTACACCCTCCCAGCTTTGAGGATAGTATCATCGCAAGTGGATTCTGAGCCACCAAATTAATGCCACCTCGGCATAGCCCAGCGATTTTTATCTTAGGTGCCCTGAGCCGAGAGTTTGAGCTCTCACATTAGCTTCCAAAACGGAAAACAGCAAAAAAAGCAACTCCTTGTTAATGACAGAGAGACTGCCCCGTCACAAGGACAACTAATGACCTATTTCTTTTGTTTATTTTTAATGAAAAGGAGTGAAAAAGAGTTGTATTCATTCATTACAGTTATTTAGAGTTATTCAGTAATTTTCAATAGTGACATGCAGTTGAATAGCGTGATTAGGGCCTAATCCCTGCTCTAAGGTCCATCAACAGCAGTGGTCTTTTTTGGGCTATACTTCGGTTGAACCGCCAACATTCTGATCCACAGCAGTGTGCTAAAAATTAGGCTACAGGCCTCCCGCAACAGAGACAAAGGGGGCACTCGGAAGGTCCTATACCTCCGCCATGCCATACATCTGCTCGTTTGGCTTAAGTATATGTTCTGGATCACTGCCAAAATTAAATCAACTCCTACTTGGACTACCACCTATC
Organism: Gymnothorax javanicus; assembly: GCA_029692085.1. Taxonomy (NCBI): domain Eukaryota; kingdom Metazoa; phylum Chordata; class Actinopteri; order Anguilliformes; family Muraenidae; genus Gymnothorax; species Gymnothorax javanicus. The sequence continues at coordinate 47,373,990 of CM056205.1, forward strand.
AGCCTGCCAAATTTCATGCCAAAGCATTCATAACTTTTTGTGTTATCCAGTTAAAAGACAGACAAACAAATAAATGAAAGGTCATTCATAGAATGACGACTTGCCGAAATCGCGCACAAATCTCTGAAACAGAGTTGGTTTCAAGTCTCGAGCTGTAATAGTAGCAAAGTTATGAACCAAAATGTGGTTTTTATGTTTTTGGTGACCCTGACGTTGACCTTTGACTGAGGGACTAAAAAAGCATAGGCTTCAGGTGACAAACCTCCTCTATCATATGATGAAGCTTCATGAACATAAACAATATGCAAAGGGTAAAAAAGTGTGTCACTAACAAACAGACAAATAAACATACGAACAGACGGCTAACGCGATCGACTAACATACTTGCCAAAATCGTAGATTTCGGCCAGTAACAAACGGGTGAAAACATAACCTCCTTGGCGGAGCCAGTAACTTTTTTTCCATGTATGAAAGATTTCTGCAGATACATAATGTGCACAAAAAAACAACTTATGTGGCGTTAAATTATTTACATTTATAGGACAATAAAATTTTTAAATGCCCCTGAAAATGGAATAATTTTGCACAAAGGGTAATTAGCATGACACTCATTAAAGAGCACTCTTTAGTAGCTGTTCAACACACTCTCCTCGACAGGAGTGCTTAGCACCCTCTTTCATATCAGTAATGCTCTTTAGCACCTCAGTCAATGTAAAGCATTTAGCATCACCTTCTGCAGTAAGGACCATTTAGCACCTCACGGTCAATTTAGATCATTTAGCATCATACTCTTCCCTAGCATCTTTTAGCACCTCCCATTCAATTGTTAGCATAGATCTTCCCCTACTTTGCACTATAACTGCTACACCCCCTCAGTTAAGAGGCCTTAGCATCCATCCACACAATCAGTAACACCTTAGTACCTCACACTCAATTAAGACCATAGACATAGCAACACCCACTTCACAGCAGGACCACACCCCGTCTCAGTTAGAAGTATTTTGCAATATCCTCTACATAAAGACCTTGTAGCACCTCCTGAACAGCTAAGAGCATTTAGCATCATCCACCTTAGATGCTCTCAGCTGAACACCACAGCTGTCAGTAACTGTTCGGCTTGTAACCGTGCACTAACAGTGTCCTGCTCTGCCCAGGCAGTTAGGGGACTCTGTCAGTCCTCACAGATCCCGGCAAAACGGTACACAAACAGTACTTAGGGTTAAAAGAGGGACTCCACTCATCTCCATCCAGGAGAAGAAACCAAAACATACAGTACCGTGCAAAAGCTTCAGGCGCATTGAATTTTTAAAAATTTAAATTTGTTCTTTGGTGTATATTCTTTGATTTTCCCCATTAGTGATGCAGTAGATAAAACACATCCGAGCCACCAAATACTAATATAAAAATAATCTTAGAAAATATTACATGTATTTCATTAAAGATAGCTGACAAAGACACTATCAAAGGAGATTACCTGGAGACGCAGAAGCAATTTAGACTGAGCCTGCAGAGGGACTGTGACAATATGCTTGGAAAACACAAACTGCCAATTACCCAACAAAACTATGAAACTGCAGGACAGTATTCGTAATTTTTGGCAAACAACACACTAAATATTGAATTATCGTCGTTCTGAACAGTTACAGCTCTTCATAGAACGTTTTTGACTATTTGGAAACATTTCATTTCATGTAATTTGCAAACATCTTGGCCTCAAGGAATTGCGCCACAGGACCTAAAAATTTGGCGCAGTACTGTAGCATGGAGGTAGATTACCTAGGACTAGAACATAGCCACTACATCACTTACCACTGCTCCGCCAGAGAATCAGTTTTCACTTAAAACTATTGTACAGGATCAGTTTACAGTTAACACTATTGATATGATGTCATCCATGTTGGCTCTTCTGGGGCCCAGGAGTGAACAGAGCCACCTCACGCCCCCACCGCAGGGAAAGGAGAGGCGCAGTGCTAGTCATGCGACTCCTGCACACAATGAACCCAGCTACACAAACTCTGCTGAAATCCTAAGTGCACAATGATGAGTTTGTTCTTACTGTAAGTTTCCTGATGCCCCGCAGGTTGATTGCTGCTGATTAAATAGTACTAAGGCAAACCAAACTCCGTAAGCACACTTATTTATCCCGTAGTTTAACCACAGAACTTCCACTGAGAAAAGGAGAACATGCATCTCTTTTACAAGGATGCATTGGAACAAACGCCAGCTAGAATGGGTACAAGTATGAAGCAATGGAGTGATGTAGGGTAAACCTCCAGGACGAGTTAGAGATGAAGGGAATAATTCTACCCAACTTCATCTCTCTAGATACATGATAGAATCCCAAGCATCATGGGGGGGGGGGGGGGTGGGGGTGGGGGTAGAAACAGCAAATCTGCCATTGCTGGACAAGCAACCTACCAAAAGGCCAGTCTGCCACCCCACTTATACAAATTAGGGCTCCATCCTGCCCCATTTAGAAATATTTGCTTGTGAAAATTGAGGTCTGCTGACTGGGCAAAATTATCTGAGTGTATTTCCGTGAACCTGGATGCATTAGCGTGCTTTAAACTGTGAACCTTATAACTAGTGCACTCCTTGGAAGAAATGTGAGTAGACCTTTGCAAATTACAGCAATGACCAAAAACATAAAATTACTCCACAAACTTTTTTCACATTTAACCACAATTCCCAAACCTAGCAAAGTTATGCCAAGTCCATCTTAAAATAAAGCACTCAAATGCTGCCTCGGGTAGTCCTCTGACCAGGGTTTTTGAAAATGGCAACAATTACGGTTACACAGTAAAAGAATAGCCAGCTGGTCAATGAATACATAAAATGTTCCAGGTCTGTAATGTCAAGGTAACTATATCCAAATTTGTCTGCTCTTTTCACAGAAAATTTTGAGAAAGCCATAGATATCTTTTTAAAATTTGTAAATTTAGAAAAAAAGAAAAACAACACAAGGTCAAAATCTAGCACATGGCTGAACTGCTGATGGTCAAATGTGGGGAATTGTGGGCAACGAACAACGGCCAATGGGGAAGTACACGAGGCTGGCTGACTTCATCGGTCAGTCGGTTAGTTAGTCACTCACTCGCTCACTCGACCAGGGACACCCACGGACGGACGTACGTAAGGCTGGACCGTACTGCTCTGACAAAAAAAAATATATATATATATGTATCATGCAGTGATTCATCCAAGGTGGTTCTGGGGGCACCCCTGTGTACGCAGATTTTTGCTCTTAACCCCCGCGCTGGTAATTTGTCCTAATTAAGTGCATTTCATGTATAAAGAAGTTATTTACAGTCTTGAGCAACATTTTCACAGAATTACCTATGAGTGCCACGAAGAATAAAAAACACATGAACAAATTGTGTCTATTTCTTACAGTATATGCAAACAATTTCAGGAAACATTTTAAACAGATCAAATTATAAACTGAGAAAATCAGAGAGCCCAAATTAGAGTGCGGAACACAGGCATTATGAGTTCTCACAATAATTTGTGACAATCATTTGCTTGCCTCATAAATTCTGTTTTTGAGGATATATGTCCATAGTTTCACCAACTGGGAACCAACTGATTCTTTACTTTGATAAGTTAATATTTCCACTTTTTATTCATTTGTTTCTATCAAAATGTGTATATTGATAGTATGATGGTATACATCAGCCAAAATGTGAATTAAGAGGATAAATAACTGCTCTAAACACAAATGCTCCTAATTAAGACATTAACAGCTTGTGAAAATTCTACAACTGTAAGTGTGGTTAAAACAAAAACCAGCAAACACAGTCAGCTCCAGGACCAGGCTGGGAGAATCACTGCCGTGCAGTAAATAAGGAACAGTGTACTATAGGCTATAACTACAGGCTAATCTGAAATTGGTAGTATATGATGTAATCCATTTAGTTCATAACTAAAACTAAACTAAAAACCCGCTTGGACGAACATGGCCAAAATGGAACGCCCCCTATTGGCCGAAGTATGGGTCCGATTCAGCTGAAAATCGAACTTGGTCAAGACCTCATGATCATATATACACATGTGAAATATGACAAGGATCGGTGAAAAACTGAACACACTAGAGTGCAGACAAGCCAAAAATTACGCATACATGCACGCACACACGACAGACCGCCACTAAAGACCCCGAGCATAGCATAAGCCCCTTCGGGCCTTTTGGCCAAGTGGGCTAAAAATTCAGAAAATAAAGCCAAAATAAAAAAAAAAAAAAAACACCCAGCCGCAGTGCATAAATAGAAGCCTTTTATTCGCTTTCAATGATTACAGGTTGTCAACCATGGAAAAATATGAAGGGAAGAAGATCAGACTGAGTCTGCCCTTTTCTGCAGTTTCTCTAAGCATAAGTTTTGATTTTTTTTTTTTTTTGTAACTGAAGACCTCTTCAGCAAGGTTCTCAAAGGAAACAAAGTACAAACATGTATCGCAGTGAAGCCCAACGACGGCCAAAAAGGTTATTTCTCTTTGCCGCAGCATCATCTTGTCCCAGAAATGGCAGGTGCTTAAACAGCGCATTTGCACCCAAATGTGAGATTTAAACCCACAACCCACGAGGCCAACGTGTTACCGGTCAGCTAAGGGTTAAATCGCCCCCAGCTAAGGGCCAACGTCTGCAATTTTAACTCAAGGGTTGTATCTCTTGAGTGTTACAGTGTAAACCGGAACACAAGGACTTTGCTTTATAGCACTTCCCGACGGCAGCTAGCAATCTAGCCTAGCTACACCCACTACACATGGGGATGAGGTAAGGGCAGCCCACTGTCCATTCAGTCACCAATGTGCCAGCTTGCTCCTAGATGGCTACATGGAGAGGCCGTTGCACCGCTATACTGTCTCACCCTAATAACAAAAACAAGAATGTGGCATTCCACGCAAAGTATGATCCAGAATCCTATGCATCTCATCTGCCTCATAAGCAATTGCAAATATGCAAAAACCACACCTGCTGGAATTTCTCAGTTCTCCAAAAACTTTAATGCACGGGTACAACCGTATATAAACTTATAGCACCGAGGCATATGCAATCTATTCATGTGCAACTAGGGAGAGGCAAAATCAATTCTGAACATCTGCATCTCGTAATACAAGGTGTTTCCCTTCTTAAGGCCAAGATTTGAAGACTTTTTACTCAGGGTGTTACGTCCGTCGAACAGAAATCCATAGTTATGCACATTCATGTGCATTTTAACTAGGATCTTAAAATAGTACTTGGCATCTGCATACTCACTCAGAGTGACATTTGCCAGTAATACATATTTTTCTAATTCCGTTATGATGTCACGTTTGTCCAGTTCCCAGGCTCAGTCTGAGCATAAAATATACAACCATCTGCTCCAGAGATGGCTGTCAAGCAGAGCTTTCAGAAATGAGTATGGCATCTAACCAGGATGGGAGCACAGAAGCATTACATTCATGAAGAAATAACAGACTCAAACAGATGGAATACTTCAGTAGCCCAACCCTGATTCCTGCCTGAAAAAAAGCATTTAAACATAAATTCAGCAAGAACCAGCTGTGAGTCACCTGATCATGTGTATAAATGCAAGGCACAAAACAGCTCTATGCTTCGCGAAGAGGTCTAAAAACAGCTGGTGTCGACAATCTGGCAAACATGTTCAATTTAACATGTTAACATCTCGACATAACAAAAGCGCGCCACATATCTACCACGAGTTGGATGAAACTTCCAGCTAAGTGCATCAAAAGCACGTTGTACCGTAGAAACATTAACTCAAGCCAGTTCACACACAGCTGGGTGACCCGACATGTCGGTTACAGTAAATCTTTAGCGCTGTTACTTACGCGACTGCCCTCCTTAGTCAGTTTAAAGTTCATCCACTTGGGCATGGCGTGAGGCCGGGGATGAGATCAGGAGCGGCAGCAGTCCACAGGCTAACCCTGAGTATCACTGCAGCCCGAGGAACCCAAATATACAAACCACTGAGCGAGAGCTACTCCCCTCCGACAGCCGAGAGAGAGAGAGAGAGAGAGACGGACAGTGAGCGAGGGTGTGTTTGAGTGCGTGAGAGAGAGAACATGAGTGTGAGAGCACGTGGAAGAGAGAGAGAGAGAGAAAAGGACAGAGCAAGAGAGGGTGTGTGTCCGAGTGAGTGAGTGAGTGAGTGAGTGAGTGAGTGGGAGGGAAAGAGAGAGAGAGAACATGAATGAGGGCATTTGGAAGGGAGAGCAAACGGGTGTAGGGGTGTCTGTGTACATGACAGAGATCACGAGTGCACACACAAGACATGACGTATGTGTGTGTGTGCGCGTGTCCACCTGCATACGGGTGTGTGAGACACAGACAGAGGTCGTATGAAGTGGATCTGTTCGAGAGAGACCGAAAGCGAAAGAGCCGGAGAGATCATGGGTGTAGGTGTGTGAGAGAGAGAGATCATGGGTGTGTGAGTGTGTACGTGCGTGACAGAGATCATGGGTGTGTGAGCGTGTGCGTGTGTGTGACGGAGAGGGAGAACACGAGTGTTTGAGGCATTGTAGCAGAGAGAGGGCATGAGTAAAACTGCATGATCAAGAAAGAGGAAATGATCAGCTGAGAGCACGTGGGAAAGACTAGATCCGCACATGATAAACACAGAGCAAGAAAGGAGAGACTGAGGGAGAGAGAGACTGAAGGAATGAGATGGAGAGACTGAATCAATGAGCGAAAGGAAGAGAGATAGACTGACACACAGAGTGAATGTGAGAGAGAGTGAGTCTGTAGCCCAGATGCACAGCCCTGCATAAGTGGACAGTCTTGTGAGTGACAGGGACTCTCACAGAATAAGGTCATTATGTGCAGGAGGCCCATATGAGAACACTGCAGCACTGACAAACACTACAGCCCCTCTAAATCACTCACAGCACTGCAGTGAAGATACACCCTTAGCCTCTGGCTACCAAACAAAGAGACAAACTCCAGAGGTCAAAGTGCTCCATATAAGGAACGACATTATACATTCATGGGAGAAAAGATGGACATATAAATAGGCAGGACTCTTAAATGATCACAAAAACCACGTCTATCATTACAGCAGTACGTAAAAACCTTTTCCTCCCTGCTTCAAACATTATTAATAAAGACACCTGGCTAATTAATAACTGAAATATGATGATGGTACAGCCAGGCAATGATAATTTAGGGCCAAATTATTTTACTGTGGCACTTTAACAGGGTGTGGTCCCAGAAGAGACCTTGATATGATTATGAAACCAGAGTATGTTCAGTTCAAAGTCTGCCTGGATCTAGGCATTAAGCCAAAGCAGCCACGGACGGATAATAAGATGATGAAAAATACATGGAGTGCCAGATGTTGGATAAATTAGGAGGCAAAGTGAGTATTATTAAAAGTAGGCAGCACTGATATTAAGCAATGCTTGCATCAGACCACATTTGGGTGGGTCTGACCAGCCGCAGGAAGTCAACTCAAAGGAAGACATACGTTTCATCCAAATGCCCACACTTGTGCTCTTTGTACATGGTCAGGTGGCCACTTGCGTGACACATTTCCAGGAATGGGCCAAAGTGTATAAGTAGGCGTAAAGACCACAAGCGCTGTGAGCTTTCGTCATCTCCTGTCAGGACGCACTTGACAAAAGGAAGACGTTTCCAGCCGAGGCAGCAGTCAGGAGTTTGTGAGAGTCAAAAATGACATGAAGTGGATACATTTGCGAATACAGGCCCAATTAGCTATCCAAACATTAAAAAAACATATAACATTGTCCAAAATGATACGTAAATACAGCAATAAATTAGCTAATAAGGCGTCAATAAATAAACGACGAATTAGATCACAGTAGCTTAATTTGCACTTAACATATTGCCCAATAACTGAAACTTCAGTAACCTGGTCAAATTTTATTTACATAGGAATATTTTCTTGCCCGTCACCTGAGTAACCATTCCTTCCTTTCTGCATACAAAATCCTGATGCATTGCGGGACACACTTAGCCCTTTATCAGGCACCGTATAATAGCGCTCTGAAGTGGTATCAGGAAAGGGCTCATAAGTGTGCATTAAGTGCACCTGAGCTTGGGCATTTTCAGAAATAGGATGGAATAGTCTTTCACAAATATTCTGTGGTGCATGAATGTGCAATCAAAACTGCACGACTAAAGAGTGGGTATCGAGAGGAAGCCACAGAAACTCCAGGCTCAGCTCCCATACTAAGTCATGGCCATCTTAGACGTGCTGCTGGTCTAAAAACGTGTGCAAATTCAGCATTGTTACATTAACTGCAGGTGTGTGAAAGAGTACTATTGAGCATTTGTGAGATATTCAAGCAGCGCGTATTGAGTAATGCTGTGACTACCATGACTAATATATGTGCCGTAAAATATAAGCACAATATTATCAATTCAGCTTCCTGCCTAAATAGTGTTGAAACTAGAAAATTTGACACAGATGCCCCCGCATCTGGGAAATTCGACAAAATTTACCCTAGTTCAAACACCTGAAAAATTGCCAAAATTTTGAAAAATTCAAAAACAAGCGATGAGTTGCACACCTTTTGGGTCTCTACAAAACACATGTATAAATTCAATGAATTCTGTTGAGCAGATTTTGAGGAGCGGTTAGACTACACCCCTTATTACAGCAAAGGGAGAGGGAAACCTCACTAAATTTACCTAAGTTCAAACTCCTGAAAAATCATCAAAACTGTAAAAATTCATAAACAAGGTACGAAATGCACACCTTTAGCGTCCCTACAAAGTACATGTATAAGTTCAATGAATTCCATTGATTAGTTTTTGAGAAGCAATAGATAAACGATACCCCCGATCAACATGATCAATCGCGTACAAACTTTCGTACGCACGCTCGTATGGACGGACAAGGGTAACCCCATTTGCCCCCAGCCGGAGCATAAAAATATATGGCCCACTGGTATAAGTATTGTCTTCTTCTAAACTTTCAGCATTTATCAGATCTGAATGATAAGCAGAACTTTGGTGACCTTACCATGACTCCTCTCAATGATGCATTAGCCACCAGTAGCTTCCTGAAGTTAGGGGACTCGTGAAAATCATCACATAAAATCATTCTTTCTGCTGTCGGGGTTCCTACACATTTGGAATTTCAAAATTCCATACTTTTCCATACCCTAATTTCCAGACTTCTCTGCGTTTTTTTTTTTTTTTCAGAGAAATATGCTACATCTGAGTAAATATATCAGTGTATCATAAATAAAACATCTACTTTCATTTAATTATTATTAATATCTTTATTTTAACACATTTTAACAGTTCAATGCTTACAATTTTTGTGTCCCTCAAGTGTCTGAACATAAAACTGTAACTAACCACACACACACACACACACACACACACACACACGCACAGAATTATGTGCAATTAATTGTAAAAAAAAAAAAAAAAAAAAAAAAAAAAAACTGCGTACATACCTATACCTAGGTTATATGCAGGCAATTCTGGTTGTTCCACTTAAAGTTGTACCATAAAAATCAATCATGACCTTGTCACTGTCAGCTGAGTTGTGCACACCGCAATTTTGGAAGTGCTCCACAATACGCGAAATTACAAGTACACTAGCTGGTCTGTTGCAGAAGTCTGATAGTCTATTTAATAGGCCTTGGCTTCGGTGACTAATACTGAAAATCGGAGCGCAAATTTCGTGATATCAGACTAGCCGTTTGTCTTATTTACCAGTTACTATTATTATTTAACAGTTTTTTTTTTCGCTATTTATATTTTGCGCATTTCTAAGGGTAATGGAAACGCACACAGAGAGTGAGGACGATATCCGACGTTATTAGCCCCAAGAATCACAGTCTGCTTCGTGACCGTAGACTGTGACACATACTCCTATTTGAGACATTGCGCTGAGTAGCCTTCTGGTCGCAGGAGTACAATGGGGAGGCGCTACCAGTTAGTTTTTGAATCAGTTTTGAACATTAGCTGTAATCGACAAAATATCATTCTACTGACAGCTGGCCAATTATCGGAACCCCAAAGAAAACGGACTATAAATCTGTAAGAACCGCAGCTTTTCTCATCTTTATCGTACTCCAATGAAAATTAATAATCTTTGCACTCGGACCAAACAGTCACCGATTTCATACATACTGCATGAATAATCATGTACATGCGGAACTTCAGATCAGAGTGGAAGTGCGCATCCAGTCTAATCAATCAGGATAGAAGGTTAGCGATTGATATTGAAACGCTAAATAAAACCATTCGCCACTGAACGCAAGCACCCATAGCTGGTATCAACAAGACTCAAAACAGGAGTCTGTGTCACGAACAGTCTACGGTCACGAAGCAGACTCTGTTTTTTTGGGCTAATAACGTCGGACATCGTTCTCACTCTCTAGGTGCGTTTCCATTACCCCTAGAAATCCGCAAAATCTAAATAGCGAATAAAAAACCGGTAATGAAAACACTGTCTGATATCATGAAATTTGCTCTCCGATCTGCAGTATTAGTCACCGAAGCCAAGGCCTATTAAATAGACTATTCGACTTCTGCAGCAGACCAGCTAGTGAACTAACTTGTAATTTCGCGTATTGTGGAGCATTTACATCGTTATTGTCAGACGAGCATTTACAAATTTGCCGCGTGGACAACTCAGCTGACAGTGACTTGGTCGAATGCTTTGCCATTCTCATCGATGCATGAGTACAGCCGAGCTGTGATTGGCTGATGTACGTAATGGTATCAACCGACCTGTAAAAAAAAAAATTCGCGGCCCGGCATAAAACACGATCCGGATAGATACCTAATTTTCTAATTTAGAAAACAGTATTTTAGAACAGGCGTAATATTCTGGAAACATAAATATTTTTCCATACTTTATTTTTCATTTTCCATACTTTTTAATACCTGGAAATTAATCAAATTTTTTTCCATACTTTTCCATACTTTCCATACTGGCGTAGGAACCCTGTGCTGTCTTCGGCGAATGGTAAGCTGATCAAGAGTCCACTCAAATTTCAGGTCAGGTTTGGCCAGTAAAAATATGCCACATCTCTAAAGTCTCAAGAGAAAAATCTGGCTGCAGCACTGCAGTGTTTGCTGATATTTCATGCACCTCTGCAGATTACCGACTGATGAAAGTTAAAGAATTGCTCAAAGTGTCTCGCTTGCTCCTTAGGCCTTATTTGGCGAGCGATTGAAAAACAGTCACGAAAGCTTATAGACACGGCAACCTTCCAGGACCTGGGTTTGATAAATCTGATTTTATACAAAAGACTATAACGCAAGTCTGGATCGGATTTTTGCAAAAGCACAGTTTCTCATTGTACATTATATGCCATTAACATTTCTTTGTCTGTCGCGTAACATTTATTCCCAGGCAATGAATTCAGGTTTATGAGTCAAATCAGAAATTAAGCACTCTGCAGCAAACCTGAATGGTAACATACTCTTAAATTGTTAATGAAGAACACTAATTAACAAAGCAAATGGCGCAGAAGTTGCACTTAGTTAAGACATTCATTGAAAAAACTTCAGCACGCTCAACCAATTCTAACTAATCAACAGATCTTCTACAATAGAGACCAGAGAACAATGTGGGGAACCAAGACCAGAGCTGAGTTCAAAATCTCCCCCTATCACAGATTTAGTGCACTATATAGTGTGTTCGCCATTTCGCAGTGTTGTTAAAATTCTTCGTGGTTAATTTCATCCACTATATAGTGGACTATAAAGTACCCACAATGCACTGCGAAATTGAGTGAGCAAGCGATGTACACTACAATGTAATCTGGTATACCACAATGCACTGCAATCTATTCTGCCAGAGAAGAGGAAGGAGAAGAGCGAGATGGCTCCGCCCTGCAGAATTACACCCTCAAATGTTCCCGTGAGTGTCCGCTTTGTTTACATGATGCTCGGCGCGTCCGCTTACATCACAGGAGAATCAAGCGCTTCTGCTGACGCAACCATGTTCAGAAAATTCCGGTGTAGTGTCCGAAATCTCCTTTGGTCATTCCCTATGTAGTGCACTATATCGTGTACACGATATAGGGAATAGGGAGTGAGTGAATGAGTGGACGATTTCGAACGCAGTCCAGGCCTGTATCTCCCACTATACAGTAGAGCAGGGCTATTCAACTTTATCCTGCAAGAGCCGTTGTGGGTGCAGGCTTTCATTCCAACCCAGCACTTACACACCTGACACCACTAATCAAGCTCTTTAGCGAAGACTCTTGGGGTTGATTAGTAGTATCAGGCGTGTAACTGTTTGTTTGGAGTGAAAGCCTGCACCCACACTAGCCCTTTCTGGATAATGTTTAATAGCCCTGCAGTACAGCATAATAACAAGCAGACCTGCTTTTGACATTAAAAATGTATCCCATACTATACCTTCAGGCGAACAAGTCCTCAGTCTCTCTTAATGTCCAGAAGATGAATTTTCGCATTGCTCCACTTGGTTCAGCATTGCTGTGAAATGGCTACCACTGAAGCCATTTTTTTCCCAGATTGTATTTACCATAATCATCAGTGACACAATTAATAATATTCCTAACGATCATATTGAGTTCTCAGTAAGACCTGCAGACAACTACAGATTACAGTGTTTCCCATACATTGACGAGACTATGGCGGCCCGCCATAGTCTCATTTACCCCGCGCCATAGCCTCAATATGCGCAAATGCCGCGTGTTGAGATTACATGCGCACATTAAAAAAAAAAAAAAAAAAAACGGAAAAATAGGAAAGGTACCGGAAGACGCGCAATTTGCGCCCCCAATCAAAATGAGAATAATACCCCCCGCTAAACAAAAGGAGATTAATATGCCCCCCCGCTGAACAAAATGAAAGTCATCCTCTCCCCCAGCCGCTGAACAAAATGAGAATCATCACCACCACCGCCCGCTCAACAGAATGAGAATGACCCCCTCCAGACATCAGTCTGCCACCACACATGTGCCCCCATAGTCTCAAAAAATTCTGTGGGAAACACTGTGCAGAAGGAACCCCAGAAAACAGTGTATGGATGAAACCCTCCTGTGGAGGCAGATGACAGAGTGCAGTGACTGGGTGGAGATCCATAGAATGGAAAACGCTCTACCAGGACAGAAATAGGGTCAAGAGTGCAAAAACAATGACTCATTTTACGAGACAAAAACAGGACTTGTTTATTGCTCAAGGAAGAGCCAACTGCCTGCAAAGTGTTTTCATAAGAGAAAACATAACAGCATTCATTCAGTGAGGGTCAACTAAGACAAGCTTACTTTGGAAAGATCAGCTGTTACAGCCTGCCATTTTGTGTTTGGGACGAAAATCAGAGAACACACTGCCGCAGCCAACTCTTGTAGGAGCTTTAGATGCGGAATTAAGACTGTTTATAGGGTTTGCAAAGAACAGAGTTCAACCAAACCACACTTTTGTAACCACGATTTATTTTCAGAAAAAAAAAACGCTTAATTTGCCTGTTTAACAGTTTCAAATAAAAGCCCCAAAACAAATTAACTTTTCCAAGTTAAAAATAAAAAATATTGCAAATGCGCCTGCACAATAGAATGTTTTCACATTATTAACTTGATATTTGCTTCTTTTTTAAAATCAAGTAAAATTTCACTATCATCCACAAAGCCGTAGAAGGTTTAGCCCAGTAGAAGAAGTGCATAACAAGGGACATACATGGAAGCTTTACATCTCTGGAGAGTTCGAATGAGACGTGTACATTTGTTCATACTAAACTGGTCGTAACATTTAAACCATACCCACAGATCTTTAAACAAGGAGTGCAAAGAAGGCCTTAGTTTCAGCAAGCTAAAAACAATAAATAACACTAAAAAACAAAACCCTGCTCAATAACTTTCAATTAAAAGGCCGCGAACAAAGGAGAAATTTTTATGAAATGCAAGAGAAGAGGGCAGCTTGCTGCCTAGCAAGAACCATAGGTCTGCAAATTACAGTGCCAGACAACAGTTTGGACATACCCACATTTTTCTTAAAATACATGTTAAATATGGAAATAAGAACCCTTTATTTTACGAAAAAGAGATCCAGTTCTTAAATGCATCAAACTAACCAGCATTTGTTGCCGTAACTGTTGAGCATATTCTACATATTTTTTATGAGGACAGTCATATGGCTATAATGAGTTTGCAGCTGAGCGGCAGTGTAAGTTCCCAAAGATGTGCTGCACTAGTGATTTGCTTCTCATTGACTTTTTTTGCCCAAAAAGTCCCAAAGCAGCTTTATGTTAATTCAGCCATTGGAAAATGAGGGAGCTCGTTTGTCAGTTTACTTTGCAAAATATGGCTTGTTTGATCATTCAAAAAAATTTTGGACAATATTCAAACAAGCAAGTTATTCTCTTTTTATTTCCGACTGTTTACCTCTAATCAGATTCTATTTGAGATTAGAAAAAGCAGCTAAGCTGCTTAAATTTCTCTAAAACAAGAGTGCTATGAAAAAGTGTGTCCAAACTTTTGACTAGCACCGTACTTCAAGTTCCTGAAAACAGCCAGACCCATCAGACTTAAATAGGTCCCGTCACATCCTCCAGACTCTGTTATTCAATGGCCTTGCCGCACCACTCCAAAGCAGTACTTAGAGCTGGCTCGGCACGTGGGCGTTTCGGAGATGCAAACATGCTGATCCACGTCACCAAAGCCCCAGCTCCCCCTATGTGACTGGAACCAGAGTCTAAAAACAGGGAGGAACCCTCGACATCAGATCCGACCGCACCAGACTGGCTACTTGCCAAGTCAACAAAGAGCGTGTCCTTGAACAGGGCTGCCCAGCCCAGTCTCTGGAGATCCACTGCACAGTCTTACACGTTTTCATTCAAAACACAAGTCAGCACACCTCATTCAAAGGCCAGAACAGGCCTGTCAAACAATGTTCCTTGAGATCTACTGTCAAGTAACATTACACTCAAAATTTAGGAAAGCACACCTCATGCAACAGCTAGAGCAGGGCTGCCAAACAATGCTCTTTGAGATCTATTGACCAGTAGCTTTTCTCTGAAAAACCAAAGTAAGCAGACCTCATTCAAGAGCTAGACCAGGGCTGCTAAAAATATTCCAGGAGATAAACTATGCAGTAGCTTTTCACTCAAAGCCTAAAGAATCAAATTTTATTCAAGGGCTAGAGCCCGGCTGCCAAACAATGTTCCTGAAGGTCCACTGTCCAGTAGGTTTTCACTCAAAAGCTGATGAAAGAAGCCCAATTCAAAAGCAAGAGCAGGGCTGGCCAACAATGTTCCTCAAAATCTACTGTGCAGTAGGTTTTCACCCCAAACCAACAGAGACAAACTTCATTCAATAGAGGTCTGATTGAGTTGCTAGCCAATAGAACCATGTATACAAAATGAGGGCAGAAATGAAATCTAGCAGTTGGGCAGACCTCCAAGAACAAAACTGGACACTGCGGACATTCATCAGCCCCTGATACCAGCTTCAACAGGGAAAAGGTCAATGGGAGGAGAGTGAAGACCAAGTATAAAAGGAGCAAACACAAGCTGTTCTGCACAGCAGTTAAACTCCATAAGTACTGAGCATCTCAACACAAAAACACTCAAACGCACACAGGCGGCCCAGGTTTCTGAGCCTGAATGGCTCAGTGTGTCAATCAAACAGGTTCTTACTCTGACTTCACGTGGCTTCTCATAGTTTCTATGAGGGCAAAGTCCAGCACATAACCTGAGCAGACCTTTCATGGCTTCACATGGCTGTTTATGTGCCAAGAGCACATGCTACACTGGAGCACCAATGCCCCTGCTGAACACAGGGAGGAGGTAAGGGAAACCCCTATTGTGAGTCACCTGACCAAATCACCTGGTCAAAGGAGGCGGAGCCACTGGCAACCTGACATTTCTGAATGACAAGGAGCACCATGAAATCATGTGTAAAGTAAACAGACTGATACTGCATATAATCCTCAACCTCCTAACTGCATTTAATGATTTCATATGAAGATACTGCTGGGAAGTATTTAAACATAAACACACAAAAATTGCTAAAATATTGCCAGAATTACAGTCACATCTGACATTGCTGCTGGATTATTACCATGAAGAAAAAGGCTAATAGCCTCTCACTGAGAACAGAGCGGCTTCACATCCACAATGCGCCCAAGTGCTCAAATCACTTCTGTAAGCCAGAGACTAACGGGTAAATATCAAATTATTTCCACAAGGAAAATGAAACTATAACTGCCATGTTTTCCTCCAGCAAACACCGTAATAATAAAAGACTTATTTCATGGACTCAAGGGGATTATAGCTTTTACCTTATCGCTGTCAACTGTGTTTTGGGAGGTCCTCGAGGCGATGGAAATGGTGTCTGGTTGGCTGCTGCCATCCCCCTGACTGTCTGCATCTTCCCCAGTGTCCCTTTAGAAATTAACACCATGTTAATGAGTCTATTTTCATTCAAGTGGTTCCAAAACGAGTCTTGAGACAGTCAAAATGAGGGCTTTTTATCCCTTTACAAACCACGCTGTCGTTACTGTGGCAAATCACCACTGGTCTCTGGGCAGCCCTTTGTCATATAGGCTCACAAATAGCTTATTGAATGTTTTTACCTGTAGAGTCTAATGACGAGAGGCAAGAATCATTATTACATTTTCAAATTATCCGTGCCTTTTCATTGGTGAATAAAGGGTCATGTGATCTTCTTTAAAACACGGTATTGCCCTGAAAAGCCTTGTGTTGAGCAGCAATCAAAAGTGCTATTGCCCTGTGGTTTGACCAAAGAGAATGAGAGAAAAAATTCCATCCAATCAGTGAGACCGCGATGTCAGGCATCATTAGCAGGCGTAAACAAAACAAAAAAAAACAAGAAAAAAGCGAGCAAAGCTCATGTACCCCCGCTCCCCATTTGTCGCTCAATGAATGTCAATAGCAAATAACGCTTCTATGGAAATGTAATATGCAGTCATATTCAAATCAAGTACCAAAAGGTCCATTTAGTGTACAAACTTGTCTCCATTGATGCCTCCCGTACTAAGTTGAATTTTCAAGGGCAATAACTAAAAAATACAGTTGAATTAAGATTCAAGGTCATTGATCAGGTGTATAACTCCCATTGTAAAAAATACAAAGTTTCAAGGGCAACTCCGGTTTGGGTTTGAACTCGCTTCAAGAGTATCGTCAGGAGTACCCACAAAACAAAATTTCATTCATCTAGGTGTAATAATTTCCGAGAAAATTTGTCCCCATTGATGCATCCCAGCCAATTTTTGCACTAAGTCGAATCAAAGATTCAAGGGCAATAACTCCATAAAAAAATAAAGTTTGAACTGGGTTTCGAACTCGTTCAAGAGTATTGTCAGGAGTACCTACAAACAAAATTTCATTCATCTAGGTGTAATAGTTTCCGAGAAAATTTGTCCCCATTGATGCATCCCGGTGGATTTTTGCACTAAGTCGAATCAAAGATTCAAGGGCAATAACGCCATAAAAAATAAAGTTTCGGAACTGGGTTTCAACTCGTTCAAGAGTATCGTCAGGAGTACCTACAAACAAAATTTCATTCATCTAGGTGTAATAGTTTCCGAGAAAATTTGTCCCCATTGATGCATCCCGTGGATTTTTGCACTAAGTCGAATCAAAGATTCAAGGGCAATAACTCCATAAAAAATAAAGTTTCGAACTGGGTTTCAACTCGCTTCAAGTATCGTCATGAGTACCTACAAACAAAATTTCATTCATCTAGGTGTAATAGTTTCCGAGAAAATTTGTCCCCATTGATGCATCCCGGTGGATTTTTGCACTAAGTCGAATCAAAGATTCAAGGGCAATAACTCCGTAAAAAATAAAGTTTCGGAACTGGGTTTCGAACTCGTTCAAGAGTATCGTCAGGAGTACCTACAAACAAAATTTCATTCATCTAGGTGTAATAGTTTCCGAGAAAATTTGTCCCCATTGATGCATCCCGCGATTTTTGCAATAAAGATTCAAATCAAAAAATAAAGATTCAAGGGCAATAACTCCGTAAAAATAGAGTTTCGAACTGGGTTTTCAACTCGTTCAAGAGTATCGTCAGGAGTACCTACAAACAAAATTTCATTCATCTAGGTGCAGTAGTTTCCGAGAAAACTTGTCCCCATTGTCCACTATAGAATAAAGTAGAAAATGTGACGTTTCCATGGAAACGTCAGAAAATTGACATCCCAGAAAGCTGAAAATGACTGGATGCGTAGTTTGTGACATGGTTCACGATTATACAAAGTTTGGTCGAAATATTTCCAATGGTTTTTGAGATATGACCCCGGACGGAAGGACGGACGGACGGACGGACGGGCGGGCGGGCCGCTATATTCCCCCGCTTACTTCGTAGCGGGGGTACAAAAAAATCAGATAAAATTGTTTGTGTTTATGTAGTACAACAATTATTGACCATAAATTGGGCAATATCAGATTTTATGGACCTTATGGGTCCATAAAATCTGATATTGCCCTCCAGTATTGTCGATAATTGATAATTAGCGACCACAGAAGGCATGGACTTCTAGCACAATGGCAAAAAATTTTGAAAAAAAAAAATCTTATAAAAATCAAAGGGTTAAAATAGTTATAACTGTCCACGTAATAAATAAATTCAATACCCCAGACTGTTTATCTGATAAGCATATTGTGCTGACCACATCACATACAAAGGTTACATTTCTACACGCTCACTAATAATTATGCAGCAAGACATTTACGGAGGCAATTCAAGCATCTTTGCCTAAGAGCACAGCCACTAGGATTATTACATGTGTTTCTATTGTAGTTTCAAATATGATAATAAAATGCATGTAGTTTGTGTTGCTGCAGAGGACAGCTGACCTCTTGCTGTTGTTGCGCTGTTTGGCTGGTGTTTTGGGCATCTGAATGGGCTCCTTCAGCGCCCCCTTGAGGTGGATAATCCTCTCCTGGATCACCTCACGGATGTTCTTGATCCACTCCTGTTTCACTTCAATACTCGATGCCTGTAGATTAGAACGAAGGATAAAAATTTACATGTGTAGTTTCAATCTCCCTAAATGGTCATTAGTAGTTCTAAGAACAGGTTATGCTGACTGATACATTTTAGATGATTTATGCTTAGCAGCAGACAGCAGTTCTTGTGTAAACTTGTATTAATCCAGGAGAGAGGGGGGTACCCTCTTATCTTTTCCAGAAATCCAAAGGATGTCAAAAGGGATACCTGCACACAAAGCCCAGGATTCTGGCATAACTGACAGGAAGACGCCCACAGACCACACACACACACACACACACACACACACACACACACACAAAAAACTCAACCAGGGACCCCACATCAGCAAGCAGTGCATATTAATAATTCTGAGAGACTTTAAGTTCAGAAAGGAGGAGAGTTTATCACGGGAGAGCCCCACTTCACCTTCAGTTGCTAACTGCTGCTTTGAATCCAGCTGTCTCAGCTACAGAGATTGACCATCACACACACACACACACACACACACACACACACATACACACACACACACACATGCACACACACACACGCACGCACACACACACACACACACACGTACACACACACACACACACAGACTATCACACACTGAGAGAGAGTATCACATGCACTGTGAGAGCTGACTCCGGTGACCAGGGGAAGGAAAGGACTGAGGTGTGTCTGATGCACACAAACACACAGCTCCAGCCTCACTTCCTCCCCCAGAGATCTGCACTGGCTGCAGGAGAGCTAGCCGGACCTCCAGGGGCCTACCTTCAGAACCGTCTTGTTGTCAGAAGAGGGGGTCCGTCCCGCCCAGAGGGCAAACTTGCAGGGGTCCCCTTCAATGTGCTCCGTCACACCCAATTCTGATGTCTGCCAGACACACACACACACACACACACAGACACGTTATGCATTGTGCATTGTCAAAGCAAAGTTATGGAGAGGCTCCAACAGCCAATCATGTCAACAGTAAGTTCAGTCGTTAAGTTAGGTCCCATAAAAATATATACTGAAGGACTTTAGTTCTGCATGCATATATTATTTACGGTGTGATTTCTGACCCAACAACAGTTTAAGAAGAAAATAACCTGATTCAATGAAAAATTGGTTTTATTGCACATTTGATAAGTGTGAGCTAAACAAGATCAATTATTCCATCATTATCAAAGAGCCAAAGTGAACAATGGACCTCTCTGACCTGTCAATCTAGTGTAGAATAACTACCAATCAGATTGCCTTATCCTGCCTACCCCAACAGCACCACCATATTGTCCCACAATCAATGCAGTCTATAGCTGTGTGTAGTAGGCAAGGTGTCTGACTTTATCGAAACTGTTCTTCGATGCGCTTGGGAAACACGTAATACTGACGAAAGGCACCCTGCCCAGCAACAGGGAGCTCAAGTAATCCTTTTTCCAAAGCGTGTGGAAGGCCTCCCACGCAACTCAATGTAAATATGATCAACAAACACAAGGCTGTTTGCCCAAAGGTAAGCAAATTATTTTTTTTGCCATTTCGCCTTCACTCTTTAGTTACCAACAATCTATGTATATGTTTTGCGGAGAGGACAGAATTACAACAACAGCAAACTGATGTATACGGTAACATAGCATTGTTTTTCCTCAGTGGACTTCTGCACGCAATACCAAATGTAGCTACAAACCAGCAGCTATTCTGCTGAGAAGATGATTCCTTAATGCCGCCCAGCACAGGCATTCGCAACACAAGATAATATAAAACATTTAGCCAGATGGTGAAGGATTTTGTAATGATGCATGATGTAATCTCCTTCGAATTTTTAACATGAGAAAAGTTGGCTTGGTAGCTAGCCAGAAAACTAGCTACAATCGGATTCAGAATGTTAGTTGCTTAGCCGAAATGAGTAAGGTTAGCTTGTCATCGAAATTGGTTTGGAGGAAAACGCTGATATAACGAACATTAAATTAATAACTCGATTATGTCTAATATAGCTAGTTTAAGGGTTAGCTGCTTTGCATAATATGATTTATTACTAAGTCTAGTTAGTGTATTGTCTGACTCATGGCCAACTGATGTTAGATGGCATAACTTATTGGATCCAGTGTTATTTTTAGCTCAGTGATGGCAACAAATGTATGAAAACTACTTACACTGCTTTACACGTTCAGTACGATTCCTCTATTTTGCTTGGTTTGATCTTAATGTGCAGTTTATTGGTGTTTGGGTTTTCTGCATCGATCACCAGCACTTTGCGGTTACTCTTGTATCTCCACACGTTCTGTTAAAAATTTTGATTCAATGGATAATTCCTTACGTGACATAGTTAAGGCCTCTCTGGACGACTTTGCTGGACAAGTTGGATGGATTCGGTAAGAAACAAACCGCACTATTTTTGGGTATATGCGCAAGAGAGTGGTGCTCAAACTTCTGCTGTGCTGTAGTCAATGTGGAACTAAGCTGCCTAGTATGTGGGGCATAGCAACAGTTACTAAGGGGGGCGGAGCTGGTCGGAGCAAGTGGGAAAGGTCCATCGTTGGGTTAGAAATCACATCGTAAATAATATTCATCATTCATCATTCATCATTCATTCGAGCTTTTGCAGACTTGAGTCATGATGGCTCTCCATGTATCCCTGTCTCTCATTGCCTGGTTCATGCTGTCTGCGTCAAGGCCAGTGTCATTCCTCAGGGTGTCTATATAAGTTGTCATCGGTCTTCTGGGCTTCCTTTTCCCATGTCTGGGAATCCAGAGCACCAAGTCGCTATGATTTCATCCCTGCTCCTGTGGCTGTGTCCCGCAAACTTCAGTAAATAATATATGCAGAACTAATGTCCTTCAGTATATTAATTTATTATCCTTCTCATCTGAAAAACGTGATGTGGGCAGGTAGATTTATTTATTTATTTTTTAGCCAATATATTTTTACAATATATAAAGTCTACTTAGTTATTCGTGACATGTTTTCTAGGTTTCTAGACCCATTTATTTGCCGGTATTCGAATGAGAACAACACATAACTTTTTTCGAGTAAACACCTTACCTGTCTATCTATGGGTACATTCTCTAGGAGCATTACGCCAATTGCCCTTTTTTTGGAACAAAATAAATACTAAATAAATAAACATATAACTATTTGATGCAGCCAAGAATTCCGATCCATGGATGATAAATTAACATTTTCTTTATGGGGCCTTGCATACAGTCTGGTGCTAACACAATGTAACTGCTATCCACCCATGAAAGGCAAATATCTCTCACATACCTGTAGAGTTGCCTCCCTAAAACCAGAACACTGTTTATTCAGCCATATTGTGAGGAGCTGAAAGGCTCGACCTTACCTGCAGCTTGTTCTTGTAGACATATTTGGTGCGCCCAGCCGAGTCTTTGATCTCCTTGCTGAACACCAGTGAGATCTCAAAGAGGAACAGGTGTCGGTCCCGGCCTTTCCGGATCAGAGACTTGGGGTCCCACACCTGGAAGGTGTCCTGCAGGATGAGTTCGCCCTGGACGTCCAGGTTCTCGTCAAAGCCTGGAGGAGACGAGGCTCACCGTTAGACATGGAGCTGAGTTGGGGAGGTGTGTGTAGAGGGAGACAGGAAGCTGCGGGATCCTTACACAAATCCTGGACTCTCGTTATAACACCTTACTGAGTCCCTTTAAGGGTCTACTCCCTCAAGCTCATCGTCCAATTCAAATAATAACTGTACGTTTCAAAATTACACAACAGCGAAAGACCACAAGCAAACCCGCAAACCACTGTGTCACTTCATTGCTAATAAAGGTCTGTACGAGGTCATACTGTTTAGAAGCAGGCTGCTTGAATAACTATCAAATTAACAATCACTGACTCAAACAGTTTTAATGCATTACGATATAAACTAATACAGAACATTCATTTAAGTTCATACTGACAACAGACCATTACGGCCAACCAGACCGTTACCACGCAAGACAAATTAAAATGAACAAAAAAGAATAGTCGTGTGCTGTCATGTCTGGGCCAATAGCGACTCTTGTTGGTTTTAGGAATACCTTCCAGCATGCTGACGTGCATGGCATCATTGGCTCTTTTGGGGACGCTCAGCATCACCTCCAGGCCGTCCTTAATCTCGCCTTTCCCCTCCTCACAGCAGGTCAGAAGCTCCTGATGAAAAGAGACCACAGCCCTACCATTAGCACAACATGAGAACTAACCAGCTCACTACAGTACACAAGCTCTGAGCTTAAAACAAGTGCTTTTATGTTTACAAATATTGTACACTAACCCCCTAAACACTGTGAACAATATGTGAAAAATTCAGAATGTCACTCTAATCACTCCAAAGTACAAAATTAGCTCAACTTCACAAGATTTAAAAAGGAAGAGGAGCTAAGATTGTGTGTGAGTGACAGAGAGAGGAACAGATGGAGAGAGTGAGGGAGGAAAAGTGGAGAATGAGGGAGGTGGAGAGAGAGGAAAGGAGCGAGATAAAGCAGAAGGAGGGAGAAAGAGAGAGTGGGCATGTCAGATAGAGCACTTAGTACCTTCAATAGGAGCTGGTATTTCGTGATCCTCTGCACTGGCTTTATAAGATAAGATGAGATTGAATTGGCCAGTCCGTGTCTCTGTTGAATTTCCTACAAACAAAAACAAAAAATTCAAGATGCATTCCTTGGTTTTATGTAATTCATTGAGATCGCAGCACCAGAAACAAAAAGACTTAAACTAAACGAGGAGTTCATCGTGACGCTTTCAATTCACATCAGACATGATTCTATGACGCCATCTACAGGATATTTGGATGCAGTGCAGCCTTCCTCTGCGTTCAAGTAAAATGGAAGAGCCGAATGAGGATTTGATCAATAACCACAAAAATAAATATACAAAAACGCAAAAACATTTCAAAGTAAAAGAGAAAACGATGTCAGCACGAGAGGCATAAACTCACATCAAAGAAACTCCCAGCATGCTCCAATATCAGTTGGCTGGAATCTGGCTTGTTTGTACAGTAGGTGACATACATTTGGAATTTATCCGCCTGAAAAAAAAACAATTTAAAAACAACACGCATGGGCGCGCACACACACAAACACACACACACACACACACACACACAAACACACATCAGTAAGGTTTTAGCATTTCTCTGGTTATGTTTCGATGGGCTCCTGTTTTTTAAGGAAAGGCCTCTAACAGGAGAAATCAATATACAGTCTAGATCTGTATTTTCATTCTGTTAGGACTCTTCATTTCCTCCAGTGTTTAAGTCATTTTACATCGATACTCCCCGTTCTGTGTTTGCTGTTAGCCAGAGCTGACACTATAGTGCATATTAATCAGGAGAGTGTACTCAAATCTACTACTTCGTTCATTTCTCTGAATAAAAACATCTGCCAAATGAATATAATGTAAAAAGCACATTCACGCAGCACATTTTCTGAAATAAAGCACAATTAAATGGCACATTTTCTGAAATAGCTTCATCAAAGTACTATTCTGAAGACTACACACTGACCACCATTTAAGGAAGATAGTACTAGCCCCTAATTTGCAAATCTCCTGAGATACAAAACTTCTAAAAATATAACATTAGCTGCCTGTGTGTCTAGTGATTTAACATGGATTCTACGATTGGTGCAGGTAAAGTACAGCCCAAAGTAAGAGGCTAAATCATTTCAGACAGGAAATAACCTACTTTCTACAACATGTTTTCATGTCCCCACACATACAAGCCTTCTTCTTTGGTACAATTTTGCCAATATAGTGCCCACAGTTCTTGTCATTTTAAGGACAATTTTGCGCAACTGTGCAACTTACCTTTTTTTTTTTTTTTGATTGACCCCCAATTATCAGCTTACTTGTAGACAAGCCAGTGTAAGCCCATTGATGAAATATTGTAGAAGATCATTTTTATAAGCTATGCTAATCTTTGTGCATAATATCGGGTAGATATGTAATAATTCCTGCCCTTCAACAAGAGCTTAGAAATTAACTGAATTAGTCCAAACCAACAATTAACCCGCTCACAGCTTTCAGGCTGGACTGCAGCACAGCTACTTAACAGTTAAAAATCAACAGAGGAAGACAGGCAAGGTTTCGAAGTGCTGGCCTAGAGTTCAAAATTGACTGTAAACACTCAGAGCCTCACCCAGGTGACAAAGCAGTGTCCAACATCCTCTGGTAGCTGTTCGTAATTCACCAGCTCTTTCAGGAAAATGCTGGCAGAAAAAAACACAAGCAGTTGAATTACCATCACACATGTACACAATGCTTAACACATACATTATCTCATAGGAAAGCTGGTGCGTACAGTGACTTGGACACATAATGTAAACAAATTACTGTCAAACTGGTCTATAGTGATCGGAATTGCAGGTGTTGCCGGGACAATAAAGGAGAGCACTGATTTATCGTGACTGCACTGAGAAGCGGCCATCAGGTTATCTCTTACACTATTGATGACCTGTACGTCTAATGGCTTCTGCAAAGAAATGGGTGGCGATGAGACCACTCCATCTCGGTCACCTATGACTAATCGATAAGTCACTCACTTGTTATGAAAATCGTAAATCTCTTGAATGTTTCCGAAGATGACGTGCTCCTTGTTGACGATTCCCGGCGGGATCTCCTCCACCCCGCTAGTCATCTCCCACAGGTAGGTCTGCAGATGCAGAGACACAATTTATCCTTCCCATCATGCACCTCTGCACAGTGGCACTGTTCTCTCCTGGGTGCTCCTCGATCAATAATGACTATTGACTACCAGCTTACGCGCGTCTCCTTTACAGAGAGCTTTTGAAATAAATTACGGAGAGCAAATCTCATTTACGCCGTCTTTCAGGAAGATTTCATAATCAATGACGGTGGGGACGCCTCTGTGACACAGTGGAACTGGCCACGGGCAGAGCTCACCTCCAAACACTCCTGCAGATCTCTCACATAGGCCTTCTCTGTCTGCAGGAGCTCCGCCATTATAAACCTGCAGCAGGATAAAAATACATGAATGTCAGGGGTTTGAAGGATGAGAATTATATGGCAATAAAAGGGTGATGTTTCTGAATTTAACGGGTGACATACTCAATTAAGTGCCAAAATGTGATCACACGATGCAGACCATTAGTATTTGGACTCTGACCTAAATTTCAGCTTCTTGACAACTGGACTTGACAGCAGATAATATTAGTTTCAAATGGACATAGTCACCCTTAATGGTGGTCATTCACATCCATACTGTATGAACTGTGTACAAATCACACCCCTATTTCTTACAGAATCACAACCCAAATACTTCATTCATTCCCTACGGCAAGCCGCTGCCAACGGCGCGGCGAATTCTACCACTCCCTACGTTAAGTCGGTGCCAGCGGCGTGGATGACCATTCGCAGTCCGATGAATACATAAAATCAGTTGACGATCGCGGTCATGGGCCACCTGTACTTCAATACTTTATATTGTGTAATTTTCCGGAAAAGTATTCCATACAAATGCAACAATTTTATATAAAAGTATTCCATAGAGAATGAGTTAAAGAACAAACACATCAAAATAATCATTGAATAGGAACAGAAGATATGTCATATAAAGTGCATACAGTGCATGCTTACAGAAAAGCTTGCATGGAATATCAACATTCTTTTTTTTTTTTTTAAAGATTATTTTTTTGGGGAATTTTTCCTTTATTTGACAGTTATACAGTGTAGAGAGACAGGAAGGTTGGGGAGAAGAATGGGGGAAGACATGCAGCAAATGACCCAAGCCGGATTCGAACCCAGGTCGCGGCAGGAAGGACACAGCCTTTATGGTACGCGCACTTAGACCGATGAGCCACCGGGGCGCCCCGAATATCAACATTCCATGACACAGTGGTCACCTAATTGTGCTAAAACATGTATTTCAGTTGTTTTTAATGGTTCAACTGCCTTGTATTTTCTCTGAAATGAACTTAACAACAGAAAAACTAAGGAAAAGTAAGCGATGCTGGAATGGATTCCTGGTCTGAATGTTATAGTAAATCTGTGATTTCCATCCTAGGACTCAGTTTGATGGATCTGCTGGATCCTTTAGGATCCTCCGTGAGCGTAACGGCTCACTCACTCTTTTTTCCGGGCGGATTTCCTCTTCTCTTCGTTGACCTCGTGGTTGGGGTCACGCAGCTTCACCTCAGGGTCAGTCAAGCTGGCAGGAATAATGTCCAGCTCCAAGTCTTTATTATCCTGCCAGACACGAGAGCACACGCAAACACTCTTAGAGAGGCACAGGCCAAAACATTAGCGCATTTTTACCTGTCTCAGCCCCGTTAAATAAAAGCCTTTTAATCACGAAGAACCACCTGAGCGTCTGGATGTGGCTTTTTATGCCAGTCATTTTTTGATGTTTTTTCAACTTTCCAGTGAACATCAATGGTTCAAGGGATGCTAGCACTGCTTCAGTTCTTGTCCTTATTCACTTCACCATCTATATACCCAGTTTTCTCAGAGAAGTTAACTGGGGTGTGTTTCCCGAAATCACAGATGCTAAATAACAGTTGGATCGAACTATGTAAGTTGCTAACTTAGTAAGCAACTATGCTTTTGGGAAACGCACCCCAGAGGAGCTGAGCACTTGCAACTGCAAATGTAAGTCTGGAATTTTGATTCGTGGCACTTATATGAGTAAAACAACAATAATGATAATAATGGAATCAAGAAAGGTAAACAAAAAAACGGCAAAATTATTAATAATTTACTGATAATGGTACATTTTCCCTAAAATCGCTAGGTTTCGTCCTGTCATCGTAATCAAGGTCTGCACCAAATCTGAAATTGGTCTTTGGTTTTAGATCAATTTCAAGGAAACCTCCACAGTCGTGGCATTGAGATGGCTGACCCATAGTGCGCCCAATACTTAGGCACGTCCCCTGAGATTCTGCTAACATATTTATGTGTGCGTCTGTATGCATGAGTGTGTGTGTGTGTGTGTGTGTGTATGTGCGCGTGTATGTTTGTGTGCGTCGGTGTATGCGTGTGCCTGTGTGCAGGAGTATATATGTCCACACAGTACGCATGTGTGGATCTACCAGTGGCGTCAGATTTTCAGGGGGTTTTCAGTAACCTCACCCTTCACCACACGATTCCTCTCAAGCTGTTCTCGTTTCAGTTCCCCTGATTAACAATCAAACAATTTATTGACTGAACGACCAAGACTGATACATGACCAATAATGATTAAGAAATGATATTGACAAAGTGATTGCCGATTGGCTAATGGCTACATGTATCTAATTGATGTGACATTGTAAGGATGGAAATAATCTGAATAAATCTAAAAAAGTCCAAAACTTTTGCTGACTTCCATCTTTCCCGGATTTTTTGCATTTATTCAGACTATTGCCATCCTTACGATGTCACTCCGCTATGCCCTTTCCGCAGTGACTACATTCAGAATGTGGAACATCAATCTAATTTACTCAAATCTGTGCTGTTTCATGAGCTAAATCAGTTCAGAATTTGTAAAGACATATTGACATTCTACGTTGTTACTTATTTGCAGGAGAAAACGCCTCATAACTTTGGGATGCAATGAGCAACAATGCTACTGAAAATAAATGTGTTATTCTACTAACTAGTCTTAGCTAATGTTGCTAATCAGGCAAAGTAAACTGCGAGAGGATTAAGTCATTAAGCAAAGAAAGGACAGATTACCGAAGGCCTTTGACACCACCGCGCACCGCAGGTGGTATATATCCATTTTCCAAAACAGTTACGTGTCCCCAAACAAAAAACCTTCTTTGCTTCTGTATTTTTTTATTTGCAAACGTAGCGCCTTCAACAATAGTCATTCTATGTAAAATCTAAGGCAGATGAGACCACACTAAATTTGACTGACCCTCCACCACTGTGTAATCGCCTGCTGCTTTTTCTTTTGGATCGAACCTGTAATAATTGGCTTTGTCATTGAAAAAGCCAGTGAAAGCCATTTTGTGAAAACATTGCAGAAGTTGTGGAAGATCATTTTTATATATCTTCAGAGTGATTGTAAGGACATCTCTGCGTGTCTATGTGTGTGTACGAGTGTGTGCGTATGTATGCGTGTGTCAGTGTGCGAGTGTGTGAAGGTACGCATGCGTGAGTCAGTGAGCGAGTGTGTGTAGGTATGCAGTCGTGTGTCAGAGTTCGAATGTGTGAGCGTGTGTAGGTATGCATGCATGAGTCTGAGTGAGTGTATGAGTGTGTGTACAAGTGTGTGTGCGCGTGCAGGTACACATGCGTGAGTCAGTGAGCGAGTTGTGAGTGTGTGTAGGAGTGTGTGAGCGTGTGTAGATACGCACGCGTGTGTCAGTGTGCAAGTGTGTGAGCGTCTGTAGGTATTCATGGGTGAGTAAGTGTGTGAGGGTGTGATTGTGCGTCAGTGTGCCAGTGTGTGAGCGTGTGTAGGTACGCGTGCGTGTGTCAGTGTACGAGTGTGTGAGTGTGTGTAGGTACGCACGCGTGCGTCAGTGTGCGAGTGTGTGAGCACGTCCGTGCCCGTGAGCGTGTGTTGAGCTTGAGTCGGAGCTTGAGTGAGTAGCCTCTGTGTATGCGCTGTGTGGCTCAGAGCAGGGGTCTGACCTGCAGTAATACAGTGTGACAGACTGCTGCTCTGACTTAATGAAGCGGCGGGTCTCCTCGCTCAGAGCTCAGAGAGGAGCTGATGAAACCCGCTTCTCTACACACTGACACGCTCTGTATTGACAGGAGCTCGTTACAGGGAGAGCATCCATTATTTCTCTCCACTTCAGTCCCACAGGGAGAGGACCAAGGCCAGACTGCTATAGATCTTTTGTCAAGGGGAAAGCCATCAGGACCCATTTTAGAACAGATTCCAAAAACACTTATTTACCTTTATTTTGTAAAAAGGGCAGAACTTATTTGCAATAATATCGACGTATTGCTTCACGTTAGAACCTAATGTCATTTGGCACAAACAAATGCACGCAAGGATAGCGCTGGCACTCGATTTAGACGCATGGTACATAGGATGAATACATATAGCGTCAAATATAAATGGAAATATGAGCCAGTATATGGTTTCGGAGTGGGGTCCGCCCAGAGAGTAAAATGATGGAAAGAACCGGAAAGAAGAGCGGATGGGCAGCGGATCGTCGGCCCCTGTAAAAGGAGACAGCAACACTTCCTGTGGCCATTCCCAGGAGGGCCGAGCCCCTTCCCTGCCTATAAATAACACAGCCCATCCGGCAACAGCTCCTCAATATGGGAGAAACGAAACATCACAGAACAGAGGAGAACTGCCTCCAGTCATGCTGGGAGTCCAGGCCATACGTACTGTACCCAGACGGAACCCATTCAGGAGTGGCACATCATACACGTGATTAGGACGTTCCTTATAGAACATTCTAGTACTGATTCCACAGCTGGGAGCCTGACTGAGAGCAGTAAACTTCTAGGATACTGACTTTGGAACGTGAAAAAAAGAAAAGTAGAAGGGCTCTCGGTAGATTTGCATACCTCCACCTGCACTGTCGTTTTTGACCATTTCTGTTATACTGACCTTGACCTTTGACCTTGACCAGTAAAAACCTAATCACCTCATACTGTTGTTATTTATAACCTTCCCACAAAGTTTCGTCAAATTCAATCCAGAACTTTTCCCATAATGCTATAATGCTACAAACAGACAGACAAACAAACAGGGTCGAAATCGTTTCTTCCGTTCAGCTTGTTGTTGGCAGCGCTAAGGACTGTTTGAATGCTTCAAATCTGAATGAAGCACCACCCCGACAATTTCCAAATTTGGTCTGACAATACTTTGCATGAGCTCGGGAAAAAATGGAGAGATTCACTATCACTCAACGGCGTTTAAGGCGTATTAGCATCAACAATGCTGAAAGATTATTATCTTAATTAGGTCTCGTGTGACAGGCTTAATCTGCACGGCGCCAAAGCAATCAAAATAACTTCAAAGAAAAAACCTAATTAAAACAATATACATCTCCTACGCATGAGACATCTGTAATAATTTATTTATTTTTCGGGACAACATGCCTGAGAGACAGTAGACCTGCTACGAAGACAGAAAAGTCTTGAATAAACTCCTGTTGAAGGGACTATATAACATTTATGGAGACTAAAACCCTACAAGACAGAAAAAATCCCGACCAGTACAGTTTATTTTTTTATAGCTCAGAACCTTGATATTACAACTAAATTCAGATCCCTACAGATAAGTCCAAATCCCGCCAGTGAAGACTAGAGTCCTACATTAATGACATCCCTCCTAAACAGTGTCCTAAGACCAACAGTCAGACGCCCATATTCACAAAGCAACCCCAACTGGGAGTGCTGACCTAGGGTCAATGACCTTGAGCACCTTTTTTCATAACTGTGACCCCAAACCTGACCCTAGACCAGCGCTGCCACTCCTAGAGGCACTCAGGGAGTCTGGG
Organism: Gymnothorax javanicus; assembly: GCA_029692085.1. Lineage (NCBI taxonomy): Eukaryota > Metazoa > Chordata > Actinopteri > Anguilliformes > Muraenidae > Gymnothorax > Gymnothorax javanicus. Next base: position 47,405,288 of record CM056205.1, read on the forward strand.
TGGCGCGACCTGTACAGTTACAATATTGTATCATCCAAACTCTTACTGCAACAAGTGACCTCGGTGGTTCAAATCAGGCCATTAAACCTTCATAACGTTACAGTTATCAGGTCTATGCTTTATCGAAAGTGACTTCCAGTTGATGAGACTAAGCAGTGGTCAATCCCCATTGACCAGCGTGGGATTGGTCGAGGGCCTTGGATAAAGGGCCAAACAGCTGTTCCATTCAAACACCTCAATCACAGGGCAGTAGACTGCCCCACATTTTCTCTTCTCTCCAAGTTCCTGTACTATACCATAAAATAAAACTAGATAACTCCGTCGACACAGACACCGAGTCGTGTATCTCCCCGATCCCTATGAGAGATCACTTGCAAATTTTTACAGCCGCAATGTTAGTTTTTACTCTTGCTATGACATTAATATGCATCCCTGTACATGTATATATATTATATATATATATATATATATATATATGTATATGTAAATGTTGCTCAAAATGAGCAGAAAACACAAAATCTGCAAAAAAAATTTTTTTTGACAAAATGGCCTGCGGCGGCCATATTGGATGTCGAAAATTGCCAAGAATTGATCTTGACCATTACCAAATAAACATCTTTGATTATGCAAATTTAGAGAAAAATCCTATAAACTTTGAAGCCTCCAGAGTCTGGAACAGAAAATCTCTGCGGCAGCGGCGGCCCCAGAACTAAACCATAGCATCTCCCAACTATCATCATCGGGGAGATACAACAAGAAACCGAATGAACATGTACCAGAAGATATACTCACCTCAGAAGATATCCCCAGGGATTTCTCCAGGCTGGAGCGGTACTTCCCCATCCGCAGGGAGAAGTCTCGGTAGCGCTTGTCCACAGTGGTCACCCACTTCTTCAGCTCGTTGACGTGGACATGGCCCTTCTCCACAAAGCTATCTGCTAGCTGGATGAGCAGCTTGACCTTCTCCTTGGTTTGCTGTGAAGGCAATGCCCATGTTTATCACCCGTGACTCGAACGTCCGATAGACATAACATACATATCCGACATCCTCGTCAAGGCCCCAAAAAGTGTGGAGATAAATCTACTACAGAAAACCCCTAACCCCAGGCTGCACACACAGTAACTTGGACAGGATTATCAATAATTTCCAGGAGTAAATTCTTTTGTGAATGTTTTACAACAGAAAGATGTTCTACACAGGTTACACAGTACAGACTTCACTAGATGGCTCCTTGAGAAAGTTCCGACCATGTCTATTTGGTGAAATCCTCCAAAAGACCAATTTTTACCCTTCAGCAGACCAGGGAATTCTTTTGGCCGGTAAATCAATTTAACATCTGTAGAATATAAAATGAACTGGCAAAAAAAGACTGCAGAAAGAGAAATTATAATTCCTTCTACCACCAATCCCAATTAGTCCATTTTCTGTCTGTCTCAAGACCGGCCAGGACTCGTGTTCTCTCTGGCGTCCCGTTCCTGTGGTCACAGAAACGTGCCGGAGCAGAGGCGCCCTCACCTTGGCGGAGACTCTGAATTCCTCGTACTCCTTCAGCAGTTCCTGAGTTTTCTCACTGGTCTCCCCTGGGGAGGTGTGAGTAGAGAGGTAATATTCTCCTGTTTCCTGGATCCAGTCTAACGCCTGCCGACAGACAGACAGAGGGAAACTCTCTCAATGCGAGTTCCAGCCGCACACGAAACACTCCCAGGGCATAATAATTCCTAATTATTCTGCCATACTGAGGAGTGGTCTGTCACTGCACGCAAATACTGTGATTCATTTGTTCAACACTACACAGTGAAAGTGATTCATTTGTTCAACACTCTGCCTAGAGATAATGAGTCAATTGTTCAACACACTGCATTCAAACACGGGAAGCAGATTGATCTATTCAGCATTCTGCAGTCAAATCCAGGGAAAGCGATTCACCAGTAGAACAATGCACTCAAAAATCGGGAAAGTGATTCATCTAATCGACCCTACACTTCAACACAGAGGACAGGATTCATCTCTTTAACACTCCACTCAAACACAGGGAGATACATCAATCTATTCAACATTCTGAACTCAAACTCGGGAAAAGTGATTCACCTGTTCAACACATAGACTGTATAAAAAGATGGACGAAGCTACCGTGACGTCACCCATTGGTTTCAGCATACCATAAAGGAAGCCTCGATTTTGGCAATTTGAATTGCGCCATGTTGTCATTTTGAAACCGGTGTGATTTCTATTGGACGAGAGCGTGAATTGAAGATCCGGGGAGGAACGTGGCTCTGGATCTGACCGTATTGGACGAGGACCAGAGGATAGCCATGCCCAAAAAGCATATTCTGGCTTTATCCTTTATGCTAGTCCATATGGGACCACCATTTACAAAAATGAACATCATGATATATCGAAGGAGACTTGAAACCTGCTATAGCTACTATAAAATAATGTGAAAAATGATTATTTAAATGAAAAATCAGATGGGAAAGTAGGGTCATTTTCTCATAGACTTATATAGCGTTGAACTTCTTTCTGCAACCACCGACGTCGCCATCTGCTGGCCATTAAATAGAATGCCATTCTACGGTACTTCCGCATGGGCTTCATTTTTCAGACCAGGGTGCTGCGTCCATCTTTTTATACAGTCAATGGTTCAACACTGCACTCAGACACAGGGAAAGTGATTCACCTGTTCAACACTGCATTCAGACACAGGGAAAGTGATTCTCCTGTTCAATACACTGTACTCAAATCCAGGGAAAGTGATTCACCAGTAGAACAATGCACTCAAAAATCGGGAAAGTGATTAATCTATCAATCCTGCACTCAAACACAGAGGACAGGATTAATCTCTTTAACACTGCACTCTAACACAGGGAAAGTGATTCACCAGTTCAACACTGCACTCAAACACAGGGAAAGTGATTCATTTGTTCAACACTGCACTCAAACACAGGGAAAGTGATTCACCAGTTCAACACTGCACTCAAACACAGGGAAAGTGATTCATTTGTTCAACACTGCACTCAAACACAGGGAAAGTGATTCATCTATTCAACAATGTACTCAGACACAAGTAAAGTTACTGAACCACAGCCCGCTGTCCTCACATTACCAAAGAGGCTCACCTGCTTGGCACTGCGCTCGAACACCACATACTGCTGGCACTGGTCCAGTCTCCTCTTCTTCATGGTCCAGAAGTGCAGCACGCGGTTCTCCCGCTGGAGCAGCTCATTCAGGATAGCTGCAGGAGAGAGGTGTCAATGCCGCTGGACACCCAGTGCTCCATAGCTACAGCTGGGTGTTTGTCAAGGGAAATACTGCCGACAGTCACAGTGCATACATTACAGCCTTAACTCCATAAAACACCAGAAACAAAGAAGCTTTGCAATAAAAGCCTTCACAAGTTGAATGAACTGATAGATCTCATAAAAGAAGTGGGGAAGACTGGATTACACAGGGCCGCATATTCTCATTTACACTCCATCATCCGGCAGAATAGCCATAAAAACAAGGCTATGACAACACAGCTCCAAGCAGAAGGTGCCAAATCAATAACAGTCTTTTTACCTTTTACAGAGTATAAAACTTGAGCACTGCTGGAGAAGCGGTGCTCTGCCCTTCAGACAGTTCTGCACCAAAATAACCTTACGGGCAAGACGCTCAAACACAAATGCAGACAGCATGATACCGCCTTCGTGTATTTTCAAGGCCTTCAAAAGGAAATGTTGTCCGTTGTATAAACATGGCAAAGGAGGCTCTTGAAATGCCATGCGATTTGGTGGAGCTCGATGTGTCTTGACTGTAAGATGATCACTCTAGTCTATACTGCGTTCTCCAGACTTGGTTGACCAACCTATTGAGCCATCTAGTTCACTAGTTTGGCCACCAGCTTATACAGCAAACCAGAACCACCACCCACACTGACCTTTGACCTGCTGCTCAGGCCCGCGGGTGTGGCTAGCAGCTCCAGGTAGGCCCACGTTGTTCCTGTGGATGTACTTGAGAAAGACCTCAGCATTTCTCCTCGCCAGCGTGCATGCCTGCAACGCAAAGGGTTAACAAATCTATTACAGAGCCCATGGGGAAAAGCACAGCTAAAGCTTAAACAAATCTGCTGGTGCATGGTGCGATTAATCGCCCCTGGCTGCAGATAAACACTAATGCAGAAATGTGGGGCCTTTTTCTGCACTACATCAAGCCACACTCGGACCCTGGTGTGCTCCAGGGCTTTATACGTAATCATAGCTTTCCTTTGGAGCCTCATGTCATAACACCATGCACCAGTTCTGTCACACATAACTAACAACGCCACGCTCAAGCCTACGGCAAAGCCACACAGACTGGAAAGGGACAAAATAAACTGGCTCCTCTCAGCAGTGAAATATACACGCGATCACACCTTCAAATGGACTACCTGTCAGAATACTCCTCGCACTGAAATAGACGACCTCTGAAGAATTAGTCTGCGCCAATAGGGATTTCATTTAACCGCAACCATTTTTTGCGCTGTACAAATACCTGCTTTGGAGCAATTTCTATTTCTCAACAGCAGGTTGACTGAGCATAGGTTCATTTACAGCCATGCCCTGTTCAAGGAGCTGTGTCACGATACCTGAGCAAGCTCGGGTTTGACAGATGCAAATTAGTTAAACAGTACAAAGTTAGCGCTCAAATGAGGCTACCAGCAATCGAACTGCCAACTTCCGTGCTCAGGTAGCATTTTTACTCAAAATTTTACTGTACTTGCAGAAATGAGCACTTCAGCTGAACTGACCAAATGGAGACTGGTAGGTATCTTTTTTTGTCTACAATATTTTCACCTCGGATGTAGCCTTTGAAGGCCATCAAGTGTAGTCGCATTATTCTGATTCTACGTCGCACAACAACCATTTTACTTTGCATCTGAACAGGTGAATGAAAACCTCCGTGAGAGCATGAGCACTCGTTTTACCAAAGCTGGGAGAAAGAGGACCAAATGTCCGTGTAAAACAGCTGGCCGTTTCTGCGGCGCTTTAAGTTCAATTAATTCCGCAAAAAATTTTGATATAATAAACTCAGTGTTCAAATAATAGACATACATAAATTTAGCATGAAATGGAGACTAAATCAGGGAGAAATTAAGACAATGGAAATGGATATTCACTAGTAGTCAAGTGTTGCCCTGCTGTTTGATTTCTTGTTGGGCTGAACAGTTTTCAATGGAGTGCGCATGCTCAGTACATGCCATATAACTCCTTTAAATTCCATTGCAATTACTCCACCCGACAAGATTTTGGATTGTGGAAGAAAACACGAGTACCAAGGGTAAATCCGCATAAACATGATGAGAAACATGCAAGGACCTCCTTACAACGAGGGGACAGTGCCATACGCTTTGCCATCATGCTGCCCCGAAACAAAACCACGCGAAAGATCACACGGTGCAGTCTAGCAAGTGCTCAGAACCAGTTCCTGGTTATGAGTCTCACCACCAGACGCCTGCTTTTTCTCAGCATCCCTCAAAAGTAACAGATTCTGAAAAAGCCTTTATTCGCTCTGTGACTGTGGTCATTTTAAATTTGTACGCGCTCTCCATAGCCACAGGGCAAGGTTGTGAGAGGAAGGGGAAGGGCGTGGGAGGGAGTATAATAAAGTGCAGCTGTCAGTCTACAGCAGAAGTGTCCCTGGCCTATATAATGTGGGACAAGCCTCCTCATAAAACAGCAGCACAGAGACCTCGACAGAGAGGGAAATATACAGCACAAAGGCCTGGAAACTGCACCGCCATTGTGTGAGGTCGCTCTTTTACCGGAGACAGACAAGAGCTTGATACCCTGTAAAAATCATTCAATCTCAACAAGTATCAAGTGCTATATTGAGACTAAAAATCTCATTTGTACAACCTTTTTGCCTAATGACAAAAGAGATAAGTTAAGACAGCTGGATTCCTTTCAGTGTTTGCCAATGGAGTAAGATTAATTTCACTTGACAAGTAAAAACAGGTTGACATTTTCAAATGGCAAGAAAAACCAATACATTTGGGCCTTTGGGTGGCTCACAGCTAAGACGTTTGTCTGTAAGTCCTGTGGTCAGGTGTCTGAATCCCAGCCACGCCATTACCGGCTGTGGCCAGCGGTCCGCATAGGTGAGGCAACAATTTGCGCAGGCTTGCCGGGGATAATAGGGGTTAAGCTGGATAAATTTTGTTAGTTCATCGCTCTGTAGCAACTGTTTCTGGTCAATGAGGCACATGTAGCTGTGTGGACTAAATTGTACGCAGACTATGTGATCCTCCAACAGCATCGGCAGTGTGTAATTGGTGGTGTAACTGCACAGTGTAAAGGAGTGAGGGCTAGCTGTCACGTGAGTCGGAGGAATCACGTGCCATGGCATCTTCCTTCTGAGTCAATGGGAGCAGGCTGCTTTGCGGTGGGCTGAACAGTTCAGCTGCGTTCAGTGGTGGGGAAAAAAGGGAAAAATCCTATATACAGTCATGCCCAAAATTATTCATACCCCTACCCATTTTTGTTTTTTTTCGAGATATTTTTTGACAAATCAAATTTATTCTTGCAAAAATGACACAGTAAGTTGACATAAGGCTGTAAGAATTACAGTAAACAATTTTTAGAGAAATACAATACTTTTTGGTATTTTATTTGACAGATTTGCAAAAAAAATGCCATGTCCAGAATTATTCATACCCTTTTCTCAGTAATTGATGTCAAAGCCTTTATTCACGATTACAGCCTCCAAACGCTTCCTGTGGTTGATCACGAGGTTTCTACACGTTTCCACGGGATTTTGGCCCACTCCTCTTTGGCAAACTTCTCCAGGTCCTTAAGGTTTGAGGGTTTCCTTGCCATGACCTTGGTCTTCAGTTCCCTCCACAGATTCTCAATAGGATTGAGGTCGGAGCTCGGGCTTGGCCACTCCAAAACGTTCACTTTGTTGTCCACTAACCATTTCTTGAGGGATTTGGCCATGTGTTTAGGATCATTATCCTGTTGGAAGATCCATTCCTGCCCAAGACCAAGTTTTTCGGCGGATTGCTTAATGTTTTCACTGAGGATCTGGATATACTGGTCCTGTTTCATAATTCCATTAACTCTAACAAGGTTTCCAGGCCCATTCGCTGAAAAGCAACCCCAGAGCATGATACTCCCGCCATTGTGTTTGACTGTTGGGACAGTTTTTCTCAGGTTGAACACTTCACCTTTCTCACGCCACTTAGTCTTCTCCAACCCAGACACGCAAGAACTAATCTAGCCTTCGCAAAAGCACACCTGGATGAAGATAAAAGCTTCTGGCTGTCAATGTTATGGACGGATGAAACAAAGATGGAGCTGTTTGGGCACAGAGATAGGGCTTTTGTTTGGCATAAGAAAGGTGAAGCGTTCAACCTGAAAAACACGGTCCCAACGGTCAAACAAGGCGGCAGGAGTATCATTCTCTGGGGTTACTTTTCAGTGAATGGGCCCAGAAGCTTTGTTAAAGTTAATGGCATTATGAAACAGGACCAGGATATCCAGATCCTCAGTGAAAACATCAAGCAATCCGGCGAATAACTTGGTCTTGGGCAGGAATGGATCTTCCAACAGGATAATGATCCTAAACACACGGCCAAATCCATCAAGAAATGGTTAGTGGACAACAAAGTGAACGTTTTGGAGTGGCCAAGCCCGAGCTCCGACCTCAGTCCTATCGAGAATCTGTGGAGGGAACTGAAGACCAAGGTCATGGCAAGGAAACCCTTAAACTTCAAGGACCTGGAGAAGTTTGCCAAAGAGGAGTGGGCCAAAATCCCCGTGGAAACATGTAGAAACCTTGTGATCAACCACAGGAAGCATTTGGAGGCTGTAATCGTGAATAAAGGCTTTGCCATCAATTACTGAGAAAAGGGTATGAATAATTCTGGACATGGCATTTTTTGTATATCTGTCAAATAAAATACCAAGAAGTGCTGTATTTCTCTAAAAATTGTTTACTGTAATTCTTACAGCCTTATGTCAACTTACTGTGTCAATTTGTGCAAAAAATTTGATTTGTCAAAAAATATCTCGAAAAAACCCAAAAATGGGTAGGGGTATGAATAATTTTGGGCATGACTGTATATATATATATATATATATATATATGTGTGTGTGTGTGTGTGTGTGTGTAAGACAGACTAATACATTTTAACCCAATCATCTGGAATTAAAGTCTCATTGCAGGACTAAAGCACATACGACACTCTTTTCTGCAGAGTAAGAATATGTTTAAGACAATAAGCTACTAAATCAAAACAGGAAAATAACTGTAAACTAAAGATGGTCTGAAAAATAGCTAAAAACTGAGTAACCCTAATGGCATCCATCTTACATCCGGACATGAGGGAAACACCTTATGGTTGTAATGCTTTGTCAGCTGTGCCTATGGCCTCCGTCAGCCCGCCAGGCTCACAGAGATGGGAGCACAGCGGGGTCAGAAACACAGCCTCCAATAACGCTGCACGACTCCGGAGGTAACATGCCTATCACTACACTGAGTAACATGCAGGTGCTCAGTACAGTTATTTAGCCGGCATGTTCCATCCCAGTGATACTGGGGCCGATTCCATTGGAGCTACTGGAGCCATCCCACTGCGGTTAAGCCTTGCACAAGGGCCCACAGCTGCTCTGACTTTATTTTGGCAAGACGTGGCCACCAACTGTCTGAGTTCCTGTCAAATGTACCAGGCTACAAGCCGCCAACGCAGGTGTACACGGCAGGGCTTCTCCAACCCCTACTTAGTGCGCGACTAGATTTTCTGTGACTCTCCTCTACTCCTTCACTACAGCATGGAAAAACATGACATGTATTTTTTGAATATAAAATGCACTATTTTAAGAAAAACATCATCACATGCACTGTATAGTGCTGTAGTTAATATAACAGGTGTAGATGCCGAAGAAAAGACAGGCTGTCCACACAGACTCTCTGAGAGGTTTTTCAACACCCGTCCTGTAACCCAGCTTAACACCCAGCAGTGAGCTCTGAGACACGGACACAGATTCTGAGTTTAATGGGCTGTACTCTGGCCACAGGAGGGAAACCCAGGTTTCTGAAAATAAGTAAGTCCTCCCAAGTGTCCTGGAACTGAATGATTAAAGCCTTTAATCTTTTACCAAATTTATTGTGCTGGTCAAATTGTAAGGAGATAACTTAGAAACTTCTACAAACGAAAACAACTTAGAACCAGTTACAAACAAAAACCAACTGCTGAAGTCTGTGGCCCCCCTGGTACCATAAAAGAGAGCCCTACAATGGGCTCTTACAGATTTATAGCAGAGCAGAGGGGGTTGTTCTTAACAGTAGAGTTCATATTGATTGGGCGCAGAGGAATAAATGGAGGTGAAAACCAATGAATAACCTATGGGGGGTTTTGGAGGGAAATTGAAATGATAACAATGAAAGGGGGTAGTGAGAGGAGACGGGTACGAGAGTGAGGGGGCGGGGAAAGGAGGTGAGACGTGCTTCGCTCCTCCATATAAGTCATTTCCTTTTTCCCCAATCATCTTCATTCATAAATAATCACACGTCCTCAGTCAGACGGTTGGTAGAATTAATTAGTGTAAACAGGCGGTGGCTGAGGTCATTTGTTGGTGAAACACGTGGCAGGAATTTTACCAGCTGATTCCATGACTTTACATCTCTGACTACAGCCAAAAAAGAGGTTACCGCTGACCCCACATTAGTTTAAAACTCAGGGGCGGGTGTTGCATGATTGTAATTGAGACAATGCCAGCGGCCTGTCGTCACGAAGTGAAGGGGTCTAGAGCGGGGCGTGTCCCACCTTGAGGAAGGCCTCCTTTTGCTCCAGGTGTTTGCTGATGAGGGGGATGACGTGGTCCGTCTCGGCACTGGCCCCCAGCTTGTCGTGGCCCCCGCACCAGTCCTCGTCCCTCCTGTACTCCTGTTCCAGGCTCTCGAGCACGCTGCAGACCTGGAGAACGCACGACGTTCATCAGCTCGGTGACCATGGTAACACATGCAGCAATCAGCAGTACTGCCACAGCATCACGCAACACAGACCAAATCAGAGCCATAAAATGTCTGTTACACAATAGCCCTGAGCATACATAAACGTGGGAAAAGATACCATTGATAAACATACCATGTAAATTGATAGACATAGCGGGTAAAGCAATTCATCTGCACAGAAATAAACAGCACGATAGTTAAACAATACAACACTTCAGCAAATTTTTTGCAATGTCATAAACAGAGAAAACACACCCAATATTTTGGAGCTGTGCATGATATAGTTCAGAAGACATTAAGGCAGGGGTGTCAAAAACTGGTCCGTATGAGGGCCAAGGGGCCACAGGTTTTCATGACAACCAAGCAGAAGCAAACCTGATACAACTAATCAACTGTGAAGGTTGAGATCAACTGATTAAATTATTGTATCAGGTGTGCTTCTGTTCAATTGTGATTAAAACCTACAGCCCCTCTGTCCTTTGACGGACCAGTTTGACAGCCCTGAATTAAGGCATGCTTCAAACATGGATGTACAGTTTTTGTTAATTTGACCATCCATCTTTCCAGAGAGCAATGAGTCTTCCCAGCTCCCAGGTGGCGCTGTGTAATCCCTGACCTGCTCAGAGGTCTTGTAGAAGGCCACAGAGGCGTTGACCAGTTTGAGGCGGTCCTCCATCTTCAGCATGAGCTGCTGCCAGTGTAGCGCCACCTTCTCGGCGCAGCCTCGGATGGCGTCGGGGTCGTAGTGCCCGGCCTGGAGCATGACCTCCGCCTTCTGCTGCACCTGCAGGGCGCTCTGGTGCGTCTTCTGCAGCGAGTTGGCATGGAACAGCGACTGAGGGATACGAGCGGGGCGGGGACAGGCAGGTTACAAACTATTTACTGGGTGGGCTCAGCTTACATGTAAAAATGTACACTAGCGGCAGTCAACCATGATCATAAAGATCTTCCATCCTGTAAGTTTTTTTCATGCCAACCTGCATTTGGCACACACCAGAGAAACGAGGAGCACATAACCTCTTTAGATGTTGAATGAAGTGTGTTTTGTTAGTGGTTGGAGATAAAACCAGCAGGACAGTAGCTAGGCCTCCACGAATATGTTTGGACAGCACTATGCTGGCTGCTGTATATGATGTGTTTTGTTAAGTTTGGAGACCAACAGGACGGTAGGTCTGCAGGAACTGGATTTAAGAGGGGGGGGAGCTGACAGGCCTATCGGGGGCTGCTTATTTACACAGATGAATTCCAGAGAAATAATGAATGAGCAGCAGAACACATGTACGGAGTGGTTTTACGAAGAATGAGCATTAATACAGCACTGAAGGACTGAGAACGCCCCAGGCTGTCCTCAAACTGAGGACACTCAGTACAGCACATCCACTGCTATTCTCTCCTGAGATTAAAACCATCCTGCTATGTGTGTGTGCGCTTACGCGCATGTAAAATGCCTGTATATGCTTGTGTCTGTGAACTGGAATGTCCATATTATTGTGCCTGCAAATACACACATAAGGATAAGTGAAATGTCTACACCATAGTGTACAGACTTTATTTTCTGGCTGACAGCAATACAATTCGATTAGCAGATGGTGTTATACATAGCACCTTCAAGTGCAGAACATCAGTGTTTTGTCGTACGTATACTGAAGTAAAGCAACAAAAATATGGCCCAGAAAACCCAAACTGGCAGTTAATGCTTATTAAATACAGTATAACAGAATTTAACAGATCAATCTGTGTGGTACAGATAACTAAACACCAGCATGCAGTAAAACCTGTTGTTATATCCAGACTATTCCTCCCACAGACAGGAGTTCAGAGAGAAAGCAGACAGCCAGAGCCAAGGTCGGCGGTATAATTAGCCGTATTTGCTGCACAAAGGCACATATTGAGTCGGTCGGCCATGTTGAGTGATCACCTCGATGGCCAGTTGGAACTGCTCGTGTTCCCTCTGCAGCTGCTCGGCCTCTGAGAGAGAGCTGGCGTTCACCAGGCTGGCGTTCAGCATCGACTCGCCATTCCGGATCCACCCCAACACCTGCGCACAGAACACACACACAGGGCTACTCAGCGCTACAATGCGCACTGTCAACACACTCTCATATACTATAAACACCCTTTGTGCAGACGTATCTTCTCTCCGATTTCCGTATTACGCTTCTCATATTCTTTTATGTGCCCCATTTATTTAGCCATATTATATCACATATACTTTTACGATGTTGAAAAGTGAAAAGTGTTTTACATCTTTCCTATCCCCTCCCAGCCAGCTCAGGGATGGAGAGAGAGGTAGCTGCCGCCCAGGAAAAGAGAGATGATGAGGAGGAATAAGGGGGGGGAGGGACTAAGTTAAAATTCCAGGCGATGTTCATAGGCATAATGAAATAGCAGGACAATGCTAATAGAGAGGTCCTCTCCATGACTTGATTTTGCGATGTCTGATCCCCTAATTAACCTCATTTAGCCTCTTCAACTCTGCGATCCCATATGTAGGTCCATCAAATGCAGCTGCTTTATTCAAACCTGTGGAACTTCAGGCCTATGTTACATTCTAGAGGAGATCCCAAGGCTTCCAACCATACTAAATATGTCCTGCTGAATCACAAAAAAGGTGTATAAAATGATGTACAGGATTGAGATATTTTCCATTTGATGTACTGCTGCGGCAATAAAAAACATGCTGTGCTGGGTTTGAATATTTCTCTCAATATGTGTGATGTAGCTTCAGTGAAGTTCTGCAGCCAGCGGGTACAGTTTGTGCGCGACTTCCTTTGGCATGGAGGAAAATGCTTCTTCTGACTCTGAAACTACTTAAGGGTAAATTCAAGCTAAAATCGGAGTCTAAAGGGTTAAAGAATGATTTAGTTTAAAGCGGTGACACACTGCATCTCTCTTCCGCTCTGATGGCTGCCACTGACATTGATTTTTTTCAGTTAATAGAATGACAAATGATTTCCTAATTTTCCCTCTTTGTTTGTTTACTTGTCCCAGTCTGACAGAAGAAATTCCATACAAAACGCAATTTGTTTTTGATAAAAATAAATAATCACTGAAATAAAGACTGAGCACTATAATTTAGTGGACAGTGACACATTTTTTATTCTGGCTCTGTCGGCTGAGGCAAACACCAGATCTGAATCCCAATGACCAAGCATTATACATCCTGAGGAAGAGACTGAAGGCCTGAAGGGAAAAAGCTCATGAAACAAGCAGGAACTCAGGATGGCCTGATCCAGCATCACCAGGTAAGACACCCAGTGTCTGATGATATCTGTGCGCCACAGACTACAAGCAGTCATTTCTTGCAAAGAATATGCAACCAAATGTCAAAAAAGATAACTATAACCCAAAGGTTGAAGGGGGGTGGGGTTGTTGGGTACGAATGGTGCCGTAATTTCAGACCGGTTCATTCAGTATGGCTCAGGACACCCTTAAATTACAGCAGTCACTCTGCACATCAACTTCATAGCTACAGCAACTTCTCAAACTCAAATTGTCGAGCAGAAAATCAAAATAAAAAATTATGTAACTGTCCAGTGAATTATGGTGCTTACTGTACCTATCAGACTGAAGACAATAAACTGTGATGATGGACCTTCAATAAAAGTTGTTAGTTTATTACAGCATTTTATCAAAATATGCTTTACAGATAAACGTCAGGTGTGTTACTTCAAGGTTTACTTTTTTTTTTAACAATTAAAAACAATTCCTTGGAGCCCGTAAAACAGGCTCTGCTCCGATTGGCTGTGTTATCGCAACGCAAACTGAACAGTGGCAGCCTGGACCAAAATCTGTCTGTACAAATTTATCTCATGGTGATGTTGAAAGAAGCACACAATGGAGACTAGTTGTTTAGAATAAGATTTCTTTGGAAGGGTGCTACACTCTGGATTCATATTTTATCTGATATTAGGTAGAGAGAAGAGCAGAGTATATTGTATGTGTGAGAGCCCGGGAAATGTGATTATTTTAATATGGGACCAATTCATGGGATAAAAGTGGCAGGTTTAAATGTGGGATTTTTTTTCCTTCAAAATTTAAAGGCACCAATGGTGACTGATACAGCTCAAAACACTTTAATCATCTGAAATGGTAAACTTCCCATCAGTAACAGCAGCATTTTTCCCTCAACACTAGCACCTGCCATCCTAAATATACACAGTACGAGGTGATTTCATAGCAGAGCCACAATAGAGGACTTCGCTTCTCTATCTGCGCTAACCCTCTCCCTCACTCCCACCCTCGCTCGAGGTATCTGGGGAAACAGCGTGCTATACAGAGCATACCGATTCATTAAATCCCCAGCCAATGCCCCCCCTCCCCATTCTCCCCCACCCCCTGCCCTCGCCAGCTGTGCAGCACAGCTTGTGTGTGTGTGTGCGTGCGCACGCGTGTATTTGTGCGTGTGTGTGTGTGTGTTTCCGCACAGATGTGTAAACTGCAGGTCGGCTGTTTTCCAAGCTCACGCCTCTCGGGTGTGCTGGCGCATGCACGCACATCATCGTCGCACCGCTGTCTCGTAAGCCCCCATCCGCCCACACTACCATTACAATCGGCCCTGTTTTTTACGCGCACCCCGCATGCAAAGCAGAGGCGCCCTGTTCACCTGCCAACTGCAGATCGGGTGAACAGGGCACCTCTGAGACCTCTCTTCAGCTGCCTGAATGAAATTACCGAAGATGAGCCGGGCACAGTCTCCGAGAGGAGCACTCACCCTACGTGTCGCTTCGTTTAGAATAAAATAAAACACCAGTCCGCGCTTTTCTGCCACGATTCTATTCGCTTTCAGTAATTTCACTGACTGCCGCATTCACGCTGAAGGACCCCCTCGTGAAGTCAGGCTGGGTTTGAGTGGTTTCTGAAAGAGGGCAGTGTGACAGAGGCCAGACTGACTGCCCCCCCTTCAGCTGCACAAGACACAGCTGGGCACCGCAAAAGGCACTGCACTGATTTCTGTTTTCAAATGGAAGATTCACAGACACTTCTACGGACATAATGTAGCACACATATTTCAACTAGGCCCTGTCAGTGGACCTGCCACTGCTGGTGTTTACAGCACTCCAATATGGTGGTGAGGTAAATGTAACAGACACAGGACTTCTCAAGGAATAACTCACATTTACATTCACTGACAGAAACCGTTTATGCAGGAAAGAGTGAGTATTCTCTTTTCTAAAAGGTAAGAATAAAATTTGTGGGCACACCCTTAAATAAAAGCAGAGAAAGTGCACTTCATTTGTTTTTTTCTGCTTGACTAGAGAGCAAAAATTGTGGTGCAGAGGACCGAATCAAGAAAAAATATGTGAATAACATTTTCTCAACTATGAGTTCCGATCATTCCTGTATATTTGCTCATTTCCCTGTACATAGTGATGTGCAGATAATGTCGAGAGCACTTGCCCCAGGGCTGGTAGATACGGGACTGTTAAAGAGCAGATTAATGAGGTTCATTTTTTGCAGAAACATGAGAAAAATTCTTGAATTATGCATGTGAGATTGGAATAAGTGATTTATGAATGTGTGTGTGTGTGTGTGTGTGTGTGTGTGTGTGTCAGGGGGAGGCACCGAAGCTGCTGATCCAGCAGAGAGAGTTCAGCATGTCTCACTGGTCCAAACACTGCAGTTATGCAATTCACTTGACTCCAAAAGCTTGTTACAAAATTTCCAACTCATATGCTGAAATAATAATGATAATATAATATTTAGGCTCTGCGTGATACAGTACATTCGGACTTAAGCTAAAAATGAAATGATATCATGACACAAGTGGCTCAGAGGTAAAATGTACTATGTGTTTGGGTGTGTGCATCTGTGTGTGTGTGGTGCTCGTGCATATGAGCACGTGCAGGCATAAAGCGCTGAAATGTACTGTACCTGTTTGACCTCGGCCTGTAGGTGGCGCAGCTGCAGACACTGCTCCAGTCGTTTCTGCGTCTGCTCAGCGCTCAGCTCCAGCTCGTGCTGCTTCTCATGCAGAAACTCCAGCAGCTCCTGCACCTGCGTCGCCAGGTCCACCTCCTTCTCTCCTGTCAGCTCTATGCCTGTGACATACACACACACACACACGCATCACACACACACACACACATTCACGCACACACACACGCACGCACGTATGTGCACAAACACACACACACACACATACACGCATCACACACACACACACACACACAAACGCATCACACACACACACACACACACACACACACACACACACACACAAATACGGACACACTTCATCAGTAAGCATTTAAGGTGTAAGATCAAAGATATGAGATTCAAAATATTCTAATTCTAAGGACAATCACTACCAGCAATTACAAAGCAATTGGGCTTTGACATTTAAAATTTTGATTAGCATTCCATTAAACATTAACAGAGGTTTAACAGGCGGCATGATGGCACATTTCTCATGAAAGGGAACTATACTATGTTATATAAACCTTAAACTCTCACTGTTGTCAGACGGAAAAAAAATTGTTTACAAATATCAATAATTGTGCTCAACGCAAACTGGTTGGTTTGGAATTCCCTTCAGACAAAGACGTGATATAGCAGTGCAGTTATGTACTTTCACGGGTCTTCATTCATGCCACTATCTATTGAGCTACCGTATTCATTTTACGCCCAGTATAAAAAAACCTTAAATGTTTATGGCCATTTTCTAGTTGAGAAAAGCAGACTGTAAACAAGACAAGGTCAAAACTATTACATGGCTGGACCTTTGATGTTCTATGTGCGACGTTGTGGCCAATGAGCAATGGCCACTGGAGAAAATACACTCAGCTGGCTGACCAATGGTGTAACTCGCTCGCTCACTCACATACTCACTCATAGTCTCATACACTCACTCACTCGCTCAAACACTAACTCAGTCACACACTCATTCACTCATTCAATCACACACTCACTCACTCACTCACTCACACACACACACACACACACACACACACACACAGAAACACACCCATAGATGTAGGGCCAGACCAGGCTGGGTCCAGCTGTATACTACCATCTTGTCTACATTTTCATTCGATGAAATATTTTTGAAAATATTTTCTGAAAACACTTCACAGGGCATTGCTTCTTTAGACATTCTCATTCATTTAAGTCATATTCAGAAAACACCATGCACATGCCAAGTTTTTAAGAAGCATGTCACAGCATACATCAGTCAAAGAGCAGCTTGAAATATTCCAGACCTCCGAGCGTCAGCGATTGATAGCAGTGCAAACCAGCTGAAATTGCAGGGCATTTACATCTGTGACGACCATTTAAACAGCAATTGCGGAGCATTTCAGTTTTTTACTGCGACCCATTTCATCTATGACAGAGAATTTATTTTTTCAGTCGCGGCGCTCAGTGACGGCCCAGCGAGGTTTGTGCTACACAAAGATTTGTGTGAGCTGAGGTTCTGCTACCGCGCAGAGGGTTGAGTTCCTGCACCGGAGAATAAAACACCTCCTCGTGTGTCACACAGAGAGCACCATCATTCACTGGAGAGCGACACATTTTTTCTTACTTTGGTTCTGCTGGCTGCGTCAATCACTGGATCTGAATGCAACTGAGCATGCTTTTTACATGCTGGAGAGGAGACAGAAGGCAAAATGTCCTAAAAACAATCAGAAACTGAAGAGGGCTGCAGCAATGGCCTGGCAAAGCATTACCAAAGATGATACCCAGTATGATCATGAACTTCAGGCTGTCATTGCAAGCAATGGATAGGCAACCAAATATTAAGAATGATTGTTTTATTCTACATTACACTAAGCAGTCCCATGTTTTTGGATAAGCCCAAAATGGGGGGGGACTATGTACAAAAGGTGCCTTCATTTCTAAAGATACGACACAAACACACGGTGTTTCATCCGATACGGATAATAACCCTCAAATTAGCGCTGGTAGTCTGTGCTTTAAGAGCATTGTCATGGTTTCCATCCTACTCAAAGTGGTAGGGTGCAGTACCAAAATAAAATACGAGACTCTGTCCAATGAATTATGGTTCTCGCTGTATTAAGGCATGATAACAAAAGGAGGTTTGTGAGAAAGGGGAAAGTGCCCTGCTTTTCTAACCTAAATACTGACATCTCAGCAGCTGTTACACTCCAGAGCAGAGTAAACGAGGCCAGGCGTTCCCCACACTCCCTCAGTCACTCAGGACTTTATTCAGCGAATAAAATCAGCTCGATGGCCATCCTCTCTTGGCGTAAAAGGGACTTTCACCACAAAACAACATTGAGCTTATCTAACAGATAAAGGCATTGCTGACTGATTGCCCCTGTGCGGCTGGCCAAAGCAATATCTGCAAGGAGAAATCGGCAGCTAAACGCAAATTTTAGTGGAGGTATACGTCATGATGACACGCACCTCCATAATCCCTCATTTTAGGAGAACTACAGGTCAGTGTGGTAATTTAAATTTCCAGACAGCTTTGAAGACAGATCGCCCCTAGTTTAGCAGCTTCAGAAAAAAAATTTTAACCTCAACAGTCTCCGGTGAGTACACAGCTGGCTGAGAGCCAATTTAAAATCAGGACAGCTGCTTGAATGTGTATAATATTTGTTTTCTGGTGGAATTTCCCTTTAAACACGGAAACTTCTCCAGGACACAGCGTTCCCCAGCAGTCAGGGGCTTGCCGACTCACCGGAGGCCTGGACCTCCATGATGTACTGGTGGAGGTCCTGCCCTTGCTGGATGACCTCGAAGGTCATATTGTTCATGGCCAGCTTCCTCTCCGTGTGCCTCTGAAGACGCTGCTCGGCCAGCGCCAAATCCTCCGTGCTGAAGTCGTTCATCTGTCTCTGCAGGTCCTCGTTCCAGGCGTCCAGCTCTGCTGTCACCTGCGCCACAAATATCTCCGCTCACAAAAACGCACACACCACCTGCTTTATTCCCCACACACTAACTGAGTATAATACATTATCTCCAGCAGAGAGGTTACAGTGGGGCTGTCCAGCCCTGTTCTGGAGGATCAACTGTCCTGTCGGTTTCCATTTCAACCCCAACAGACCACATTCAATGGCTAGAAGTCGGAACCTTTGAATTACAGGGTTGTAACTAACATTTTGGTCAATATTGAGTTAACAATTGCACACAATTGGTAATAAATAGTTCTATCTTATGATTAAGTATGGGTATTCAATTCATTTGTTAAATTGGGTTCAGATCAGAATTACAAAGTTACAATTCCCTTAGTGTACACTGAGCGGCCAAACTTTGCAAGCAAATTCCTCAAAGCTGTAAAAATGTTAGTTAGAACCCTGTCATTCTAAGATCCCGAAGTCGGGCTGTAAGGGTTGAAATGGAAACCTGAAGGACGGTAGATCTTCCCAAACAGGTGGCCCAGAGCAACAGAAAAGTATCACAATATGTAGGCAAACATACAATCCTAATTACTGCTGTTCTCAGACATTGCAAATCTTTAAAAATACAATTTTTTGAAGCATAGTTATTTTCCTCAAAAGCTCAAAATATCAGCGCCATATAATGCAGTACATTCTGTACATTTTCAAATGAGTATAGCAAGAGACCGGCTTCTCCCATGTGGTGCTGGTATAAATCACACTGAGGTAGTGTAACGCCACACCTGAAAATGGCACCCTCAGCTGCCTGTGTGCTGAAGTACACAATCCATCTTCATTAGTAATGTAACATGATTCACACTGAATTAAGATCATTATATTATCCGTCTGAACCCATCCGTGCCAATGGGGTATCATATGAATGAATATGGACTCTCTCTTCAGTATTTCTTATACTAAAATGTCTCGCGAGTTCCCTGCACGTTCCCTTATTAATCACGCGATGGCGTTTAGTCCTGCTGAAATAATGACAGAGTGCACCATTACAAATGGCGGATAATGAAGCCAATCAGCCATTTTGTAATCAGAAGCGTACGAGCTCCCACTCCGGGAGACCATGAATGACATGGCGGGTGAGTTCAGTGGACGCATTATCTCAGCAGGTCAGTGAATCTGCTCCGAACGGTCAGTTAACACAGTTCAACAGCCAGTTTCATCCAGGAATAAACCTTTGAGTTTTCATTTCAATAAATAGAAAGACACTGATTCATTCCTGGCTTGTTTAAAACAATGAATATCATTACATTAGTCTTATTTATGGACATATTCAATGATTTCCTTTTTTCTATTGAATATTATTAACCTGTTTCATCCCACTGGTCACATTTGTGACCTTTTTTTTTTCTTCTAGAAGCTCTAAAAGTGTCGTTGTAGCCTTTTTGAACTTAACCATAATGAAATCAGAAAATATATACAGTTTATGTGTTAGGGAGGTCTCAGGAGTAAAACGCATGCACTTACATTGCAAGAAAAAATTTGGGATTAAAGGGGTTAATTTAGCCCCATAGAACAATAGTGGTCCAACTCTCTTTTTTTTTTTTATTTTTGGACTACCGTTGCACTAAGAACTTAATGCATTCTTGAAGTGAGAAACATAAGCCCCACCTATTGTACAGTACTGGAGTTAATCCATTATTGCACTAAACATATTGACCACTCAGGAATCATTTTCAGATTAGAACTTAAAAAAAAGACAAATATGGAGTTACACCTCTTTTGTTCGGCTAAATCAGATAGAGTGCCAATCGTGTAGATCACAACTTTCGCAAGGAAAAAAAAGCTATGACATCTCTCCCATCCACATCCTAACGAGTGTAAAAGCAAAATAAACAGAAGTAAACAAATACCTGCACGAACGCTAACCAGTGTTTTCAGCTTCATAATGCTGTGTTAGCTCTTTGAGCTGTCAAAATAGGAGCCCGTGACTAATTCCTTCATTATCGTGGAAAAGAGCTGCTTTGTTTCACGCTAAAGAAATCCAGGCCGTGGTGATTTGTGACTTCAAGCAAATATGTTTGAGACACGCACACACATAACCATACCCATATGGGTGCACAGAGGCATGCTCGCATGTAACGTTCACTCTTACAATGCAGAACACACCACACAGCAGGACGAATCCACAGAGCAGATTAACCACAGTTCTTATTAGGGAGAACATGGCCATCAATCTAAGTCAACTGCTATCACTGCTCCCCAGCCAAATGCTGCATTATTTAATAAGGAGAGGCGGTGAGCAGATGTACAGAGACACACACACACACACACACACACACACACACTCACTCCACTCTCCATCTCCAAGCAACCCTCACCAGCACCACCACCTGATCCATCCTCCAGAGGGACCTTCTGAAAATTTTCCCCCACCCCGACTACCCCCCCAGCCACAAGCACCAGGCCTCACCACAATGGTGTAAAAGAGAAGCACACAAACAAATCTTGCGTAAACATAACTGCATTGAGTGTGCAGGGCTATTTGTGTGGCTCTTTCCTCTAATGCACTGACAGGTACTGCCCCTCATCTCATTATTATGATGTGCCTTCAGCTCCAAGCCTTTGCTGAGGATTAGATCTCATAAGGGTGACTGGCCAGCCCTTCTACCCGGGACCTGCCCACAATCAACCCCCCAAACCTAATATAGGCCCCTCCCCCTCCTACTTACAAGCCACTGCCCACAATGAACCCCACCATCTCACCCTACAACAGGCCCCTCCCACTCCTACTTTCAGATCTCCGCCCACAATCTATACTTCTTCCCCCAATCTAACACAGGCCCCTCCCCCTCCTCCCTACAGGCCACTGCCCACAATTAACCTCCCCCCAACAATCTAACCAACCCTACCCCCTCCTGTTCCTTACAAGCCACTGCCCATAATCTACCCTCCCTCCCCCAACCAAGCACAAGCCCCTCCCCCTCCTCCCAACAGGCCACTGCCCACAATCTACCCTCCCTCCCGCAACCTAACACAGGCCCCTCCCCCTCCTCCCTACAGGCCACCACCCACAATCTACCCTCCCTCCTCCACTCTATCACAGACCCCTCCCCCTCCACCCTCTCACCTCTATAGTGTACTGCTCAAAGATGCGCAGCTGCAGGAAGATGTCCAGCTTGATCTTGCGCTCGTGGAAAAGCTCCTCCATCTGCCCCTGTGCTTCATCCAGTTGCTGCAGGACACTCTCGATGTGTGCGATGGAGCTGTTGTGCGGCATCTTGTTGCTGGACATGGCCGAATCCCTGCGTAAAAAGAAGGGGAGCAACCACACGGAGGAAGAGAGGGTGTCGGTGAAGGCTCATATAGGAGGAGGGCGCCGATGACTACTCAGTCAGGGAGTTCAGCATTAGTGGACCACAGAACTAGCTTGGTATGGCAGTGAAGTGTGGCTAACAGGCCCAGGCTGCTGCTAAGGGCCTTACACCTGGTTAGCACAGCAACACTCTCCAATGAATTAACCCTCAAATTCAAAATAATGCCGAAGCTATGGACTATGGGTACGGGACTGAGAACGTGTTTGCCGTTGGAATCTCTCGGCTGGCAAGAACCTGGGTTTCAAATCCCCTCCGCGAACCCAGGAAAATCTCTGAACAGCAGAGAGGCAATGTTGTCGTCCATAACTTGGCCACATCGCATGGCAGTAGAAATTGCCCCTTGGGTATGATTTGAGTGGATTGTGTACTGGGAATGGTAATTGAGACACTACAGTGACACCGTTCAGTAATCTTCATATATTAGTCAATGCCTCCCCAGTGAAAACAAATGGTGAAATATGAACAGTACAACGAAACTGACGAAGCATGAATGAACGGACAGCCACTGTTTCGGGAGCAGGGATTCGGCTTAAAAAATCATGGCATCTCATTTCTACCTTTCCAGAAGAAGGGCTAAATCTGGATCTGACTGCAAAATTAGAAGCAGGGGCCCAGCGTACATGAATCTGTTGCTTCCAATACTTCAGGAAGACAGTTTTAGGGTTTATTAGTGAAATTACTGCAGACATATTGCCTGTATATTTCACTTGGGCCCATAAAAACCAAACATAACCTTCATTAATACTCTTGCCCGTTCTAAGTGCTTCAGTTGGACCAACCTGTTTCAGGCTCAATCTATAGACCCCCCCAACCCCCAAAAAATAACAAACAAGGCAAACACTCTGATCAGTTTGTCTTTATATGCAGATGTAATTTAATGCAATTTCCGTTCGCAGCAGCCGCAAACACATATTCTTCTGAAAGCAAACAGCTCGCTCCAGTGTAATCTAAGCTTAATTGTGCGAAACTGCCATAAAGCGAGGAATGTCTTCATCTCGTAATAAGCCGATTTTCTTGCGAACAGCGAGAAGCCTTATTAATAAAAGCAATAAACTCTCTGCCACATGTGCTGGAAAACAAGTGTCTTCTCTTGTGCCAACATTGTTGAAGAAGATCTCCTGAGATAGCCAGGTACTGGAGAGGCCGTGTCGTTTTCTCTCCTGAATGACACTTCACAGGGAATCAGCAGGTTGCAGGAGAACAGATCTGTAGCAACACCCTCAAGTAAGGTCCTTAACCTGAATCCCACTCAGCATCCTGTTTCACACATGGGGCCCAAGTAGTCAGCTAAGGACCCTGCTCAAACCAGAATGCCTTGGACGAAAATAAAGGCAAATACTTTATCGTCATGTTTAACCTCACATTATGCAGGAATGATACAGTCCATAATAATCCTGTACAGTCCATAAGTACTAGGACTACCTGTAGGGGGCCCGAGTCCAGATCAGCCGCTACGTCTATCTATCCATCTATTGTCTATGTTGAGAACTGGAAATGACCCAGAAGCCTTTAGGTATCACATCATAAGGATTCTGCGGGTCGTGACTAGGAGGCTGTGCATGAAGCAGCTCAAGTGTACCCCGACAAGGCGTCTCGTTATGATTGCAATGCATTAAATGGCTATAAATCCCAAGATCCCTAGATTATACTATATGCAAACGCAGCAGTTTGCACTTCAAACTCATATTCATTGTTTCAATGTCCTGGAGTGCAGAGCAAAAAGAGGCCACTTCCCAAAGAAGTCAGAGACTGAACTCTATGGCTGCGGCCGAAAAGTAAAAAAAATTACATCCTATCGTCTAATTCCTACCCACTTTTCTTTACCTGTATAAAATGTCATGAGGTAAAGGAAAGGTGTAAAGGGGACTCTTTTACAGCTTAGGAGGAGAACCGCGCTAATAAGAGAATCCGAATGTACTTACACTAGGCACAGAGATCACCCGCCTCCTGCCCGTCATGTTTGTTTGTTTTCGTGATTGGCCAGATGGACGGTCATTGCGGAATTGTATGATAGCATTTCCGCCTTTCTATTCGAAAAGGATGCTTCAGTGTACCCTATGCTAAAGGTGATAAATTAGGAAGCATTGTAGCATCTTTCCTTTACATTTAAAGGATCCAAACACTCTTATCATGACTGCCACGTAAATACTTCCGTATCGTTTTCTAGGAGTTACGAACTTTCCTAAGCAAAAAAGTCTATTCGGACGCAGCCTATATCTCAGAATGGTATGGTATTGCACATATTTTTTGCAAGCTAATACACTCATTGTAGCTTCTCGCCCATACTACTGTCCCCTGCTGGTGGGCTGTTCCACCTCACCTCAGCTGCTGAATGAGGTCCTCCCCTTCCTTGATGACGTTGAGCGTGGCCTCCAGCGTAGCCGTCTGCTGCTGCTGGAACTGCTTGATGAGCTCCTGCACCGAGTCTACCGAATCAGAGCACACCTCCTCCAGCAGCTCCTTCTGGAGGTCTTCCATCCAGGTCCACAGCTGGAGAAACAAGGGAGAGACTGAGACCAGCTCTCACAAGGGCAGGCCAAACAGTCAGGGTTTGAAGCTCACCTCCTCAACTCGTTGAGATATGTCGCTCAATAGCACCAGAGAGGTTGGCTCTTAAGTCTTTGAGGCATCCTTTTTGGTAAACAAATGGAGCCAACGCAGTCAACTTTTGACAGGAATCCATTTTTACCCACATGAACATTTTGCCACGGGTGGTTCTTTCTTTGTTCAATGTTACCCAATGAGCAAATGTGTTCCAATTTTTTGTTTAATAGAGCAATCAGTATTACCATCAGCATTCTTATTTGTCTAATGTCTCCTCATGAACTGCATTAAGTTATTGAGACATTACAAAATTGTTTTAATAGTTTGTGGACCAATCTGTGATCAGTCAGGCCAATGCTACGGTAAGTCTTTGCCAGCATGCTCAGAAAACTGAGGTGAACTGTTCTGAACAAGACTACCATGATGAAGGCATGGAACAGCGCCAGACAAGAGTAAATATCCCAGAAGACTCAAGATGTAACCAAACTTCTCTTATAGGTATGACTACCAGAATTAAAATTCCATCAGTAATATAAATACAGAATACCAAACCATACCATAAACGCACTATTACATAAGTAACATAATCCTAAATTCACCTAATGAATGTGTCACCACATGTGTGTTTTTATACAGTCTGATTTTGGCTTTAACTGGATAGCAATTCATATGAACTGAGTCTATCTGTAAACAATTCTCACACATTCAACCTCATAGACACAACAATGCTTGCCTGCTCCAACATGTCTAAAGAATGTTTTTCTAAGAAAGTCTCATGTAATAACAACATTTCTAGCAGGGCCTTGGCTTGTTTTTGTTTGCCCCCAATGACTCCCTAACAGAAAAGGTGAAAAGGTCATGGAACCTCTGCAGTCTTTAGCAGATCCTTTCTGCTTTACGGTGCTTTCACACCACACGCGCAATCGCGACATCATGCGGAGCAAGACCACTGTTTTCGATGAAGGACGCGGCACTGCACGGATGAGCGGTGGTGCAACTTTAAGCGACGCGCAGCAGCTTAATTTTCCGCGTTCAACTGCACTGAACCTTGACCTCAAATTGCGCTGACCTCTCTAAAATGCGTCCAATGACATTGCAGAATTTGCGGGAGTACATTTGCGGAAGTGTCCTAGCAACAATCAACAGTAAAGGAAAAATTAATTCTGTGTCCGAGCATCCGGAGTTATACAACTCAACAATTAAAATGTACAGGAACTTGGGCAAAAAAAACACTGGCATGGCCGATAAGGATATACGGCTTGAAAAAAAATTGTCCGTTATTTACATATTTCACATTTTGATTCCAAAGAAGCCAGACAGTAGCATTGCCAAATAATTCAAAGCAGGGGTGGGGAACCTTATCCGTAAGGGCCCGGTGTGGGTGCAGGCTTTCATTCAAACCAAGCAGCTACATACCTGATTCTACTAATCAAGGTCCTAAGCAAAGATTCCAGAGGTTGATTAGTAGAATCAGGTGTGTAGCTGCTTAGTTGGAATGAAAGCCTGCACCCACACTGGCCCTTTCTGGATATGGTTCCCCACTCCTGATTTAAAGCCACACAACAGCCATCTGCAAAAATGTTAAGTTTGCTACATTAATCTGGGGAACATTGAATATATTTACCCAATAAACACACGAGGTGGCGATCTGATGAGGAAAAAAATCCCTATCATAATTTATCAGCTTTATCCCTTCAAGCCAGCTTGCTTCCTCATGACGTAATGTGCTTGATCTTGCTCTCAACCTCGCGCAAACTATGCACTTTTGCGCGTATGGTGTGAAAGCAGCCTTAGTTTTTCAAAGTTATCTCTAAACACCAGCGTCACGGATATTGACATGTCATCAAATCCTTCGTTCACAGGGATCCTTCCAAATCAAGGTCATAAAGTTCTAACTCCAAATTGAAGACCCCAGTGCTAAACGTACTTAAGTCACATTTTGGACAATTCAAGTTCAACATGAAGACATTTTGTATTTATCTAGCCAAGGATATACTGTATATGGAGACCCCAGTGGTAAAAGAACTAAAGTCACAAATTGTCCATTTTGAGAAAATCAAAAAAATTGATTTCAGTAACAATAAAAGAAACTTTCCCATCCTTATATGATGATGTGTGAAAATGTGACGTGGGTACCTTTAGCACTAGGCTCTTAAATTCCCAAGTTGGTTCTTTTGACCTGCCACCTAATCATCCCTTGATTTAATTGGCTATGCAAATTGTCCTCTCCATCTCCACCTCAGCAGATGTGTGGGGAGCTTTCGGGAGCAAAATGGCTGGTGTCACATCACCCAGGTGGGTGCGACACATTGGTGGCGGTGAAGTTAGATTCTTCCACATGCCTGTAAATATCGTAATATCTCGTATTTAAATATCTACGAGAAAGGGCTATATAAATACAATGTTCATTAATTCACTAAAGGGTCAAGATCCGCTGGTTTTCCTCCATCCCTTTACTAGGGAGTCAAGTGTGAGGACACATTAGCCAAATGCTGCCATTAATTTGAATGATTAGCAGAGACAAAGAAACTCCAGTGCTGGATTTAGATTTGATGGCCAGATGTGACAAGCTCAGTGTAGTCATGAGGAAGCAGGTATTCCTTCAATCTCTAGAGTGGCTGTTAAAAGCTCAATTACCAAAATATACAGTATAGTGAATGAGCAAACATTATTCAGCACATAAAACAGTAAGTGACGATCTTCCCAATTATGCTCACGCAGATACTGTAAGTGTTTCCAGTGTATTATTCTTTCTCAATCAAATGGACGCATGATAAGATTTGGCCACTAGGGGGCTAAGACAGGATAATGGGACATGGTTCCGCAGTGTGATCGTACAGATTCCCCACTTCACATAAGAAGACTAAAATGTGTGCAGCCTGCATGGACACAGCTGGGAAAACCAAAGCTTTTAAGTTTCAGAAAGTGACGCCGTGCTTTGATTGCCAGAAACAACACTGCATAACCAAGAATCAGCAAAGCTTATGCACCCCAGACAACCAATCAGCGAATGGGGTGTATTTGTAAAGAATGCTTCCATTACAATGCCTCGATAATCACAGCCAGAAGCGCCTCCAATCAGATGCACAGCGAAACAGCGAGGGTTTATGGGCAAACATAATGAGCCCAGCAGTCAGCAGCCAAAAGTCAAATCCAAGAAATTCTATAGCTTGGAAGGCTACAAAAACAGACAGTTAAGTAATGCACAATATGCAATAATACGCAGACTAATATGGCCATGTATTGGAAGCGGATGCCTGTTGAGATATGAGCCCATTCACTTGATGAGCCTATATGGGCCAAATGAGCAGCCACAAGGCTTCATCAAACATTCTTATGTACATTTACGACTCCTACGGCAGAGCAATAAAGAGCCCAGCTGTCTTGTAAAATAATTTACAGTACCATTTGTTAAGCTAATCCTAAGCATATGAGGGTGATTATGCACATTTCTGATGAAACAAAGGAACAAGGAAGGGTATTGAATTGTGTCAAGTTTAAGCAATTCTATCGATTAAAACAAAGCCTGTCGTATGGTGAACGTTCGTTATTACGGGTTTGGCATAATAATAGTCCTCTAATCACTCTACATAAACCATGCCAACAGTTTATAATTTTTCAGTGTAAATTTGCTTTCAAACTTTTTGTTGTCCTGTTTTTTGCAGTGCCCTCTACCCTTGGTAAATATTAGCCAAAAAGATGATGATAAGATATAGTTCTAGTTATTCCTAAAAAATCTTTAATTAAGAATACTGGTAAAAATATAACTTGAATTTAAAGATCGCTAATGAAGGAAAACATATCACTGGTATCTTTAAAAATCATATAAAACTCTGACTGAATTACTGTATATTCCCATTCATATTTTACTTTTTAAGGTTCAGCATAATGGTGAAGAAAACTGAAATGGTCACCCATGACTTCCTGTTTCCCTGGGGTATAAATGTGAGGTGCACACAGACCAATCTCTACTCATCTGTCATCCAACGCCATGATTGAGACAAATGAGTACAGCAATGATGAGCCACAGAAAGATGCTGAGCTTTATAAATGTGGAAGTGGCTATAAGAAAAATCGCTGAAAAGTTGAAAATGCCCATTAAAACTATTCGGGAAATAATTTAGAATTTTAATTTAGAAGTCATATGACAAATGTACCAGGAAGTGGACATGTGCCTTTTAAATGTCCACATAGTAAGGAGGATGGTTCAAAAGGTAAAGGTAATTGCATTGCTGATATTACGTCTTGGAGTCAGATATTCTCCAAAGCTATGACCAGATGTCATCTACACAACTAGAAACGTTCACCAGAAAAAAAAAGCCTCTGTTGTCCTTACAAAAAGAAATCAGTACAGCTTGCCAAATGGTTCTGGAACATCTGGTGGGACAGGTACCTATGGTAAGATGAGACCAAAATAAAGCTCTTTGGCACTTAACACCAGAAGTGGATTTGGTGTAAAAACAAAGATAGTCATTTTGGATAAAACCTTGTCCCCACTGTGAAGTTGATGTTGTGTCACCCCAGAAAGCTTAAACAGGGGTCTTCAAACAGGACAATGATCCAAAGCACAAAATTAGCATAAAAAAGGTTTACCAAGCACAGAATCAAGGTTATGCCATGGCCATCCCAGTCCACTGACCTAAAAAGAAAGCTGTGGAACACGCTGAGGGGGAGGGTCCGTAAATGTAAACCTTGGACTTAGAAGGATCTGTAGATTCTGCGCGGACGAATGGTCTCAGACCCCTTGCCTGGTCTTCTGCAGCTTCATTACAAAATTATGCAAAGACTTAGAGCCATTATCAAGGCTAAAGGAGGCTGTGCAAAGTACCAAATGAAGGTGATCCAATAATGAAGGCACACTTTTGTTGGAGAAAATAATTTCTTTCATGATAATAATGCTTTCATTCAATCATTGCATTTCATTTTAAGACTGAGTTTTCATAAAAACTGTTGAGAATTAAATATCAAGAGGATAAGCCATAAAGGAATTAATTCATCACTTCTCATATTTAATGTAATTGTTATGCAGCCATAAATCCAGACAACGTGTTTCAAGGCTGTTCAGAATGCACTATCTATTAGGCTTATATGGATACACTGAGAGGAAAAAAAAGGCTTGCTCATACTCAGTTTATTCAGTTCTAGTTGCAAGGGTTAACACATTTATAAAACAGAGTGGCTTTGCCGTTTCTGTGGTTCCCATAGTAACCACTCTTCATGTCTGATCTGAGCACGCTCAGGATTACAAATGCAGCACTGCGAGACCCCAGCAGCCCCTCCCACAGAAGGATCCCTGCTGTAAGGCCTAAGCTGCAGTACTGTATAGAGAATTACACACATTTAATAATATATCTGAATAAGGACATGAGATTAGCACAGAAATGGAACTGAATTGGCTTATGTGTTGAAAAGTATCACTGAAATGGGAAGGGTATGCAAATCTGGTACAAGCGAAGAATACATATGCATGTAATAATTCAAGCAATAAATGTAATCCTATCGCTTTTTGTCCTGCATCGAATATTCATTTAATTAAAAGTTAAAATATTTTCCCCCAAGCACTACACATATCAGAATATACCTTGGTATAGAACATGAGTACTAAAATCAGTACATTCATCAAAAATGCAAGTTTATTGAACCAAAGAGATGAAGAGAAGGAGGCCTTGGTATTATTTAAACTTATTTAGCATTGAAGAGTTCTCAGAGCCATTTTTCCTACTGGAATAAGTATTGTAGAAAACCAGAGGAGAAATTAGAGCACAAATTTATTGGAGACACTTATC
Organism: Gymnothorax javanicus; assembly: GCA_029692085.1. Lineage (NCBI taxonomy): Eukaryota > Metazoa > Chordata > Actinopteri > Anguilliformes > Muraenidae > Gymnothorax > Gymnothorax javanicus. Next base: position 47,435,763 of record CM056205.1, read on the forward strand.
TCAGAGATAATATTTTAAATGAGATGCTGAGTTACTGAAGTCATTATAAATCCCAACCACTTAAAGCACAGAGTGGGCATTTCCTCTGCTGTTTTCCTCTCCGGTACTTTCATTATCTGCATGGCTGCGTTATCAGAGCCCAGCCTCAGCGCCACAGCTAAGGTATGGGGACGCTCTGCACACTGAGAGGCTGCCTTACAGCACCCAGGAAGCAATTATGTACATGTGAGAGTCATTCAGTGTTCATGACATCACTCATGACCAACACATCTCCTCCAGGGATAAAAGGCACTTGAAAAATGAAGGTCCACCACTGAAAGTTGAGCATAAGGGAAGTGAGGGTATGTTTGTGAACGTATGTGTGTCAGAGAGAGATGTAAATTAATAATGTACAGATGAGAGATAGATATAAAAAGTGAGTATAAGAGATAGAGAGAAAGAGAGAGAGATGGGTTGCAGGCACATTACTGGTTTACAAACTTGGTGACACACAGCCTTGCCATTACAAAAAGCCCAGGCCATCAAACGAGTGCAGGCTATCTAACCTGATACCTGGGAAATAAAAGCCTTCATGTTTACGCCGATATAGTATAGCTTGTGTTTTAGCCACATACCACAAAAGTGCATTTCCAGAAATTGGAGGTTGCAGCCTTTTAAACAGGGCCGTATACATGCCTTATGGCCATACAGTTTGTCTGTCACGAGCTTTTCATTTGAGATTGACAAAAAGCCAAAATTATGAAAAATGGTGGGCTTTATAGCGTTAGCATGGAGCTTGAGTTTATGAGCAGGGCAGGCCAGTGGCTTCAGTCGTGTGCGATTCATTCGCAAACTTCAGTACTGTGACAGCGCAGCTCATTTGTCAGGCATAATCATAAACAGAACGAAAGCGGACGTGAACATGAGTTGGCGAGAGAGAGAGAGCAAAAGCGTGAGACGTAACAGGGTACAGACGCAGGGACGAAAGTTATAAGGAACGCTTCTGGAAAACAGCGCTGACATCGGGTTCCATTTCTGGTTAAAAATCCAGCATAGCGGCTAACGGGGGGGTATTGGGCCGAGTGATGACAGCTCTCCGGGGGGGCCAGTGGAGTCCGCAGGCAGAGGCTCTGGCTCTCTCCCAGGCTGACGCACGCACAGCAGGACACGGTGGTGTCAGACCATCTGGAAGCGTCCGCTTCTCATCTGATGATTAGCATCACATTTCCACCGCTGGTCCTCCATGTTGAAAACGCCACCCCTGGGAGACGCTACCCCTGACTGCAGACGGCGATAGACCCCTGGTGGGGGGGGGGGGAGCAGGGGTTAATGTTGTGACAGAGTAGATGGGGTGGGCTAAGGAAGAGGCCGTTGGGGGTCCCCCTCGTCAAAGGCCTCGGCCAGGGAGACCCCAGCGTTCAGGCTGCTGGCTGTAAGCCAATCGCAGTGCGTGATAGAGGCTCCCCTGGAACACGGCACAGTGCAAACAGGGTCCACGGCAGGAGTGAAAATATTTAATACTGCCCCGAGAATGCATTCCAGTACACATAACTCCTGTGTGTGAACACTGCAGCAGGTCTACGGCCTGACACACAATATAACTCTCAAGGTGCAGGTATATGAGCACGCTTCTGTTCAGTTCATCGCTCAAGTCTGACACGCAGACAGTTTCAGTCACATCAATGTTTTACTGACCTTACCCACGCACACACATTCACATATGTACACACACACGCACACGGACACGCATATACACACAGAGGCGTACACACTTGCACACACAAAACATATACAAAAAGTCAACCAGTAAATCCCCCTCAGCACAATGCAAACCTCAGGAATAATTTATGTGAGAATCCTGGGACTCTATTTCCACGATTCAGCACATAAAACTCAGGCGTCCTCAATCACTTATATGGAGTAGCAGAGCAAAATGAAATAAACTACTGTTCAAATCATCCAGAGTGCAGAGTATGGATGGGTAATGCAGTTTTAATAAGCACCACAACTATTATGCAGAGTGATGCAACAATATCAGAACAAGAGAAATCTGATGTCACTTCTAAACAATGTATCCAGTGCGTACGTGTCTAACTGACAGCATGTACTGACTTTGTCTGTGCATCTCCTCTTTAGGAGACCATAACATGCGCAAGACAGACCAGTGAACAGGAGGGCTGGACTACAGGGGTCCATTTGGACACGAAGCGTAAGTGCACTATACTGTAAAGTGACTGCAGTCCTCCATCAGCCTGCTTGTTCAGCAGATTGCAGGTATTTGAAACTAATTGCTCTTTTACATACCTGCAATACGATCCACCATACAGTGCATCGCTTACATCGGTGACACACTGTGGATACACTTACATCCACAACACAAGTGTGACAGGAGAAAAAATGATAAATATGCCATTTTTCATGTAGCATATAGCTAAGGATTATGGTAGATAAAAGAAGTTAATTAAATATCATAAAGTTTCGTAATTCTGCCCTTAACTCTTCAAAGAGAGGGGTTTCGAAAGGTTTTGCCGCAGTCGTTGAACAACTTCAGTGTTTTGGTTCATCAGCAGTGATTCTGACGAGGATCAAACACGATCAACAGTGGATTAACTATGACCTCAATATTTTGACCCTTAGATACAAATTGATGTAATATTTTGGTCCTTTTAAGCAGAGATGTGTGCAGCTTGACAGGGGTAGTTCAATATACCAGTGACATCACTCATCCCAGCATGCCATGCGAACCGAGGCGCTCGCGTCGTCGTCCGCTAACATCAGCGAATATGATCTGAGAGGATTCCTGGAACTGGCTGCTAGCTGTGCGGGAAGCAGAGCTCTCAGGAACACAAGGCAAGCCACTGTCCTGCAGTCTGAGCGCCCCGCCCGAACAGATACGCAAGACCTGGAGAGATGCGCTGCTCACCAGTTCCATACATCCCGATGGGAGCCGCTCAGTAGCACACAAAACCAGGCCATGGAGGCAACCATGTTTGATTACAGGATTTTTGTGGAACGGGAGAATGAGCACTGGGACAGTTATTCAGAATCAAAAATAGGTACCTAAATTTGAAGGAACTGATTGGTCTGGAAAAAAATCTCAACAGCTCACGTCCCCAGAGAGCAATTAGTTCAGTGTGAAGAGACTGTAGAATGAGTCCTCTACATTCGCATAGTCTAAAAATTTTATATGAACCTCTGGACCTCCGAGAGGATTACTAAAGACATGAGCTGTCGAAGTTACGTAGTGGCTGCCAGTATAAAGTATACATAATCAGTTCCATACACCGCGAGGTAGGGTCAGCCATGTAGCCGGGCGACCATTGCCTGAGGAACACAGACTATAACTCCCACCATTAGCTTCACAGGGGCCATGAATTCAGAGACGTTTGAAAACCGTAAAAACAGCTCCCCACGATTTACAAGTGGATCGCGATCGCTGCTCCGAAAGACGGGGGAGAAAACAAAAGCCCATGCCCACCCAAAAAATAAAGTCCCAATAACAAACACAGCCGTCGCCCACAATAACAAATCAATAAATCAGCGTGGAGCGAAGCGCCGAGGGGGTGCAGTCAGGCAAATCTCTGGCACAATGATTACAGTAATCCGCTAACCTCAGTCGCGGCTTACCCTTAATATTAAACCGCAATGAGCTTAGAGTGCTAACCGTCTCCCGTCACTGTCAGTGCTTTTTATGCATTCTGCGGCGGCGTCCTTTCAGCGACGCATTGCTAATGCTCGTCATGCGTCAATGCGACTGCGGCAGGAACAGCACGCCTGCTAGGAGAGCACACGCCACGACAAGACAGCGACATCAAAACCCTGCCGATATGGTGCGCTGCGGCGCATCCTTTCTAAACTCCAGCCATTTTTTTTTTAATTAAAGGGCTGATTGGAGACGAGGGCGACTAGGCAGTGGGACGCCGGACCGCTCGCCCCGAAGATCAAACGGCAGACGAGCGTTTCTCCCGCCTCCTAACAGCGAGACCAGTCTGATTAGGAGAACAAGGGAACATTAAAAATACTATATAATCCGCAACAGGCCTGCTAGCTGACCCTTCACACAGGCACCAGTAGAAAGAGCAATAAAGCTGCCTTAAGCTACAGCGAGGCCCAGTCTCTTCCCATCCATCTATCCACTCATCCATTATCACAGCAGCTTCTTCCTGGAGAAGATCACAGGCAACAGAGGCCTACCCCAGGATGTGCAGAGTGAGGGGCAGGACTAACACACATCCTAGCCATACCGCCAACACACTGCAGGACACACACACCATTCACCCACACATACGAACACATTCACCCCACCCTCCCGCATTACAAAAAACCGTTCGTCTTCTTGCATTTCAAATAAAAAAAAAATTTAACTTCCCATTCAGTCAAAAGGAGTTTTGTGGTAGGTGTGCCCCCCACGACACACACACACTCACACACACCAGCACCGTACATAACACTCTCATCTGGCAGGGATCAGATCGTGCTGAATGATCCCAGCATTCCTCAGTAATCTGGGAAACATCCCCTCAGAATCCCCGCTATGCCCCTCAGATCCCTCATTAATGGGAATTCAGCCCCCCATCAGACAGCTGAGCAAAACTCTTTCCTTTAGCATTAGCCCCACACGCGCTATTATGGGTCAGATGACAGCAGGGTTCAGGCAACAAGCTAAATCTTTATCTATTTCTAACCAGCCTTAACCCTATACCCAACAACTCAAACAGCCACCTTCACTACATTTTATTTTTCGTGGGATTCCTGCAGTGAGAAGATTCATAAATTCCTGTATAATTCTGGGGTGCATGGAGGGGAGGTCAGAATTTTTATATCACCAAGTGTGACACATACATCCAATATCCTCCGAAATGTTTGGGACAGCTTCCCACGGTCTTGATCTAAATGGATTAAAATAATAAGAACTGGCTTGCTAATTCCTCAATCACTGCCGCGAGATGACATCGGACATGTTGTAAAGCTACATATGATGTGTTCTCACGAGATCTCTCAGCTTCTACACTGAAAAAAACACAGCACTACAGACAGAACAATACAGCATGAGAACTGAGATCTCATTGGCTGACACCTTGACATCTCTCAGCCCAGTCCTTCCATTAGTCTTGAAACTCTACCCCTCTCACAGAATCAGAACCACCTTTCTAGTTCCTCAATAACAGGAGATAACATAGGACACATCATAAAGCTGTGATTGGACCATTCAGGGGTTCGTTTCCCTAAAGCACAGATGCTAACTTTCATAGTTGGAACCACTGACTGTATATGGTCAAACTATGCAAGTCGATAACATAGTTAGGAATTAAGCTTTTGGGAAACATACCCCAGAGCGAGTCTCCAACCGCTCATAAAAATCCGTTTCCATCCTAAGGAAACAGAGAAGGGGGTGGGGTTCAGGTAGTGGGGGGCGGGGTCTCACCTCTTTGGTGTGGGTGTGGAAGGAGACGGACATGTCCAGGAGGAGCTTCCTCTGTTCCACCCGTCGGACGAAGTCCTGGATCCGTACCTCCAGGTGCCGAGCCGCCTTATAGATCTCCTCTGGATCGCACTCGCCCGTCTGGGCCAGCTGCTCCGCAGCCTCCAGGAGCTTATCGGCGTTGGTGTACGTGTTCTGCTCGCACATGGAGAGAGAAAATGCAGATGCAATACCCAGTAAAACACGTACCGCGAGCTAACTCACTCCCTTTTCTATTCCTCCGTCCTTTCCTTTTTCATCTTTTATCTTCCCCAGTCCATTTATCCTCGTTCCTCCCCACTCCTCTCACTGAGAAAATGTCCGCCTTTACAAGCGCTTCAGTCAAACAATAAGAATAATTTCTCTCTCAAAGCAGAAAACATAGCTAGTTTCACATAATTTTGTGTGTGTTATATGGAAATTTCTTACCCCACTGGTAAATCTTTAAATGAAACACCCACTAAGGCTGACTGACGTTTTTTGGTTATAGCAGAGCTCACCACCTCCCCGGCCTGTAATCTCTGGGACAGGTGCCCACTGCAATCTGAACGCCCCAGAGCAGAGTCATCACACTGAACCACCGAGGCCATCTGTGCTGTGAGTGTGGTGTAATCCACACTCTGTAATCCCAGCCCTGGCAGGAAGACAAGTTGATTTTCTTTCTATCTACGTACCACGAGATGGCAAGTTCAGAGGCACAAGGCAGAGGTAATACCAGGGGTCACAGATGCACAGAGCCGAGAGATCGAGGGCGCTCAGACGCTGGGCCTGACCTCAATGCCTTATCCAGGGTCTACTGGTGTATGTGTATGGCCTGCTTATGAAACTGAGGCTTTTTTTTTGACCTAGGATGGCAGCAAAAGGATAAAAAACAACTTGAACACCCGGAGACCAGTTCTGAATCAGCCAATCAAAGACCATGACACGGCAGAGCTGTATGACACCATTTACCCTGTCCTTCCTTGGCCTTCCATGAAATATTGAAGACATATTTCCGAAATGCTGTCTCATTCCTCGCATTACTTTTCTCTTCGATAAACTCGGAAAATTACGATTCAGAATGAGAAAGCGCGCACTCATGAATCATTCATGAATCTTTCTCTACCATCCGAAAGAAAATTAGAGTACACAGGGAAAACCCCACACCTGGTGGACTATCAACTGCAACTCTGAAGGATTAACAAAACAACGGCCATCTTAACAACAGAGACGGGATTAAAACTACCGTAGCCGGTGTGAGCCGTTTGGGTCAAAACCCCTACATGACTCATTTGCACGATGGTGGATGAATCCGCTAATCTTACAATAGTTGCCAGTAAAGCCTTTTTTGGTTAATCTGCCGATTCTTTATTTGTTTCTTTGTACATTCGATGTGCTTCTTATGAAACACAAAGGGTTCTGAAATACGCTCAATAACAGAAAGTACTCATTGTGTTTCAGCAACGAAAACCCCATAATGTAAACCTGGGAATTCTGTGCCAGAGCAAGCAAAGCGAGATGAATTTTCTCTTGCTGATTTTAGATTTTCCACCAGATTTTTGTGCATAAAAACCAATACTGCACTGATAATACAGATTGCACATATCACATGCAGGACTCAGCTCAAATCCTCTTTCTATGAGCTCAACAGGGGATCACTAAACCAAAGCACACAAAATGGCAGCATAAGAGTGAAAGGCCTGCTTAGCATAAATGAGATTAGACATCGACCCAAATGGATATTTCCGCCGCGTCATTGAACAGAGAATGGCCAAAACCTTCTCAAGCTGCATGTGTTATCATGAGATCTCTCTGTCTCTATACTCCCAAAAACAGCTAAAGAGAAAGAACAGTGCAGCACTAGGACTGAGAGCTCATTGGTCAATAACCTGATATTACTTTGCCTTGCCCTTCCATTAGTGGGGAAGCTCCACCCCTCTCTCACAGAATCAGCCAATCAAGCAGAACCACGCCCCCATCCTGGGTTCCCTTTTGATGTAACAGCAGACTTGAAAACCTATCCAGCCACCGTCAGCATCGCATCTTCCATGAACCGGCAGCTGAAAAGGCTTCTGTTTGCCTAAATTCCTAATGTTCTGTCACCAACAATCCCCCCCTTCACCAAATGACTGGATTCACATTATCTCTGAGTTAGTATACTCCACTCGGGAATTCTGCTCGCTTCAGAGCCAGATGGCATAAACAAAAGCCATCACTTCTTCTCTCTATTAGCGGCTCGTTCAAACCAAATCCCTGCTGCACGTAAATGTAATTGGGTCAGACAAATAACAAGCGAATAAAAGATAAAGTAAGAGGAGCAAATACAATTTGTGCAATCCTGACTGTGCGAATCAATTTATTACCATCTTTTTTTTGGTCCAATGACATTTACAAAACAAAACCAAGGTGAGCTTCATTCCTTTTACATTCTTTTTCAATAAAAAGAAGTTTGGCATGTTGTAAGAATTCAAAGGGACAGTACAGCTAGAGTAGGCTTTTGTTATGGGGAAGATTTATGATGCCCAAAAATTGGTTTCAACTCAATGTAGTTTGTAATCTTTTTGTAAAACACTGTAAAAAAAAAATCTGCAAATTTGTGCTCTAGCAATTCAGGTAAGACGGTATTTTCAATGATCCGATTCCATTACATCTGCATTTGGCTTCACTTTGAACTTGGACACACAAATGGGTTCCAGAATAAGAAATTTCCCTTGACAAAAGCAAGGGACCAAAACCAGAGAGAAACCAGAGGAAAAGAACTGGGGAAGGTAAATTGGATTCATTTGATTTTGGAGACTGGACTGTTCCTGTCACTTGGAGCAGCCCCCTGTGAACTGCAATTACAATTTTAAAGACATGCCAGAATTATCTGGCAGGTCTGACCCAAGCCCGGCTTTCCCTTATCTGAGTTTCAGCGGAAGAACTTTTGAGAATTTTATTGTAAGCTGACATACCAGTTTTTAGCCATTCTCAGCCATTTCTCAATCTTTCATTATTTTCTACAAGCACTTCCTAACATTAGCCAGTTTCATTGCTATTTGCGGTTTGTCGAGAACAGCTGAATCCAATCTGATGATCCAATTATATCAGTCATTTTGAATTTCACAAGCACATCTGTAATGTGGTAAAAATACACTCTTGGCATCGGGATGTTATTTTGTGTAATCTCACAGTGACTACATACTCATGTAGTGCATCCTGTCCTTCTCTGTACTCATTTACCAGACCAGATAAAAATAGAATGGAGACAGAATAAAAAAAGATGGAAGAATCCTGCTGATTCCACGCAATATCCAATGGCCATGTCTTCCCTTTGTGGGATATATTTAGCCACATGCCACCCAGGGCCCGCTGCTCTATGCGTCACGCTGAACATTTATGGGAGCAGAACAATAAAGCAACGGACTTGGACAGAGAGCCATTTTAAATCTGCAGTTTAACAAGGCTGAAGGGCCCAGCTGTTTTCAATCAGCAGAACAGATGAAATATTTTCAAACAAAGAGCCCATCTCAAACCGGCTGAGAGGGACCAGCTGATACCAGGCGAGGAGCGCTCGCTGGGGTGGGGTGGGGTGGGGTGGGTGATTGAGACCAGGGCCTGGGTTACAGTGCTGGGTATTACAGAGTACATCATACTGTGTGTCGTCGCCTCCTGTAATGCGGTGAATCTTTGATAAGTGACAGCGTCGTGACAAACTGGGATGCCCAGGAGTGTGTGCAGTTCGCTCGCGAGGTCCCACCTGAGCCACCTCCTCGAAGTCGTCGTGGCGTTTCTGCAGCGCCCTCGCCCGGTGGAGAGACTTCCCCACCCCCGTGTGTTTACTGAGGAAGGCCTCGCCGTGGTTCTCGATCCAGTCCATCACCTGTCCATGAAGAGAGCATACATTACCACAGTGTGCAGTCAAGTTTAACACCCTACTGTCTCTGTGCACAGTGTTCAGACCTGTTCATAACCCTACAGTCTCTGTGCACGGTATTAAGCCTGGCTGCTGCCATATTAACATGGTATTAAAGCTTGCTTAGGCCTCATTATCACCATGCTAAGGCTTTTTTTTCTGATGTATTAGCATGGTTTTCAGGTCAGCTTCCACTAATTTTACATGGTGCTAAGGCCTGCTTCCACCAAACTAACATGGTGTTCAGATATGCTCCTGCCACATTAACAGAGTGTTCAGTCCACGTTATTGCTAAACTGTCTCTGTATACATTAGCATAGTGTTGAGCCCTGCCTCTGCCAAATTAACATGATGTTCACGTCAGCCTCTGACACGTTTACACTACTAAGGCCTGTTTTTCACCCTCCGGAGTCCAGCCCCTACAGCCAGGCCCAGGGAGGAATCCATCATCCTAAGCTTCCTGTCACGCCTCATCGTGCTAACGCTCCATCCTAACACAGGCAGCTCGCTGAGGGCATTCGCTCAATCTGCAGCCACACGTTTCCACACACCGCCCTCCTCTCCTTCCACACTCATTCTTAACTCTGACTTACAAATAGATTCAAAGTGTTTATCTCTTCATAAACACAGTTTGTCGAGTTCATCGAAACCATCAATTCCTGCCAGATTTGTGTTTGTTAAGGAGGAAAAAAAAAAAAAAACTGATGTCAGTCAATTCAATGATATCGACTGACTCAGAGCAACTGTCACTAAATGTATCCGACGGTCAAAACGGCCTCAGTAATTGCCAAATGGCAGCAGTGACTTAAATGAATGATTCAGAAAAACAAGGGCATCTTGAGTCCCGACGTCAGAAATGCACGCCCTTTAGAACTCACACCAAAAATAAGCCTCTGTTTTAATTCATCACAGCTTCTACAATCACTGAGGCACAAATTTGTGCTTATAATTTTTTTCCCATCGGAGAGTAGGAGGTTTCCCCTGGTCATATCTGTGCGAGTATGTCTTCGGTGGAGATGGGAGGGGCTTGTCTTTAGCGTACTGGAGAGGCCGAATATTTACTGATACTGAGAGGGAGGGCCCCAGCTATGTTTACACTCGTCTCCCTGATTAGCAGTTCTTCAGACTCTGCGTGAACAAGCCCAGCCCAAAAGGCAACTGACTTGGTGAAAGAGGAGCTTCTCCACATGGTCCCTGTCCGTCAGAGCACAACTTCAGCCATTTCTAAGCTGCTTTTATGCCAGAGGCAAAGCGGGTAGCTGCTCAGCTATTAGCTTGGCGGTTGACTGTAGCTCCAGGCATTTAGCCTCATCATCCAATCAGTCCAACGGGCTAAACTGCTTACTTTACACTTTAGTGAAATGTAATAATGCAATTACTGACAATGGACTGCAAGTGGGCTCAATTAAGACATGGTAAAGCCATTAAATTCAGTTCAACCGACAGTCTGAAAAGGAAATGCGGAGAGTGGAAATGACAATGATAGCAAAAATGCATCTTAAAGCTGTAACATTACATTTCTCAGTTTGCATATGACACTGCTTTTTTTAACTGACAGGGGCAATATTACCACCATGTATATGTTCTGCCAAAAAAAGAAACAAATATATCATTTTTTTAGTGGTATTAAATCATCTTTGTGAAACAGACACGTCTTGATGCGAATAATGGATAGATTTTTTTTTAGAACTTGTGAAAGTTTAACTCGAGGGAAAATGCATTGCATCACTTCTGTGGAGTCAGCCTTCAGGAGTCTGTAGCGCTGAATAAATCCAGTTTTTGCTGCACTTGCCACCCTTCAGCAAATAATGGTTATGTGATGGACATATGGATTGACTTATTTTAGTTGCCAATACTTTAAACATGCACTCTCAGGAAGGCAATCATCAGATATCGTCTGTCAGTCTGTGGACCTTTATTTCAAAGATCGTCGGCAAGAGGATTCATCTCATGTTTCTATATCACATATTCTGACACAGAAGTTAACAAGCAGCTCACAGGCCGCAATGTAACCAATCTGTCGCATAGTCTGTATGATTTTTCCCAAATGGATCATAATAAGTGTCTAAGAAAGCTGCCTCAAATATGTTGGCTGGCAGCCATTTTAACTAGAGCTGGCCACTCCAGGAAACTTTTTCTCCAGCATCCGCTGTTGCTAATGCATAAAGAAGCAACATTAGCTTCACCAGCTCTGCAGATTGTTATCCCCATCAAATTCAATAGTAAAGGGCAAAGTCTATTTTTTCTCTCACATAACTGCAAAAAAAGCAGCAAAATCTAGGCACCTTACACTGTCATTGACTACCTTTAAAAATGGATCATTCATGCTGTTTGTGTGGAAGTGCAGGCAATATTTCAATGTGCTGTTCTAGTGTGCTACATTCTATTTCTCTTAGATAATCCCATTTCTAAATATGAGGACTCGTGGTCATGGAGACTGCTTTAATCTTCACTGAACAAAATGAGAAGAACACTCCACTTGTCCGCTGGGATTTCCCAGTCCTTTTGCCACACTAATCGCCCTCTCATATATAGCAAACCCTTCCGCAGATGTTCTTCAAACTGGCAGACTTCAAGCAAGTTGTCGCAGATTCTGCGCACATATTCCATTATCTCTCGAATCCCCCCACGAGCCGGACATTAAAAGAGGCAAATTTATGTTCCGCCGAGGAGCGAACAGAGGTCGCCTGTGCGGCGTGCAGATAACCCGGTGAAATCGCTAAACCGCGTGACGACTTCAGTCGCGCTTCGGGGCTGAACCCCCACTATCAACCGCACAGCAAAACATCAAACCAGCTCGCCTCCAGAGGACAGCGGCCTCAAATCAACAAGAGCGAGACCAGAGAAAGTGGAGGGAGGGAAAATGGGTAAGAGAGAGAAGTAAAGACAACAAACAGTGAGGAAGAAAAAGACAGACAGATGAAAGGAGCCTGAGTTAAGGACAGGGAAAGATAAGGAAAGAAGAAGAGGAGACTGGAGAGAGGGGCGCCCCGGTGGCTCATCGGTCTAAGCGCGTGCACCATAAAGGCTGAGTCCTTCCCGCAGCGACCTGGGTTCGATTCCGGCTCGGGTCATTTGCTGCATGTCTTCCCCCATTCTTCTCCCCAACTTTCCTGTCTCTCTATACTGTATAACTATCAAATAAAGGAAAAATTCCCCCAAAAAATAATCTTTAAAAAAAAAGAAGAGACTGGAGAGAAATGAAAATCAGGAGGGAGAGAGAGATGGAGAAAAAGGAAGCCAACAAAGGATTAAAAGAATGAACGGGAGTGAGAGAGAAAAGAACAAAAAGAAGAACAGAGCGAGAAAAATCGATAGGAGAAAGAGAGCGATATATGGCCTCGTGCACCCAATATACCGCCACATAATGCGCTCTCGGAAACCCCTGACACCGGCTCCATGTTCCCATCATCTGGAGAATAAAGAAGCATTCAGATCCGCAGACTGAATGTCCCCAGCCTGCGACACACTGTACAAACCACGCAGAGAATGACGGACACCTCACCCGCCTCAGACTCTCAATGAAGCTCTGCTTTCTGGCTCACCGAAGCTAAATTTTTGAGTGACGTTGTGATTAATTCGAGAGAAGGGAGCGGGCGGGCTTAGCCGTTAGCGAAGCTAGCCCAGCGAGGCTAGCGACAGGGCGAAACCAGGCTAATACAGTATGCACCAAACAGCCAGAACCCCCCAGAGGCCAGCGCTGTAAATGGTTCATGATGCCAACGATGAAGTGGAAACATGCCAACATGTGCAGTGACCAAAGCCCAGAGCTGTTTACCTGGGTTTTCAATATTTATAACCCACAGAAACACCATCATTTATTAACACTGTGTGTGCTGAACCTGTCTCAACACGCACGCATGGAATATGTGACATCAAATGCATCCAAACAAACATACAACACACTTACACTGACACATACACACACACACACACACATCCTTGTACTTATATCTTTGTGAGGATATTACATTGACTTCCATTCATTCTTCCTGTGTCTCTACAGCCTTTCCCTAATCTTAACAATAAGCGATGAATGCCTAACCCAAACCCTAACCCTAACCTTAACCTATCCCTAATTCTAACCTTACCCCTAACCTTAACTAATAAGTCACAATTTGCCTTTGTAGTTGGGAGGACCGGCCAAAATGTCCTCACTTACCAAAAAAGACTTCACTTTGTTGGTTAAAAACTCATGCTGGTCCTCAGTACGTAGCAAGAACACACACACACACACACATACTCTCACACAGGCAAAAAACCCACACTTATACAGGCAGCACACACACACAAACACACACACACACGCTCGCACACAGGCAAACACACCCACACTGACACAGGCAAAATATTCAACACAGACTCCTCTCAGCTAAAGGGGCAGCATTAATTTCATGATGCTTATTTCCCTCTAATATTCTGACACGTATGGATTTAATGATATGTACAGTGCCTACAGGCCTAAATCAGTATCTCCACAGGGATACATGGTAAAGGGCAGGACTCATGTTCTTGCACATGAGGCCTCTACTGGGGAGACCCAGAGCGGCCCTTCCTGCGCACTGAAATCTACAAATGTCATTAACCCTTACAGCGCTGAATACAAATAGTGTTGCTCAATGATGCGAGATATCAAATTCAAAGTCGGTGAAAAACTATCATGTGGCGACTTGTGGGAGCTCTTTTAAACAAGTCGCCACATGATAGTTTTTCAGCGGCACAAGATAATTCAATTCAGAATTTTTTGAAAATTTAATTAAGCGCTCTGAGGGATAAGGGTTGTGACAAAAGGCCGCTGAATTAACTTACTGAGAGGTACAGGATCCAACAGCATCAGTCACAGTGCATTTGTGCCACTACTGAATGACTTACGACATACAGAGTGACTAATGACAAATTACATATATGAAAGAAAAGCGTGCGCCCACGCACGCAAGACTACAAGTGAAAAGGGAAGTCAGGAATTTAATTGTCACAAATGCACGCGCTGATTTTCCCGTGTTGTAGATTTCAGCATGTCAATCCTACGCAAATTCAGCTCACCGCAGTTTGCTCAGGAGCAACATCCAAGCACCTTTATTTCCTGGACACACTGAACGGTACAGAATTGCCTTTTTTGGTTAGCACTCGGTTAAACCCATTAAAAATTAGGAATTTAGTGATTTTCCTGTTGGACACAGGCATCTCGGGTCCTTTTAATTAACATTTAAGCTGGGATGTATAAACCTTGGCTACATTTGATAAAAATAAACTGAACAAATGTGAAAATAAATGAAAAATTTTTTGAAATAATTTCATTTGCAAAAAGGTTGTGACACCCAGTGACATATCAACTGCGCTAAAAAACGAGATATCCGAAGCGATTTTATGCTGAGTGTCAAAAGCACATATTTGAACACACATTCCCAAAAGATGGCTACACCAATATATGCCATATTTTAAAATCTGTTCAGAATATTACATTTACGCATGGTAGAGTATTAAAGCGCCGGTGTCAGATGGGAATGTTTTGCCAGATACTCATGCTAATTTTGCTCCATGAAACAAAAAAACAAAAATCTGCTCTCGATGACAGTCCGTGCATGAAGTGTGAATGATTTATGATCGCAAGAGATGCTGGTGTCCTGACCACTAGGGGGCAGAACTGAAGTTCTCATAATGGAATACACTGTAGCTCACAAGGATGATTGTTTCTTAAGGCAGCACTGGACGTTAGATACAGTATATCTGTGATGGGGACAGGAACAGGCATTTTATTTGTGACATAGATGTTCTTTAACATTTACAACGTTATTCCCATTCACTGTCAAACAATACAAAAATGCACTTTGATTATAATAAATTAAATGAGAAAAATAAAGTCATATAACTAGGAGCTCTAGATAGGGAAGGAATGCAGACATATTTCAGCACAGACATTTGTTTTTTTTTTTTTTGTACGGAGGGAAGGGCAGTCACATCGTACATAAAATCTAATAATTTCAGGAGATATGGTCTGATCACATGCAATGCCAATACATGTCAGTTGATCCTGAAATGCCCTTTTCCCATGGAGCCGAAGCCGAGCTCCAGCAGCCGTAATCTGGCCGGGTTTATGTGCTGAGAGAGAGGGATTGATGCCAGTGGGCCAGTGGGCTCAGGGCAGCAGGATTCACAGATAATCTCCGCAGGGGCCACCCCTGATGGCCACGGTTCACTCAGAGGTGAGAATCATCCATTCCCAGAGCTGCGCTAAAGAGAGCACTTCTGACACACTGAGGCAATAGCAGCGAGATGAGTGTGAGCGTGTGAGTGTGTGTGTGTGTGTGTGTGTGGGG
This sequence comes from Gymnothorax javanicus, assembly GCA_029692085.1. Lineage (NCBI taxonomy): Eukaryota > Metazoa > Chordata > Actinopteri > Anguilliformes > Muraenidae > Gymnothorax > Gymnothorax javanicus. The sequence goes on from CM056205.1 coordinate 47,451,394, forward strand.
GAGCTCGGCTCAGCAGGGGGGAATGAGGAGGGAGAGAGAGTGATGGAGAGAATGAGAGTAAGAGGCAGTAGGAAAGAGAGAGGGATTAGGAGAAAGAGTGTGGGGGAGAAGGGACAATACAATATCACAATATCATAGTGATTGTGTGTGCAAACATTCATAAAAAGCCATTCATACACACACGCGCACACACACACACACACACACACACACGCATCCCCACGCACACATACAGGCTCAGGCGCACACACACACACACACACACACACACACACAGTCAATCTGCAGTATTAAGCAGTGCAGCTTCATATCGTGAAATATGAAAGGTATTATTCACTAAAGTCAGGAAGAACCTACATAAACAGCACTTGAGCTTCTCCAGAGGCCACACTCGGCTTTTTGTTCAATCAAAGTTCAGAGCACTATTTGGCAAACAAGACTTGGCGAGCAATCTTGAGGAATTAAACCAGATCCAGGCTGAGGAACATAAAGCTGCTTTCACACCAGACGTGAAACAAATTTTTTGCACGACAGATTACATTCAAAGTCAATGCAAAGATACAGAAACGCATTGACTTTGAATGTAATCTGTCATGCGAAAAATTCGTTTCGCGTCCGGTGTGAAAGCAGCTTTAGCCTGATGAAACCCCTTTGTCTTCCACCCATCGCACAACACTGTGCATTAGCATGGCGCTAACGCAAGCAACATTACCCATGCTTCCAGGCAAGCGCGACAAAAACACCGAACAGGAAATAAGTTTTAGCGAAAACCACACACAGCCGCTCACAGTAAATGCAACAAAAAAACTGACACAGCATTATTCTGTTCAGACTTGCACTTCCTGGTGCAAATTAATGCTGCAGCAGTGAACTAATAACTAGCTGTCAATATTATTCAACAGACACTCTACATAAATTATGAGCATTGCAAATGTCTGTTGACAAAGATACAAGCAGCTTTTCAGAATCATCATAATCAAAGAAGCCTATTTACAGTAGCTACAGTTTCTCCAAATTATGACAAACACTTATAATGCTCAATTTTTTCCCAGGTGAGGATGTACCTGAACGCTGCATTAGCCATTAGCAGCCTGAAGCAGTATGGCGTGGAAGTAAAAGCATAGCGTTAACCATTTGCAGCCAGATGTTGGCTTAAGGTTCCAGGGTTTACTGTAGCATAGCATTAGCCATTAGCAGCCTGAGGTGGAACAGGGTGCACTGGAGCATGGCCATAGTCATTAGCAGAGAGGCAGTAAAGGGTGCAGCATTATGCGGCAGTATAGGGTGTGGGGTGTTGCTGAGCCTAGCTTTAGCCATTTGCTGCTGGATGGCTGTATAGGGTGAAACATGTACCTGTGTGCAACATTCGTAGCTAGTGGCCTGGGGTGTAAAAGGGTGCAGTGTGCACCAGAGTGTACCATTAGCCATTAGCAGCCAGATGCTAGTAGTCTACAAGATGCAGGGTGTACCTGACTGCAACATTAGCAATTATCAGCCTAAGAAAGTATAGGGCAGGGGTCTCCAACCCTGTTCCTGGAGACCATCCTGAAGGTTATCACTCCAACCAAAGCAAACCACACCTGCTTTTTCAGTAAGAGATCTTGACGAGCTGCTAAGTAGCGGAATCAGGTGTGTTGAATTAGGATGGTAGCTCTCCAGGAACGTACTTGAGTAGAGCATTACCCATTAGCAGCTTAAGATGAAAAAGGATGCACTAGAGGATAGCCTGAGCCCACAGAGCTAAAGGCCGACTTCGGGCGATGCAGTTGAGTCAACTCGTGTTGACAAGTGTGACGTATTTAGCAATCGAACGCAGAGAACAAAACCCTTGACCCCAACACTCGGGGTCAGGTGCGCACTCCCCATGCTGGAAGAGTTGTAAAGGGTCAAACATGGCTTTGGGAAGGCAAGCACATAGTTTTGTACAAATTAAAAGTGATATGTGTGCCGTACTAGGAAAAGGGGTCACTTGGGTCATGTTATGCAAATTGAGATTTTCCAACAAAATCAAAGAGTGATCTAAGTTTTTCATTTTAAGAAAAAAATTGGGTGAATTTGTGCACAGCAAAGTGTTGTAAATTGACAGTACAGTAGTGCTGGGATATCACTATCACTGGGATATCACTAAGATACCCCGTTAATCTCAGAATGGAGAAAAATCCCAAGTGACCCCTTTTCCTAGTCCTGCACACATATGTTTCTACTTTTCATAGGCCATGGTGAAAGTGTGACGAGCGCTTTGCACTGCATGTTCGAGTGACTGCACCAGAGTCGTCTGATTTGCATATTATAATGCGGTGAGTAGGGTTGACACGAGTTCACTGGTTAACAGCGCCCGAAGTCGGTCAAAGAAAACACTAGAATGGACACAAGACCAGTTTTGGCGAGATTCGCACCCACCATCTTACCGAAGGATAGCGTCTCGTGGCGAACTGTGAGAAACCTTAGATGAAGGTAGTTCAGAGGTGGAATACAAAGATTATATTGATAATTTTAATCATACATAATATTTTTACTGTGAAAGAAATTCATACTGTCAATTATTTAAAACCAAGAAGAGCATTTAAATATTTTAATAAAAATTGCCATAATCTAGAATAAAGAGCACTATAGGAATTCAAGATAGAAATATGTGTTCAAAATATGAAAACAGCATTCCTAAGACATAAATATACAACTCTTTTATATATATTTACAGTTAATTTAAATTTAATTTTTTGAATTTTAACGATTAAGAATTTCCTGACAAAAAACACCCGTAAACAAAATAATTACTTATTAAATAATGGTCGTGCTTGTAGGCTGATGTGCGTCACCAGTCCTGCGCTTTTCATTTCATTTTATCTAGTCGCATATACACATGTGCAGCGCTTGATTGCGCAATTCCCCCGCCAATTCCTTACACAAGATGGCGGACGCGTCTCACGTTTTGCGGTTGGCTCAGCCAATGACGTTGTCCACTCTAGTGTTATTTTTAGCTCTGTGCCTGAGCCTTTAGCAGCCTGAGGTAGTACAGGGTGTAGTGTGTGCTGGAGCGTAGCATTGGCCATTAGTCGTATGGAGTAGCATTAGCCATTAGTTGTTTGAGGCAGATTGGGGTATAAGTGCGCATAGCATTAGCCATTAGCGTTACCTGCTGCACGTCCTGCTGGAACACGCACAGCTGGAGCCTCTGATGGAGCCGGACCTTGCGGTGCTGCCAGATGCTCTCAAGCCTGCGCTGGTGGTGCAGGACTTCATGCACAACGTCCAGGATGCAGTGCACCGCCTTGGAGTAGTTAGCCGTGGCCGTGAGTGACTCCGAGTTCCCAGGGCTCAGCGGCCGCTGCAGGACATCCAGCAGTGCCTTCCCGTCCTGGCTGACCTGGAGTCAGTATAAGAAACAGGGTATTACTACACATCCACTGGTGCTTTCCCGTCCTGGCTGACCTGGAGTCAGTATAAGAAACAGAGTAATACTAGACATCCAGTGATGCTTTCCAGTCCTGGCTGACCTGGGGCCAGTAAGTGAAACAGAGTGTTACTACACATCCAGTGGTGCTTTCCCGTCCTGGCTGACCTGGAGTCAGTATAAGAAACAGAGTGTTACCACACCCAGTGGTGCTTTCCCGTCCTGGCTGACCTGGAGTCAGTATAAGAAACAGAGTGTTATTAGACATCCAGCTGTAAATCCTGGCTGACCAATGGTCATGTAAGAGACAGAGTTTTATCACAAATCTGGCAGAGCTTTATCATTCTGGCTGACTCAGGGTCAGGACAAAAAACGGTGTTATGACACATCCAACAAGCGCTCTTCCATCCTGTCTGACCAGGGGTCAATATGAGAGACACAGAATTATGACACATCCAACACAGTGTGCCAATCCAGGCTGACCTGGAGCCAGTACAAGAAATGAAGAGGTATTACAGATCCACCAGAACTTTCTCATGAAGGCTGACCTGGGATCTGAGCGGATTGTTTTCAGGCGACACACCCAGTGGAGTTTTGGTTATCTGGGGTAATCATAACAAACAGCGCAAAATGATATTTCTGCACTTAGTAAACAGGCCAGTTTAAGGTATCTTTCTTTTAATGCGTTTTCCCCTTATACAGCCAATTTGTTGAAGCCATTCAGATTAAGTGCTTTGGCAATGCCTCATCTTGGATTTGGACCAAAAACCTTAACTTCACAACTCCACACTGAATACAAACTTGGTCAGCAGGCTTGAAAACTTTTATGCTGAAGGGATTATTGAGAAAATTATTATATCTGTGGCACTACAGACGACACTGTAAAAATTATTTTTTTGCAGAACGTTTGAAATAAGAAATTAGAAAAAATATATAATTCCTAATTTAATTTATGGATAATTATCAATGGGGTTACCATCGCTCATTTTTGGGTTTTTTTTCCCCTAAGTTTGAAAACTCATATTGGAATGATATTTGTTAGCCTTTTCTGCAACTACAGAGATCTGTTTCCCTTCTAAAGGACTCACAGCAGTTCTTACCGCACAAATCAATAGGTTCCTCACTGTACCAAAAACTCTTGACTCATCTGGACCTGGCATCCAGGAGAGGGGTTTTTTTTGTCCAGATAGAGAGCTGTGCATTTTCCAAATACAATTATAAACAAGATCTGGGCAACAAAATTTTAATGCAATTCAGTGCCTGCATACTTAGCCAAATCAGCCATTTTCAGTATTAAGATTTGATATACTTCATTGAACCCTGTGGGATAATTGGTCCTCTGCATTTGGCCCATCTCAGTTACTGTAGCAGTGGGCAGCCACAGAGCTGAACTCAGGGAACAGCTCCTGTTCTAAAGCTAAAGCCTATAGCAGGAGTGTTCCAATAAAGCACGTATTTTTGGGTGGGCAAAAACCCCGCAAACATGGGGGGATAACATTCAAATTACACGCAAAGAGGTCCAAGCTGCCCAGAACTCAAATCCACAAAGAACCTCGATCAGAGATAACAGCACCAACCATGACAACACCACGCCGTCCATTGTCAAATTAACTTCCGTAATTGAAATTCAGTTCCATCATTAGGCATGTAATTACATGAACATTACTGCGGAACTTTTTTTCAGTCTGGGTCTTTCTGCCGATAAAAACGTTGTAAAAATGAACAAGAACAAAGGAAGAACATACACATACATAAAACCATTATGGCCAGAGTACTGCAGTCTACACACAAGGGTGGGTTTGATAGAATGCTGATAAGGTCAATAAAAGAGCAACCATTCACATACATTATGGATATGGGAAAGATTTATAAAAGATATAACAGGCACGGCAATGATCCATTCAACAGTAATAAGGAGGATCAATAATACATAGCTGTTTGCAACACAATGTGCTAAAAGACACCAGTCCCACTAGGAACATACCTGCTTCATATCAAGCCAGTAATAGTTCTTATATTCATAAGCATTGATCTATAGTGACTCACTGAAACACATTCAGGCATTTAGCGATTGCAGTAAATGTTTGAAGAGCCTACACACAATATAGTATGGAAGAAACAAACAGCGCTAATGCTAAGTCACAGAGTTCTGCATTAGCTGCTCCAGGATAAACAAGTGAGTGTCCAGCCTATGGTTTCCAGCCGATCTCTTGTGATTGAAATGGGGATACGGGCTCATACCATCACTGGGGGACTGGTGTTAAGAAAAGGCAGAGTCGAGTCAAAAACAATACTCCTTTAAAGAGGGAACAGATGTGGGATGAGGGGGCTTGGCAAATGGATGAGGTTTGATATACAGGAATGTATTAGCAAGAATTAGGTGTGTTATTATGGCCATGGGGTAGGATTTGATAAAAGCAGAAGTGTAGGGTTTGATAATATGAACATACAGTAATTACTGTACCTAAATAAGCTGAATTAAGCTTTGTGGTCCTGAGCTGAAGCAAAACCCAGCACCTACATTGGGCAATGAGATTTGACACCCCTGTTTATTATGGATCAGTTAAAATAAATTTAGCAGAATGTCTGTCGTACATTGGTTTGTATTTATGGGCAGAATATAACATTTTATATTATTCACTGGGCTGTCCAATAAGAGCCGTCTGTGGCCCACTAAAAGCATATGAGTTCTAGCTGTTCTCTGCCGTAAAAACAAGCCCTTGTAAATGTAAGGAAATTGTCACTATAATAAGACCTAGTTGCAAAATAAGCATATAAATTCAAGCAAATGCGCATCTGTTCCTACAGGTCATATTTCTCCAGAATGAATAGTAATTGGACAGAGCTCTGTTTGTAAAAAAGGAAACCTTCTCATTTTTACAAAACACCTGAACACCTAAAATGGCAGTTTTTGAGTATTAAAGATGTACACGATGCAATTAACCAATACGTCTAAGCAAACCGTATATAGACACAGTAAAAAATAATAATCACCATTACCCCATCATATCAGATAGAATGGATCCCCCCCCCCCACCACCACCACCATAGGAGGTCAGCTCTATTATTATTATTATTAGTATTAGTATTATTGTTGTTCTTGTTGTTGTTGTTTTATTACTATATCCAAGATATAGTAAAGACATTTTAAATTGGTTTGAGAGGGTGATTACATAAATAATCATAATTAAAATATGAAAAATGCAGTCAAACGCAATATTAATGTTTATGTAAGGAAAAGGCAGTTGGGAGACAATAAAAACTGATTTGTTAAGTGTCAACACACAGAGCTGAACATATTTTAGACCAAAGAGTCAGTGGGAGTGTCAGAACCCCTTCAATTGGTCAGTCAGGCAGCGAAGGTGTGGCTTACCTCAGCATAGGCCTGGGTGACCTGCTCGTACAGGGTCTGGTGGTGGTGTATGGCCAGCTCCAGATCCTGCATCTCCGTTGGCAAACCGCCGTCGCTACACATCTTACACCAGGATTCCACCCCCGACAGGAACTGCAGACGGGCCGGGAGAAGAGACATTGGTCAAGAGGAGCCAGAGGGCCCAATCAGCAGAGCACCGAACTCATCATGCGGAGCGGCTATTCGACAGCAGTTCATGAGCGGCTGAGGTGAGCAGGTGATGGGGCATGGAGGGTAGCTAAGGGTGGATCAGGGGCAGAGTGCCTTCTGATTTTGGGCAGTTATTTTCCCCAAGCCTGAGAAACTTACAGACTTGCAGACCAATGTCCCACCTACTCTCCACTTTCAGTATCACTCAAACAGCAGCCACATTTACAGAAATATGTGCACGAATTAAAACATTACTGCAGTTCCTACAGTCACTCCAGACCCACTAGAGCAAAATAAAAAGTAAATACCATCATGTGCTGAATTTAGAGCTGCTCAGTTCTGTTCCTGGACATCTATCTTGTACGTCCTGCTGGTTTTCAACTCAACCATACTTAGGCATACACGAATCTGCCAGTTAGTATCTCCACTAAGGTCTGTAACTGTTGCCTGAGGTGCGCTTTGTTTAAGTGAAAACGAACAGCAGGTTAGATCTGCAGGAACAATGTTGAGCTGCCCTGATTTAAATTAGGGGAAATTATATTTAAATGGTACAGGGGGACTTTCACACTCAGTGCCTGATATGTTGTGAATCATTCGCTAGACGGTGAGTGCAGTTTCGCGAGCTGGCAGACACATGATTATTATGCACTATTTCCAGCTCGATAATTCATATACTAATTTATGTGTCTGACGAGACATTAATCATAGAGTGTGCTAACCATTCTCAAGATATATTCTTTTGATAATATCTGACCCTAGAATTATGGAATATCAACCCAAATATGTATGCACTGATAAAAGCGACTTGAATTTAAATTTGGAATAAAAATAACTCTGCGGCGTTATCAGACCTAACATAATTGCGTATAAAAAATTCATACACACCAAAAGCAACAAACACAGACAGTCTAAACCATGATGTTATTCTTTCAGGGGTCTTCAGGGTAAAAATTTCAATTTTTTTTTGAAAATTTCAATATTTTTGATTTTCACATAAAATAAATAAAGGAATGCAGTGAGATGCCAGTAAACACCAAGAATCTATGTTTTTCCTCTGCCTCAACTGTTACTTGTGACTTTAAATGCAAATTACCGAAAATCACAATTTTGACTGACTTTCAACCTTGTGGCATTCATAAAATCATTAATATTCATCTGATTGACTTGAAATTTGGACTGAAGTTGTATCTGTTGGAGATCTATGAAATGAGATAGGATTTTCAAGATAGGTGCATCCCTAGGTGGTTAATTTTTAAAATGAAGCAAGTTGATGATAACGATTTTTGTTATGGTTACATGACAGAGCTCATTAAATATTCATAAATGTTCCAAACAAAAAAAATCCTATGTCATTTCATAGAACTATCTTAAACCTTTCATATGAGACTAATTTGAGTAAAATCTGACCATGGGTTATAGAAATATCAGTGCCACAAAATATTTTCAGATTTTGTCATTAAAGTGCCGTTTCCATGGCAACCATGTCAATTTTTATCAAAATACTACATTTTATGTGGTTATGCCTAGGTCCCACTGGGGAAAATCATCGGTGATGCGGAAATAGACAAATTTTCACCCGATGGCTCCCGATGCTCCCGATGTTTTTGCCAAAAAAAACGGAGTAGTCGCATTAGAAATCGCACTCATTAGGCATCGGGGATGGTCCGGTGAACGTTCACTGATGCTTCAGCTATGGTCACAAAGCTTCTGGGAATGTCCCCCGAACAATGCCCGTGAAACATCGGGGATGGCTCCCGATGCTCGGGAAAGCCCCGGGGTAACTGTACCCTGGAGCTTCCCCTAATTTGAAACATCATCGGGGGAACATCCCCGTAGATTAGGGGATGTATCGGTGAGTACTTGCGAACCATCCCAGGTGCCTCGGGGAAGGGTTATTGGGGAGGTATATATTGTAGCGAGCTACGTGCAACCAGCCTCTACAATTATCGAACAGTTTGGATGGGAATCCAGTGCGAGACGCCAAGCAGGGTTTGGGAAAGAACTTTTTTTTTTTACTGAAAAATCCTCTAACCTCCCTGTGCACTCCCTGTAACTCATCCTAGCACAAAAACTGATATCGCCGAATTAAAACTTTCTTTTTTTTTTTTAAATCACTCGCATTCACTCCACTTACTCCTGCCCCGAGTTACTTTGAACATTGTTTCCCCCTCTCATATTCCCCCTCTAGCCTTTATTTTTACGATTTCGTTTCCTTAATTTTTTCTCTTAATTTTGATATATATAATTGAAGTTTGTTTAATGACAAGAAGGCTGTCGGGGATTGCTTTATTTAGCTGACTGCGTCTTGCGTCTGGCAAGCGCATCTGGTTGTTATAATCTGTACTGCAGCGGCCCGAACTTTTCCTTTAGAAATTAATCAACGATTTTTTTTATTATTTTTTTAATTGAGTGGCTGGATAGCTATACATATTTCGTTTTCTTGCAGGTGTCTAGAGTGGGGCCTGCAATTTGGGTTGTTTATTTTCCTCGGATAAATGTGTTTTTTCCCCTTAACCTGTTCATTTTTTCTCTTGATGTGAATAATGTTATGATTTGAGCAAACGGAAGTGCCTCTTTCTTTGTTGGTACAATACAAGTTATTTACTTTCTCACGGTTTTGTTGACGAGTTTTTCCGTAAAATGCTGTAGTGGAGCTGAACACAACTAATTTATTTTGGTCTAACAGACGACCTGGCGCCCGGACAAAACATTGATATAATAACTGTGTTTGGCTACGCTATAATATATGCGCATTTTGGGCTCAGCATCATTCTCTCTCTGGCATGTACTTACATGAAATGTACTTATAGTGCGCGCGAATGCAAAATCCAGCCAATCAGCGCCATGGGAAGAATGCAATTCTTTCGGCGAATATTCGGGGATGCAACCCCGACATCGGGAAGGTGTCACCGAAAAGTCGCCGAACTTTCGCCGAAGATTCAAATATCCCCGAAGGTCCCCTGATACTTTGGCGAGACATCACCGATGCTTCGGGGATGCCTCGGGGAAAACAGTATTTCGCCAAAGCTTCGGGGAAGCATCCCCGGAGCTACCCCGTGGCTCTGGAAAGCTCCGGCGAGGCCTCCCCGGTCTGTTTTCCCGACAAAACGTCGGGAACACATCGGGAAATATTTCATTGCAAGCATTGAAATTTTTTGCAGTTCTCCCGATGCCTCCCGATGGTTCCAGATGGCTCGCGACGCTTCCGAAGCTTCCCCGGGACATCAGGGAAAATGTTCCCGACGCCTCCTGAGGTTCATCAATTTCCATCGGGAGTACATCGCCGAGGCAAAAAATGCCCAGAGAGACTGAGCCTTTAATCATGTTGAGTATGTTTATTTCTTAGTTTTTACATTATTATGGTTATTTCTACACTTTACCCTGAAGACTCCTTAATATTGAGACTTTAAGGTAGGGTAGGAAACTTAAGAAAAACTAGCAAGCATAAGGAAAGTAGCAAGCAGAAAAAAAAACGCCCCGTGTTTGGATGACATCCCTCCAAACCACTCCCCCAGAGGCCTCGCTGTTGTGCGCCACAGATGAACAGAGAGCGAGGAGAGGACTGGTGAGCAATGAATCATTAGTTTACATCACAATCCTTATCCAACCACTGAATGCATCATTCATATGTCATTAAAATGTAATATTATTAGATCTAAATGACAATATGAATGCAGTGAACACAAACGATAAACACAGTTGAAGTTACCTCATTCACCACAGTTGTCATGCTAGCAAAGTTTATAGAAACTGAGTTTATAACCTGTAATACTACACTGCCTACCTAGCGGTGCCTGGCAGCGGTAACGTTACATAACTGTCAAAGCTAAAATCAGCAGGGTAAGGACACTACATAGCCAAGGTATATTTAGATTGTTCATTTTGCATTTGTAGCATATTTGACCCGTAATATTTCCCGTGAATAAACTATAAGTAGTTACCTACCTTGCTACTTGTCTACCTGTCTGTTTTGTTATAGTTCATCGGTGCTATATGGATGAGCAGTAATTTCGCATAGAATCAATAGCGCGTCGTACAGGGATTCACATTTTAGAGCTTCCAGGACGAAAACATTTGGCTTTCATCCCAAATACACTCCAGAACCTAGCCAGTTTGTTCAAAGGCTACATCCACACAAATGCGTTTTTATTTTAAGAAGTCATTTAAAAACGAATGCAATCTTCGTCCTCATTAGACCACAGAGTTTTCTAACTCAGCAGCGGGGTCAGCAGTGTTTTCAAAAATCTCCATTTTAGGAGTTCAAAAATGCCTGAGTAGTGAGGTGAAAAGTAAGCAAACAGCCCCCCAATCCGCCCCAGTGCCAAACTGGCTCGAATTTCACGATGGCTGCCGTCAATGCCCTACCTGTTTGCCGTGCTGCCCACCTATAAAAGCCCCAGTTCACGGCCGTGCCCTTTCCCCGCATTGCCGTAAGTGCCCCTCGGCCAAAAACACCTACCCAAAACACACAGCATTTCCGTTTTACCAGTGGCGGTTCGTCGGCCGTAACAAAGGGAAGCCAAAACCTCGCCCTTCAAAGCTTAATGACTTAAACATTTGGCAGTTTACTTTTCTTGATCAGCGGTTGCTCATAGGAATTGGTAGAAGGACAGTCAAATTTATTTTCGATAGCAAATGACGACGCAAATTATCAATACGTCTTTATAAATCAGTTTGCGAGGCTTCTTTCGCAAGAAGCCTCGACAATCCATTTTCTACAATCTTAATATAGAAGTAAAGAATGCGATGTTGCACAGCTTATTGCTTAATGAGCCTCACTAATCAATTTGTGAATCTAAGCCGTTTCATGAGCTTCTTGATCGCGAATTTATAAAGACGTAGGCCTATGGTAATTTATGTCTTAATTTATGTGTGAAAGAAAACCCCTCATAATTTCGTGGTGCAATGTATAACAATGCTATCGAAAATAAATTTGACTCAATTGACTGTTCTTCTAACAATTCGTATGAGCAACTGCTGATCAAGAAAAGTAAACTGCGAAAGGTTTAAGTCCTTAAGCTCTGAAGGGCGAGGTTTTGGCTTCCCTTTGTTACGGCCGACGACCCGCCACTGGTTTTTACAGCTGTCTTTTTCGCCCTTTTCTTGCGATCGTGGGCGCAGAATTATTCTTGAATAATTTATGTATCTCCTCTATTTTTAACTCCGATCATGATGCCGACAGGTGAAAGGAACAAAAAAAGAAAAAAAAAATGCCGAATTACAGTCGGCTGCCGCAAAGTGTGGCAAATTGACGAAGTTATGGAGGTACTGAAATTCTCTTAGTTAGCGTGTTGTGTGTTGATAAAGCTTGGAAAGTGGTCTTAATAGCCAGTATCTAGCGCTGTTGTCAGTGTGAGTGTTGGAATGACCGGAGAAAGTCCGAATTTCGCGGGTGGCAGAAGATGGACAAAATGGTTAAATATGATTATTTTTTCAATGACCCTGCGATTGATCGGAATGTCCTTTGCTTGAACTTGCATTATAGCAATGCCCAAACGATGTCCCGGTGCAATACTGAGCTAATTTCCAAGACGGCAAGCGGGGAAAAATACGGGAAACGTTTTCTTTCAAGAATGGTTTTGATTTGCATAGTGCACGCTGATTGGTCACTTTATGTGAGGAACATCTGAGACTACGGACCTTTACTTCTTACTAGCTAAAGTGATGACCTAAAGCTCCATGGTGGATTTGCTGCTGTGCCCCCAAGTAGCGGCAGACTTTGCTGTGGTGCCCCTTATATGGAGGCACATTTGCCATAGTGCCCTTTTATTTTCAGCATGGACCACGGCAACTTTCGCCGTGCCCCTTATCACCTGTAGTTCGAGGCCTGCAAACAGCCCTCCAATCCACATGCTCCAGTGCCAAACAGCCCCCCAATCCGCATGCTCCAGTGCTAAACAGCCCCCCAGTCCATATGTTCTAGTGCCAAACAGCCCCCCAATCCGCATGCTCCAGTGCCAAAAACCCTCACAGTCATACATGGTAGGCTCCATGATTCCACATCTTGCACCAGTGAGAAAGACTCTTTGGAGCCAGTCAGCGTAAGCCTATCCCCAGTTCTTTATACTGCACAACTAAAGCAGCAGACCCACCTGCTCAGCCTTCTGGTGGAAGACAGCAGACATGGCGAGGATGGTGCTGCGCTCGTCCAGTGCAGCGGCAAAGCTCTTCCACTCCTGGTCCAGCTGACCTGAGATCTGTTTGATCTGCTGCGAGGCATAGTGCCCTGCCTCGGACAGCCGCGTCGCCACCGACATGATCCGGTTGATGTTCACATAGGCATTCTGGGGAATAAAATCAAAGAACAATCAATCAAAACCGAAAGGTGTTTGATATTTCCATCAGTATTCATGGCTGCCCACACACTCACCCCGGGCACTTACATGTTTGTATTCAGCCCTTTTTATTTCCTTAAACGTTTTCCAGCTATTCTGAAAAATTCTCTAGATCTGAAATCCCCTATTTGACAGTGTGTCGAGCTAACACAGAATGCTCTCACAACCGGGCTGCAATGTAGTGACCATGCCACAGAAATGACCATGCATGACATATAGAACAAAACTTGAGTTAATAAAGGTATTATTACCTGAAATAATAGAGAAATAACACAGTATGATCAAGCATCTTTTACTCTCAATGGCAGGCATGGATATTTCTGTCAATATGTGGGTAAATAATGAGGCTTATGAGGGTAAATAACTGCTCTAAACATGGAGTACACTTAATAAGGACAAATTAACAGGTTGCTAAAAATCCTACAATTGCTATTGTGTTCGGAACAAAAGCCAGCACACACAGGGGGATGGACTGAGTTTGGGAACCACTGAATTAGACTATGCAGGAGTCAAGGGCCCAAAGACTACACTGAGACTAAAACAATAAACCCTCTGAGTCCCAATCAAGCGACTAAATAGCTAGGCTACATGTTGCAGTAACATTTACGAGACGTTGCGGTAACATTGAGGGGACATTGCTGGCACCCACTCCACAACCATTTTTTACACCCATGTAGACATGAGCTTATTCTGACACCATTTTATCTTTTCCGCTAAAGGCTAAATGCTATCATTTGTTTTTGGTGCTAAAGGCTTTGGGTGCTATTTACATTCTTCTTCCGTAGGCCATAGGCTCCCCTGTCTCTGTGACTTGACATCTCACATCTCTCATCTCGCTGTGGTTAAGCCCACTTTCAGCTTTCTTCATCACACGACCAACTCAATTACAGCCCGAGTGAATCAGCTGATGCCACCGCCAAAATCACTGACACTTTCAAGAAAATCTGGAGGCCAGACAAAACGATTCAATCTGCTCCTTGGCTTTGACTCATGATTAAATGCAGTTGTTTTGTTTCCTTTCTCCATGGGCAAAGGCAATTTGATGAGTTCCTTTATCAGCAAATTGAGTTCACTCAACCGGGCAAACACTCCGATTCAAATTTTAGGCTGGTGCTACGGACAAGTGTTGACTTGAATAAAGGCCAAAACGTGCGTAAAAGAAAATTGAAAACACACAAACACGCAAAACATCTGAATGTATTGTTGTGCAAATTCAGGTATTCGTGGTGGAAAAGCATTTCTGCTCTTTCATAATCGTGATAATTCTTAAGTCTGTCTTTGTGTTCTGTCCCATTGACTCTGCCGCAATGGTAGATAGCCAGAGATTTGTGCCCATTTTTCAAGAATGTATGAGCACAGATGGGCTGCAAAAGGTTTCTTTTGTCTGCTCTTCACAAAAAATAACCATCATGTCAGTGGTTGGCATCCAAAACTGAACAAACCAGCGAGAGGGGGAGGTGCTCCATCTCAAAAACAGCACAAGAGACAGTGATGACTCTGCCTCAGGCCTCAGTGAGGACAGCACCTGAAACCCATCATTATGGCTCAGCCATCTAGAGCTACAATCAGCCAGAAATTAAGGACTGAGAGAGAAGCTCAGAGTCCCATCACACGTAATCTCAACTGTTCACAACCGACTTCACCACATCAACGCTATTGTTTTGGGAAAACACCGGGCATCATAGGAAAATGAAAACACCAATTAAGTTGATGAAAGGCTACATTCATGGAACAGGAAATTGACCTAAGACTAGCATTTCTGAGTTATTGTGACGCCCTGGTGCCCAGAGATGTTAAACGGGCACCAGGGGAGTGATGGAATAAAAAGGACCCAAGTGCAGGGACGAAGATTTATTAAAAATAGTGATTAAATAATCCAAATCTACAAGAGGATAGTGAAAAGGGGAATGCTCTCATCTTAAAAAAGTCACAACCTAAGGCTACCTGCCACTGAGGGAGAAAACTGAGATTTAAATAGACAAAGGAATGAAACTCAACTAAGGAGAAACAGGTGTGCTAATTAAGAGAGAGAACAGAGAAGGTAATTGAATATTCAAAGAAGGCAGGTAGCCAAAAGTCTGGAATGCCTAGGGGGAGGGGCATTACAGTTATACAGTACACCCAGCTTAACCCCTTTGCACAGATATACACGCCAGCGTCCGTAAATTACGAAATTTAATTCCTAAACAATTCTGAAATTGAATTTCCAAATGTCTTGCTTCACTGGAATACTTTTCAAAAGTCGGTCACACTTTGGATTAAGTATTGCTCATAAAGGCTTTATACAGCATGTATAATGCCTTCACAAATGAGACATAATGACTTCATAAATCATACATAAGCAAATGTAGTGCTTTCTAAAGGGTGAAATAACACATCCTTATTCAGCATGTGATGCCAGATGTGATATAACTGACAATGTCACTTAGCTAATGGCTAAATGCAATAAAGGGTGACATTGTCAGCTAAGTGACATTGTCACATCTGGCATCACATGCTGAATAAGGATGTGTTATTTCAGTCTTTACAAAGTACGACATTTGCTTATGTATGATTCATGAAGACATTATGTCTCATTTATGAAGGCATTATACATGCTGTATAAGGCCTTTATGAGCAACACTTCATCTAAAGCGAGACCCAAAAGTCTCTGTGACACGAATCTTGCATTATAAAGCCTTAAATAGGCTCATGCATAACAGGAAAAATTGGCAATATTTGTATTCTGCGCAAAGGAGTTAAATATGCTAAACCTAATGCAAATGATCCACGTAACAGTGATTTTCCACACACCCCAAGAACAGTTATTTGTACATGGAGTTTTACCACAAAAGTAACCCACCATAGAGTTCATGGCAAAGTGATTATGCTGTGTTTGGAGATCCACTGCATGCTGGTAGCTGACACCAATCTCCGTGTGGCTCTGCAGAAACAGCTCCTTGTTGTGACTGATCCAATCAAACATCTATGGCGAAAAAAGCAAACAGACTTCAGTTTATCTGCACAGTTTAGTCAGAGAATAATCCATATCTACACTCCAATTCAATGACAGGACTTGGAAATTGGTTGGAAAAGCTTAAAAATGTTATGAGCAGTAGGCATCGCTGTGTACATTAAACAAAGCTGAACCAATGTTTCCTGCAAGGCTACGCAATTTACAGAAGGGACTCACTGACAGGCCAATTAAAGTGCTCTAATGTTGGACAGACATCATTGTGAAACATTAATTAGATGACCTACAGTTTGTTTACAGCAGTTGGAAGAAAAAGTCGATTTAACTGCAGACAATGGACCTGATATGGCCCTTGCGATTGACTGAGCAGACCGGTAATTATTAAGACGGCAGTTTGAGAGGAACTGATGACCTAATGCTGTGGATCCTGGAATATTTTTTTACAAAACAAAATTTTTTTTAACATTATTGGAAAAATATCAACTTAGAAGATGTTGAAACTAAACGCTAGCACTGGTTCTCCCTCCCGGTAGCCCAAAATGATATGACTCATCAGCATTCAAAAAGAGTGTCATTTCTCTTCCAGAGCGATCGATACCCAGCAGACTGCTTTTGACATCCTTCTGTGAAGCTCTGAGCTCTTAGTACTAAACAATGACCTGGGTTACTGCACGGAACACTCCCAGCTTTTGATCAATGTCTGTCAATGAAATGCCTCTCATGAATTTAATGTCAGTAATGTTAACAGCGAGTGGGCCCTTTCGGAAAATAAATAATTATCAATTTGATTTTATTCAGGTCGTAATCAAATGTGCGATCCAGATGAAAATGTGTAACAGAAATAGAGACGCAAGGCTATAGTACAAAAATAGTGGCAAAGCCACTGCGCCTGTTTGGCCAAACATGGGTAAAATGGAATGCCCCCTATTGGCCAAAGTATCAGCCCGATTCGGCTGAAAATCGAACTTGGTCTAGACCTTATGAGCATTAAACACATGTGAAATCTGAAAAGGATCGGTCAAAAACTGAAGACGCTAGAGCGCAGACAAGCCAAAAGTTTACGCACGCACGCACAGACGCACGCACGACAGACCACCACTAAAGACCCCAAGCATAGCATAAGCCCTTTTGGGCCTTTTGGCCAAGCGGCTCAAAAACAAAACACAATGACATTTCCAAAAGAGAATGCCATGGACAGAATCAAATTTATCTTTAGTGTTCCATTTAACTCAAATTCGTGTCTTGTCTGTTACCTGAAGTATGGTTTTACAGAATAACACAATGGAGAGCAGCACTGACATTTACACACTCAACCTCCATATTGGAGTGACTGTCATCTGTGAATATCATCAGGATCTGGGCCTGCCCAAATCAACAGCATCACTGGAAAAGGGAGACTAAAATTACCCAAGAGAATAGATTCACGCTAAACTTCTTCCACAATGTGTTCAGTTCAATCCACAGACCTATTTTCATGCAGAAGCAGTTCATCTTTATTGGGTATATTAGGAGATAAAAAGAACGTTTGTTGGAACAGGCGGAGAGCTACATCAATCACCTCAGAACTGCACTCGCTGCTCATCTTCATCTATCTCCACTCCCTTCTCTCATTACTCCACAGTTGATAGTGTGTGTGTCCCATTTCAGGGCAGCTACTGAATCTTTAGATATCCCAAGTTGTAAGTATGTACAGGCATAGGTGTGCTGCATGGTCCAGATTTTGCTTTAATGCTAATAATTACTCAGATGAAAATACGTAACAGGAGAAAAAAAAATGTTCTGCACAGAGTGAGAACTGAAGGGTGCTGCCACGACGATTTTTAATTTGCTTGAAAACGTTTCTTGCACATTTGCCTGCCAGTGTAAATTCAATGTACATATTTGGAATTATTGACTTATACTATTAAAGCATGTCAACAAACATAAATATAACTTGCCCGCAGCAGAAGTAATTTAAGGAATAATTCAGGATAAACATGTTGCCGCCACACGAAAGCACACATCCATGAGTTACACGCTCCATAGCGGAGATTGATGGCATTATACTTAATTTCAAAATCTGTTTTTAGTCACATTACATCCATGAATTATATTGACAAAGAAACCTTTCACATCCCGGCAAGAAACCCCAGGAAGCAAATATTCAATGTGAGTGCTGTATGCAAACACATAAATTTCGATTCTGCATGCTGTAAATGTTAGCAAGTTTTGAAGATGTTTGAATTTAAGCCTAGAATAAATATTTACACTTCACGGGGCACATTTTCTTTAAAATCATCTCCAGCTGTAGCAAAAACACTGTCTAAATGTTCCTCTTACGTGGCCAGTTCTCCACATTACTGCTCCTATAAAGGGGAATTCCAGCGTAAAATCAATTTAAGTTCCAGAACAGTAGCTAATTTCCAGATTAAAATGAGCACATAACCTGCTCTAGCCATGGCTGCTGGGAATTGTTCCACAAGTTTCAATTAATTAGTTCTACAAACACATTTTCCAACCAAATGAAACAGCGTTGTGGCTTATATTTTTTTCTAAAGACACTAAGTGCAAAGGCAGGACACTGGATACAAAAGCAAAGTGATCTGTCTTCAAAGATGTCCGTAAAATCAGACAACCCACCCACTGCAGTTCCTCAAAAATGAAGAAGGGTAGAGGTGTTATTAAAACGTCCACTTCTGCCAAAATTTGTACTTCTCTTGATTATAAATATTGCTTTGAATCTGCCAAACACAGAATTATTCAGCCACACCTTTATCTGTAGAGAGAGCGCAATGTTGTTTTGTCATAGAAATCAGAGCTTAAACTCCAAAAACTTAGAGTTGAACCTCTGAAGGAGAAATGTTGGACAGTAAATTTCATCCAAAAAAAAAAAGGATTACTAATATTACAGTTATTACAGTTATTCAAATTTTTTTTCAAAATGTTGCATTTAAATGATCAATCTTTCGGAACCTATTTTCAGGTTTCTATGTTATTGTTTAACCATTTGAATTGAGAATACTCACCTTTATGGAAATCCCCTTTAAAAATCATCATGAAATGCAAAAAGGCTAAAAGCAGAGCAAGCTTTCCCAATTTGACATTTGTATATCCAGTTAAAACTTTTGATGGAATTTTCAAGAGGGCGATCAATTTAACAGACACGAAAATGTAGCCGCGCATTCCAAGGGGCGATATATTTGAAAACGCGCAAAAGGACGTCAATTGGAGGGGAACAGATGATTGACAGACGTATTTAATCAACAGCATGCCTGTTGGTACTCTATGACACCAAATCACAATCACGGTTATTCAAAACTGAAAAAAAAAAAAAAACAGGAAAATGTTCCGTCTCATTTCTGCTCGTCTTCAACTGCAACAACATGCAGTAGCTGCAGCTAATACCTCCACCCCAGTCCCAGCGAGCGTCTCACCTTCTCGGCGTCCTGCTCGTACAGCCGCAGCTGAAAGCACTGGTCCAGCTTCAGCTTACGCACGTGCCACATCTGGTGCAGGTGCTGGCGGGTGGAGTGCAGCTTGTCCAGCAGGCTGGCGATTTTGGGCACCACGCTCTGGAAGTCGGCGCTGCCCGAGATGCAGTTTCGCCCGGAGAAGCCGTCCGAGCTTCGGATGCACTGCAGCAGCCTCTGGCCCTCGCGGTCCAGCTCCTCCACCGGGGCCTTCATCACCTTCTTCTTCAGCTGCGTGTGCTCGTCGATGAGCCGCCGCGAGCCCTCCACGTCCACCGGGAACTCCTTCTTGGCCAGCAGCTCCTGCAGGTCCTCCAGGCGGGAGAGCAGGTACGCCGCGCTGCCGATGAACTCCTCCAGGGAGACCCGCAGCTCCATCCACTCCTCGTGGTTATACTCCAGCGATCCCTCGAAGTCGTCCGTCAGCTGGGAAGGGTCCACGAGCTTCGTCAGCCCCTCTACTGACACCATGCTAGTCTGGGAAACAAAGCAGAGAACCCAAGGTCTATGCTCAGCACATTTGACCGAGGATATCGATTTTGTTATAGCAGTTGTGACTAACCCTGTTCCTGAAGATCTAACGTTACCACCCAGTAGATAATCACCCCGACCTTGACAAGGCTCACCTACTCCAACAGACAGAGATCTTTCTGGGGTGCGTTTCCCAAAATTGCAGATGCTAACTTACATAGTTGGACCCATTGACCGTGAATGGACGAACTAGGTAAGTTGCTAACTTAGTTAGCAACTACGCTTTTGGGAAACGCACCCCAGCACAGCAAATTAGCAGGGTTCAAAACAACCCTCCAGAACTGCAGATTTCCGGAAACAGGGTTAATTTATGAAATTATATATAAATATAACATGTTACATATATTCACAATGCATGGGCAAAGCCATTAATTATTACTGTTTAAGCTTTTAGTGCAATGTCTCTGAAGACTGAACTGTTGTGAGGTGTATTATTTTTTACATTACAAAGAAGTCCACGTATGTGGAATAAAATTCAGCACAATGCATTTATAAGGGTGTATTTATGGTGCAGTTTTAAATCTAATAGAGTACGACTGGTGCTTAGTGGACTTTCATAATTTGCCCGAGCATTGATTCAGCACTGAGAGGGCTTGACTACCTGTACTGCCTTCCATAATTTAAGTTAAGAAAAAGCTCCCAGCTCTGTAAAAGTCAAGGTGATGCGTTTGAGGCAAAATTACCTCAAAGGTGAACTTGGCACTGCCAAAGTTGGTCTTCTGCTTCTGCCAAAAGGTGTCGGGTTTGATTATGAGGGCGACGCAGATCTCCGCGGGAAAAGCCTCCTGCAGTGTCTTCAGTAAGGGCTTGATAAGGTCCCACTTGGAACCGCGCATATCAATGATAACCGTGAATCCTCGCTTGCAGACATCCTCGCTGTCAGAGAAATGAGAGAGGAAGACGGTGACTCGTTCGTCTCCAAAACACTCTCTCATAAAGGCACTCACTGCTGAGATGTAACAAGGGCCGCAAGCATGATTCATGATTAACGTCAAGCCTGTCGTGTACAGCAGGTGTTTATCTAACGTGTCTACATGAAATGTAAATTCACTTAGGAAGGTGCAACCCATGAAATCACACCTGAGGTTTAGTCAACCGATACACCACAATTCAACAAGACATTTTTCAAACTACTGAAAAACTATAATGAGCACTCCTGGGCAAATGAAATCGGCCGAGCTCAAAATGACAAAATAATAAGCTTTTAATGGTCTTAAGAACAAATCACTGGTCAGAAAATTAGCTAAGATTAAACAAATGCACTCCTGAGACCTTCCGTGCCACCATTTGCTCATTAGCTTTCGCTGCTATTTTGGAAAGAGCTGGAAACTGCTTCACTGTAAAACTGAGCTGCATCACTGTGAAAAGTGAATAAATGTTTCAGACTAGCGAAGAATGTTGCGGAGACGCTTGCTTCCCACAACTGAAAAGTTGTTTTATTGAGAGGCATGATCAGAAGTTATTTTTCAACTCTTCTTCCTGTGAAAACCTGCCTGCAACTTTACCCAATATTTCAACATTTAAAGAAAGAAGCTTTCCCACAGTCAGTAACTTTACCTAATTGTATAATTCTTGCTGATTTTCTGACCAATGATAGTTGTAAGATCATTAAAAGCTTCATATTTTGCCATTTTGGCTTGGCCCATTCTCTTCCCGGGAGTGTTTGTGAATCTCAGCTCCCTTCTTCAAACTGTAACACATCATCTATTAGAATTTTTTTTTTTTCTGAGATCCCAGAAGAGAGGTCCCATTTTTGACACCAGTTATGAGGCTGCAATAATATCAATCTGCCCCTTTTTCTATTCTTAGGCCTCCACTTTAAAATTCGCTGCAGCGATTGGTAGATTAAAATAACCGGTAATTGCTTTTGTGCATTCAGTGCCCTGTGACGCTTCTCAAATTAATATGCCCCTGATCTTTTTTGTGGAACAAGGAGTGACACGCACAACGGCAATGGGAGCCAAATCTACACTGGTGTGACTGAATCTCACGCAACAAAAGCCATCCTCACAAAACTTTCAGTTCCAAACATGGACACAGGATCCGTGTTGGGGGGTCAAGTGTGAAATCACCAAAGATCACTGAGGTGCGGTCAGAGCACAGGATAGCCGTGAGCATGCTGTTGATCCATTTTTACAGGACCAATTAAAAACAAGCTCTATCAAGTGAGAATGCGTACAGTAAACCGCATGACGCTGCAGAATTTTGCAGTGATACGACCCATTTCAGAATATCAGGTGACAGAACTTTGACCAAACAAACAGCTGAGCAAAAACAAAATGTTCTAACAACATTATAAGAACTTGTAGGCTAAAAAATTGCTGCTAAACAGCAAAACAATAAATAAATGAATAAATAAATGAATTGCACGCCGCCATTTTCTCTGTAAATAAAATTACCTGAAGGTACTAAAAATGATACCAACTGTATAAATCTCAACATGGTTTTAAGCATGAGAATAATAACTCTATACTGCTTTTCCTCGACAGCCACAAAAGCCTTGTAAATGAGCCTGAGGGAAACAATGGCTCAATGAAATTGATTTTGTAATACATAACAGCAATAGCCACGGTAGTACAGTGATCTGAACGCGCTCTTTGTACTTCCTGCGAAACTGCAGATCATGTTCTCTCCATGTAAATGAGAGCTAAAATGCTAATAGCAGTGTCTGAAGTGTGTCCCTTTCCCCTCACAATATCCCACCGTCAAAGCCTTTCAAGACATAAAAAATAAAAATCAAAGGCTGCAGTAACTCTGAGGCCTGATTCCCGAGGTAGGCCCCGAGAATCATTAGTGTTTAAAGGCAAATCTTATTCATGTTTGCCTTCAGTTGAATGTTTAAGAACAGAGGATTTCACAGCAGCTTAACCCAGAATCAGCAGTATCCCTAAAATAACCGTAGATTAAAACCTTTTATAGCATTTTTTTCATGAACGATGGCAGCCATCAGAAAACCTGAAACGGCCCTTGTGATGCTTATGCGCTAATAACCTGTTTGCGCGCCTGACGTGTGTAAGTTACCGAAGGTCGATGATACTTCGTTTTCATTTTTTCGCTCAAGAGAGGCCAGCTATTGAAACGCACAGTAGCTATGAGAGCTTTTATGATAAAGAGCGGTTTTTAAGGCAAAGCAAGGTTTTCAGAGATGCAATAAGAGCAATGGAGAGCCCTACTGACATTACCTAATTTCATAAAATTCAATGACATTGACCTGAAGGTCAGCTCAACTGTCAGCTTGTTCAATTAAACTATGGGCATTATTGTATACCATTGCATGATCAAAAATGGCCAAACATGACCTAAAAGGGAATGAGCTGTGATTGTGGATGAGTTGCTGGTCAAAGAAAGACAGACAAATTCAAAGGAATTTGCATGTCAACTTGGACTGCAGCAATTCCTCAATTAGGAAATTGAAAAAATGAAATCGGAGGGCAAATCCTCTTAGTTCACTAGAAAAATTTCAATTTCAATTTCAAAAACTGTTCATGCTAAAATGAGACATAAGTAGTTTATTTTCACAGTGCAAAAAGTTTTACTTCCGACTAATTAATATTTGATCCCAAAAACATAAAAACATTTTTTTCTCTTTTTTATTGCGCTTCATTTTTTCAATCACGCAATTAAGAAAATAACTCCCACGTGCAGCAAGCTTTGGAAAAACCAACCATAATGCCAGAACTGATCTTTCCACACTACACAACCAAGCAGAAACCCAATTCAAAATAACACGTGAGCTTAAATCAGCCATGCCTTTCATATTAAAGTAGGGGAGGGAAATTTTACAGCTGAAGAGCCCAGCTCTATGGAAGCTCAATTAGTTAATTAGCATCAGACACAAATGCCATTTCATTCAGAGAGAGTTATATCGGCTGAGATACATGAGCTTATCAATACATTTAGCTAAAGCATCAAATCATGCATGCAAAATCATGAAATAAATATGCAAATTAAATCAGCAGAAAATGCCATGGAAACCAGATACAGCCCTCACTTCCCATTTCTCAATAAAAGAAACAAAATAAGCTTCAGCAGTTGATAAAAATAACAGAACAAAGCAAGGCAAATCAAATGAATATGCTTCAAATGCTTCCAAATTTAAGGCCAATTTATCTCTCCATCAGCGCAAAGCAGAACATTCACACAATTTCCTTATGTTAGCCATGGATTTCCAATGAGACTCATATAAACCCACTGAGCACTAGCATAAACACAATTTCCTTTTGTTTCCAAAGCAACAACTATTGTCTCTCTGACCTTACAAGCTAAAGTAGGCTTGAGCGTATGTTAGCACGGAGCTTCAGAACATTCCATTCCATTACCTGGGTACAGTCGACAGGTAAGTCACCAGCCTCCTTAAGTCTTCCTGTTTTATTCTGTCATGGTTACTTCTGGCAGGGAAGGTCAGGATTGGTCCACCTCGTTTATCACGGCCTCCTAAAAATAAATCAGACAAATTATTTCTGATCCTCCCAGCATTGCACAGGGGTTCTGACCCAAGGAGGACGGCTAGTCCACCAGGTTACAGGCCCCTGCTGAAGCTTTGATTCAGGTAATACAAATTATAAGATGAAAATCCATTTGGCTGCTTGGATTCTTCAATCAATAGTGAGCTACATAGTTTGAAAGCACCCGACTCATAAATTCAGCTTCCTATGGAACAAATTCAAGCTATGCACATTTTTCAAGGGCAAAGCACCTGTGCTTGGCCAAAAACTTGAGCCTGTTCCCTACTTGTCTCAAGCCAAGCGCTTTGAAAATTATGCCACACAGCTGCCAAATACCACAGAAGAAAGAAAAAAATCTCACTCATGAAATTGCTTTATACGTCTGTTCTTGAGGTAAATGCACTGATAAATAACAGAATGTCAATCAGCTGTCGAATGCTGGCAGGAGAGATGGAACAGGATTGAGGGGCATGAGCCATCATGATAGACTCAAACAGTGAGCCACCAATGATGACATCATCTCATTCCCCTGCGACTGTTCTGTCCAACACGAAAACATGAGGGCCAATGACTTCAATGATGAAAAATCAAACCGTCTGCTGGAACACACTCCACCTAAAAAACTGGTTGTTTTGACTGACAAACAGTATAGATGATGGCATTCAAATGCAGCCAAAAGAAAAATAAGGACATTCAATATGATTGTGCCAATCTTTCTGAAAATTCCAACTGGTCAAAATAAACTGTTCATGCTGTTTTTTAACACATTTCAAGCTGCTTTAAGTCAGTTGACTACCCATTCATTAGCCAAGCCTCCCATTACAGTCATCCAGACCACCAGTTCAGCCACCAGTCCACTCTAAAGCCTCGTTTCCACCGAACAGTCTGATTCATTTCAGTTTGTTACACATACTGTAAGAATGATCATTTTTGCTTTTCCATTGTCAAAACTCGTGGATAGCATCAAAAGAACCATTCCAAGTCATCCTGTTTTTTGTTACCCCTCTGTTAATTTATCAAGCACATCGACCTGGGGTGCATTTCCTGAAATCACAGATGCTTATTTACTTAGTTGGACCCATTGACAACCACGCTTTTGGGAAACGCACCCCTGATGCAACAAATAGGAGTGAGAAACACTGCAGTCCACTGATGTGTCAAAAGAGATTCGTCATGGTTGTTTGCATGGAGTAAACACAAAACATGCTACTTCTATGGTTGACACAGCAATTACCATCCATTAAAAACCTTGCCTACACTTAAAACTACTATCTGCAGTGGATGAAAAAAATCAGATCAATGGTTTAGGAACCAGTCCATTTTGGTTCTAAGGGTACTACACCGAAAATGGTTGGTGGAAACATAGCTTAACAGTCTAACCAGCTGAAACCAAGTTTGACCAGCAATGACCAACAACATACAGCTAGTAGCCAAAAGAAACACTTAAACCAGTTTAGAATTCCAGGTGGATTAAGATGGATTTCTCAGCAGGAAAATGTCCTGACTTCACCTGCTTGAGTATAACATTTATCTCACTCCCAGACTTGGCCAGGTGAAGTGCTATACTGGCGCTGCTAGGTCTACACCTACCTCTCAAGCTTACCTCTTCCAAACCTTTTTTGCAATCTCTCATCTGAATGTACAGTGCATATAGCACACATAGATGGAGAATTCAGTTTTACAAAGCAAAAACATAGTAATTTTGTTGCAATCACCAGGATTTGTGAATTAAGAATTGCAATTCTGAACCTCTAAGTTAGAACTAGTTCATGAATCGAGCGAGATGAGTTTATGGAAGGAAGAGGCACATCACTGGTCTTGGCACAAGTGGAACTAAAGCACATGCTCCCACAACCGGATGGCACCAAACCTGGGTGCGTTTCCTGAAAGCACAGATGCTAACTTACATAGTTGGAACCAATGACAGTGAATGGACGGACTACGTAAGTTTCTAACTTAGTTAGCAACTACGCTCTTGGAAAACGCTCCCCTGGTGGATTACACTGCCCCATTACTGAGATGCAAGCACAGCGCTGCTAACAGCGAGGAATTAGCGTAGCCACAGGCCATCTTTCACTCACCTGACACAAAGGCCACTTTCTCTTTCAGCACTGGCAAAACATCGGCCGCCTTAATCCCATCGTTTCTGAAGGACCCTGGGCAGGAGAGGAGAGACAGGACAAGACTCACTAATCAGCTTTCAGTAAATCTCATTACTAGATTCACATTCCTTCACAAAGGCACTTAATGTTAACAAGGGCATATTATCTTTTGGAAAGTTTTCCAAAAAATTCCAATCTGCTCTAAAAATTCCACCAAATGAGGAAAGGAAACTATTTTTAGTAAAACTGAACATGTGTTTAGAATTAATGATTAGATGTCACGGACATGTAGTCAAACCATCTTTCTTTGATTCATGCAAACACCACACACAGTTCTCAGAATAATAAATCGGATACTCCGAGTGAGGTTTCATGTCTGTAGGTTTAGCACAAGCAATGTCTCTGACATCCTGGTGATACTTTAATTTGTTTGCAGAATTAAATCCCGCCACAGTGAAGTCAGCAGGATCCATTCTGCCACTGTGCAGCAGTCTGCTTTGTATTCACAACAATAGCCGACCATTTCACTCTCGCTATCTCTGTCATCGGCGTGACGATACGAAAACACAGAGAACAATCGCAAGGACATTGATTTTTGCTTGGCACAAGGACACACACGGCTCCAGCCAAGGGAGGGCCAACCCAGGTCCTGAGGGCCACAGATGTTTCTAGACTTTCCAGGATTCTGCTAAATCTGAATCCACAGAAATGTAATTGGATTAAATATTGAGCTTAATAAACGCAGCTGAGCATTTGTTCATGTTGAATATTTACAATTTCGGCTCTGGGCACTCAGCTCCCAGACCCTTTCAAAACAAATTATGGGGAGGGGAAAACGACAAAAAAAGAAAACAAATATATCTTTCAATTTAGAAATAGCATTTGCATACCTGCTCTGTGGATGCTGGATGGCAGAGCATAGAGGTCTATCCAACATACAGCTCCTCTACACCTGATTCTGCTTTTAACTTGGTGCCATATATGCTTTAGCTCTCCAAATAATAATCATAATAATTAATACGGACCATGTCACCTGCTGACTTTCCTCCAGCTTGTAGAAAAATATTCGCACCACTTAGATGTATCAGGGTCCTGCCATGTTGTTCAGTTTGGGGTCCAAGTTATCCATTAAGTACAATAGAAGCATTGACATAACCTGCTCAATATTCCACAAAATATTTCTCCATTGTTGAAAAAGCACTTTAGCTTGAAAAAAAAACTATTTATAAAATTAGCTCCAGGAGAGATAGAAGAAAAACACATATTGAGGGTGCATTTTCTAGTGGGAGAAAAAAAATAATTGACTTGCATCTTTATCTTAACGTTACCATTGTCTTGGAGTTGAGAGTGACCAGTGCTCAAGCCGACCACAGAGGTGACAGTTCACCTTGTGTCTCAACAAGACCAGGGAAAGA
This sequence comes from Gymnothorax javanicus, assembly GCA_029692085.1. Classification (NCBI taxonomy): domain Eukaryota; kingdom Metazoa; phylum Chordata; class Actinopteri; order Anguilliformes; family Muraenidae; genus Gymnothorax; species Gymnothorax javanicus. The sequence continues at coordinate 47,479,577 of CM056205.1, forward strand.
GGGCTGCCGGGTTAGCTTACTCGGTTAAGGCGCCGCATTGCGGAGCAGTAGTGACAATCCCAGCGTGGGTTCCATCCCTGGTCGTACCAGCCGGCAGTGGTCGGTAGTTTTTTCAGAGCAGTGCACAATAGGAGCGATTTGATATAGCGCAAAACTGTCGTAAATCGGGAGATGAGATGAAGGAAGGGGATTTTTTGTCAACGTCCGCACTTCCGGTAATAAGACCAGCTTCGCCAAGTCAATGCACGTAGATATATGCATGCATGACGAAATGCGATGAGCATTGCGCAGCTTCGCAGTCGAATACCATCGTGGATACACAGATATGAATATGAAAATACTGCAAAATTCAAATAAACGCTACATTCGAGTCAAAGCCGGACTTCACATCCTGGAACTAAACGCTGTAAATCACCATTATATTAGCTAGCGTTCGACCGCGCGCGGATATGAGCGGAAGTTCACTCGACGAGATTTTGACCGTTGAGCCGTCATTATCGGCAAGCATATCCGCCTTGCGATGTGCCGTATTGTGTATCAGATCGCTCCTATTGGCTTTGCGCTGCAGGGAAACAAATTGGGAAGGGACTGCCGGGATGGGATATTAAAAATAGCTGCATTGATTGTTGCTCCAGTGCCTCCTGTTGGCCAGCTGGGCGCTCGTCAGTGAGATTCTAAGCTTGCTCATGTTCGGGTATCCTCCGCCCTCATTCTGCACTTGCAAAGTTTTGACCTATGAGTGTAAAGAAGCAGTAGTTGACGGGCGCGTGCTTCAGAGGAGAGCCGCAAACTGTCCCTCTCTCCCGAATTGGCAACATGAGGTCACATACGAGCAAGCTTGTGCATAGTTTTCAAGCGGGCATTCCGGATTTGGGTGGGATTGGAGATGCCAAATTAAATAAAATTTTAAAAAAGACCGGGAAATGAGCCTTGAAAAGGGACCTTAATTCCGGCTGTTCGAAGGCAATGACCTGAGGCAGCTGAAGACCGCAGCTCCACAGAATTTCACAGCGGCTTTCCCACCGGGATGAAAATTTGATTTTTTGGCACTTGCTGTAGAAAATTTGGGTGGAAAGGAGTCACACCTCTTGAAATGTTCAGTTTCACTGCCTAAACCACACTGTACTGAGGAAGCAGTATTCATACTGTAGTGAGAAGGTACAGGCTAGTTTCTTTTTTTAATTTTCCACAAGAATGAGCACAAAAAAAAAAAACTAGCTCATGCAGACGTGCCGTGACAAAAAAAAAAGTAATTGTGTGACCCACTGATGATTAAAACATAACGGATTGCAGCAAATGAGGCAGCATATGAGAACTGTTATCAACTCATATCACAAGTTTGAGATAATGATTCAGCGTATTTCTGTGTGCACCTTAGGCTCACAGCATCAGGCGTATCATTGTCCAACATGTGTTGTTGAGCTGTAAAAGAAAACAGTCTCTGCTTTCTCAGGTCAGCCATGTCTAAGCCCATCTGTTCCAATTCGTAAGGAAACGCTCCCCATACGTCCAGACGGCTGTTCGACATCCGCTGTGCATCCTTCCACTCCCCCAGGTACACTGTTTAACACCAGCCTATTCCACAGGACATTTTGTGCTTAGCGGGATGCTAAAATGTAAGGAGAAGAGTCATTATTTTTAGTCCTCCTGCAAACCATTCTCTCAGAATGGAGAGAGCCCAGGGCTGCGTTTGAATAGTCTTTTTCGCTTAGGAAAATTCCCAACTCCTAGAAAATGACCTGAAAGTATTCAAGTGGCAGCCATTATAAGTGTTCGAATTAGCTAAGTGTAAAGAAAAGGTGCTTCAGTGTTTCCTATCTTATCACCTTTAGCACAGTGTACACTGAACCATCCTTTTCGAGAGGACAGGAGATAACGACATCCCACAATTCTGCGCGGCAGCAGTATTTAGAGCGACGACCATCCATATGGCTAATCACGAAAACAAACCAACATGACTGGCAAGAGACGCTTGATCACGTCGCCTAGTGTAAGTGCATTCAAATTCTCTCGGCAGCACGGTCGTCTTCCTAAGCCCTTATAAATTCCCCTTTACACCTTTCCTTTACCTCACAACATTTTCCATTGAGGTTAAAGGAAAGTGGTCAGGAATTAGATGATAGGATGTAATTGTTTGGCTACTCAAACACAGCCAGGGTTGATGTGGGTGGACATTTCCATACATGGTAGTGGGAATCGCCCCCATTAATAAACCCATCAGAGCCCATGGATATAGTAGCAGTTCTTATCGAGATCCACGTGGAATACAACAGTATAAGTGAGCAGGACATTAGCAGGCTAAATATCAAGACAACCAAGATTCTTCTGCAAGATCTTTAAGCCCAACAACAAAGGTTCCTGTCAGTTAAGCAGGGAAACTTTTGCCAAGTGCACCCCGTAGTTAGTGCAAAACATAGATGCCGTCCTGTCTTCACTTAGTCATAAAACTGGATAAACATATCTGTTTACATTTCTGTCAGTCACCGTTTCATTTGCTTTCAACTATCTTATCCAGAATAAGCTTCTTATCTTTTTATGCCAGGAAAACTTTTCCATTCCAAGTTTTCATATTTACAGGGCAGAACAGCTGAAAAATATTTACACTGACACCTGTTTACAGTTTCACACCACCAGAGTGAATTCATCAATTAATCACAGCATAAACATACACATTACTAGCACAGAAAACACTTAGCCGTACCCTAAAAAAACCAAAAATCATAAATAAATGGCCAGCACAAGGGTATTACTGCATTATTACAGTTCTTGTGAGGAACAGGATGGTGAAAATTAAAGGTTGTTTCTACAATGTCTTCAGTCGCTAAGTCATGAGTACATTAACATGGCTGCAGACCCGAAAAAGAATCAGACATGAGCAAACGACCCCCCGGAAAGGAGGGCATCGCAGATGTCGGCTTGCATTTGAACTTGATAGCGATTTATTAGCGGGGCGGTCAGCTGTTTTGATAATACCTGGGCTGACAGCTGGGGCACAGCGACCAAGAGGAAGCTCGAGTACATTTTCTTCAGGCAGTGTGGTAGTCGTCCCTCCCAACCTCCAAAGACACCAGGCAAAAGCCCCCAGGCTGTACCACCCACAGTCACTCAACTCCTCTCCCTGCGTAAAGTCAGCTTGGGTTGCCATCTGTATGGTTTTCGACTGGAAAGTCTGGTTTTCTAATTGCTTGCGCTGGCCCAGTTAGCAGTCACCAAGTGGACAATGTAATTCATAGAAAAAAATGCAATGGAAGTTATGAATTTACAGGTGGCAGGCTGGCTGTTATGTAGGGAAACCCCCCTCCAATCCAGCATTGTTTCCGAAAACGTCCCCAACCCTGGCCAGACCAGCAGCTCCCACCCTCTCATTTCGCAATTACACTTCCAGCAGTGGACATTGTCCTGCTTTCCTCAAAGCCCAACTTCATACACAAACAAACTCCCTGACGGAAAGTGACAGTCACCAGGCCTCACTCGCAAATGAACTCTCCCCCCTATACCCCCACACACAGTCACTGCCATCAGGCCCATCTCCCTTACAGCCCGCGCATTTATCCAGCACTCCTCCAACCTACAGCATACAGGGCCTAATCGCTCCAATCTGTTTCTGCAGTAACTTAAAGACATTCCTTGCTCTTGCGGCCCATAGCATAAATGATGGCATTAAACCTGAAACCACTCGACTGTAACTCTGCGCCTTAAGTTTACTGCCTTCTTCAAGTCCTTTAAAAGCCCACTGACTCAGTGCCTGAAGTATTTCTCTTTAATCGATGTTTACGGGCCGGACGTATCTTCTAAAACTTCTCAAAGTTTTGTTATGTTCACAAATTATCTAAAATGGCCTTGTAAAACACATGCGTGCACACACAAACACACACAAATCACAACAATAAGACAATGACACAATTAGGAACAATGAGACAGTCTTTACCCGAGAACGCTAACTTTCTCATACTGGTTTTCTCAGTTTATTACAAGACTGAAGATTTAAGAAGAAAGAGCAAAGACCTAATCTATGGACCATTTAATGACCCTGAGTCACCACCCGCTAAAGAAAAATAGCGCAGTGCTGTCCTCAGAATAGTGAGCCAATGGCCCGTCATGCAGCCATTTGACAGACATAGTGCCACACACAGCGAGGGCAGAGGGAAATGGTGCGCGAGATTCTGGCGGAAGGGGGAAGTGACAGGTGATTTGTGCTTCAGCAGTAATGTGGAGGACAGAGGGTACGGACCGCCTGGAGCTGTGCAGGTAATCACTGCTATGAGGACGAGCGGCACTTGAATTACAGCTGCCAGTTTCAAATCTCCGAGGAGGGGGTCAGGAGCGGGGGGTCGCTTCCTTGAGCAAGGCACTTAACTCCTCACCTGGTGTTTATTCGTCAAGCAGGTCCTGAGAAAAATCTCCTCAAACACGCACACACACACACACACACACACACACACCACACACACAGAGCAGTTATTAACCCTTTCACCTTTTCTTCTTGTCAAGAGTATGTGAACTGCGACGCTCATTGTTTTCCAGCTAGCTAATTACAAAGATTGGCTCCAAATTAGCAGGACATCTCCTGTATCAAGATGGAACAACAGGCTTAAGTTGCTTAATGTCTGTCATGAGTTTTAATTGCGAATGCTCCGAGAACAGGTCAACTTCACTGGCCAATCAGGCTGTGCTTTTGGAAGGGTAAAAATATGTTTTGTTTCTACGTAATCTCAAGGCTTTTCACACCAGTGTAGAAGCAATTAGTCAACATGTTTCTTTTTCAGAAATCTATGATTTATTGGTCTTGCTGACCACAAATCAATTTGTGTTGTGGCTACCAGGTTAAAAAAAAAATACATCATGCAAGCCAATTGGCAGCATGGTGGCACAGTGGGCAGCGCTGCCACCTCACAGCAAGAGGGTCGCGAGTTCAAATTCAGCCTGGGGCCTTTCTGTATGGCGTTTGCCTATTCTCGCCCTGTTCGCGTGGGTTTCCTCCACGTGCTCCAGTTTCTTCCCACAGCCCAAAGTCATGCATATCCGGCTAATTGGAGACAGTAAATTGCCCTCAGGTATGAGTGTGAGAGTGCTGCGATGGATTGGTGAGCTATCCAAGGTGTGTTCCTGCCTTTCACCCACAGTCAGCTGGGATAGGCTCCAGCTCCCCCGCGACCCCAGTGAGGAAGAAGCGATTAATGGATGAAAGACCTCTACATACAATCCGATGTGTATTATCTAACAGCAAAGCAAACTTCAGCTGCATTTATTAAATGAAATGCCTTAACAATTCCTGAAATTGGACTGAAAATAACAATTATACAACATTTCTGAAAAATTGATTATTGCGTTTTTCAAATTTCAGCATTATCTGGTCACTTTGAGAAAATATTTTCACTACATATTACGGTCACACAAAATGATCTATTCTTTTTTACTGCTAAACCCAAAAAAAGAGCAATCCACAGTTTTGTTTAAATGCATAACTTCCCTATTAGCAAATATGTCACGGTATGATATTCCTTTAAGTGTCATGTCTACATAAAGGCATATTTTCCACTTTGAAAAAAATGCTAAGTGGCCTGAATCAGGCAGCAACAATGACAACCGCTCTTAGGTGAAAAAAAAATCACTTCAATGAGTTTGTTAGCCCGTCGCCTGATATATCAGGCATTTTATGTGAACCCAGGGAATCATTTGAAAAATGAGGATTCCAGTTGTCAGACTAATTACACGTGCTGAATGTTATCACAGCCTGGCAGAAGGTCTAGCTCAGGAGATCTCAGTGAGCATGTTCCTCACCGCGTGTTGTAAGGTCAGCAGTTACTTACATCGTTAAGGCAGTATTATCATTATCAGTGCCCCTGTTTCCACACTATTTACATTTTCATTACTGCACAGGTCACATTTCAGGACCACCTGCGTCTCTACAGGGGAACACAGATGATAGGAACTTCCATCAAGACCACAGAGACGATGTAAGCGTGGACCCAACACAGCAGGTCTTCAATCTTAGCGTAAATGACTTTACAACAATAAAATAGTGATAAGGTATACAGTGAGCCAGGCTAGACTTCCCCTTTTTAACAGTAAAGGCATGAATTGGTCAGATCCTTAGCTCTTCTTTGAAAGAACTGCTCCAAGCTTCCACTCTGCAGGAGGGTATCCCCTAGCAACGCATCCGCACACGAAACTAGGTCAAGCCCCTCCTCCTGGTAACACCCAGCGCCAGTCAGAGGAGCTGTCTCTTCATCGCCATGAGTGCGTTTTTTGATTGTTAATATGCCGTCTTACTTTCTCCACAGACCAGGCGGAAGACATTTTTGGGACGCAAAACGCCATGGTCTTCACCGCAGCTACTTAAGACGTAGGCAAACGTCGTTGGACCAAACTGGTTGCTGTCAAGTTTGAGGTGCGACAAACAGGGTCGGTTTTATCTGGTGCCCCGAGAGGCCTGGATACCAGACAGTAAAGCTTTTGAAAACAACATCAACACACCCCACATTCCCCCCAATAAAAAAAAAAAAAAAAAAAATCAAGTCACTGCTTTTTACATGGAACAAAGGAGCAGTACAATATCAGTTCCACAAACAACCACTGATTCTAGGTCCATGGCAGAAGTAGAATATGTCCCGACAACTATTGTTTGCAGGACAGCGGATGTAGCATGAATCATTGTGTCCACCTGTTTCCATACAGAACATCAATACCCCCCAGTACCACACCCCCATCCTCCACTCAAGCAACCATAAAACTTAGGAGGACATTTTATAAGGTTCATTCAAAAATACATGCAATAAAATCAGGAGAGCATATGAGAATTAGATATACCGAATCCCAAGGGCAGCTTTTGTCTGCAGCAGATGTTGAGACGACGAAAGACTGATTCATAGGAAGCTGCAAATCATCCTTATGGCGAATAGCAGAGACAGGGATGTGCGGTGCTGCTATTGGACTAAACTGACAGCTCTACAGCAAACAGGCACAATTAGGAACACAGTCAATAGGACCAAAGCCCCTTAATATCCTGTAAATTGTCACATTCGTCAATATTTCAAATAGCGATAATCATTACCAGTACCAATTATTTGATCTCTTTATCCCATTGCAAAGCACTTCCAGTGCATGAGCAGCATTGAGAGAGTGCCTTTCAACTGAGAAAGCACAAGAGTATTTATTCATTTGGTGAACATCTGGGCTCATATTCTAAGGAGAGTCAAAGAGAGCGCCAAACTCGGAACATTTTTGCTTCCCTCCGTCGGGTGAGAATAAACACTGATAGGAAACAAACGCAAAAGCTGATTAAAAATGTCATTCTGAATGCGGAAAAAGCATAGTTAACTTTTTGAAAGAACATTCCAAACCTATTCTACAACACGCAAAGCTAGCGAGCAGTCCTTTGTGTTGCATTGCATCCTTTTACTTTTTTGGCAGACGTTTTTCGTCCAAGGAGACATATGAAAAGTGCATAAAGATGGTCAATGAAATGGCAACACAACATAATTCAAATAAGGGCCAATTCTCATACTGCATCAGTCAACTCAGTCATGAACAGGAACACGTAGACTAGACGATAACAATTACCAAGCAATCACCAGAAAACAAGAGATAGTTACATGAGCAATAGAATGTTCACTTAAGAAGATTATAGTGACATATTTGTGATTTCATACCTGAGAGGGTGAAGCCTTCATGAGTGCCTACACTAAAGGCTAGTTTTCCCACAATTGAGACCCAGAATACCCATAGTTTGCAACAGCCCTCGCCTATGGTGTCGCCCACGGTCGATCCCCAGCCCAATATTCCAGGCCTCTAAACCAAGAACTTTCACCAGAACCAGGGAACTAAAACCTACTAAAAATCTGCTGAGTCAGGCCAACGAAAAAGTTCTGAAAAAATCAATACTGCTGACAGCCACCTCACACAGCGCTCAAAGACAGAGTTTCTTCACCGAGCGAAAAGACAAATAATCAGTGCCTTTTTTACACTCAGTGCAGTCCTTGGGCGTCTTCATTTTTTACATGCTATTTTCTGCCAAGGCAAGGCCTATACCAAGGGCAATGTATGCTGCTAATGCTTTCTTTGCTATCTATTTATGCAGAACATGAACAATATCAGAGCAATTCAAGTCAAGTACCAAACTCAAGGGCACTAAAGAACTTAAGAAGGTAGAACCAGTAGCCAAAGGCGTGAGCAGAACACGCAATGAATGCAACATGCAAAATACTGTTAACCTTTTAACTACCTCAAACATTTCATAGAGCATTTTGAGTCCCTGTATCTAATTGAAAGGCTCGTTGAACTTAAATCAACCTGACAGACCCATCTCTAACTCTTGGCTGAGTTACGTTATGCTGAAAAAAATCTAATCAGTTAAGATCAGCACATCTTTCCATTAGATACAGTGACTGGAAATATGCCCTAGCAAATGGTTTAGCAGGCAATTAAAGGGTTATGACCTCTCTTCCTGTAGCTCAATTCTGCATGCTGAATTCACAAATGTATCCCATTCCCACAATCCGTTAGAGTTCGTATCAAGGACAGTGCACAGTATAGGTGTGTGGTGATTTGTGTGTGTGTCTCAGTGATTTGGTGGTAAATCAGAATTTTCAATGAGTTTAACAACACTGCCGAAGGCAATGCCATAATAACGGCGAAGCCATAAACAGCTCTTATTTCTCTGAGATGACATGGTCTTACAGAGAGATTGGGAGAGAGTGAGAGAGAGGGAGAGGAAAAAAGAGTTGGAGAGAGAGGAGGATGTATGGAGGAGATAAGATGGATGTAGACAGATGGACAGAGCGAGATCCTGGCACGGACAGAGTATCTGGGAGAAGCATCTGGTAAATTCACACACTCTCCAGGTTCAAAGATACGCAAATGAAAGGTTATTACAAATCATATGCTCCACGGCGTCCCAGGGATATCACACCATTACTGATTACCCCAGACACCAAGCACCAGATACAAAGAGAGAGAGGGAGATGGAAGGGAGGGATAGAGGGAGATGGAGGGAGAGAGAGGAGAGAGGGAAAGGGAGGAAGAGAGAGAGGGAGAAAGAGGTGGAGGGGAAGAGAGGTAGAGAGAGAAGGACAGAGAGGGTGAGAGAGAGGGATAGAGAGGAACGGAGTAAAAATGGGTGAGGAAAAGAGAGAGTCGGGGGAAAAGACAGAGAGGCAGGGGAGGGAGTGAGAGAGAGATGAGATGGGGGGATGGGGGTGGCAATTCAACATCAATACACCACTGGGATGGTCAGATCCGCCCTGAGGCCCACACACAGTCCCTCCCGCTAATGACCCTGCACCAACTGAGTCCAGCACACTCTGCGTACAAACACATGACCCTGCGCGCTAAATATCCAAACACTACAGGATCAAGGCAAAGGCAAACAAAGACCCCGTCACCGTTCAGCGGGCGTACGGTATGTTCGGAGATGCTCCGTAACGTCTCTCAGCGGGGAAGTGTATTTGATCCCGGCTGAGACGAGAGGCAGTGCGTTCTCTGTTCGCTGGGCAGTGGCTCCCAGATCGATACCGCTGGCCAAATGTGAGCACGCAACACATGTGAAATAGGACAGGGCCGTGCAGCAAGCCTCCCGTATGGATTACTACTCAGAGCGTTAAGAGTGGGCCGGCCGGGTTCAACGCTGCAGAGGACGAGCGGAACATCATTCCACATTCGCGCACGGCTCTTCTCTCAAATAAAGATGAATAATTCATAGCTGGCAATTATTTATGCCAAATTAAGAAATAATGAGCAGGGAAATATAATCTCATCTTCGGGGAAATTTTGTGGAAAAAAGGAAAGATTTTTTTGTTCGGCAGTAGCAAAAACAATGAAACGGAACAAGGGAAGGACAAAAAATTCATGCCTCCATCTTATGGAAGGGGGCTGTACCTCTTTACCTGTGGTTGAGTGAAGCTGAATCGCTCCTAATGAGTTGTGAAATCAGCGTTTGATCACTGGGGTGTAGCCACAAAGGAATCCAAGTGGAAGCTGTGCTCCGTCAAGAGCAGGCCCCCGAGCGCAATGTTTTTACATTTGTATTCACAAGACGCTGCCTTACGCTACAGTCACATTGCAGCAGCTAGCGCCTCAGTAATCAGCTTACAATCCAACCTGACACTGGGAGGCTGCTGTGTTCTGCTCAGTTAAAATGTAGTCCAAATTAATCACACATTCTCTGTGAAATTAAGCATTTAGCGTGTTCTTAAATTTACCTGTCATGAAACCATAATTAAATACAAGCACAGATATAGAGGGCGGATAAAATTTTGGAAGCGCCCCAGAATAATGACAATATATTCAAAGTCACCCAGCCACGATTACAAAGGCATCCACACAGGTCATTCCAATTTATTTTAATGCAGCGAGCATCGGTTTTAAAGAGGTCTAAGCAAGTTCAGTGCAAGTCTCAAATTAAGATAAGGACCACAGAGGGCAAAGAGTTTGTGCTCAAATTGCGGATGTGTCAAGGAAAAAAATGGAAGTATTATTTAAGGTTTTAAGATTTTAAAGTTCCTCTGAATTGGGTAAATAATAGAAAAAGCCAAAAAGTTATTTTAAAATAGCAAAAGCAAAGAATTGAGGCCGCAAATCAAAACTCTCCAAAAGGGACACAAGGACACCTGGTAGGATAGTTGTTGATAGCCACAAAACCACAGAATCACCATAGAATTTAATCAATGCATTCATCACAAAACTGTAGTAGTTTCCTTTCATCCCAGCTCATTACATAATTTTGATATAGCCTAACCTAGATACATATCACTGACGCAAAAATTTAACTGCCAAAGAGCGTGGGGGAAAAAATTGCTCCAAGTCCTGTGACACTGCTAATATTTAGCCAAACAGAAAACCAAGCGTAACATTGGTTAAACTGGTATGGCTTAGCAGCGAAGCGAGCTAGCTAAGTGCCATTTTCCTAGTTAACATTACTTAGCTAGCTTGCGTGCATGCAGTGCCTTTCCATATCAATTATGTAACATTAGTTTGTTAGCCAGCGAGCAAACATTAGCTAGCTACTCGAATTTAGACTGTGTTGTTAGTTCAAACACGAATGTCTGAGACTCACTGACTGAGTAGCAGACTGATGAGGTTAGCTCAGTGCTAACATGTAATGTTTTCTATTCAGTTATGCATTAAACAGAATCTTATACTCTTGATCATCTCATATGAAATTTTCATATGAGACGCCCGCTTCTGTAAGATTCTCTATATATGTGCCAGTCTCAACAAAAACAGTCCATCATGAGCTCCACAAAGCTCACCCTGTATAAGTGGGAGCATTACATACAAAATACATCTGCATGTTTGTCTGTGTGTGTGTTTGGGTGTGTGCCTTTTTGAATTAAACTGAAGTACACACAGACAAACAAATATAAAATCTAATTGGGCATATTTTCATTCTCGTTATTACATAATGGCTTTTCTGATCCTGCAATTATATTAACAACTGTATCCCTTCAGCCCAAGCCCAGCACACAAACACACTCGTACAATTACAAATTCCACACTGTCTGTGAACAAAGACAATAACCTAACTTTTCAGGACAGAGAATTTGATACCCAAGACCAAGCATTTCAGCTGTAATTAACCATTTTAATGAGCATGATAGTTTGGCACAGAAATGGAGCATACTGTCCAGTTTTTTTCATAATATCACAAAACAAGAATTTCTTTTTCAATGACATTCTACAACAAATGTATTTCCACCCCTAAAAAATTAACCCACAATTTAAAAAAAAACAGCAAGTTTGATGAGAACACGCATGTTTCATCTGTTTGTATAACTCCATCAAAAACAAAATACACCTGAAAAATTTTGAAAAACACAAGCCACAGCCTGAAGCCGACAGAGACCCCCATTACAGGTTACGAAGGGGAACAGAAGCAGTGTCTGAACAAAAAAATGTGAGATTTCAAAAGAAATGAAATCTTCAAAACAGTAGTACATTAAAAAGATGACAATGGCTGTGATTTTGAATCACGGACACAGTCCCTTCACGGGAGACCTGAAAGGATAAGACAGAATAGAACAGGTTTCACTGAGTGAAATGGGTACCTGTGTCTCCCTCAGAGCCGAAATGGCGGAGCAGAATTCCACTCTGATGTCCCCATAAACAGATGTTCGGCTGTGGATTACCACTTCACTATCCAGCACTGCACCAACGCCAAGATACTGATGAGCAATTATCTGTGTCCAATCACTGAGCCTCTCCTGTCCCATGTCCCCCTCCCACTCATTTTCAACTACTCATCAATCCTCTCACACACTTGTACAGAAACTCGCTCAATCGATGGTTCTGTTGTTCAATCCGTCTATATTTCACTCTCTCACTCTCTCTCTCTCTCACACACAAATACACAAACACACACGCACGTACAGATTGTTCACAGAGAAATTGCTTTTTATATATGTGTGCAGGTCTTAGATGAGCCAATTACCCATGCACTGTGGGTATTTGCTCCAATGACGGTATAAGATACAGATTTGCCTACAGTTCCCAGGAGGCTGAGAAGAGATAAAGAGCAATATGAACTGAACAAAATAGTAAATGAGTAATAGATCAATACACAAGGGGGGGTGGGGGGGGGTGCAGTTCCACCCCAAGTTCCTATCTCACTCTATTCCAAACCTGGGTAACCATAATTTCACCATTCAGAAGAAGAAGAAAAGTATCGACTGGAAGGGTGTGCGTTTAGCGGGAAAATGAGGTCACGCAAAGCCGCTGTACCAGGACGGAGCTCTGGTTCTCAGCCATTAGCCCGGGGTCCCCCCTACTGGCCTCGGCATGGGCTCCCTAACGACTCCGGTGGATGGTGGACACAGTGCTCTGCCCCGATGCACCATGGGGATTGGCTGGTAAATGGATCTGGACTGATTGCATTACCAGGCCTGAGAGCCAGGAAACTGCACACAGTTTTCCCCCATCTGGGCAACACACTGGTTCACCAGCGCCTGATGCTAAATGGCCAGTCCAGGCTAATGCTGCCAGCAGCACACGCAGGAGAACGGACCACTACGCTACGGGCCATTTACCACACATGTGCCCCCTGCTAGCGCGGCCGCAATAAACACAAAGCAATTTCGGGCTGGCAGATGTGAAACGCGCAGCACTCTGCCAGCAAATATGACAAGAGTGACTGAAAATTAATTAGGAATCTCTCGTAAAAACAAATGGCAGGACCTGTCCCTATTGGTTGTTTGGTTCTTGCCAATTTTCCTTTGTTTCACAGTGTACTTGTTCCTGAACAGGCTGGCAGTAATTATCCAAATATATAAATAAAAAAAAATAAATACTATGATGGAAACCGAAATGATATACAGAACCAGTCAAAAGTTTGGACACGCTTTGCTAATGTCACAGCATTCTGTTTTTAGAGAAATTTAAAAGGCTTAACGTCTCTTTATGATCTCAAATGGAATCTTGTAAAAGGTAAACAGTCAGAAGTGAAAAGAGAATAATTTACTTGTTTGAATAGTGTCCAAAATTTTGGAATTCTCAAAGAAGGCATATTTTGCAAAGTAAACAGACAAATAAGCTCCTTCTATTTTCCAACAGCCAAATTAAAGTCAAGCGGTTTTGGGGCTTATTGGGAGAAAAGGTTGATGGAAAGCACACCTCAAGTGCAGCAGGTCTTTGGGAAGTTAGACAGCCATCCAGCTGCAAATTCATTACAGTCATATGACTTCCCTTGTTAAAAAAAAAAAAAAAAGCGAGAATGCTCTGCAAATATGACAACAAATGATGGCTAGTTCGATGGATTTAAGAATTAGATTTTTTTTTTTTGCAAAATAAAGGCTACTTATTTCTTTATTTAACATATATTGTAAGAGAAATGTGGGTATGTCCAAACTTTTGACTGATACTGTATAGTGATAAAATCTCAAAAATGGCTGCTTGCGATTTTGGTGTCTGTTCGCCATTTGAGAAACAGTTCAGGCTTCTAAAACCTGCAGTCGGACCTAAGAGACGCCACATGTTTTGGAAAAACAGAGTGATCTCCGTCCTCACAGCTGCGTCTTTAGATGTTTCAACATGTACTGCTCTTTTAGGACTAATACTGAATGTTTACTGTCCGTTTCTAAGGGAAAAAATGCTCTGAGGAAAAAAATGACAGAAAGATTGAGCTGTGAAACGTAAAATGCCAAATTACTTTCAAATTCAGAAGCTTGCTTCCAGTATGCCGCAAAACCAATGGTTCCACCATTCGAAATAACCATTACCAACTTAATAGTAGCCCAATTCCAAGTATGGTCAGCCACTACCCAGCAATGACAGCGACATGGTGATGAAAGCACGTGGTAACGTACCGTTAGCTGAAGACTCCCTTTAGCAACAACTTGCTAGACAGGGTGGACACCAGTCTTTTAGAGACACTCTTTGTGAAAAAAAGTTTGAATAATTAATTTGCTTGTTTTCTATCTGACCATCACAGGACCCATAAATAAAAAGCCCTACCCATTTCATATAGCTGGTAGTCATCTTTTCAGTACGTATGCAGTAAAAGAAGTATGAATCAGCGGTGACTTTTTCACCTAAGCCAATGCTTAACAGAGAACCAATAGTTCATCTGACAATTTACAGCAAGTTTCTGTCTTCAGGGGAAATGTAAGCGATTAGTCTTCCTCATATCATGCATATCATGAATCAATTCTGATGAAGGTTCACGCCATAGAAACAGCGAAATACTTCAAAATTTTGATTTTCATATGAAAAGCTCCTTTAATTCATTCAGGTAATCTCAAAATGTATTAAACCAAAAACTGTGTCGGAGTAAAGAACACAATCACCTAATGAAATGCAACAGTGACACAAACAGAGGTTGTAACTCGGTTCTTTAACATGTAGAGTGGGTCTCCTCAGGGATTCGAGAAGACTTTAAGCACCGCGGTGAGAGCTTGGCTCGGTCTCTCTCTCCCTGCTTTTCCCATGACATCAATCACAGGGCCGTTCCTCTGCCTGCCGCCCGAGAAAAAAGGGGAAGAGGAAGGAATTCCAGCCCAGTAATGGCAATGTGGTTTCCGACCTCATCCCGTACAATTCTCGCTGTACAGCGTGAGTCTGACAAGCCAAACAGCAGCAATGTCGCCCGCAACAGAGAGACGAACGGAGCTGCTTAGATCTTCCCTTCAGAATTTCGACTTCCTTTCGATTGACCGAATCTGCAGTATCAAGGAAACATTTTGGAACTCATTAGTGGCTTTCGCCTGACATCATCTCCAATTTGAGCTCTATGGCCGTTTTAGGGGCTGACATCACAGACATGAAATGTTGAAGGAATGTTCCCAACTGAATATTTGATGCTGATGTCACCAGCAGGACTCAGAATTGGAAGGCAACTAGAGTTCTAGGACAATGACTCAGAATTTTTAGAAAACACTCCAAAAAACATACAGTGCTCTTCAAAGGGTCACTAATCCCTCACAGGGCCTCGCGGTCACTGGCTCGCTGGTCTGAATATTCATGCCGCCGCTACCCAAGAAACCAAAAAGAATCGCCAAAGGGCAGAGAAACAACCTCGCCAGGCCAGCGATTTTAAAGTAAACAGAAAACGCTAATCTCCATCTCTTCCAATCGCGCTCCGAGAGTTAACGAGATGGGTGCCACGCACAGCTACCAACTGGAACATGACACTCATGGGGGGGGGGGGATCGTACTTCCAGGGAAAGTTGACTTTGCTGCCAAGAAAACGCCGGCCTGTCTCCACAGATTACACTGCTTCTCCTCACGCCTCCTCCATTAAAGAAGAGAAAACAGCAGGGCAGCCTGTGCAGCGCTGGGACGTTACGAGAGGAATTACGGGGCTGGGACCAGGTCGGCTGCAGTCACCCCCGATAGGGATGCCTAGAGGCAGGAAGTGCTGAAGCTCTGGGCGCTCGCTAGCCATTCTCACCGTAATGAGGCATCGACAGAGATCTTCGGCGCTCTTGTGTTACATGACTGGGCAACGTCCAAACAGGAAATTAGACCTTCATTGTTGACGGCAGGGATAAGACCAAGCTGGGCTCTGCTCTCGAAGGTGCAGGGCGAGGTACAGTCTAATTAAAAACATGGGAAGCGAGGGGGACAGGCGGCCGCTTCACGAGAGCTCTCCGTGGTGAGGATAAATGACGGACATTTTCTGGAGCAGATGCTGGTGTTTGACTCTCGGCGGGAGGCTACAGCGAGCTCGGCGGGGAAGGCGGCTGCAGTCACGTGACCGGAGTGTTAGCGGTGGCGTTCCCGGCCGTGCTGTGACTCACACGCAGGTTCCATTTCCTCCTCTTCCTCTGTCTCCTGGAGGCTGACCCCTCCTCCCCTAACAACCCCACATCCTAACCCCCCCCATACCCCCATCAGGTCCCTACTGACGGAGGGAGCTGCTGAAAGTGGCCCTCTCTGGGTAGTTAATAATGCCCCATCTATGTGTGCAGTGGAGAGAAATGCCTGTCTGATTATAATGAGTCAGACATCATAATGTACACATACACGTGCCTGCATTTACACATGGACATGCAAAGAGCACTTTCTCTCTCTCTCTCAGTCACTTTCTGTCTCTGTCATTCAGTCCTTTTCTCTTTTTCTCTCTCTCTCCTTCGCTCCCTCCCTCTCTCTCTCCCTCTCTCCCTCTATCTCTGACACAAAAGCACTGTGTTCTACCGCATAGCACCTACAAGAGTAAATGAAATAGAATCGTGCAGCCGTTGGAACCTGGCAACTTTGAAACAAGAGGCAACATCTGCTAACACAACGCATAACCTGCGGGTTTCAAATGACCCAGTCAAACAGGCCTTACTTTGCCAAGGTCAGATGGTAGCTCCATACGTCACTTTATAATCGTAAAAGTAGTTCTTATTTACAGGTAATCGCTACATGAGGTGACGGGAAAGCCGCCAGGAGGCCACAGGCCAAACATCTGTGAGGAAAAGACACCAGTGCTCAGTTTTGTATCCATGGTAACAGCAACAGTATGATTTTTTGAAAGCCTGAAAGACATGTTACACCAATGAGACACACACTAACACACACATACACACACGTGCGCGCGTGCACAAACGCGAGTAAACAAACACTCACACGCCCACAGAGGAACACACAGCTATTGATCACCTCCCAGCACCGTTTTATGCTCATGAGCACTGTTTGCGGGTACGGTGCCCCTTTTAGGACATTCTGTTCCTCCTTTCTGCAGTGCATTATGAAAGCCATGACCGAGTGAGGAGTGGAGAGAATGCCTAACACAGCAGAAGGAGGAGTGCGAGGAGGAGACAGGGATGTGGGAGGATGCAAAGGTGATCAAAGAGACATGAAGTTACAGGAGTTATAAAGCAAAACGTGCAACTAGCTTATCTGTGCAAGAAAGATGTGCGAGAGAATATCCGAGTCTGAATATGCTTATGTTTGTATGTGTGTGTGCACGTGTGTGTATGCATGTATGTGCATATATGCATGTGTGTGCTCATGCACATCTCAATACGTGTGTGTATGCCCAGGTATGCACGAGTGCATGTGCATGCAAGTGCGTGTGCAAGCTAGAGTGTTTGAGTGTACGCTCCAGTTTAAGCATACATGTGTGTGAATGCATGCAAATGCATATGTGGGCGAATGCATGTATGCATGTAAATGCAAGTGCACGTGTATGTGAGTATATCTGTGCATGTATGTTAGTGCATGTGTGCATGTATGTGAGTAACTGTGCATGCATGTGAGTAAATGTGAGCATGTATGTGAGCATATCTGTGTATGCATGAGTACATGTGAGAATGTATGTGAGCATATCTGTGGATGCATGTGAGTACATGTCTACATGCTGTTGCAAGCTCGTGCAGCACTAGTCATGTACATTTGAGTGGACGAATTAGCAGTGCCAGTTGATGGCCTGGTTGTATCTCCCAGCAGGACAGGGTGCCTCACTGTGACGGATGAATGACTGGTCTGGCGCAGCTTGTTTCTTTCCATCTCTGTCTCCATCACTGTCCCTCACACACACACACACACACACACACATCGCCCAGGGGAACGGCATCCATTCCACATGTCCCCGTGTGTACGTAGGAGAGTGGCAGCTCTGCAGACGCGCTGCCTCTGAATATAAACTCACACACTCACACACCCCCCCCCGATTCACACTGTCCCTCCACTCACAGCCTCTGCTCTCAGGAAAAGCTACAGTGAAGCGCAGCTGAGGGCAACATGACCTCTAAAAGCCGCGCTGCTGTTTCTTAGCAAAGCGAACAAGCCTGGAAAAAGACAAAAAGCCAGGCGATTGAAGCCGTTCCATGAGGTAACAGTCAGCACACGAGGCGGTCTAAATCGATCGGCCGAGTAAAACAGAGTGGTGAGGTCCATAAGTATTTGGACAATTTCCGCTAATTGGGTCTGCACTACAGCACATTAAGATTTGCAAAGCAGGAAAAGAGGTAAATGCAGACTGTCATATTTGATTTGAGTGTGTTCACAATGTAGGAATTGCATTCTTCCATTGTCATTTGTCACTGTCCACATTCTTGCGGACAGGTTCGTGTACATACAGGATGGCGCAGCGGTGGAGAAGACTTCATCCACCTTCACACTTCGCCTTCGCGCTTCTTCGATCAATTTTACGCCCCTGCATTACTCCACCTGTCAATCAATTGGCCTCAGAGCAGCCTCGAATGCAGATCAACCTTTCTCTCTCCGCCCCCCCCCCCCCCCGGTCTCAAAGGTTTCCATGGCAACAAAATCAAGTCCCCCGCTAAATCTGGTGAACCATTATCGTCAAATAATTGTTTCTCAGGAGCAGGCAACCCTCTGATTGATGACAGGCTGCCAGTTATATTTTCTGTTTTTTTCTCCGTCTGTGGAGAGACGGGCAGGTCCCTGCTCTTGTTATTATCGGCGTGGCATTCGAGCAGAGAATATCGCCGCGCTACTACGGCGCAGCAGCAGTTTTGATGCATATAGAGTGAATCCAATCACTTAATTCTATTACTATAATAAACAGCGAGGCCAATCGTCTCCGATTTTTTTGACTGGGAGGATCTGGCAAGCGGCAACTGCTTTTATGTAATGTTCAAACGGCGGACCATCTGTCGAGGGCTGCTGCCAGCTTCGAGAGGTTCTGCAGAGCTACCCAAACAGTTGCCCTGGTAGGGACTCCGCTGAGTACAGACAAACAGTACCAGGAACACTAGCCAGTTCCAAGGCCTCCTTAATGTGGGCTTCATCACCACATCCAACTCTCTTACGTAAAAAATAACACACTCTTTTACAACCACAGGGACAATTTAAACTCCTAAATTCGCAGAGTAAATAACGTTAATGCAAGGAGATGTTTCATAATACTCAGTGTAATTAACCAACTGGATTCAAGTAGTGCCATAAAATTTGAAGAGGATGTTATTTGGAGTATTTCATTCTCAAAATTCGAAGACTGTGTTCTAGAATTGTCAAAATTGAACATTCTAAGACATATCTGTGACATCACATCACAGATATGTAATGCATGACACCAAGTTTCTATTCGATGCTGATGCAAACATGTATCAATGCAAGACATGGGGGACAACAGCATTTCATCAATAGGAAAATTTACAAAACAACACTGTTCCATCCTAAACGTGCCTTTCACCATGACAATGCACACTCAAAGCTCCACTTTCTCACATAGAATTTTTTTTTTTTTAACAAATGATAACCACATCAGAAAAGCCTTGAATCTATGGCAGCAGTACTAAAGCTGTACAAAATAGCAAGCAAATCTCAAACTCTTTATGCCTGGAAAATTGTGTTTATGTTCAACAGCTGACAAGATTTCTGGGAGTACAGTGGTATGAACTACACGCTATAAAACAGCCCTCTGAACCTAAAAAGTTTGTCTTCTCTTTTCCAAGTTATGGCCCACTAGCTTGCATGGTCATGCATAATTAAGACCTAGGTAACTGCCAAGTCAAGCACAGTACCTGTTGTTTGGGAGAGATAAACACTTTGTGAACCATTTATTTGACAGTGGCAGAGCAATCCATTACTTGGCAAGGAAGTAAAAGAAAATATATATATAAAATCTTCAGCTCAAAAATGTTACGAGGTGAATGTGGCAGCAATTAGCAGGGCAATTATAGGAGTTTGCAGACAGAAAACAACATCCCCACTGTATTTCCATGATGCTTTTGCGCTATGTCAACGGAACAATCACAAATCAGATGTCCAATTAGTGGCATTTTTTCCCCCAAGGTTGTTTACCAGTGGAGAACTGAGAGCAAAGCTGAAACATCTGCTCTGGGCCACATCAGCATATTTCTTCCTTGACACTAAGTGCAGTTGAAATAAAGATTAGCCATGTGATGTGGCTAACTCCCCTGCAGTCGCGAGACAGCTAGCCTTTCAGGACCAGTCGGCGGCCATTTTCAAAAAACTCCGTGACAATCAGGATCAGATGTTCGGGGGGGCCATAGAAAGGGGCTTCACCCTCACGCCAATTTTAGAACGATTACGACTTCAAAGGGCGACGTTAATCCACAGACCGGGAGATTTCTGAGACCCGCACTTTAAGAAATATTCACACAAATCAGACGATCTGACCTCCGGAGAGAAACTCCAGCTGAAAAGATTGTTGTGTATAGTATGAGAGAGGAGCACAACAAAGCGACATCGGTTCAGAAACACTCGCAATTCAAAACCCACAACAGAGAGCATTCGGGGCTTTCTCTGTCCTCCATGAACTCTACACACGTCCAAACACTCTGCCATCTTCAACCCACCCGTTCCCCACCCCCCAAAACCCACCTTTCCGGGAAAGAAAAATAATAAATGTGTGCAACCAAAAAGAGAAAGAAATAAGTTTATAATGAGATTCGTGGCAGGCTGCTCCAGCTTGTCAGTGGAAAAGACATTCTCCCTGCTGGAAAATAGGATCTCTCAGAGTCATAAAGCTGAATATGGATGAATATAGGAGAGAAGGCAATTATTTAGCCATCTCCGGGCTCTCAAACGCTGTGTTTCAATGGAGTGACCTGTCAGCTTGACAGTCCTCCTATAGGCCTGCCTCTGCACCCCAGGCTAACATGTAGGGAAGCCTTCAGTAACACAGCTACCTTTAAATAGCTACTAACGCTGCTAACTGAAATGCACACCAAGTCAATGTTTCGACATAAAATACATTTCTAGGATTGATCAATTAACCTGGCATAGGTGAAATGTACCGGTACTAACAGAATGAATCTTAAAAGAGTTATATTAACGCCATTTAAAAGTAACATGCTTTTCAAAAATGCACAGTAGAACGCAACAATGTAACAATTGCAGTGGAGTTGGAGGACTGGTGACAATAGCAACGTAGCATTTTCATATTCACCCTCTGCTGTCTTGTGTTAGCACAGCATTGGGTTCTCACTCCTGATAGCCAGAAAAAAAATATTTTGCTAGCATCGGGCCAGTTTGTATCTTCGTACGCCTGTGAACCTCCAAGTGTAGAGGTCTTCCTTACCAAACCACATTCCCACTGCGAGCTGTCAGGACTGTGCAAAGATTACCTCTGTAAAAACTGTGCTTCAAAAAAAAAAACACTAACGGGAGCTTTTGATACAGTGTTGTCTGAAACTTGGACAGCGACCAAATTTTTGATTTTTGGCCCTGTACTCCAACACACTAGATGCTAAAAAACACAGCGTAGTGGATATAAGGATTAAGTTGAGACTGTCAGCTGTAATTTGTGAGGATTTACATCCATATCACGTGAACCATGGAGGAACTCACAGGGGCCATTTTTCATCCAGCCTCACTGCCCAGAAACACGCAGGCTACACCTTCGAAGCTCCTTTCAACAAACAGCCAGCCGTATGACCACTTGATACATACAGGGTGTCCCTGCACATCAGGGAAGGGATGAAATGGAAATCAAAGATGGCGTCCAGGCCTCAGTCCCTACAGGAGGTGCGGTTACTCACAGGCAGAAAACACGAGACAGAAATGACCAGCTGTGCCAGCGACAGCTCCTCTGGCCATCGCTGATTCCACATACTCGGACTCCAGGGTATCTGTGAGAGCGAGCTGAGCTCCGGATATGAATTGCCTCGTCCCCTTTAGCTTTAGGTGCCTGATTTGTATTGCTGTCACTCCCTCTCGATAGCCCTGAACACCGGCAGTGAGAAATGCCAGAGTTAATGAAAAGGCCAGGCACTCACTTTGTGTTAGGGACTGTGGCGCAGTCATCCGCAAAAAAACAAATCCAGGAGCATTTCTGTCGCGAATGTCACTGTCGCATAACTGTGTTTTTGTGTCAAGTGAGTAAAAATATCAAGTACAAGGACTCAGGAGGACACTGCTAGGAGAAATAGTAGTTTGAATAGACCCCGTTTAAATCATCCCTGGCTGCCTGATCTAATGGTCCGGAAAACCCGTGGACCTCAAGTTGCGTGACCTTAACGTGTGTGTGTGTGTGTGTGTGTGTGTGTGTGTGTCTGTGTCTGTGTGTGTGTGCCTGTGAGCGTGCATGAGTGTTTGTGCAGGCATACAGTATGTTTGTATGGGTGTGGGGAAGTGTGTATGAATGCGTGTGTGTGTATGCATGGATGTGTGTGTATACATGGAGACTGCATGCCTGCTGCCTATCAGCTCTCAGGGCAGGGCTACAGTACTCACAGCACCATCACAAGCTGATGTGCACAATAATCTCTTTCAAGACTACAGAACTGCAGCAAAGGAAACTACATATCCCATCAGCACAGAGATTCAGAGCAGAGAACATGCAAACCCCACAGGTGTTCCATCCACTGCACAAAGGTCCTCATTTAATAATCTCCCATGAAACTCCTGAGAGATCAGCAGCCCAAACCAATTTCACAAAAACCCTCCAGACCAACCGCACTTTCATCCAGGCTCTGCAATTCTCCTTTCACTTCCTAATGCGCTGCACTACTGATTCAACCATTAATAAAACTCAGCAGTTAGAGGTCAGACATTCAACTTGTGTGTTCTTGTGCTGCACTTCAAATCGCAACAGGTGTCATTGACGCCATTTCTAAATTACCCTGAGTGTGCCTTCCATTACAACAACACCGCGCTTCAACTCTAAGGCACTGAATGAGAATAGCATAAATACCGAGTATCTTTAGTGATTCTGTCAACATGTAAATTTCATTTTGTATGTACTCTGATGAACCAAAACATTACGACCACTCACATATGAAGCTTGTAACGTTAATTATCTGGTAATAATGAGCAAGCCTTAGACGGTAAGTGAAAAGCCAGCGCTGGATGTGGGAGAAATGGGACCTAAGTGACTTTGACAAGGGCTAAATACTAAAGTCAAGTATTTGTAGAACGGGTCAGGCAGTCCTTAAAGTGGCACAGCTTGCTGGGCGCTCCTGGTGAGCAGTAGAGAGTACCTTCTGACAGTGGTCTGTGCTGAGCGAAACCACAAACTGACACCAGAGCTGTGGGTGCCTAAAGCTCATCAAAGCATAAGGGCAATGAGGGCTGTACAGTTTGGTCCAAATTGGCTAAAGGGCTGCTGCAGCACAAGGAAAAATTTGTACACAGTGCATCACACCCCGAACGTATGGGGTTTTATTACCGCAGACGGGTCAGCGTGCCCAGCCTTACCCCTGTCCACCAGCAAAAGCTCCTACAATATGCCAATGAGTGGCAGAGCTGGACCTTGGAGCATGGAGGAATGACCCCTGGTCCAAAGAGATTTATTTTACATCATGTGCACTGGCTGGATACGTACGTGTTGTATAACTGAGCAAGAGATGACGGAGACGTTTGAAGGTATGCAGAGGACCAAAAGAATATTAAGCATATGGTCATACTATTTTGGCTCATTGGCAAACATCACGCAAACCAGGCAACTGATGTTCTCTCATTCTGAAAGTCCTGCTGCTGGCCCATACAGGAGGCACTACAGTCACCTAAACAAATGAAAAATGAATGATGGGCAAAGAATCATCAGACACTACCATGATACAGTACTTGATGCATTTGCAGGTTTCAGGCTGCACGGGGAAACAAACCATTATTTGACCATTTACTGGGAAACTGCACTATAACTAAGGTCTCCAAACATCAGCACAATACTGTAGGCTCCAGTCAAGAATGCCGTCCAGGTTTTTGTTTTTTTTTGTCTTGTTTCTGGCCAGATTACAGTGAAATTTGGCAGCAGGTAGTTTTCCTTTCCCTGGTTGCTTCTGCATAGTTCCTGTCACCACTGTATAATATAACCCTACCTGGCACAGCATTTGTAGGAAAGATGGCGTAGATCTCATGTTTAGTGTTTTTTTTCTCTCTCTTTTTTTTCCAGTGGGGAAACATTGTTCCTCTGCGCATAATGCTTCTGTTCTGGGCTCCGACTCCCAGTTTCACGAAAATCCACGCCAAGGCCTTTCCCATTATTACTATGCTCTTAAATTTCCATAACAGCCTGAGCTACAGGAACATCTTCCTGGCCTCCCAGATATTAGAAACATATTTCTTCATTTGGGAGGGGGAGAGGTAGGGGGCGAAAACTGTCTCCGGGGAGGTGAAAGAGGAGGCGCTCCGAGATGGAAGCGCCTCTGGGGACCTCAGCCTGACAGCGAAGGCCGTTTCAGCTCCTGCCAAAGCAGGAAGTGGACCAGAGAGAGGATCACATAGCCGCGGATAAAGGAAAGGTGACTTCCTGGGCTCTCGCCGGGCCCCGAATCAAAACCGTACAGAGCGCACATTCCAGTGAGTTTGTTCATGGGATGAAACTGCGGAATCATCAAAACCGTTTTTGTTCTCGAGTTCACAGAGGTCTTTGTTCATTCTCGGCTAAAGATCTTTACATTCTTGAGCTTGTTCTTTCAGTTTCGGTGCCAAGAAGTCCAACAGATATTAGTACGGCATCTAGAAAGACCGGCTCCCAAAACTCCCTTCTTACCATGGACTCAAATGCTACACACAGTTTGATTCAGGGAATGCCTTTGTATGGTAAAATTCGCCGCAACCTAAGACAAACAAAACCTGTCTTTGCTCTTCATAAAATATCCAGTTACCAACAGTAAATTGAATCCACAACACAGACATGCTTTAGCAGTTCATAATCCTTATTTATGAATAAATAAAATAAAGACAATTACTGAAATGCACTCGTTCTTTGAAGAAATAAATGAATGAAATGAAAGATCTAAGGAATTTCAAAAAGCTCACTGTGGTTCTTATTACAATGAAATGAGACTAAAGCTATTAATTACCACATTATGAATATACAGGCACTTTACATGTCTGTATTGGTGTTCTGTTTAAACGACATTCATTGAAGGCCAACTAAGTACACAGAAAGCCTTGTGTTTTTGTTCAAATTTCACACACAAGTGTGCAGGTGCATGAGAGGCTGGTGTAATCAGTGAGATCACGAAAGCCGTGCTCCAACACCCCGAGAACAGACCGGACGCGTCAGATTTTTCGATGAGGCGCGCGCTTCCTCCATCGGAACAGAAAGCGGATACGCACCGCCTGAGCCAAAAACGACGCTGTGCAGCATTCTGGGGCGAGGGTGAAATTCCATGAGGTCTGCATACCAGTCGGCATGCTCCGAGACTGACGCACAGGATACAGGAAGCGCCGTATCTACAGAGTCTGGCCTCAGGACAAGAGGGTGACAGTGGACACAGCCAGTCCATAAATGAGCGCCCGGCGGTGGACTGGAGGCGTGCAGGCGAGCCCGGGCCGAGAGGGCAGCAACTGACAGCCACAGACAGCCAAGTGATGCATTCTGGTTTATCTGAGCTCTTCTATTCTTTCTCCAATATTGGCTTACAGGGAAACTCCATGCTACAGGCTAACCTTGTGACGGCAATGAATTTAAGTCAATGGACAATGACTAAGAAAAGCTAATTATCGCCTTTTCCATTGACTTCAATTCATTTTCATCACAGCTAGCATGTAGCATAGAGTTGCCCCTTAACCTCTTGAATGGAATGTTTCATTCAATCTGCATTCTAGAATATTTGTGACCTCACTCCTTTAAGGGATAATGGCCACCAGGAATTCTGCCCAAATAACTGATTACAGCTCTCAGTATATGGAGTTTAACATGCAGCTCTGCCAGCCAGGCTGGTGCAGGGAGTGAAAACTCTGCTGATATAGCTCAGGGTGATGAGCTCTCAGAGATTTCCCCCTCACAGGATGACAGATGATTGAAGGGTCAGTGTGAGGAGTGGTGGAAGAGCTGCAGGGGACAGAAGAAATGAAGAACACACACTGGAGGTCTGACTGGGGTCAGCGTGTGGACTCGTATCCTGGCTTTTGAAAAAGGGAAAGAGATTAAACGTGATTGTGGGCACAGAGGCGACAGAGTGTGTGACTCATGGTGCCTTATGCTTCCTGTGTGTGTGTGTGTGTGTGAGAGTGCGCTGAACGCAATCCATGCACGACCTATCTCCCTCTGGGACTGGGGAATCTCACTCACGAATGACCGCACACACAGAAACATATGCGCACAAGCACGTGCACTCACGCCCACACATGCACGTGTGCAAATGCAGATGCACCCAAACACGCACCCTCTCGGGCACACACACACACACACACACACACACACACTTATGGGCACGCATTCTCTCTCCCACTCTGTCTCAGACACACACACACACACACACATACACACTTATGTGCACGCATTCTCTCTCCCACTCTGTCTCACACACACACACACACACACACACACACACACACACACAACAAATCCACACACATATTTTTATATCTCTCTGGCTCTCATTCTCTCTCTCTCTCTCTCTCTCACACACACACACACTCCTTATCCTTCTCACACAAACAAACATACACACACTTCCTCTCCTCAGACACTCACACATCCACTCAAATACATCTCTCTGGCTCTCTTTCACACACACACACAAAAAAACACACACATGATTATAGCTAAGCTGTAAAAACATAGGCGATGAGAGCCGCTCAGAATTTTACTCTTCCTATGGGCTTATACCGGAAAGAACCAGATCTCAGTATATTGAAAAATACATACCTTTGTCCCCCAGGATAGAACAGGAGGGGAAATTTTTATTCCAAACCCTGTTTTCCTCTTATTGGGTCCTCATAAAAGGTTTTAGCTGCACGGCAGTCATAACTACACAAAGTGGTGCTCCAGCCACTGATCAGTAAAATGATCCACACAGAAAATGGAAGCAGCACATCTCAATTTACCATTCTGGACAGAAAAATCAATGCGCCCATTAATCCGCCACACCAGAGGAAAAAAACCTAAAAATATCAGTGATACTGGACTGGGCCTTTCTGACAGAACAGGGAGAGATGGTCCAGTCTCATTTCAGCTCCACTTATTTACAGTAAGGGCTCAAATCTCCATGGAAACAACACAGGGAGACTGCCCCAACCGAGCTCCGATTGGTCAGCTGCCGTCCCACAAGGCCTCGCGTCACCCTTTGCCAGAGGTCACTGGGCGCAGGATGTCAGCGGCGACAGAGCGTAACGCGGGCAGAGCTCCACTTCGTCAGGCTACGCCGCTGGGCTTTGATGCGTGAATTTGGCTGCCACAGCGACGGCCGCAATCAAAGCCCAGAGCGATTTCAGGAGCGACAAAACTTACAGGCATGGCGAGTTTTCCCTTCTCTAGGACCCGGCCGACAGTGGCCTCTCTTCCTGCGGTGGATAACACAATAGCAGGGAAGGGAATTTACGACATGGGCACTTCACCCAGAGAGATGGATAAGAGCAGCATATTTCCTCCTGACTTCCCGCGGACTGTACAAACCTAGTGAATGTTTTCCTTGGTCGGGCAACAGCAGCATCGAACTCTACATAACCGCCCGTGCGTCGTGCGCAATAGATGTGAGAGCGTGAATTTATGGACGCTCCCCATTCTAGCTCATAAACTCCCCATGCAAAGAGCACTCATTTCATTTCACAGGTACAGGTGGGCTTATGACTGCAGGAATAGGGTTAATCTGTGTTCGGTTCAAAGAAGCTTGTTTGTGGATAAAAAGGGGAAATAATGTGCAAAAAAAAAAAAAAAGAAGAAATTCAAAATCAGTGAGCTATCCGTGCCAAACACCACTTAGTATAATAACGTCAACTTACCAGGGACCAAAACAATGACATAAGGCATTCCAAACTTCCTATCACAGGTTCAGGATAAGTCCTCAGAGAGATGGCAGGCAGTGCTAATTTTAGGGGTTTCCGGTTTACGCATTTTAGTAACTGCCAAAAGGCGAACAAAGCCAAACAAAGTTTCCAGTGGCTAGATTACAGTTTAACGGTGTGGTCAACAACAGCGCAGTGCTAACAATGCTGGCCTTGTTCCATCACTGCAATGGTTCCTTTTCATATCAATAACAGAGTTCACCATTGAACAGGACAATGATGTGTTAAAGAGGCCGTAGCCGCAAGGGCAGCTCTGTACCAACAGGCACTTCTGAGAAGAGGAAGCTGCCTTACAGAACATAACAATTTCAGCCAGCGGCCTCTTGTTTGGCACCTTTATTCGGAAAACAATTAACAATTCTAATGAAAAAGTACGCGGAGAGAGCAGATCGCTCTGAAAACTGTGATATCTCACGTCTAAAGTTAATGCTCATTGTTCAGTTACATGTTTTTTTGCCACTGCTAATTTAGATAATCTTTTGATACATGTAATTAAATACAGTTACTCACATTGGCCTGGATAATTAGACCTTACACCCAGCCTTCTTAAATACAGGAATCAGCACTAATCTTTGCTATTTCCCCGTCCCACTGGCTGAGGAGGAAATTACTTGCAGCAAACAAATCACATTCACGGGAGTAACGGACTCCTGCATACCTTGTTTCACCCGCCGACAAACCCATAACACAATCCTCAATCAAAAATTCAACATGGAGAAACATTTGCAAGTTTTGCTGATATTAAAAAACAAAAATATACGTATACAGGGCATGTTACAGGGCAGACTGAAAAAAACTGTTACTGTCATAAGATTGACAGCTGATGTTCAACCCCATGTTCTACTCTGGGCTGGCATGATATTTTTTGTGCACAAAAGTACATTATGAATCCTCATCCAATCATAACCATCCTAACTGCAGGGGTGCAGTACACTGATCCCAAGGCCTGGCTTATTTTTCTTGTTACTGAGCCCTGAATTGACCAATTAGAGCTGTTGCTTACGCAGCTAGGACACCTCACATGGGGCTCGCTCAAATGGCTTATTTTTCACAATTTTTTTTCCTTATTCGCGCCTGACCCTGAAAATCGACCGAGGCACGGCCTGCCATCATTATGGAGATTCAAATCTCAATCCATTACCAACAACAATTTGAACATGGAGAAGAAAGAACCGTACATAACGACAGTGTGTTTCAGAATACAAGAGATATAAACGATAGTCCTGTCAATCTACCACTCCCCATCCTCCAATCACGTCATGCCCCTAACAGTCTTTAAGGAGAGACATTGAATTTTTGACCATTCACATTTCCTTGTCGCTCCACACTTTATTTTCATATTTGTGTCTTATCTCCCAGATGGGCCTGACTAAGGGCAAGAAATAAAAGAAAAAAGAAAGGCAATGAAAAGTACGCCATTGCAATGAGTCCATGGTCTCTTACATCCATGTTTCTCGCACTTTTAGTAAAAAGTAAAACTCAGTACGCCCCGTGGCTCCAACTTATAGAGTTTATCTGACAAAAGAACATTAATGATCACAGCATTACAAATTATATCATATATCTCATCAAAGGGGAAAAGCAGACAAGATTACATGCATCATATGTTTCATAAACCTATTCAAAAAAGCGAAAACATAGGAGACAGAAAGGATGAAACACTGAAGACTGGAGGCGCTAGCAAACGCTAGCAGCAGGTGACATGAATAAAAGCCCTCTTAGACGCGCTCTCTCTTCATCATCTCTCCAGCGAGCTACAGTCCCACAGCCGTTGCCGGGGATTGCCAAGGAAACGGCCAATTTGCATAACGGGCTGCTGTCTTCGCTGGCCCACATAAAAATGTAAATCAATACGACAACTAAAAGTGCCCTCAATGGTGAATGATGGAGAGCGCTATTGTATTCTACTGTACATTAACACACAAAGAAAGGATCTTCTTTCTATGTTACACTTGAACTCTATTTTGTTCAATGCATACATTTTAATTTCATGTTAAGCACTTAAATAAATCAAGTTTATTATTATTAATAGCCTAATAAAAAAAGTTGGTACATGGAATCCACACAAGGCCCCAAATTGGATAAATCTCTATCACTCCACCTCCCTGAGGGGTATTATCTCAAAGGATCTTGCCAATTAAGTTCTTTATTTGGTCTTGCAGCTGTATCCTTTATTTTTTATGTAATATTGTGTTCATTTTCTTTCTGGTTTTTCAGACAGGCAAGTTAAGGACGACTGCTGCTCTTGTTTTATTGTCATTAAACAAAGTAATTGTTCCAATTACTTGGCAAAATGCATTCAAAAACTTCACACATGCCCACGATTACTTCTGCAATGTGCTGTACTAGATAGTGCGATGCATCCTTAGCATCTCATCTATCACATATTGCCAAGATCAAAGATACAAAAAAACCACAAGAACAGTAACAAGTCTTGGAAAAAACCGCAAATTAATGCAAAATAATACCAGGTTCCTGTGAGTGGAAGACGTTGTCTTGAGGAACAGAACAAGACAGTACAGAACAGGCAACCAATTCCAAGTGTATTGTTGAGATAGCAGGCCTTCGATGTAGCCAAGTATCTGAGTGAAATTAAATGACCTCTCCTGACCTGAAGGACTGGAGGTCAGTTCTCTGTGAATATTGCAGCAGGAGTCCCTTGTGTGCACATGCTCAGTACCTCGGCCGACAGTAAAAAAGCAGCATTATGAAGCAGGCTGTGGATGGTACTGTGCGAATCTCACCCACGCAGAGAATGGATGCTTAAATATTATTTAATGAATTAATGAATTCCATCAAATACATGAATCATGGTTACAGTCTGAATAATCTCACACGACTGGTCACAGCAGAACAACACCAAAGCACATGAAAACCACAGAGCCACTACTCTCCTACACACTTCATGAGGAATGTTAGATTAAAATGAAGCCACGGCTTTTAACATTTTACTTTATGTGTGCATTTGTGTATTTGTTTGCGTTTGTGTTTGTGTGCGCACGCGTGCGCGTATGCATGTACGCCCGAGCGTGTATGAGTACGTGAGAGCATTTAGATGTTTGTGTGTGCAGGGTGGATCATACATGCACGTGCAAAAATGTATGCCTGCTAATAAGTAAACGGGCCGATGTGTAGACGTTGCACGTGCACTCGAGTGCACGCATGCTTGTGTGCGTGCGCGCGCGTTTGTGTGGGACCATGAGTGTGTACACAGGGAGATGCGAGGCGGGCACACACGTGGGCACGCTGGCGCAGTGTGTCAGTAAGCGGGGCGGATCTGCAGAGCGCGTGGGCACAGCACAGCCGGGCTCCTTATCTCCCGAACACAGCCTTCTGGGGTTCACCGTCTCCACGGGCTGGTTATTACCGTCACATCGCCGGCTGAAAGGACCCTCAGCAGCATGCAAACAAACCAATTCCACACCGAGCGCCACTTATGTGTGAATATAACTACACTGCTGTTTCACAGTTCCAAGAATAGGGTCAACATCTATAAAGAATAGCTGGCCTTCTGCACCAGTTTATTTTGTCATGGTTATGTTAAGAAGACACAGAACTAATGCGTCAAAATTATACATCAAACTGATTCTGAATGGGAATCTTATGACGGCATATGGCGAATAAAAACAGGGCAACATAACATAATACAGTAACACTTCATGTTCCAACATCTAATACAGGCTTCCTAAATTGAAGAGGAAACCTTCATGCACAAAAACAACAGGGATTGATTATTTTCCCCCAAAGTCCAATGAAGCAACAGAAAGTAATTACAGCAAAGACAAAGACATTGACGCCAATTGCAGAACTTACTTGCCTTAAATTTCAAATATATGTGAAGGTCCAGGTTTGAACAGCATGTCACAACACATCCTTAAATATCTGGACGGTGAAAATGTACATAAATGGTGGCAGTTCCTGCACTGCTCACACAATATCAATAGAAAACCCCACAAATTATAGCTAGCAGTATTGACTTCAATGTTGTTGTTAAATCCCATGGGCTGGTGCATAGAACCAATAAGTAAAAACTCCTGCCGCTGTCCAAATACTAATGTACTGCATAATATGTAAATTGTCTTGTTTATTTGAAAGGGTAAATTAACACAAAATCACATTTTCATGCTTAGCCAGCCCGTAATTGCACGACTAAAAGGATCATTAGACAAATTATAAAACCTTTCAAAATATTCTGGCTGCGGGTTCCTGCTATTATAATAAATGAGTCCTCAGCACCAATCATGTCAGCGCAGATATGAGTTTGAGAGAGGTCTCTGAATGCGGTCTCTGAATGAGCTCTTTCAGGCCTTTGTGGCAGCTCCTGTCGGACATCCAGGATTTATTACGCCACTTTAATCACAAGAACATCATCAATATTTTTCTAAATTTTCCTGAAAACAGACAGTGATCTATGACTCTCCTCTTCCCAACTGCCTTATCATCCCAGGGGGCAATGCTTGATTTTTTGTGCGGTTGATGGTCGTAGAAACAGAACTGCACCACAGAAGACTGGTGTGATATTAGGTTATACAGCAGGGGAGGGCGACCCTGGTCCTGAAGTGTCAGTGCCATTTCTGGTTTTAGCTCCATCTGAGCTTAACCTCCCGAGTTTGATGGATCATAAGAAGCATGATTTGCTGCATATTCTGAATGGTGAAACACTGACTGCTCCGCAGAACATGGCCACCAGTATTCATGAGAACCAAATCAATTAAATTCGATTCAGTTATTCAGCTACAGGTTTGGATGAAAAAATAAATAAATAAATAAAACACTGGCACTCCCGGAGCAGGGTTACCTACTCCTGCTACACGGAAAGCTACAGCAACAAAATGGCATTTCATTAATCTCAGTTCGAATATCTAACTTCTGAAAGGAAAAAAATCAGAGCAAGGAAAATAAAATCACAAAATCAACGAGAGCCAAAGTCAATTAATTAGGGTCAAATGAAATGCAGATAATTGCATGTTTTTTGGAACATTTTTTCCAAAGATAAGTCAGCGGCCCAAAGCTTTAACACTTTCAGTTACCATTGGTGACTGTTACATCACCATAAGACCATTGTGAGCAGACGCTCGTGATCTCGTGGCTTGAAGGGTAAATTAATGACACAGATTTGTATAGTGGTGTCTGCTGCGTCCACTGGGCACAGAAACTGCAAGCCGACCTCATTTTTCAGAGGTTTATTCAAATTCATTATGTAAATGAGATGAGTTCATTTGCCAGAATTCCCTATTCATGCAAATGCAATTTCTGTGAACAAAGAAGTCTGGATTTTTATGCAGTCAGTGAACCGTCATTTTTAAGTATTCTTGAATGGTACAAGCCCACAGAGCTTAGTATTACTTTATTATTCCAAGTATACTTGAACAGACAATGAGTGCTCTCAAAATAATTTGCTTTTTCAACAATCTGGCCCTGTCTTGGTCTCACTCAGAACAAATGGAATGCTCAAACTAAACTTAACACGCATCCAGTACTATGAAACTCCTGAAGTCTTAATAATAGGAACAGTCACAGCTTTGAACCAACCATTTCTTTTCTGTTCTACACATTTGCATTGTTCATGCGTATCTGAAAACGAACAGACTACGTATGACACATGGATTTGGTTGCCGTGGAGAAACCGCAATCGATTTTTCAATAGATCCAGCTGGCTGTGTTTGTACCCAGCAATCATCCCTCAACAACACAAAAAAAGCGAGAGCAAAGAGGTAGCTGGGTTCTGTTGCTAAGCAACGGCCAATGCTAGAAGGGATGTGGACGCACTCATTCCCTGATTTGATTGCTGGGAAAGACCCCATAGTGAGAGTGAGTCATACCTTCATTGTAGAGAAACCACAGCAAGCAAGACCAATCAGAGAACAGGAGTCCCTGGAAACTCTGAGCAGGAAGCCAGAGAGGCTGATGGGAAATGGAACAGGGGGATGGGAGATGGGATGAAGGCAGCAGGTTTGTTTATCTGACCAGAAGAAGGGCTCGTTGATGCCTAGCAGAGAGGACAGAGCCCTAGTTCCCTCCCTCCCCTGGGGATATAGCAGCCCATAGATGTACAGTACATGAGAACTGTAGACATCTACACATACCGGCTCTAGAGATTTTAGTGGGAGCTGCTCCATAGTTTATTAAGCCAATTCATGGAAGCTGCCATGTTTCACTGTCTTACTACAAGCTATCAGAGTGTGTGCACTGGGTACCAGAAGGAATGATTATCAATGAAAAAAAAAGTCATCTGTCTATCTGCCCGGCAGAAAAGGAATTGATTCAATGTGAAATAATCTATGTATATTAATTCTCAGTTTGCCCGGCCTTTACGACGTATCTCCTCCCAAACTGCCCAACAGATCCCCGCGCTCTCTGGCACATGTGTTCCAGACAAGCCTGCCTCTGTCTTCCACCATGTGGGATCGAACCAACTCGCCCCGTTACCGAAATTTGGGCCATTTCATCCGTTTTTGACTTTCGTTACCATGACAACGGGTGATGTCACTATTCGTCAGGATTATTGGTCACAATCAGCCTTCTGTGGAGCACGGGTATGGCTAGTTCGAGAATTTAAAAGTAAATGTTAAAAATATGTCTAATTTCAGGAGGGTACACAGTTTTGAATATAGTCAGGGGAATCAGCTTAAGGTTCAATTAGGAACAATTAAATAAGCAACAATTAAAGCATGTGTGCTTCTGGTGGCAGGGCAATCCCTGGTCCCCTAGTCCAGCCACGAGCAATAACAGCTCGCCCTGTCAATCTCAACAGGCTGCAACTCTTCACACAGTCTACTGTGTCGGCCAATTGTATTAGGAGTAATTCTCAGGCCAGCTCTCTCTTCAGCATAATCAATTGTGCCTTGTTACTTTGAGTGGGGACGCTTGGCAAAGACCATTTCCACTATACATTAACACTGAACACCAGGCAACATTTTGTTCTTTGAAAATTCTCAAAATATCACACTGGAAAATTCCTCAAGAAAATTTTGCGGCAAAAATCATTTTAAAAGTTTTGGCTACCAAAAAGACAAAATACTCTCTTAAATTTACACTGCTATATTGCCTGTTACTTATGCATTAGACAGCATGCAGCCCAACATCACACGTTCTAGTGCGTCGTTATTATAAATAAACAATCAATGGCCGCTGACCACTGAATGTTGTCATGCACTAAATGTCTTCTTCTATAAACTGATATCTAATCTGTGCCAGGTGAGTTGCTTGTGGCATTTGTTTTTTTAGCTAATATCTTATATTGGAAATACACATCCACCCTCCGCCTCCAAGGAACAACAAGGCCTTAAGTCATGTCCAGTAAAAACTGTCAATTTTGAACAAGGCCCACAAGGACACAAGGTAAACTTTTCACGCAAATGGCTGCACTATACCACATTATGTACATCAAGAAGTCATAGATAAACCAGAATCCCAGATGCTATGAATCAGTTAGACTGCCAGCTTGCCTCTTCCTCAAAACAAACTCAATCACTCAATTATTCATGTCACTACAAGCGACAGAAGGCAAGGTTCCGGGCTGCCATTTTATCTCCGTCACGCAGTCTTCACAAATATACGATGTTTGCTAAAACATCTGCCATGTCACTTCTTGTGCCTCGTGAGATGGAATAACGTCCTTCACGTTTAATCACTCAGCATCACGGGTAATCTTCAAAAACTGATACGCAAGGTCACTGTGCAAGGTATGTTTGCCACTAAGGGTGCACTTCCTGTAAAATGCAGATACAGCACAGCCCCACCCTGGTCAGCCAAGGACTTTGACACAGTCAATTTAAAGGGCTCCAATGAGCCCAAGCCATCCACAACAAGCTACTGGACCTACGAAGTCCAGGCATTAAACAAACTAATAAATATTCTGTACCACCTGCTTGGTTTCATCTCATCAATCTGGAATGAATATTGCTTCCATGTTTCTTTTTGCTCTGTGGTCTTTGTGTAGAATAGCGTATCCTGTCTCTTGTCTGCACTCTATCTATTCCCCCAGTGTTTACTCGTATTTTGTGCCTAAAAAAATGAAAACAAAACAGTGCTTTCACTCGTAAAGCAAACTTCTCCTCCTTCACCCTCCCAGAAACCCCAAAATACGAAAAGGCACCCGTTTGGAAGCTCATCAAAATTTGATAAGGAAATATTGAGTGGTTCCTGGATTATGGTCAGAAAACATATTGGGAGCGCCGATACAAATGCCGACGACGACGAAACCAAGATGAAAACAAAATGTCACTCCTACCCCCTCCCTCCTAAATTAAACATAATTAAAATCGTAAAAAAAAAAAACAAAAAAAATTAGAAAGTGTAGCATTCTACAGAGGGAGCTCATCATATAACAGGAAAAACAGCAGGGTATGCTCAGGTAGACAGTACATCCCCATTTTTTTTTTTTTTTTTTTTCCCATACCCACTGCATCGACAACGACCAATGCATCAACATTGCAGTGGAATAAGCACCACCAATATAAGCTAATATGCTACATGCTACTTATTGCACCGTACTACTCGAAAGCTAGTGTCTAACCGGTAGGTAGGAATAGGGTTTCTCGCACTAAGGACAGCCAATCAGGTATGATTTAATAAGACATAAATGCTCACGTAATCTGAGGGTCCCCGAGAAACCTCAAACCTGACATGACAGACTGCAGGAGGCTAATCATGTCTCGCCACCGTGGATGCAGTCTGCAGTGAATGCAAATCTCGCCCTGCCATCATGAACTCAGTCACGGCAAGATAAAGTTAACTAATGCTAACCATGTCTTGCCACTGAGATCACAGTCATAGTTGGCAAATTACTATGAGGGAGGTTTAATTTAATGAATGTAGAATCAATAATTATCCAGTAGCAAACACCATGAAACTACTGCACCACTTTAGAGCCCATTGCCAGGCATGTTCAGTTACATAGTCTACGTTGCACATCTAACATGTACATATTACAACGTATTTCCATTATGTTTCTGGCAAAACCAGAGCATATAAATCACTATATTTCACTTCATTTATATCGTCCTTTAAACAATTCATGGCAGCCATTTTGTACCACAACACCAACAAGGCACCAGAAGAGGTGCAGTGGCAGAGAAAACTTCATAAAAATCAATTACATATGAACAGACGTCATCAGAAATACAGGTATATCCACAGTGGAAAGCCTATATCACTTCGGTCCATATTGTCAAGGGATTTCTCAGTTCATGAGTCACTGGAAGAACATTGCTGTC
This sequence comes from Gymnothorax javanicus, assembly GCA_029692085.1. NCBI lineage: Eukaryota > Metazoa > Chordata > Actinopteri > Anguilliformes > Muraenidae > Gymnothorax > Gymnothorax javanicus. Next base: position 47,516,884 of record CM056205.1, read on the forward strand.
ACCAAACTTCCTGCTTTGAGAAGGTCTGAGACACTGATAGCTCCAGCGACAGGAGCCAGCAGTGCTTTAATATGCAGTCACAGTGTAGAGCTGATTAATCTGGCCGCTGCTCAGAGAGAGGGGCTCAGGTGGATGTGCGGCCGGGAGTGCTTGAGATGCTGTATGTCTTTAACCCAGCAGCCCGGGAGAGTAAACCTTTCTGCGCTGTCTCTCCAAGGGCAGACAGGAGGGCCTGGGTTCGGCAGCTGTCTGAGTCTGACTGCTTTCAGCACGGCGCCGGGGCAGTAGCAGCGTACACACACACACACACACATGCACATACAGCAGGTGTAACAACACACGTACACACACTGCTGCTTCAGCTGCGCTGCACACATACAAACCGTCAGCCCCCCATCCTCCTAACAAACACTCATGCATAGAGCACCAATGCATGCACACATACACGGACACACACACACACACACACACACACACGTGCACACCACACCAATGCACGCATACTTACAGCACGCCTCTCCCCCAACACATAAATACACGCCACGCTCACACACACACACACACACACATGTAAGAGCACCAACATACCAACATACAGGACACAGAGGCACATGTGCACACGCGTATGCATACAGCTGCGTCACCCAAACACACACACACACACGCAAAATCCACATACAGACACTCATTTTGAGAAGGGGGGCTCATTGCTCCTTACAATAGTACAAGGCGAGTACAAAATCGCATTTAAGATACATTATGTGCTAATGTAAAACCATTATCTCCTCTGTTTGCTTTTTTGTATTAATGCAATGTGATCAAAAATTCAGCAATCTGAGTACTTTCCAGTGTAAAGCTTGCCACGAATTTCTCTAAATTTGGAAAGCCCACTCGCTCTTGTGGGCAGAGTTATGCTCCATCCACGCAGCAGCACAGAGACACACATGCATGACCAAGAGCACGTTCCTCCGCCATCACGTCCCTACCCGTGCACCGAGTCTGAGCGGATTTCGTACACTGCAGGTGCTATGATTGATACGTACGTCTGAAGATGCACTAGGCACAAAGAACACGCTAGCAGGTAGCACACCTCATGCAACTATACCCAAGGACCAGAAACATGTTAGTTTCAGAATATATAACTTTTGTGCGAATGCGACTAATTAGCAAAGTATTCTTTAGATGAGGAAATGTTTAACAAACTCCGCCATCCCACCCCAAACCACAACAATGAAAGCAACTCTGATGGTAGAGATTTGGAATGGTGCAAAAGACTTAGGGCTCTAATTTCTTGGCGCAGTGCAGGGTGGCGCAGCGTGGCGCAGCCCACGCAGTGGTAATTTCGTCCGGTGCAGCCCGCGCAGTGGTAATTTCGTGCGGTGCAACACCGTGCGCAGCCACTTTGGCAATTTGGTAGACGGACGTGCGCCGAGATGGGTGTGGCGGCGTAGTAGGGGGAGGTGTCACATATTCATCATGATGCAGTGACAATTTCATGGATAAAGTCTTCGCTGAAGTTGCGCAGAAAGCTCGCCAGCTCCAACCTGGTTTACTTTCTGTGCAGTGGTAATTTGGCTGACCGGCACACAGTGCGCACACGTCACCGAAACCTCGCAGGCAGGTTTCCAGAATGTCAGGCACATTTCAATGCAATGAATAATTACAGCAACCACTATTTAATGTAACTATTTGAATCAGCACATAAATTATAGTACCTAAATCGATTGTCCTGATGTCAGATCAAAGAGAGAGAGAGAGAGAGAGATGTGTGCATGTGGGCGCGTGAGTGCGTGTGTAGGCTATGTGGGTATGTGTCCTTCAACTGCTTTCACACTGGGCCCTTGAAACAAATTTTTTTCCACGACAGATTACATTCAAAGTCAATGCAAAGACGCGAATACACGCGTATATTCGCGTTTTGCATTGACTTTGAATGTAATCTGTCGTCTTAAAAATTTGTTTCAAGGCCCCAGTGTGCAAGCGGCTTAATACTACTATTATTGTCACTCAGGTTTTATCGTTTTTAGTGGGGAAAGGAATACAGCCTGATTCCTAATGATCTCGATTGAGTTAAGATCACATATTGAAAATAAATGTGTAACGATCTTGTATTGTTGTCCATGCATGTTAATCCCAAAATTTTAAGCAGCAACAGGGTGTAATAATAGGAACACGCTATCCATCGTTTCTCTTCCCAATGATGCAGGCAGAAGAAATAAATAAGCAACCGTCGTATTTCATTACAACATCATAGGTTTGAATGATCTGACGTAGTTTCGTTTTGAAATTCCATTCAAGTTCGCTAATGGTAATAATTTGTGAATGCCCTAGCTAGCCAGCTAACTAATATTCGTAATGCTTAATATAGACGTAAGTGGTGCAGAAAACATGCCTGAAGCAGCAAAGTAAAATGCAACATTAACGCATCATGCAGATATAAGACAGAGGCTTCTTTATTCCAACACTTTAAAGGTGAGGAGAGGAGCTCATTTGATTGGTGAAGATTTGAATCGGCTGTGTTAAACCCACTCACGCCTTCTCTCCTCCCTCTTTGCCACTTGCGCCGGCAGGAGGGACAGAGGCGGGACAGAGGAGTACTTGGCCGGGCATGAAATTGCAAAATACGCCTGGATACACCCCGTTGGCGCGGCACTCCCCCCATTCGCCGCGCCTGCGCGGTGCCTGGTCAACGAATTTAGAGAGCTTATTGTTTTTCAGAAGTCTCACACATTTGGACGCTCTAGACTCGAGAGTTGTGTTAATTACACCCTGGATCTCTCCGAAGTCTCTAGCATTTCTTCACACTGAACATAAACTAGCGCGTATCCTGTAGATCACTGATCATCAAATCATGGTCCTCAAGGTCTGAGATCAGCTGGTTATCCTCCCTCCCTTTACCTGGGAGTCAGATGTGAAGACAGGCTGACCAATCAATAGCAGACATTGTTCAATAAATTATCTGGAGGGAAAGAAAAACAGGTCTGAATTTGGAATCAAGGTCAAGATTTGATGATTCCTGACAGAGATACGAGTCCTTAGATTCACCACTCCCATTAGGCACTGAATCATAATCTTCTACCTCTCTTTCAGTGATCTTACAGCACTTTCATTTGCAGTTTATAAGAATATAAATTATAATAATAATTCAATATAAATTATAATAATAGCTGAACAGGCTTTATCCCACTTTCTCTCTATCCCTCCTCATTTGCAACTGTTCTATTTGGCATTTCTCCCACGGTGTCTACGAAAAAGCAACATGTTCTCAATGGAACTTTCCCCAGTTAAATAAAGGTAAAAAAAAAATCAATATTAGAGTCCCTGACTACGTCAATGCTCTTCACTCTCGTTGTATTACTTGTTTTTCTTGATATGCCCAATTTAATCACTCCAGTTCTTTAGTTGAGTCGGCTAATGTTTACCACACAATATACGCTGGAATGCTCATGGCTATGAATTACCTGATACTTCTCCTGAACTGGAACATCTGACTGATGTGCTGGAGACATTCCAATGATCTGAGGTAAGCACTTACGGTATGTCGCTTAGAGAAAATCATCTGCAAAATAAATGTCACGTTAAGTCATGTAATGTCTGGTGGGGGGGCAGCCAGCCAGCCACTCCTAGTGCAGACTCTGAAGTACAGGCTGAGGAACCCAAACCCGCTCACAATGGTAAGCACCCAAACCCACTCACGATGGTAACCTCCCTCCCTCAACACCCCATCCACTACAACCACCCCCATCTCGCTCAGTCATTATGCTACACTCGACATTCCATTCTCAGACGACCATTTCTCACTCGAGCAATCTCGCTCACCCTAGTGATTTCTGGCAAATGAAAAAAAAAGTCACATAGAAACAGTCTAGTTCGTGCCTTGACTGTAGTCAAATGCATCCAACCAATTCAAATGCAAAATAAGTACCAACTTCATATGTAACAAAAGTGCACGGGGCCATGTAACAGATCCACGACGACAATGTGAGCAACCAACAATGCAATATATTGCATTGTGGGAAATTCAATTACAGAAGACCCCAGTGGTTCAAATTAGTTGAACATACGCTTTCGTTTTAATAAACCACACACTTCATTATGTGAGATAATAGCATTCTCCTAAATTCATAATGAAAAATTCAGTCACATAGTGAAGAACAATACAGAAAAAATGCTGAACACCCAGTCCCTGAAGCAATTTTTAAAATGGAGCTTTCGTGCGACTCTCGGAGAAACACCATACATAAAAATGAAATATCTTACAGGAAAATGAACGCTAAGTGGTGCTTTAGTCCTGACATCGCTAAAGTGAAGAAAAGCACGTCCGCCCACATCATTTTTGACGCCAGCTACCAGACGTGGAGAATTTTAAAGCACCGTTATTTAAATACTGGCACCATTTCCCATGTCTCTCAGTAGCCCTTACTTAAAGACTGGTCATACTCTGAACAGGAGTCCTACTCTCAACAGAAACAAATGGAGGGAAGGGATGTTCAGACCGAACTTAAAGCAGGAGTGTAGAATACATTTGAGGGGAAGTATAAATTAATCGAAATGCATGTACAGACAAATCATAAACATGACACTGCAAAAAAAAAAAAAAACAATCTTACCAAACATCTTAATCTTGTATTTAAATTTAAAACGCCAATTTTTATTACCTTTTTCTTGGGGAAAAAAAATCTGCCTCGATGTGAGATAATTTTGACTAATTTCTAGATTTACCCACGTTGTAGGTGAAAATATCTTAACCCACGGACAAATATAGAAATGAGTCAAAAATATCACACATCGGTCGCAAAGTTTTTTGCTGAGAAAAAGGTAACAAAAATAGATGTTTTAAGTCTAAATACAAGATTAAAATACTTGTGAGAATTTTGTTTTTGAAGTGTGAAAGTGGTGAACCTCCACTGAGACCACTGTGATTACAAATAATTTAATCTCCAATAGTAACCTCAATTGTAGTTTGGACTGAGTAAAATGTAAATAAGAACAACAAGCAGTAATTTGCAAATCCCCTTTTAGCCTCAATTAAATTAAAAAGGTACAAAGTCAAAATTAGAAATGCATCAACTCATCAACTTTGTTGCTTTTTGAAAATAATAGCTATTTTGAAATGTGATGTCTGTAACATGTTCCAATAAAGTTAGGACAGGTACATATTCACACCAGTGTAACACAACCTTATCTTTTAAAAACACTGAGTAGTCATTTTGGAATGCAGTACAACAGTTTTTGGAATTTGCTCCCATTCTTGGTTGATAGGACTTCAGTTGGTCAAAGGTCAGTGCTCTTTGTCGTTGTTTTTTGTGCTTAATAATCCGCTGCACATTTTCAATGGGAGACGTGTCCGTGTTCCAGGCAGGCCAGGCTGATGGCTGCACTCTGTGACTACAAAGTCACACTGCTGTAATATCTTCACAGTACGGCCAGGTGTTATCCTACTGAAAGAAGCAAAGGCATCACTTAACAAGAGCCATCAGGAGAGGGCGTATCCCCCCGGCCCCACATATCGAAAGAATGAAAATCCCACCTGCTCCGGAAACAAACCATACCCCCTAAAATTCTAAGTTGAAAATGTTTCCATGGAAACCAGAAAAAATACAAAATTCATCAATGTTGGATTTTATCAATTTTGGATAAGCAAAAGGCACCACTTCAGGTCATGATTAATGAGCACACAAAGTTATGTTAAAAAATATTAAACGGTTTTCAAGTTATGCTCCGGAAACGAAATGTTCACAGACAGATGGACGGATGGACGGACAACTGCAGCCATGACTATATCCCCCCACATTATATGCTGGGGGGATAAAAATCAACATCAGGAAGGCAGCAAATAATGTTCCAAAATGCATGTGTACCCTTTTGCATCAATTGTGCCCAGCATGTACAGCTTTAAAGACAAATCAAAATTTTAAATGAGAATGTACATAAATGATCCCTTTAAAAGCCAGTTCATCGTTTTTTTATTTAAAAATGCAATGAAATAGGACCTCAGCTTTGCTAGAATGATCATCCACACTGTCATTCAAATGCAGCCTCAAGAATCAAATCCTCACCAGAATCAATCCATCCATTTCTTTCTCTGACATAAAGAGGACAAGACTACAATTTATTACATGGCAATTGCCGAGACTCTTGAACAGTAAAAAAGGACCGGAATCAATACAAATGCCCTGCTCAAGATGTAAATTATGGACATATTTCTTGTGCGCAAGAGCCTTGAACAGGCCGAGAGCCCTCCAACCTCCCATGGGATGACGGGACCCGGTGAAACACCCCCATCCCCACCCACTGGGACAATGAACATAGCCAACTGGTGACTGCAAAAACATGACTAACTCAACAGCTGGGTAAGCACTCTGAGCGAAGCCTGAACAGCTGTGTTTACTGCAGCCCGTGCACCAGATATGGGATGATTTCCTCATTTCTTCAGCCATGTTAATCAGCTAATAATCTTAGTGAAGAAGGCAATGGGCTCCCACTTTGGTTTTAACTTGCCACTGTTGACCTGCCATTGACCTTAAAGGCATTTTCACCTGAGCATCCTGTTTTGAACATTTTTGGTGAATGAACCACATAAATAAATGCACAATTTTGATTAGATTTGTCGGACCAAACGATGCACAGATAAAATATCATCAGATGACACTAGCCATCATCGTGAGACTCAATTGCCTTGCATGAGAGCTGCGTTAATTAATGTACAATGTGAGTTAATGCATCATTATGCACAGTAACATATAATTCTGAAATAAATCCAAAGAATTGCACAGTGCTGTTGAACCAAGTCACACGTGACCTCACAGAGCTGTATATTTTACTTTTACCATTAGATTTACATTTACATTTCAAATTTACATTCACCTGTATATATTTTTTTCTTGAAATACCAGATCCAAATCTTGGCTAAAACATTAAAACTAAATTATAAATTATATCATCAAATATTTTTGCGCAAATAAAGCAAACACTGAAGCAGCTCAGGATGTATTGTGAAGATTCTTCCTTTGTTGTTGCCGATTTTCTGCCAGTCACCATGGTTACAAAGTGGTCATCTATTGTTTTTAGTCTCTCGAAATGCCAAAGAACATGCCAGAGGACTGTACTGTGGTTAGATACAAGTTATAGCATGAAAAGCTAATCTCTCTGCCAACAGTACATTACCAAGACTGGCTGAAGCATTTAAATACAAATTAAATATACCTGCAAATGACTCCCATCAATGCACATGAGGAGGCTGTGTGGCTGCTGTTTTACACCCCCATGTCTGAACACTCCCAACAAAAGAATAGTGTCAGTTATGGTTATGCACTCTATCAATTATAGATATTTAACATAAGTTATTTTTTTATCTATATTCTCGTGTGTTTCAGTTCTTTCTCTTTCATTTTGAGTTGGATGTCAATCGTCTTTCCACAAGAGAACAACTATACAAATAGGTAAAACTGTTGTGTTCCATTTATCTGAACAAGATCTCTGCAAGATGGACGCTTTGTCTGTTTTTCTTCTGTGATGCAAGTCAATTGAATTCTTTCATTGGGGACATTAAGAAACGTGCGGATGTTATCTTTTTACGCAATTCACCCTCAACCCAGCGCATGCAGTGTCCTTTTGAATTTGCCGACTCTGAAAGGCTTTTATAAACAAGGACGAAATTCTCCGTAAGAGCCAGGCCAGGGAGGGGAGGCGATTCCTCCATAGCGAGAGAGGCCGTAATGTCACGGACACTGCGGGACTGACATCATCCTTTTCTTGGCGACGTGCTGAGGCCATGATGCAATGTGTCTCCGGGGCAGAAGCGAACAGAAGCGATACACTCAGGATGTTCACTTGAAAGACTGGAGGGTGTGAGGTTCCTCAAGGGGGTAACTGAAGCCTCCTGCACAAGCAGAAAGAGTATGGTGCGTGCTCTGCTCTGACATAGCCTCTCGACGCTTAATTCACTCTGCAGCCGGAGCAAGAGTCTGTTTCATGTCCTTCATCCATTTCCCAGAATTCAACATTACAGAGAAAAATTTATGTCAGAAAAGAAATCCTGCAGAGATTAGAGAGTGAACGAAGGCTGAGATAAGACATTGTCCGCGTCATCGTTCGACGCGCATCCCTCCAAACATGGAGTGCTAATGGACCTTAGCGCTTCGAGGCATGAGGTCACAAATCTGCAATTAGAATGTTTGAAACTGAACAATCTAATACTGACGCAATAATCTGTAATCAGGAACAATGGGTAACTCCACGCAATGAATTTTTGAATTGCGACTTAGAAATTTAGGGGGAAAAACTCACAGAAAATCTATTCTTCAAAGGGTTTGCAATGGCAAAAAAAAAAAAAATAGAGCCAAAGGCCTTTGTCAGTAATATAAGAGGTTTGCTGGGTTCCACATGAGCAAGAATCTGAGAAAAACAGTCAAAGAAGTGTGCATTGCTACACTTTCCACATTATTGCACTACCTGCCGCTCCGCTTATGGTTTTAATGTGGATGGAGTGCAGCAACTTAAAAAGAGAGAAGCAGATTCAACATCGTCATTCCCTATTCAAGCCAACATTCAATTCAATACTAGTATTCTCGCATTCAATATCAATAGCATTTCTGTGAGCCTGCAGGTATCAACTTTAAGTATTTTGCAGCATGATAAAGCAAAATTCTGGTATTTCAATGGTTAGTCTTTACCACAATCATTTGATATCAAAAATATTTTTTGCCATCTCATTCCCAACCCAAGACACAGTCTTTTATCAAGGGCATGAAATCTCATGAATAAACAATACAACAGCTGGCCAAACTCGATCGCTCCACAGAAGATCTCAGAGAGAAGATCACAAGAGCCGTCAAAATAAAATCCCAACGGTGTCAAAGAAAGAGCTGGTCCGGAGAGGAATTAAATATGAATGACTGAATACCTCAACCTTCTTTGTATTACAGGGAGCTATTTCCAGACCCCTTTTATCTAGCGATGCCGTCGCTGCCGATTGTGCCAGTTGTCATGTTTCGATGCATATATGGTGATAGGTCGCAGCAGGTGTGCCCAGGGGGTTTAAAGCCAGGACCTTAGCAACAGCTGCCGCAGTGACCCCCTGACCTTAATCGTGCCCAGTAAAAGACACTTCCTTGTGATGTCAGCACGCGTGTCCAGCCTGGCGACATGTGTCACATGATACCGATTGAGGGTCATGACAAATGTTCATTACTGTGAGGGGGGGATGTCCGTTTTACAACCACAGACTTTTTCCCTCAACCTTAATCCCTTAATCTTGACAAGAAACCATGGTTAATGGCTTCTGCAATGCACCAAATCCACATAAAGGAATCACATTCCAATAACATGTAGAGTAGCCTAGCATATGACACTTCCGCAATATGGTAGAAAAAAAAAAAAATCCATGGCGAGAGGAACCAACCGCTCAGCTCCAAAAGTTCCAGTGAGGGAATTATGATTTCCCCAAATACTGAGCATCATACACCACAAATGGTATTTGGAAAAAAAAAAAAAAAAAACACTTGAATTAAGCCGCTTGTTCTAGCCTACTATCGGTCTGCAGAACCATTGTAACAGTCCATGCTTGCTCAGTGTGGATAAGCCATTTCAAAAGCGCCATCTCAGAGCATTCGCGCTCAAGTTCCATTGTACGCGAGATTACGCAGGAATAAAAAAAAAAAAAAAAAAAACACTTCTTCGCGCTAAGTGAGCAGGAACCGGCTTTAAACGGCTGGCCGCGCAAACCTGTCAGCACCTGCTATACTGCCTGAATCAGCCGACTCATGGACAAATAAAAGCGAGTCGACTCCGCAATAGGGTCATATATAATCCGCATCTCCCCGCCCCCACCCCATTCGCTTCCGCAAATATGCTAAACCGTGAGCTGTAAACATTGGACGGGCGCCTGTCTGGGAAGTGATACACTTTGCCACACGCCAGTGTTTGTGTTTGAGTTTCTCCCCGCCTGGGAACCATGAAAAGAATTTTATATTGTTTACAGATTCCGAACAAATGTACCACGACTTCAAGACAATGGCCATAAACCCAAAAAATATATTTTAAAAAATGTGCTTTGCAAAACCTTTCACATTTTGAAAAAAAAAAAAAAAAAACAATATAAGCTGCTTACAGAGATTTTCAGATATTGCAGATGAGATAATAAAAAGCTGTAATACAAAACACAAGCCGCACAATGAAAAAGATTTATGAAAATACTGCACCTGCGGCCAATTTAACCTCAACCTGGGTTTTTTGTGACAAAATATGATTCATATAAATAAAATACCCAGAGTCATAAAAAAAAAACAATAACTTCAGTCAAATCTAAAGCGCTATATAAGCCCATTCCCTTCAAACTCTGTACAAAGAACATTGCTGGCTTGAGCTGTGACAATATCCTGTATAACTCTGTTGCACTAGTAATCTCTTCCACAGGGCTGTACCATGGTCTTCATAACCACATTTGCACCCCACACCGCTATCAGGCCCCGGCTTCAAACGGCCCCCTATGAGAGAGATGGGCCCGATGGCATCACAAACGCACTGCAGGCGAGGAACTGCATCACAGATAAGCAATCCTGAGGTAAAATGGTTTCTAGGAAGACTAACCACATCTAAAAGGTAAGGAGGTCCATATTTAGTCTGTTGCCATACATTTAGACATTACAGTTTATTTCTGCAAACAACATAAAAGTCCAAAAGAGGTCGCAGCTCATTTTTAACCCTTAAATTGCCATAAAAACTGGAAATAACTCATAGCACAGAGAGATGAGCTTTATAGGAAAATACTTGAGTGATTCAAAAACATGGAGCTAATGCAGGGCATCTCAACAAAAGTATATTTAAATACCACATGCGCACTTTTGGATAGCAGAAGGGACGTAGCTTGGACTCGAAGCACCATTCCTGGATGCGTTTTTGCACAGAATAAGAAAGAAAGTTTAAACGCTGTCAGAGAAAAATCAGTGCTCTACTACTGCCAGTTAGGAAGAACAGAAGTCACTGTTAATTTACGCTATCCTAGCTTGTAAAATTCATGGCTGTCTGTAGAGAAAACAGACACAGAAAACAATTTAGAACCTCGACAATGTCAGAAGTAGGGTTATAAATCTGAGAAAATTCAAGACTGGAATTTAACAACTTTTTGCGAAAATTTTGCAAAAGACTACGCTGCTAACAGCTCTGTTAATACATTGTGGGTGGATCTTTGGTTTTTTTAAGCACTGGACCCATTTCCAGGGTCAATAGAAATACTATCACACATTACTGTAGAGAAAACCATGGGTTTTAAGAAATTTCAACAAGCATGGTGCTGGTTTACCACAATTCCCCATATGCTTGAATTCAAATGCAAGCAATTTCAATCCAAAAAGGCAGACTCTTCTGTCACTTCTTTTCACCATAGAGTTGAAATCAGATGGGCCTGTCCTACATACTAAAAATAACTTCAAGTTTAACAAAGACAGCTTTTCTTGCTTGGCCTAGCTAAATTATAAACTTCACCCACAGCTCGCTTCATCTTCAAAAAGTGACAGGACAATCTGAACAATCATCCTCACATTCAATTCGAGTGGTTTCATGTTTGAGTTTTAAAGACTCAGATTTGACCAAATAGACTTTCTGTTCGTCTTTGTAAATTACTTGGCCTCTTTGTTGAAAAAAAATATGTTTACAAATTAACCAACAACTTTTATGTTTTCATTTAGTCCACTGTCAGCACATATAGTTACAACACAATACATCACACACATTTAGCACTATTAAAATTTGAGCCTGTCCAGGTCTTTATTACAACAGTCAACGGCATCAAGAAAACTATTCAAATCAAGAAAACTCTTAAAATTTCAGTGAAACAGTCTTCCCAGATCAATCGTACTCCAAGTACAAGGAAAAATGCCCAATAGTGAACTCGCACTTCTAAGCATAAGACTGAAAATTCCCAATCTTATCAGCAAAAATTCCCAAAATTAAAGGTAAATTTCCCAAAAGTATGGAAAATTACTGAAAGTAGTCCCTGCCTCTGCAATCCTGATAGGGGCCTACGGCTACTGGATGGCAAGGCCTGCATTAACGCACACTTGTTTCCATTAGCAATGGAAAGGCATGCAAATGGATTTAACATGCCAGCAGTTAACCTACACTTAGGAGTCTGGCATGGCATCACACAGCTTGTCGACACTAAATCTCCAAACACAGTGCCCCGTGCCAAGAGCGCAGAGCAGAGAACAGACCCCAAACAGCAACCCTGCAGAAGGAGAGCATGCACAAATACGCTTCTCAATAATATGGTTTGATGTTAAATGTGTTTTTATGCTTTAGCGTAGGGATATGATGGAGATGCAAGTGAAATCTATCCGTCTATAATATGTTTCCTGGTTTCTTTCGCACTCACTCACTCTCACTCACTCACTCACATAAACCACCACTGCACTTCTCAGTGACACACATCTCATTATTCAAGTAACTCTCTTCAGTCGGATGAAATTTGAATCAGTAAGTTAGGGTCAGTCATGCAGAGAAACATATGCAGTTGGGGGGGGCGTCTCCAATGCAGCACCAACAGACAGAAAAAGAGAGCACTCCACAGCATTATAATGAAGGTAGGTGAATGGTAGCCTCATCTTTCCTGTGGGGTGTTATCGTAATTCATGAAGGTCATCTTTTCCGCCTTCACACATAAAATGAAAATAAACCAAGATAAAATTAGGACCCCCCCCACACACACACACACACACACACACCATTCACAGGGATTGCCACCACCTCAAGGCGCACCCATCTCAACCCCAAGTCAGCTTCAGCACCCCACTGAAACTCTGAGCTCAGACTAGAGTCTGTAGAAGCTGTGTGTTCCAAGACTGGCTGGTCAGTCGCCGGACAAAGCTGGCCAAAACTGGTTAAGCTGCGAGATTAAACAAACAATCTGCCAACTCGTTTATCAGCAGATGAATAGCAAGACCAGCTAAAAGCTTTGGCAAAGACGCATTTCAAACCATTCTGACCAGCTCAGACTGGCTTACACCGGAATTTTCAGCAGGGTACTTATACACACTGAGAGGAGTGCATGCCCATCAGCTGCAGTGGTGCATTAGGGGAATATGACCAGTCCTAATGGGGCTGACGATGGCCTGGGCGGATGTTGTTTGCACAGCACCGTAGGACCTTCCCTGGGCTCCAGCTATGCTCAGCCGCTGTGGGCAGAAAAGTGGTCGGCCATGACAAATTTTTGTCGCTGCCAATACAATTCACTGCCACCCACTATTCCCCTTAGCTTTTGCACAATTCTAACCTGCACAAGACAGCAGCCACTCCCACCACAAATGCTAACCTCCATTCCCGGTGACAGGTATAAATGACGTCTCTGGTTCTTAAGTTTTTCCATGAAAAAACACGTTGCCAATGGTGCACACATCAGGCAGTGGACGGGGGTCATACAAGCAGAGACATATCGGGTCCACTGAGACCCTGTTGCTAGGCAGCAACACAAGGAGTTTCACGCATGTAAAGCGAGCATTCTCGACAGAGTTTCCATAATGCAGAGGCATCAATCTCCTGTCATCCGACAGCCAGCCTCCCGCTTTGCCAAACACACTGCCATGTCAGGAGCGAGACTTTTGGACAGCCCGTCACGTTTCCCCACTCGTGGTTTGTGTGTCAGCCGTAATTACCCAGACCGCGCTGAGAACACACAAGCCAATGCGGAGAGCAAACTGGCCGTGTTTTATACAGCTCAGCGAGATGTTGGCGAAAAGTAAAAAGGACATTGCTGAGGCAAACGGACTTAGCATTACATGTATATTAACGGTAAATTATCAAGGAACCGGACGGTAAAAAAGTAGACCGTTGAAAAAATTCAGGATATCGCACTCTCTAATTCTTCCATGCATAACTAGCCAGCGTTTCAGCTCAATGCTGAGCCATAGTAAGGCATGAACACGGGTCAATGAAACACAGCAAGGAGGAATTTGAGTATGCAACGTCATGATTCCTTTTTAATATTTCACAGCTTGCTACTTTTTCGCACCTCTTTCATTTCTGGATGTACGCCATTTTGTCTAAGCATAAACATGTACAGTGAAAATCAGAGTAACTGACTCAGGAGTAAAATTTTGTTTCATGCTGCCAGGAATTTTGTTAAGATATTTTTAGCTTTCCCACTCTCACTTGGGGATCACATAGTCAACATATTTCAATAATTGACTAGGAGTGAGAAGTTTCATCCAGTGTTTCCACAGCACACCGCGGAGGTTCAGAAAGCAAACAAACTCGGAGCTCCTCAACCACATGTAGCTGCAAATGATGCTGGACTCTGAGGAGTTTCCTGCAACAGTGTATTTCTTAATTGAGAGGAGTTTGAGCGGAAATCAATAGCAGCCATAATTAGAAGTCCAACTTCACACATGAGGCTTCAAACTGGCTTAATATCATCTGTCACCTGCGAATATGGCGTTGATTGCATAGAGAATAGTCCCCCTTAACAGACACAACATCTTTGCTGTAGTGAGCCTCCACGCCAGATAAAGTTATGTCAGATTAAATCCAAATACAGAGTACTTCCTTTTACAAAAGTGGCACAGAAAAGGCCAACTTCATTAACCCCCAACCATGGAGCTATGCACACAGCCACGAAAACACTAGAAAGGACAACGTCATTGGCTGAACCAACCAGAAAACGTGAGATGCGTCTGCCATCTTGCGCAAGGAATCGGCAGGGGAATGCGCAATCAAACGCTGTACATGTGCATATGCGGCTAGATAAAATGAAATGAAAAACAATTAACTGCTTTCACAGTAAACATATTAACCCCTTTCTGCAGGTGTAGACGCTTGCGTCTATGGAACTGCAAATTTAAGCATGCGGTTACCGTACTCGATCACTAGATAGCACCCCCGGATCAGTTATTGAATATTCACAAGCAAGCAGAGTTCGAATGCGGTTTTGAATATAGGGAAGTTCACTCCACTCCCTGTTTTTCAAGAGTTGCATGAATTAAACTCCTCAGCTAAGCCTGATGTGCAAACTGGTCAATATCCTTGCCCATAGTATCAATCCAGCAGTTTAAAAAAATGATCTCTTGCGATAGAAAAAATCGCCACTTTAGCTACAGTGAGCCAACGGTATTCCAATTAGTGGTTCAGAAAAATCAGTTTTCTGACGCAAAAAATTCGACATGGTATTGATTCCCTCACATTCTACTGTCAATTACAGTCATCACATACAAAAAATGCGTAGTTCCCTGCCATGGATTTACGTGTAGATTCCTTCATTGACAAATTCAGCGCTTCCTTATATCCTCCCAAGTACTGGTGTTGATAGCCAATCACTCAATTATACACTCAGGCTCTTCTGCGTAACTGCAAAGTTGTAGTTCATGCCCTCATGAAACTTCCCCGGTAACGATGTATTGATTGGCTCGTTTTTTATCCAATTCCTGAGTGTTTAAACGTTCCACAGTAAGTGAAACACATTGATTGGACAAACATAAGAGCATACAAGCCTATGCGCATCAGCAATCTCGGTTGTATCCTGTCTACCTTGCGCACATTGTGCGGCTGAAATAGACGCGATTTATAGAAAAAAAGACTCGCAAAACTGGCCTTGAAGTGTTCAGTTACATTCACAGGATTTAAATGAGACAAGGACATGGTCAATGGGAATTATTTCAAATGAAACAGGACCGGAGGGTTCCTTCCACTGGACACATCGGTCTCTGGAGGAGGGATTCAATGAAAAAGGTTAGGCTGCTACTTTTGCTTTTTGTTTTGGAATGTATACCGTATTCAACAAAGTCGAATGCCGAGGTTTTTCTCCTGTTTAAAACATGAACTGCCCATGCATTTGGGTGGACCCCCGGTACATGCATTGCACCGTTCTGTTGAATGTAGGGAGGCATATATTGTTTGATCTTCCCTGAAAGTGGAATGTCTTTTCTGTTAAAATAAGGTATATTTCAGAATTCAGATATCACTGAGTTAGTGAGTTGTACTTTTTCCTTCTAAGTGTTGAAATGAGTTTGTGAGCTCGGAAGTCGGAACTGCTAGTTTCATTGCAGGGTGAATGTTCTGACGGTTTAATCAGCAGTTCATTTAATGAGTATGTGTGCTGGCTTGGGGGACTTTGAAGAAAAATGGACAAAACTTTAAACTTTATTATGGAGAAAGGCATGTTCTGTGTTTGGAGAGGTTACTGGTGACCACTGATGTTCAGCTGCACTGATATTGATAAATTCATGCTAAAAACAACCAGAAAATCATTAGTTCATATTAAATTTCATGCCTCAAAACTTTATTTCTGTTAAATACATGATTATTTTATGATTTGACAGTGCACCATTTTTAGGGATCTCAGACTGTGGGGAGCCACTTGGATAGCTGTATAATTTGGCTAATAGCATGTAGGTAATCTAGAATGTAAAGTTGAAGATGAATTCTACTTGTGGTCAAGGAGTTTATGATCCCAGAAATGTATAGATTTAAGCCCAAGCAGTTTTTCAGTTCTCAGTATTATTTTTTTGCAATTTCAATGGTGAATTCTCATGAAGATTTTTTATGTTTGCATCCCATTTTCTCTACCAAAATCATGAAAATAAACTGAAATACGATGTAATTCTAAATGCTGTAAGTGTCTTTTCTGAGTAAAGCCACATTTTTCCTCTTTATGTAGCTTAAATCTTGAATTATAAAGCATTAATTTGGGTAACCCATAAATAGCCAAATTTGGCTTCTGTGCAAAGGGGTTAAGTATGATAAGTGATAAATCTGGTAATTGTAGTATCATCAGCATCAAGTTCACTTTTAGGGTCTATTTTTCACATATGCTCATATACAAACATCACCTCCGTTAATATACCCTAGAATCTTACTTCATGTAAAAATCATCAAGATAATTTCTGTATTCCACCTCTAAACTACCTTGGTCGAAGGCTTCTCACATTTCCATACGGGACGCTATCCTTCGGTAAGATGGCGGACGCGAAACTCGCCAAAACTGGTCTCGTGTCCACTCTAATGTTTTCTTTAGCTCTGTGGCTATAGAGACGACCGGCACATCCGGGTACTTCGCCAAACGTCAAGGCCGCGCCCCTTTTTGGGGGATAGACAACCTCAGATCCCATTGACCCTAATGCAATTTGATGTGTTTTCAGGTGTAAAATTTATCCGATTTATTTAACTAAATTTCCTGTTTATATTCATTTATTGATTTATTGATATGCCTAGCGATTATTTTGCTACCTTGCCCGAACCTGAGCGTTCGCGTTATCTTAATAAATTAAGGTTGATCGGTCCACCCTCTTGCCCTTTCACTACCGCGAATTTCGAAGTCTGTGTCAGTTTGGCATTAAGAATAACTAACAAATGCACATAACGTTAGACTGCAAACCTGACTCAGTTGGCTGACGCTACTTTACGTTAGCTAGTTAAGCAATTAAAGAATAAATCATGACACAAGACAAAAATCGTTGCGAATAAACCTATTTAAGTATAGTACCAAGTCTTACATTTACGTTACTTTCTAAGTTTAAAAAAAGAGTGGTATGGCCTGTTATGAAGCGTTTCCCCCACATATAAACATGGGAAGACACTGAATACATAGCTTTTACTCTTCATCTTCTCTTATCTCTCCTTTTTGAATTCTTCCCTTTTCCAGGTAGGATGGGGAACCTGAGGTCCGGACTGGTCATTTTATTGGAGGTGCAACCCGGCACACAACAACTTTTGGGCATTTTACTGCTCAATTATCATGCTTATTTCTCATTGATTTCAATGCATATGAGCGTTTGTTTTCCCCCAAAAAGGTGCGCGACTTTTGCGCTGAGCTCTTGATGATGTTGAATTGGTCGTCTCTATGCATAACACTGAGCAGACACACCATTCGCCGACTACAGCGGAAAATGTCCGATGAGACCGCCATATTACGATTGTAATCATGTGCCAAGCTCCGTGTAAACAAACAGTGACAGGGCTTAAATCTTGATTCTAAATAGGAATTTTCATTAAAAGTTGTTTAGCGATTACAGCGCGTCTTGTTTAGAGCAGAAATCAAGAAAGGGCATTCAGACGAGAACCAGCGGTCAGTGATCAGGTAAACCCACTGGACTTTCATTCAAGCAGCGAGCTGATTGAGAGGTTTCCCTTTGGTGAGTAGGCCCTAGGCCGTATTCGAATCCCTGTTCTTGGCGACACTCGGGTTGACTCGACATGAGAACGATGCTCCGAACAGCCGAGAACCAATACGAGAACGCGTTCTTGTCACTCCCCACTTTTTGGAGAGTGCGAAGAGTGTTGTCAAGAAGATGGCGGATGTGGGAGATACGTATGTGAAATTTTCATCAATTTCACCGATTAATCTTGTTAATAGCCCTCTATTCATGAGAATGAGTAGTTTCAGTGGCAATTAATTATGTATAGAAGCATGAAGTGACTTTCGGTCAGGGTAGGCAGTGACTTCTCCTTTATTATCGCTAGATTTTGTCAACCTGTTTCCACGTACTATGCCTGATTGTCAGTCAATTAATTTGACCGCTGACCGAGAACACCCGAACTCGCACTTCCGTGTTTGGAACGAAAAACCCTGCACCTCGCACTCGTGTTGACTCGTGTTGGGGATTCGAATACGCCCCTAAAGTCTCCCCTCAGCTACAACCTGTATCGGACAGAAACGATTGCACTGGTGATAATAATAGTTTTTCACTATGTTGATGTTGAATTTAGCTGAGAGAGCATTTCTATTCTCTGAACACATTTCTGCAAGTTTTCTTATTTTGCTATCAATAAAATTAATTTTCCTCTTCTTTGGGTAGGTGTTATCCATAGGCTAGCTAAATTACGTTGTACAAAACTTTTTAGCTGGCTAGTTCGAACGAAGTTAGAGTGCGCTCTAAATAAAGGGCATTGCTTGAAACGACCTTCGCTTTGCATGTATTTATCTAGATGAGCATCGTAAGACCAGGCGCAGCTACAACTATGTTCTGTCAGGCACACTCGGTGTAAATTCAAATCACAAAGTTAGACTTAGCAACAACCGGCCTAAGAGTCAAGACATATTTTTTTTTTTTTTACTCTGCCGGTGTACTCCCCTCCGGCAGCTGTCTTTTCACAAATAGCTACATCCAAACGTGTACCCATCAGGAATAATGATGTACATTAAATCACTTCAAATGACAATGTAGGATCTGCTGCTAAATCCTTGAATTGGTACATCTGACCAAAGAAGCATGAAATTGAAATTTTGTTGTGAGGGGGTTGAAAACTCTCTGGGGTCAACAATGAATCAAGCCGATACCAAAAACCAGACGTTTACAGTCGGTATATGGCAGCTAGAAGAGATGCGAGAAAGAAGCCGGTGTCAGCTCTAGTGTTTTTTTTTTTTTTTTAAACTCTGTGCCCCCAACACCATCATCATATAACCTGTTACTCTGAAATTGGTTTTCTGCACCATGCCACCAGCTCTGCGGTTCACTACTTCCCAAAGCAGCACAAGTTTACACTGAAAATTCTACCCAGCCAAAGATGATCCAGCTGATTGAAGTGTTGATCTGTGGTTAACATTTTTGTCTGGTTTAGCAAGTTTACACTCCGACTTTCAGCTGATTATTTTCCAGTCAGCAATCCACCATTTTGGCCACTAGTTTACACTATCAGCTTAACCAGCCAAACCAGCTTGAACCAGCAACAGTCCAGCTTGGAGTGTCAAAAACACTGGAAATAATATTTTGACCAGCTAGACTCAGCTGGAATTCTCAATGGGGGATTCAGTCACCTTGTGTAAGTACAGAAGCCAACATGTCTATGGTGAAGAACACCGAGCAGACATTAAAATAACCTTAATAGATGTGAAAGAGAGGCACCAGTGGCAATCTTACCACTGCCTCAGCGACAGCTCTCAGAAGGTCTCAAACAGCACCGTGCTCAGTATCAACCCTGGTTAGATCTGAAACAGAAACAAGTGCCTGCAGGCTCTTCAATGCGTGGATGAGCGCGGTAAATATGAACACCATCTGCGAGGAAATCCTGCAATCAACGTTCATGCGCTGCAGAAATGAATCAGCTCCAGTATGCCTGAGCCCGAAGGCAGTATCAGCGTTTTCAAAATGGCTGACAGGTTGGAGGAACATAAATGCTTTACACAGCCTTACAATCTGTTAATAGGTGTAATACTCGGCAAAAGAAACAAAGCAAATGCATGGCAGAGAGGTAATGGCCGCAGATGTTAATGTGTATTTTATAGTTTGCCAGTGCTTTAGCGGTATGCTAACGCAGCTACATTACTGGATCAGAGTGAGACATGACTGGTTGTGATCATAAAGATCAAAACTGTACCAACTCAGCGACTCAAGCAGCCTGCCAATTACGCAGATGGGAAATGAAAAATATTCAAATGCATTACCTGAGGTACCAAATCCCTCAATGCCATTTAATATCAAATGTAGCATGAGTGAGCACACGACTAAACTGGCCGTACCACCCCGAGAGCCAGCTGCTTGCTTCATTACACCTTGATTGGGGTTTTGATGGATATGCAAATCTATATGCAAAAAACATGACCGCTAACAGACTCCAGTGAAAAGTGAGCCAGGTAGTATGGCAAATTACCATCTCAGTCCATCAGCTTTTATTTCAGTGTGTGGCATCTCTTCAAGTCCCGGGTGACTAGTTAGGCTTCAAGCTACATTGCCAAGCCATCGACTGTTATAACCAGGCTGATAATCTATACACCAGGCAAGAGGAACCACCTACTGGAAACAGTGGAAGGAAGTTCAAGGGTCAAAAAGAGAAAAAAAAGACCATGTGTTTCTCCTACCCATGAACAAACCCAGCTGATTTCACAATTTAGTTCTACCCACAGGCTGGAAAACTCAATAACTCCAGCTGATTTTAACTAAACTCTGAGGATGGGGATTTCATTTGCTGAACCTGGAATGAGCTCTTCTGATTTGAGAGCTGCCCATCGTTGTGACTGGTACCCTTTCATCTAGATACACTCCAGCAGGAAGTACCCCCCTGAAAGATGTGGCCTAAATATAGTCAGGACATCTGCTCTTCACATTAATGCATTATTTAGGAAAACTTTCTCTTTTTTTGTTCTCTGCAAAACATGCTCTTTCCAAATACCTGCTTTTCCCGTTTGTGTATGACCACAAGAGGAAAAAGTCCTTTGACTCAGGCAACTCAAAGAGCTTTTCCAAACCCACCATTTATCTCTAAAGAGTAACCACCTGAATGATCTCCAATTACGGTCTCAGACCTGGATGATATCCTGCTACAATTATGGTAACCATTTGACAAGGGGAAATATGATGGCATGTTTTACGTTCCCAAGATTGAGGCTGGACTGAGATTACTTCTGTCTGCTAACCTACTGCATATCTGGTGATTAAAATTGCATTCTAGTGATGTGAAGATGGATGCCAGAATAAGCACAGGCTGATCAGAGGGATTTTTTTGTTTTTTTTTTGGAAATGAGGCTTCCTTCCTATTTGGACTTTGAATTACCCAGAGTCCCTCCCTCCCTATGCTTGCGGGAAATTTGAGGTGAAAGGGGGGTGGGGGGTGTTAATTTTCATTCCTAATTTGAGGCCCAGAGAGAACCCCTTAGTCCAGCCATATCACAACAGGAGATCACCATGTTGCCAGCATTACATCCCATGATATTAACCCCTATAACTTTGATTTTCACTTCAGTTTCCCCTTGGGTAGAGTCAAAGTTAGAAAACACATTTTCTTCCATACTGCAGGCCAGTTTCACACACACATTCTGCATTTGCTGGTTGCAGTACCTCACTGAGGCAACCAAGTGTTTCATAATGCCATGGTTTTATGGCTAAATCATTATGACAAATAGCAAATATGTACCGGTAGATGTGCATAATTTTATACAAATTTCCCTGCAATGCAGCAGGAGATATTGGGATCTCTGTAAACTTCAGGATCTTCGCTAGAGTTTGAAATCAACCTAACGTTCCACAGGTTTGAATAAAGCAGCAGGCTTTGATGAACGCACGCATAGGATTGCAGAGTTGGTGGGGTAAACTATAACTGGTTAATCCAAGCGTAAACTAGATGTTAAGCGCATAACTTTATGGTGTTTCTAAACACCAAAGACACATTCTTAAAAAGAAAGTGGAAAACTACTATATCAGCGAAACAGCAAACTGCAAGGTGTAACAAAATTGTTCTCTATGGAAGAACGGGCTTACCCAAAACAACAAACAGACTGCTCATTTTACAACAGTCTACATTGGTTGTTTACTGATGTAGATATGGGATTAGTGGTTTACAAAACCACAGGTCAAAAAGAATTCAAATATGCTGAACACTGATGCCTGAATGAAGGAGCCTTGACTCTAATTTTTTCACTGAACAGAACAGGCTGCTAAGAGGAAACATATGACTATACAAGATAATGGGAGGCAGAGTATAGGAATTTACTAGGCTTTTGAAAACTTTTCCATTTAAACAGGAGATATGGTAAATATTTATTTCATCAACCATTTTCTGTTTTCTATTGCAAATGCAAGACAGAGGTGCATTGTACGAACTGGGATTGGTTGCCAGAAAACGGCAAGACTGAAATGAGGCTTGAACCAAACTATGGTACCCTTGCGCAAGGTAAATCAACTGAATTGCTTCAGGAATTATCCGCCTATGGAGATATGTAAGAAATATGTCATTATAAGCCATCATGAGAATCGCTGCCACAACAATCGACTGCTTATGTGAAAAGCAGAGTTTTGTGGATTATTACCTGTTTCTCAAAAAATGGCTGTTGTGAAAAAAAGTTGCCCTCACTGTTTTCTTGACTTGTTTTTTTTACATGAAGATCGCAACTGACATCCCAACTCCATGTTCAACATGGACTGCATCGACTCCCCCACCCTCCAAAAAGAACGTTAATTACAGTAATCTGACGAATGACTTAAGTCAGAACCCAAAATATGAATAAGTAACTGACTACACTGTAAAACTGTGGAACATGTGACATGTTTATAATCTGAACACCAGTGTGTAAAAGCTAAATGCCTGGTGATTATTTTTGTAAATAGGTGTTCTCATTCAAAACATGGCTGTTTATTGGATGTTGCGATTGAGGTTTTTCAGATTTGTTGAATACACTTTAAAACTGAATCTAAACACTGTGACATGTTTAAAAATTTTTACAAAAAAGTGTTTAGGACTTAAACATTTGGTTTTACAGTGTAGTCAGACCACTGAAATTGAACATTTCAATTGAATGGAGTAACAATAAACAATGTGGAACAATGTGAAAGAACAGATTCTTTCCGCAGTCAACCATTCCCAGTTCTTTTGTTGCTCTACTTTGCCATCAGTGTTCAGTTCTTTCATCTATCTGCACCCCCCCCTCCAAAAAAAATAAAAAAAGAAATAAAATTCAACAATGAAAGCATTTCAGACTCGCACTGTTTCCCACTGATTCTCATTTTGTTGAGCGGGGGGGGACCTTTTCACTTTTGTTCAGCGGGGGGGTTGAATTGCGCAAATTCCATATCTTTCCTATTTTTCTGTTTCTTTCACTTTTTTTTTTTTACGTTTGCATTTTTGATCAACATGCGGCAATTAAGCATATTGACACTATGGCAGGGGAAATTAGACTATGGCGGGCCTCCATAGTCTCGTCAATGTATGGGAAACACTTGTGACTACAAAAAATATGCCTTTCACGCATATTTCCAAGTTTATATTTTGATCTTGGACTCCCCTAGAGTACTCTTGATCGGTCAAATTCCAAAACAGGGTCCTTATTTAGCTCATACTGCCATCCTCAAAAAACCCCATTTGAAGTCCATTGTAGTCTCTGCCTGAAACACCTCATTGGGGTGGCTCTTCCGCTATGGCCCCCACTCCCCGTGTGCCCACTTTCTTCTGACTGGCCAGCTCTGTGGAGGGCGGAGTTGGGCGGGACGAGGCTGCAGAACGCAGTTTTCCGGGTCTGCCTCCGCCTTAATATTCAATCGATGGCAATGCAGAGAGATCGTTTGTTATACCGGACACGTTATAGCTTGCGCGCTTCCTTATTGCTTTCACCGGTAGCATCAGAGAGCTGACCGTATTGGAGAAGTATCAGGCTGACCCGGTCATGGATAAGTAAAGCGATCATTTCAGAAGCACCCAAAAACGAATGAATGAATGAATGAATATGTTTATTTCGATCACAGCAGTACAACATATTAAACATAATTAAAGAATTAAAGAAAATAAATATAGCTGGTCGAAAAGGGGTTTCGGCTGAAGCAAAAGCTTATGGCTGCCGAACCCTTGTAATCAATTTCATTTCTGATTCATTCCGAGAATCTTTATAACAATGAGCAAACAAAACACAGATAAAATATTAATTATACTGTTATACATACGTGCATAAGTGTGTACCTGAGTGCACATATATACATATAGTACATGCCAACTGTTACACCCTACAAAAAGCATACCTACCAACATACACATACATACAAACTCTTTTTTTTCCTTTTTTTTGTTACACAACTAGAATCTAAAACATTCACTAAAAAAAGGCCAAAAAACTCAGTTTTTTCAAAGAATAAATTATAATGCATCTGTAGTTTTTTATGATTTTGATCATTTGCTGTTATCAGCATTTTCTATTTTGTATTTATCAAATATCTTATTTTTAAACATTGTTTTTAAATGGGCAACGCACCCCAAGCTCTGCAAAACCTACTCTAACTGCAGCCTTCGCAGCCCAACTCTACAGACACATACAGCACCTCTCCGGTTAGCTTCAACTGTAGTGGCTACAATCAGGCAACGTTATGATGGAACTGCCACATTGATGCTTACCGAAGTAACACAAGCATACTGATCAGAATTATTGCCTATAAGTTACCAGGAGAATTTTAATTAGCACAGCACTTGAACTAACATGCAGTAGCTGATAACTGAGCGGTCATAACAACTACAGAGACAAACGTTACCCTGCAATACAGGTTTTACAGACAGTAAATTCCGTTACCGGGGGGGCAGTTGTACCAAGCATCCAAATGACAAACAAGTATAAAAAGTTCGCTGCAAATGAGATTTATGTTCACACACATCTTCTGTTGAATTTCCCCTGATATTACTCTTGCATATTTAGGACACAAACATTAGCAACAGTAACTTGGCTATGTTAGCCGCAGTGCTACAGCCACATTCAACAGGCCATCAGTTGGGTAGGCTTATGCTGTGAAGCAACTGCTTCCACATCTGTAGCCATGTTTCCATCCACACGTTCTTATACGAATAAAGTAATATCGAATTAAAAATGCCTCACGGAGATGGTGAAATTAGACTTATTTCAAGACTATCGACTCATAGTTTGTACGGCCCATCTCATCGGATTTTCTCTTGATCGGTAAAAGGCTTATACGATAAATGCTGATGGAAACATTATTCGCCAAATAAATCTGCTGCTGCATCTTGACGGTGTTTTGATGCTGTCGTTTCCTTCTGATAATGGTCTGCTATGCTGCTAATAGCTGGCACCTAAGCACTACTACAACTTGTGCAATTATCGTCATTTGTTGGTAAACGCGATCCATTTTGGCTGACCATCTAAATTAGTTGGCTAATAAACTACTTTGGGTCACTTGAAGGTTCTGCGATTCAGTGCTAAAATGAATGGAAACAGCCTAAAATGTCAGAAATGTACTCGATACACCAATTTGATCGCATAACAGCATGTGGCGTCATTACGCACTACTTTTTATTCGCTTTAATGCCGTTAGATGGAAACGTATTTTCACCAGCTTTATTTGCATGAACATTTTTGGCGAACTTCAGATAATTCGATTGACAAGTGGATGGAAACATAGCTTGTGAGTCGCGGACAGTCGCGACTGATACAGGCTTTATCTTCAGATATTTTACAAAGCCTGCATTTGAGGCCAGTTGTTAGTGCTAACTATCGTTAGCGGTCCTGCTAGCCTCCCGTAACTCATTAGCTTCACTTACATTATTTGCTGTTATATCGTTACTTACAGCTTGTGGCTCCAAGCGCTTGATCGATGCAACTGCTTCAGGTTTGAGAAGCAGCTAAAATGCTTATCCTGTGTCGAAATATCCTTTATTGACAAAGCTGTCTTTGGTGAAATGCTGAGCACAAACAGCTAGCGTTCCCTTTGGCCGTGGCTGTTCGCCGCCAGCAAACAAAAAAGCTACCCACTGATTTCTGGAGGCATCGTCTTTTGGGAGAGAATTAGGTGTTTTTCTTCACGTCCAAAAGTAAACGGACGA
Source organism: Gymnothorax javanicus (assembly GCA_029692085.1). Lineage (NCBI taxonomy): Eukaryota > Metazoa > Chordata > Actinopteri > Anguilliformes > Muraenidae > Gymnothorax > Gymnothorax javanicus. The sequence goes on from CM056205.1 coordinate 47,543,113, forward strand.
GCAGTTTTGGGAGAGATTCTGACAAAACTGCACCCCAAATGATCTGAGGTTCTTCTTTTGTATTTCTGGAAGTGTAGATGCTACTAAGGCATAGTATGATCTGCCGCTGTTAGTGCCTGCTAGAATAGTTTCTGATGTGGGCAGGTCCAGCGCCGTGATTGGCTCTGGCTAGGTCTGTACTAATTGGACTGCACAACCTGACGTCAGGTTTTGCCCAGATCTCGTGAAGATCTCGGGAGGAGCTGTTCAGAGAGGAAATCACATTCACGAAATCACGTTCATGGATTACGGCAAAACCCCTGTATCTTATGTTTAGAAACTTTTCAGAAGTTGGGTATGGACATCCAACATTATAACATTACCAATATGTATTAAAAGAAGGATCAGCATAATAGGTCCCCTTTAACACTATTCCAAGCCCCATAAAAAGTGCATTAGCGAAGGGTGTGATTTTCACTCAAGGAGAACAGAGTTGGAAAATTCCCACCATGTTGAGCATTTCTTCGCTGACCTTCTGGGTGAATGTGCTGTACAGTTGAGCTTAACTTGTGGTCAGGCGATTGACGTGCTTTCACCGTCATTTTGGCCAGAGGGTTTGAAGAAAAATGAATGTCTTTATCCAACATGTCAGGCGCAACACTATATTTTGCGACCGTCAGGGCTAAAACGCACGCCGCCTTCATGCAGCTGACTCAACCACTGAACACAATATCAACTGGATGGGAGTTCACATCTGCACTATCCTCCTTCTGAGCCAGGCTGGAGAAACTGAGAGCCCACAGTCACCCGTCACCCATTCCCGAGGCTGTTTCATGCAGCTGCAACGGGGTACTCAAGCTCAAGGGAACTATGATGAAAGAACAGCAGGATGGTTACGCTGCCATTTTCTGAATGTGAAAACTCAGCATGTGGTCTCTCCCTCTCTCTTTCTCCCTGTTCCTCCCCTATACCACTTCCCCATCCTCGCCGCCTCCATCGCTCTCCTCCTCATCTCCATTTCTCCTTCTCACACACATACACACTCTCACTCACACATACACACACAAAATCAATTAGCTCAGACTTTGTTGCACAGAAAACAAACATTGAAAAGATATGCAATATATAATATCAATATGCATGATTTATTGGTTCAGTACTTGCTAATGGAGTTATCCATTATGCGAATGCAGTCATGATGCGCGCCCGAGTGAAAGCAGTTGCATGCCCGCATGTGGTGTTTCTTAATTGTACCACCATTCATTTACTCGGGTTAAAGAGCGATGGTGCCTAGCAGCCTGTAATTTGTCCAACAGTCACAAGATGTCAGCCCAGGCTGTGCAATGAGATTAGTAATTAGATCTCGTTAAACAATCATCCCACTGGTTTCGTTACAGTCAGTGTCAAGGTAATTGATCGTCTTGTTAGCGCAAACTGGGAAATTAGCACACTGAAGAACTAGACTGTATGAATTAAGTAAACATTGAAGAGATTCAGAGTCGCTGGCTGGATCAGAAGTGCATGTCCTTCCTGGCGCCCATCTTCAGTCGTATCCCTCACGGCGAGGGGGGTGAATTATGTCATACTGATACCTTGCTGCATTTTGTTAGCATTACTGAACACTTACATCACGGCTCTGATTTACGGGGAGGGCTGAGTCACTTAATCCGAAGAGTGGATTCAGACAGAGAGCCCGAGGGTCAGAGCTCCATTAAATCTTTCCTGACTCACCATTCCAGCCACGCTCCAACAGTGCCTCCATCTCCGGACGCTGTTTATCTTGGCCCTGCTTTCACTAGGCTTTTGTCGTGTCTCTTAATCCAAAAAACCGTGGGATGCCTCAAACCCGCACAATATTACAGCGCTCATGTTCAACGAGAATCATTTCTCTTTAACGCCACGAGGCATTTCAAAATTCAATTTACAGACTTGGCCCGTGATGAACTAGATTTGACGTTCTTGGCTATGGGTAATTGATATTTCACACAAATTGTGACTTACCTGATGTGATCTATGGCTGTTACAAGGATTTAGAAAGTATGCAGTCACTACACATTGCTTTGGACAAAAGCAACAGCAGAATAAATACAGTGTCGTATAAAAAAGAAAATCCGCAATGAGATATGCGAGAGACCATTTTTCTTAGAAGTTTCCATTCATTGACACATCCATACCATTCCCTTAACATAGGGGAAAAAGATTTGAACACAAATATCAGATTCCCTTATGAAACATTACTGTGGTTCCAAGCTATAGTTATAACTATATAGTTAGTAGATAGATGGTATTTTCGCCACCATAGTGCAGTATTACTATAGTGAAACTACAGCAATACAGTTGTGTGGACTATAGTCATATCATGGTACTCTTGACTGTGGAAATACTATAGTTATAATGTGATGGCTATAGTACTACTCTAGGTATACTATGCAAACTATAGTAATACTACAGTTATGCCATAAATACCATAGTATCACTAAGAAATAACTATAGGATATTTTCATAAGGGTTCATTCAACCTTCGATAATCCAATAATACTACTGTCTTGTATTAGTCTCCGGAGGCAGCCATTAATGCTAGTGTTTGAACTCCCTGTGTCTCTCTACATGGCAGGTTTTCCTACATGATCCAACATCTGTGACGATTTTATCTTTCCCTGTGAATAATTAACCTAGGGGCCATTCTCTGAAATATGAGCCTGGAAGGGCAAATTTTCAAATAAGCTCCATCAAATAACTAGTGCATGTGTTTCTAACTACTACTGTTCTAGTTTAGGATTGCTAATGCCAATTTCAGAAAAATTGCATTTTGGGGCAAAATTTCCCAACTTTAAAGTCCTTTAGTTTTTCACCACTTTTTGAGATATGGGTCATGCTTGAAATTAAGGTCATCTTTTTGTGATTTGGATGAGTGTCAAACTCAGCAGCAGAAATAATCTATTGATGAGGTTGTTATTTTTCAACTTTTGCTGCGAAAGTCCCTGCAGACTTAAAAATTGCCCTATTTAAGGGGGTCAAAATGTATGGTGGTGAATGATGTCACACACGTAACGCATTGCAACAAAAGTTTTTATAAAATTAATAAATCCACGGGAAGATATGAAAAACCTGAGATTATAAATTAATACCATACCTTCCATGCTTGGAGGGCATAACTTCTTCAGCCCCACAAACAGAATCTGTTTTATAGCCAAAAATGTACCACGGTGGTACATGTGTGACATTTGATGTTACATGTGTGACCAAAGTACAAAGCCTATGCTATGACAGGACATTAATGACCTGTTTCCTTTATCCTTAGACTAGTAAAGGTTTATTTCACACTTCTGTCAAAAGGTGGTCTAGGTTATCTCTATCCAGAACAACAACAACGACGACTAAAGCCTTCAACATGAAGGTCAGCCACCCCATGACTTGACCAAAATATTTTGCCAGATTTTTGCAACTTTGATGTGAATACCCATGTGCAAAGCAGGAAAGAATTTAGATGTAATATCATTCAGAATGTAATGTGAAAATGCTGTTAGTTGGATTAAATCAGTGGTTCTCAAACTCGGTCCTGGCGCCCCACTGTGTATGCTGGTTTTTGTTCCAACCACAATTGCAGTCTTAGGATTTTAACAAGCTGTTGATTTGTTTTAATTAGGTGCATTTATGCTAATATCCACATTGAGATATATTGTAAATATCAGCAGAAGGAAACAATTTAACCAAACATTTAATTAACATAAACAATCAATAGGTTCCTCATTGGTGAAACTCTTGAAACTTGGTGGCAAAACCCAACAATTTACTTCGCAAACAATGGAGTCACACCTGTTGTGTTTCGTGTTGATTATATTTGGTTCAGGCGGGTTATTTGGGAAAAACTCAAAACACCTGTGTTCAGAAACCTAATTTGGAGCTTACTGATTTTCTCAGAGTCTAATTTGATCTGTTTAAAAATGTTTTCACCTGAAAATCCTAACAATATTGAAAATTAAGCACATGTTCAAGGGTTTTTATTCTTCATGGTGGAATGGATATGTCCATCAAAATGTGACTTAAGATGGTGAATAACTACTTTAAACATGGAATGCTGCTAATTAAGACAAAGTAACAGCTTTTTAAAATTCTAGAATTGCAATTGTCGCTGGAACAAAAACCAGCATACACAGTGGGGCGCCAGGACCGAGTTTGAGAACCACTGGATTAAATTAACCCCTTTGCGCAGAAGCCAAATATGGCCATTTATGCGTTACCCTATGTAATGCTTTAAAATTCAAGATTTAAACTTCATAGAGAGGGGGAATATGGCTCAACTGAGAATACACTTGCAGCATTTAGTATTCCATTGTATTTCAGTTTATTTTCATGATTTTGGTAGAGCGGTGTTTCTCAAACCTCTCCTGGCGTAACCCTTGTTCTGCATGCTTTAGATCTCTCCCTGCTCCAGCACAGGTGATTCAAATGATTTGCTTATCATCAAGCAGCTTCTGAGGTTAATTATGACCTGATCATTTGAATCACCTGTGCTGGAGCAGGGAGAGATCTAAAGCATGCAGAACAAGGGGTACGCCTGGAGAGGTTTGGGAAACACTGATGTGGAGAAATGGGGCTGCAAACATAAAAAACCTTCATGAAAATTCTGCATTGAAATGATTTAAAAAAAAAAAAATACTGAGCATTGAAAAATGGCTGAGGGTTAAAACAATACATTTTTGGGCTCTTTAACTCCGAGACCACAAGTATTCTTCATCTGAGCATTAAATCTTATTTGGCTTCGAAAGAGGAAGCCAAATAAGACAGCTCTCCAGGTGGCTCCTTAAACACACACAGCCCTCAAAATGGCGCACTGTCAAAATAAAATAATCATATTTTTAACACAAATCAACTTCTGATGCATGAAATTCAATACGAATGAATGATTTTCTGGTTTAAATTAGCAAGAGTTTATCAATATAGGCGCAGCTGGACATCAATGGTCACCAGTACTCTCTCCCAACCAAAAACATGCCTTTTCCCTCTAATAAAGTTCAGAGTTTCTTCCATTTTTCTACAAAGCCGCATCAGCTAGCCTACTTACTCATTAAAGGAACTGCTTATTTTATGGTCAGAGCGTTCACTCAGACGGAAAGCTTGCTGTTTACAATTCCAATTTGAAGGTGACTAAAGCTAACAATGTGAAATGTTTATGTTGTTCACTACCGTACACCATGTTAATACTGCCAAACCCAATATTCTTATCATGAACATTGGCTAGTACAAAGGATGTATGTTAAACACCTTCATGCTTACTTATAAGGACCTTCAATAGCCACAGATATGATTTTATTTAAATGAAATGGACTCAAGCATTGCAGGATTTGCACGCGGTCACACACGTAACAAAGGCGTCACACACGTAACGCATGCAAATGAGGTTGCAGTATGCAAATGAGCAAGGTATTTTTATTAAAGTTTTAATTAATGCAAAAAGGAATAACTATTTTTGAAGTTGATGAAGCCAAGTGTCATAATCTTCATTCAAATCACAGAACTTTTGGAATGTAAATTAAATGTAGCAATTGACCCATTTTCTGTGTCACACACGTAACGCGGCCTCTTTCTGGTCCTGTACTTCCAATGTTTTAGGCAAATATGAAGTTGATGTACCACATTGATGGGACAGCCCAGGTATCTTATGGTTGTCCTATATTGATCCCCATCTGCAACCCAATTAAAGTAAAGTGCATTGAAAAATGTCAAGAATACCTTCCAAATGTCACACACACGTAGCGCGAGAATCACCCCTAGATGTTTCCGGAAAGGTCACATACATGGGTATTAGTCATCAAAAGTGCTGAATTTCACCGTAAACTCCGCGGGTGACCCACTGTAATCTTTGAGACCGTTTAATTCTACCTTCCAGACATGTAGTCGGTATTAATACCTGGCGTTAACAATGCTAATACCCACCTCAAACATGCTGAGGTTTACATGGCTTTGTGAGGCAGACATGCTTGAGTCTACCTCTGAATGCGTCTTAAAAGTCTGAGTCAGAATTCTCCCACAGTGCGCAGCCTTTCCCTGTAAACCTCACTACGGTCTCCAACGAACAGCGCAACAATGCAGCGCGGCTTTCGGCCGCAGCATCGGCAACTTCGGGATTATAATTCAGCAGTGAAGACGACGAATGTTTTTGCCCCGGCGCAGTGCTATGCTGGTGCACAGCGGCAGTCTACACATTTTTTCAGCTCTCATTAACCCTTTAAGAATTTCGTTTATTCGGATTTTTCTTTTTTCTTCCCCCACAATTCTAAGAACGTGTTCTGGGACATCACAGTTTTAAACTGATCCGTTTGACCGATAGGTCAGGGTGAAACTGTTGAGGCAACAATGACCTATTCGCATATAAGGGATGTTAGAGCTCAGTGGGTTTCAGTCACCGGTAGAGATTGCTGCATCAGCATTCGCACGTTTAGTGCATAACATACTAATTATTTTATTACACCTAGAAGAGTTACAGCCTAAAACCAGGCGCCTGGTCAAGAAACCTCATTCAGAAAATGAATGCAGGAATGGTGGATGACACAAATAGGCCGAATGCACAGACCAAGGTTTTTAAGCGGCCTCTCAGGCAATAGATGTTCTTTGACAAAATTCCTTCTCTCTTTCTGTCTCACCAATATAAATGGTCCCATGGTAGAGTTATGCGGAGACGCCGTACACGGAGCGCACAGATATAAGGAGGATATTAGGGGACGCGCCGCACTCTTGTAATTACAGGCAATGAAACGATTTCCACCGCATGTGCTCCCGCCGCGTATAACACGCAGTGCCTGTTTCTGTGTGACGGAGCTCTCAGCCGAGCCAGGAGAATTCATTCCGCGGCACGCGCTAATAAAAACGCGAGAACAGCTCCGCCGAGAGAGCACGTTCATCAATGAGGTCATTTCTCCTCCATTCTGTTTCCACTGACACCCCCCCAAACCCCAACCCCTGAATCATTCCCCCCGTCAAACGAGGAACTGCAGCACGGCCCACATAACTGAGCCATAGGGACCAAAGCTCTTTGTGCATTTACATAGTGTGGCTTTACATCAAGCGCCGTGCCAAGGATAGACCGTTAATAACGTCCGCAGCCAGAAAAGCTTTCATCGTTCTTGCTCAGATCTCGAGACGGTTGAGTCGGGGGAAGCTACAAACCAAGCAAAAAAAAAAAAAAAACCATGCGAACAGAGGTGGAAATTCGTAACCTATTTTAATTCTAATCACCTGGATTTGCTAAATATAGAAAGTCTTCAGCTGGGTGGTGGAACTCATGGGTGATATCTGCAGGCTGACTCCATAGGCGGAGGAAACGCATAACAGAACGTTTACTTTCTGACCCCGCGACTTCGCACCTATAGACCAACAATGGAACAGAACCGCAGATACTCACTCCCTAATTAAGAGAAAAATGTGTTTTCTCTTTCGAGTTAATGGGTCACATGCAGTACAGAAAAGGGCATAGTTTTGATGTTGAATGGTTTAGATTAAGTGAACTCACACATAATGGGAAACTGTAAACTCAATGCAGACATAAATGATTCCATTACTTTGCGTTTTCCCTTGGGAACGGAATTAGGAAGCAGCGCTATGTAATTTTTAACGCTTTCCTCGGCTTCAGTAATCGCCAAACAATAGCTTTCTTATTTTCGGTCCAGAGCTCCATGCAGTGAAGCTTGGATAGGTTCACCTCCCTAACCAGCCAGGCATGTCGTCACGGTAATGGGTTGCAATCGAAGTGCGGAGAGAGAATGCAGCAGTGGGCCAAGATATGTGTGCCATTTTATATGCATCCTTCTTGCCTCATCGTTGGCTACCACACGCAAGCCATATATTTACCCATTTACCATACATAACCTATTGAAGCTATTCTATGTCAGTCAACGCATGCAATATAGAGATGTTCATAAAAGTCATAAGTATATGGACAGTGACAGTATTAAATTCACACAAGATGGATGTAAATAATCCTTACATTAAAGGTGGCAGTCCTTAATTCAACCTCATAATCAGTTTTTTTTCTTTCCAAATCAAATCTGCTGGGGTCTGAACTGAGCCAAAAAGCTCAAAAAAAAAAAAAATTTGTACCATGGTCCAAATAATTTTGGACTTTGCCACACATCAAGGCATTGGTCTCAAGTGAGTAAAAAGAAACACAGATATTTCAACTGAAATTAAAACTGACACTACTCAACCAGAAAAGTGTTGTGAACTTGACCTCTCTGCCGTCCATTTCATCAACAAAACGGCCTACAGGAGTGGTGGGGGGTGTTTGGTCGGACGGTTTCCCACCTCCCAGGCCGCGTTTCTCCTGCTGTCCTCCTCCGTGCTTCAGCTCCAGTGAAATATAGCGCTCAGCAAGCATTAGCGTAGCGGCGCTACTCCGAGCGTAACCGTACGGACCTCCTTACGCTACAGCCTTTTTCCTTCTTGTTCGCTCAAACGCAGCGCGAGTCGCTACGCCGCACTCTCTCTGGCCTGCAGAGTAGGTGTGCAGTTTTAATCCATAAGGTCACACTCTCTCAGCAGAGCATTGTTCACATTTCAAGCCCTGCACTCCAAACTGTAAACGCATGCCCTGTAATGCGCGCAGACAACCCTGTTTAAAGCCTGTACACGCTCTGCCACTTTGTGCACTCCTTTAAGCTTGAGCCGTAATGTGCACCAAAGCACAGCTCCTGAAGGAAGGAAAGTTCCAGAACATGATCGCAGAATTTCAGGGATGTGCGTTTAGCTGCTTCTCCCCTCTGTACCTGGATACTGAGCTAAACCTGACCTCCGCACGCCTAAAGCCAACATGAAAAACATACAGGGACAGCAGAAATGTAATCTGACTTCTCTGGGGATAATGCGTACCTTTCAATGGAAAATGTGAGCAAGTGTAACATTTATGGTCTTCTAAAGTATATGTTCAGTGTAAGTAAGCATCCCGGTGTGAAATACGCTTATTTTCATTTCCAGAAGGGAGGCACACTTGAGGAGAAAGCACGGCCGAGGTTAATGTAAATAAACCTCTCGATTTATGGCGCTTTGTACGCAGAGCATCGTCTTTAGCTCTTCACTTCCCATATCAGTGAAAGCTGTAGGAAAACAAGGCGACCAAAGTAAACTGGACATTAAATATTGAAGGCCGCTCTCAAACTCATTCCCATGTGAGGACGTGCTAAACTCCAGATCACACCAACCCCTGTCCCAAAAAGTTGACGGACATTACAAAGCTCCAACTGAAACTACCCCAGACAGGAACAGAGATGGCTTTCTTATTATTACCCCAAAGGAAAAGAGCAAGGTAAGCTTTTCACTGCAATAGCATTAGTATCTCCAATTCCATTTAGCCGCTACAGGAGAGCAGCTCTGTACTCAGAGTTATTACCCCGAAGACTCCAGGCTGCTCCCACCAGTAATAGATGCTGACATCAGAGGCTGGCTACTGCTCTGTGCTCTTGGATTGGACAGGGTCTCTGTGCCTCCCTCTTGCATCCACATACTCCAATCTGTCCTCAAAGTAAACTGTATTCTCATGCTCTTTCTTCTCACATACATACATATATACAGACATACACGCATACACACACTCTCAGCGCAGGAGGGGATTAGAGCCTGAGCTCCCAGTCCAGCCATTTCGCTTCCGTCATCTCTCTTTATCGCCTCCTTCTTCTCAGGGCCTCTTTCTCGCCCTTTCTCTCGTTTTTGTTACTCCAAAAAAGCAAAAACTCCCTCAACCATTTATTTTACTCATACGCTCTTGGTTTTGACTTGGTTTTGAAAAGAAATTCCTCACTTGCGCACAAAAATGGTCATACACACACTTACACACACGCACAACACACATACATAAAACTCAAAAACCACACTCACACAAATGTACACTCCCTCACACAGTTTTTTTCACTGAAACGGTTAAAGGTCGCTCAGGGACATAGCCACTCGCACGCATACTGAATTCACATGCTCAAAAAAATGGAAAAACTCACTCACAAATTCACACAGTCACTCAGTCTAAACCTCCCAGCCCAGTAACCTCAGTCCTAACATCAGAGCCACGTTAGCAGCACACATCAGACCACAGCTGCTCTCCCTCCAGGCACACTTACCTCCAATGAGAAGGAGCCACACTAACCAGAGATCCTGTAATCTGTACACTCATCAGCACTGGATGTTGACTTGACGAGTGCAGGCCCTTATTTCAACCCCCCCTTGAGGGCAGTGTTTCATTGGCCCTCGCACTAATGGTACAAGTGGCTAGCTGGACTTTTAAAGGGGTCACGGGCACGCTTGACCCCTGCATAATGAGTTTACTCCTGACTTCACAATGGCTGGTCATTACAACACAAGGCCTCTCATTGGCTCCATCTGCCCAAACACAGGGGCTTTGCTGAAGATCAATACCTACAGGCATAGGACCATACGATCTTTATTAGGTCAGATAACAATGGGAACACTGGGAGAAGCCCATGCGTTTGCCCTTTTGCAGTAGGTGCACCATTAAATGGAAACAAAATGGCAGCCATTATTTATCAAACACAAATCTCGGTGACATTTGATTTTTCCTCCTCTGATTGACGGAAGCCCTGCTTCAGCCGTGTTTATTAAATTAACCCTGGCACTGAGTCGTCATTATTTATTGTGGGACTGTATCAGTTTACATTGCAATGCTAGCCCAGCATCACATCAGACGGTGGACTATCACAGTGACACAGTCTTGTTAAACAATTCTCTTCCAGACTTCAGAAAGAGCCGGGTTCACAGCCACCTTGGACAAATTTTTGATACGCTAAGCAACAATGAACAACACACGGCTCCTCTCTCTGTACCGGGTGCCTGTTCGATGAGAAATAATTGAGACCTGTCTTAAATAATAAAGGATGAGTGTTATCAAAAAATGATAATACTGATTAATTGATGATCATGTTTTAAACCCGGTCTTAATGATCCGCAATGAAACTGGCCCATGAATTTTCGGTGAGATGTATAAACACGGAGGAACCTACCGAGGTTTAATAAAATATCAGAGGGGACTCAAATGAAATGGAGCGTGACTCATGAAGTTACCGCAAAACGTACCCTTTCCAAAAGAGATGAGCCAAATTCTCAGACCCTGGAATTACGAGCCAGTGTTAGTCAGCAATGACCTGGATCTGTGAGGTGACCACACTCATAAACTCACTGAGTAACACGTTTCTCCTTCCAATAAATTTTTGTTAAAAATCAGAGACTTCTCTAAAACCGCATTTGCAATCTTATTGCCTCTCCAATCACTGAGATATTTCTCTTCTTTTTTTAACCACCCATCCCATAAAAACTCAGCCACTTCTTCTTCTGCATCTCGATGAACTGTAATACTGTTTCCGTTTAGAATAAAACAAATTGATTGAACTTCCCATCAGCAAACAACCGAAGCAATATGAGTTCATTGTGCCTGCATATTTTAAATGTTTCGCATTTGACTATGAAATGCACAAAAATTCAATTGCATAATCATAAAAATGAAAACAGATTTCTGTGGGAAGAGCACTAATGCTGAATATATGTCAGTCCGGTGGGAGCCATTTTATCAATTTCTTTAAAAGCCTTCTTTGTAGTAATGGATGGGCCAGCTCAGCTAATAAGATCTGACTCCATTACCCTCCCAGCCAAACTGGCCTTCCACAAAAGTGGCATATGGTTTGGCTTGAAGGACTTCCAGCCCACTGCTTTTTTTTAAGAGACAGGGGACCTCCTCTGTGTCCCTGCTCCTCCATGTCAGATCATGACTCAATAATCCCCACAAATCTTCCCTCACTCTCTCCCCAGTCGCTGTGGCGATTTCTGCTGTCCAATTAGCCATCTGCCAGGCTCGTGGAGCAGAGCAGTCTGAGCACGCTCCCCAGGCCTCGGAGCGGCCTCGGCTGTGCCATTGTTTCGGGGGTGACAGTGGGGAATCGGACTTTATTGTTCTCTGCCCCCGGCCCCTTTCCTCCCCCCCCCCCCCTTTCCTGGGACAAGAGCAGAATGTCCGTCGTCCAGGGGGCAGCAATCATGGCACCAGGATGGGGGCGAGGTTTAGCCTGGCTAGTGTTGGACCGAAGCCAAGGCCCAGCACACACACAGGAGCCTGCCTCGCCCGCAGACCGGCTGGAGACGAATACATTTGATTGGCGGCATTCTCCCAATGAGGTGTCTCGCTGTCGACTGGGCTGAATTCATAGCGGAGTCCGCACTCACGTAACATTTGGTTTCCGTTTGGTTGCTCCTGTCACCAAGCCACGAAGACAGGAGAAGTAAGTGATGAAGGTAACAGCAAACTCATCTGCTTCCTCCAAAAAAACCTTCACTTCCAGGCAAAACAATGAGCTTACTTTACCATTCCAAAGTTAGGTTGCAGCCCAACTTGTTTGAACCCGCTAATATACTTTCAGCTCACGCTGCATTACTGTACACCAGGAACTCACCAACACACACACGCTTAACAAGCTGAGTCATCCAGAGGAGGCTGCACACAAAACAAAAGAAGAAAAGGCGGTACGGCTCAGGGAATCCCCGTAAAGGAAGGCACTTTGGGACTGCTTAAATCCCTCGATAGAATCACATGTAAAACCCTCAAATTCAAAGAGCATTATAGGCATAATAACATCAGCTCTCATTCTGACAATGTATGGCAATGAACATTAGAAAAAAACAATGAAAAACAACAGAGTAATATGATTGTATAAAAATCATATTCACATTCTTGTACTTTGAAGTCCGTAAATAATCCGAAAGTGACAGTCTCTAGTGTATTAGCTCCACACTCCAGCACACTGGATGTGAAAATAATGAATATGAGGTTTACGTAGAGATATTCAGCTTTTATTTGCAGATTTTTGCATCCATATGGTGAGACCTTTTCATACACTGTCACTACACAAACACTTACAGCTTGCGCTACGCTGTACAAACGCAAAAACAGGAACAATAACTCCCCATCTCTCCAGATTACCCAGCCTTGGAAATCAAATGCCACACATCACTCCGACGATCTAAAAAGCCTAGAATCCACCTGAGCAGCCTTTAAAAGCACCTATAGTCAGGATGATAAAAGCCTGGCGATTGTGAGAGCTTTAAATGACTTTGAGGGAATAAACAGAGGAGTAAACTGAAGACTTTCAGGCTGGTACCAGAGACACAGACTGCCACAGAGCTCAGAGGGTCGCCGGCATCATCACGAATGGTGCAGGGGTGGAAAATTAAGGTCACAATGTACACCAGCGCCTTAACGCTTGAGAATCATACCGACTAGATAAGCGCATTTGGGAGACCCGTGACAATGCGTCACTGAAGCCACTGCCATGACTGGCATCGAGAGCTCAGCGTCAACTTTATAAACGACTCTCGCACCAACAACACATCGAATTCAAATCATAACAGAACCCAAAGTGCCTGCTCAAGCATTCTATCCTTCACGAAAGGTCAACGCTGCAATGATGCAGGAAAATCTGCCTCCAGCCAAAAGTCTAATTATGAAATTAATTCATTTAAGTAATAAGCTCCTTGGAAACACTTTGCCAAGAGACCCAGCTAGTTGCTTGGCTATCGGTGTCCTTTCTTTTGACAGATTCTGCTTGACTGCATATCACTCAGTGGAAAAGGGCCTCTTGAAGACAGTTGAGCTTAAGTATTCCACATATTGATCTGGGAGCCAGCCACGGCCGATCCACAGTAGTTATTATCTGGCCTGAAGATGAACCGAGCCTCGCTAAAGCACTCCTCATTAAAAAAAAAAGAAGAAGAAGAAGAAAAAAACATTAGAATCAATCGCCGCTCCACTGCTGTTTTGAGCCTGTGGAAAAAGGCACATGCTGTAGTTTCAGATTTAAACGTGAAAATTTTATAGCAGGACCACCAATGGATAATCTTTATTTCAATAATATGGAGACATACATACTGAAAGCATGCATATGCATCCAAGAATATACAACATATTCCATCTTATGCAAGTATACACAGAATCTGATGCGCTTTACCCATGATTAGGGCTGAGAGTAGGAGGGAGGGGAGAGGGGCTAGTAGCTCATCGTGGGAATATAATATCCTCTGACTGTCTGTCTACCTGCATTTCCATAGCACAGCCCAGCATAGCTTTACTGTAAAGCAGCATGATAATTACAGCGGCTACCAGACACAGGTTGATATTTTCACACATAGTAACCCTTACTGTAGGTGATGGTTGTTGCCTGATTGTGGCAGTGATGCTGAATATGCTGCGGTGAACATCGCTAATGTGGCGCACTTGACACCGAAAGCTGAGGCCATTTTGTCGACAATAACAATGATGGACAAGATTGAGGATTTTGTGTTCTTTCCTCTGGGTATTTGACCATCAGTTACAGCAAAAAAGATGAAGTTTGCTCAGAAAAAAAGCAGCAAGATAAAGGAGTGACTGCTGAGAAAAACCTGCAGAGTTTGGAAGATAATACTGAGTGAAGAGGAATGGACAACCATAGTGGGTGGCTGAACAAAGAAGGAACAGGAGGGTTAGCTAACCTCGAGGAGTAGGGCAGCACAGTGGTGCAGCGTCATGCACCGTTGCTTATCAATCAGGAGACTCCGCATTCATGTTCGAGGTACGAGCCCCAGCCGACAAGGACCTTTCTGCGTGGATTTAGCATGTTCTCCCCCCGTGTTCGCGTGGGTTTCCTTTTGGTAGTCTGTTTTCCTCCCACACCAAAAAACATGCACTACAGGAACACTCCTACCCATGCTCTTGACCAAGGCTCCAGCCTTAGAACTGGAGTTGATCCTCTGACACTGCATAGTGACTGTACACTCCTAGGTACGGTAACTAGGATGGGTCAAATTAGACAACAATTACCCCACCGGGTCAATAGCATTTATCTTATGTGTGACAAATCCGTAAAGACTCTGTATGACCTACCAATGGTTTTTGGTATCCTCTAGCTCCGCCTTTTAATCTTCAGTATGCCTCAGACAGTACACCTGGAACTTCAATGGAAAGGGTCCAAAAAAACCTGCACCTGCAATCTCTGTTCCACTCATACATCCACAACTTTTTACAATCTAAACACAAAAGGTGCGGCTCTAATCGTGTTGACCCGTTTTGTACCCTCCAGTGGAAATAAGGCAAAACTTGACTTGCGTAAAAGAGAAAAAAAAAACTGTGTTAATCTAAAAAAAGGACAAAGCAGCAGGCCAATAAGCACAGTCGGCCATAATTCCCCCTGGACACTGTCAGAGAGCGCAAGGAAGGGCGAATGAGCAGGGTTTAGGGTTCGGCTGCTGAGCATGCTCTAAGAAAGGCACGTTTTCAGAGCTGGACCAAATGGCTGAGTGTACAACGTACAACTGCAGCTAAATGTTACAATCGGAGGGAAGGAATTAAAGTTTGTATTGAAGGTTAATCCACCCCTAAGCCCTGAATAAGCGCGCCGGGAGTCTCCGACAGAGACGGGCACACACACCCACTCTACCCCGTCTTTCAGCTCTCCGTTATGAATGGATTATTGCTCATTCAGCCATGTAATGCATTTCTTTGTGGGGCAAACAGACACTCCCGATTAGCGCTGTAGCATTAGCAGGGGTCAGCGCTGCGCGAGCATGGTAACTCCAGGGCACCAGCTCGCCACTCTGCATCAACAAGTCTAGGCACAAGGCATCATGGGATGTGATATCCCCTGCCCGTCTATGAAATCAAAGTGCAGTCAATGAGCGAATGGACAGTAAACAAGATTTTTTGGGGCTTTTGGGTTTTGGCTCTGCACTGTGGCACTTTTTAGATGGGAACATAGAATATAAGGTGAGAATTGGAGCCCGTCAGCATTCATTTGTGATCATTTACATCCATATCATATGAAATACAGGAGAATTTCACACCTTTCTGTATACACTGTCACAGCAAATGTTTACTGACTGCACAGTAAACCTTGTCGAAAGGGAATTGTCATCTGGTGTTTCCGTTCCGCTGGCATTTTGGAAAAGAAGCCTGGTTAAACAGACTTCGACAAGTGTTTTCTGATGCTGTTATAGGAACATCCCCTTTCTGTGCCTGCTCTGAATCCAGATTCCTTGCCAAATCAGTCAAGAGTCATTTTCCTCAAGGACACCGATTCTAATAAAGACTGGACCTTTCAAACATGATCATCCTTATTCATATTTCACAAACCACATGCTTCTTCTGTAGGAAAAAAAAAAAAAAAAAAAAAAAACAAAAACAATTTTTACATCTGAATGTTCTCAGAATCTGCTAAACCTACATTTTGGATGAAATACACACTCCTCCTCTGAATGCAGATTGGCATCATCAGTTAGCACTGGCTTGAGGTAGCACTATCAGAGGATTGAGTGCAAATGAGAGAGAGTGTGTGTGTGTGTGGGGGGGGGGATTTGACAGCCATTGTATGTCCTGAAACACCCCTTCTTCAGCAGGAGCCAAAACTACGCTGCCCTTGATCGGCCCTCGATCCCAAGCATCGTCGGCAAAATCATCCCGAGAGCCGGCCTTTAAATGGCCCCTGGAGACCGACACACCTCTTTGTTCGTTCTTTTTTTCCCGGGGTCAGTGAAATTCCTGACTTCCTGTCTTTTCATAACCAGATGACTGGTTTCATAAATAGGTAATCATTTCCAGTAGATAGATGTCTTTGCCATGAGACTCACTCAGCCAATATGGTTGTATGAATTAACTATGCCTATGATCTACCAGTCAGCATTGAAATATGAATGACACGACACATGACACCCAGCAAAGGCAGAAATGAGAATTCAGATCCGCCCCAATTCCTCGAGGGTTTAAATCACGTTCAAAATCACACAGGGGAATGCCCAAGATTTCTCTCTCAACCGAAAACACATCGACCAGAAAATAAGCTTATAGGCCCACGGATACCAGCGTCACATATTTCACTACTTCAACTTAGCCTATATGAAATATTAAATGGGGCCTAGATGGAAGATAGCTAACATTTTTAAAAACGGAATATGACTTATTTGTTTAAACATTATGAAAATTGAGGTAACATAGGCTGCTGAGATGCAGAATTTGTCGCTAACAGGAACAATGTAGGAGTGTGCGCCTATGTAGTATGCACAGTTCGGAGTGAAGAGAATCCGCAGCTGTCAAACTGATTCAGGAGATAGGATGCATTTGTTTTCTCCATTGCTAATGTAAATAATGTTACACCACATACGTTACGTTCGTATACCGACTCTGTGGAAAACGCATTGGATCGCTAAAACACAATTGGGAATGTTTCATAATGCCACGGTAGGCTGGGTTTCCCCGTTCCTCTACGGTTCTCCATTCATCTTTGTCTCACGGAATAAAGCCGAGAATATCCTGATGTTTAACCCAACATATAATATACTCAGATACTGGTGCTGTTCTGCAACGATATTAGCAATGGTTTGGCACCCTTATCACAGCACGGAAAAATTCTCAGTGTGCAACACCCTTGGTCGTGCACAATAGTGTACAAAAATTTAAGCATCACATACAGAATCAAGTCACACTGGGGTTAAACGCAGCTTTCGACATCATCCTACCTGTTTTGAAAAACGCGTCCGTATCTGAATCGTTAGGTCCTTCTTCGGCAGCTTCAGCGGAATTCATGTTTTCTCCCAGTCGATTACAGAGGATATTTCAACGCCAAGTAAATCCAGTCTGTGGCAGATATCAGTGCACGATTACCTCCATATTCTTGCGTTCCTGGTCGCAGCTATTCTTTCTCCGGTCGTGGGTTTCCGTCCGTGTTATTAGCTGGCTACAAAGAACAGCTCTGCATTTCGGGTCTATTGTTTTCCTCCCACCCTTCCCTCAGCTGCTTCGGTGCCACAAAAGGAATACACACACAGTACATGTGACATCAAAGAAGCGATAAGATCCTCTACAATGAATCTATGAAATACCAGTAGTAGCAACGATGTCGTTGTGGATGCTTCTCATAGCGAGTATAATTTCAGCATCCTTAAAACGAGCTGTGTGAAGCCAAGGCTCCTACATATGGCTGCGATACAAGGGTACCCTCGTATATGTTTGTGATGTCATGAAAATCTGCATAATGAAAGTGTTCTCGTGCAAGACTCGGATCTGTGTTTTTCTGTCAAAATAAAATCTCCGTCTCGAGGAACTGAGCCAGTCTTTCGGCAAATTGACCGTCATTCATATCGAAATCCTCCCGTTGCGCCGGTAAGCGTATTTGTATGAACAGGGGCATCTATCCTTAACAATAGCTCCGAGTTCTCCACACCCTCTTCCACCGCGTCTCCTCTGCGTCCCCTCCCTCTCTCTCTTCGCTTTCCCGTTTCACCACTCATACAGAAATTCTTGCGACTGCTTGGAACCCATTTAAAGCACGCCTGTCACTTTGAGGTAGACAAAAATGTACTCATTAACACCAAGGTTGATTAAGGTCATGCAGCGTTTCAATTTATTAAGCCAGAAACCGTCCTAATAAATTTGGGTTGCGGTTCACCTCCGACAGAGACCGTTATTCGACAATGCACTGCGCTGTGGAACTGGAAGCAAATGCGCAAAATAATGGCAGAAAATTCATAATTAACTTGTGCCCATCAATCGCAGCAACTCAGAAGTGGAAAATATTTATTTATTTATTTAATAGTAGGGCTAGCCAATCCTCCCATTCACGATTACTTGACTAGTATTTGACAGAAATTGGTATAAAATACCAAGCTAACGCGTCAGATTCACCGCAACAGGGGCATTATGAATTTCAATTATGAATGAGAAAAAAATCTCAACAATTACAACTTGCGACGGCAGTTGTGGAGGATGTAAAAAGCCCACTGATTTTATGTAAATACAGGCATG
The DNA here is from genome assembly GCA_029692085.1 of Gymnothorax javanicus. Taxonomy (NCBI): domain Eukaryota; kingdom Metazoa; phylum Chordata; class Actinopteri; order Anguilliformes; family Muraenidae; genus Gymnothorax; species Gymnothorax javanicus. The sequence goes on from CM056205.1 coordinate 47,561,903, forward strand.
CTGCCCTCTAGTGGTAGTTTTTTTTAATTTACTTAACAATTGTCAATGTCACCGTCAGCAAAGTAGAAGGACAAGGCTATGCCCCTGCAGTTCAGTGCCGTTATTTATTTTCTGGAGTAAAATTTTCTCTTGCATACAGTTGAAGCCGGAAGTTTACATACACCATGGTCATAAACATTTTAAATGTTTTCCTCTTTCCTGAAAAAATGCCGGGAATATGTAAAAACTGAGTTTAAATGTATTTTTAAAATAATGGTTTTAATGATACTACAATTATAATAATAATTTATAAAATTTCTTATTATTATTATTATTATTATTATTAATGATGATATTAATAATAATAATAATAATAATAATTTAAGAAGGTGAAATGTCTAAATAATAGCAGAGAGAATGATTTATTTCAGCTTTTATTTAATCACATTTGCAGTGGTTCAGAAGTTTCTTACACTGAGTTAGTATTTGGTAGCATCGCTCTTAAAATGTTTGACATGGGGTAAAAGTTTCAGGCAGTCTTCCACAAGCTTCTCACAATCATTCACTGGAATGTTGGCCCATTCCTCCAGACAGAACTGGTGTATCTGAGTCAGGTCTGAAAACTTCCTTGCTTGTGCACACTTTTATTTATTTATTTTTTATTCTAAACACAGATTTTTATTGGATTGAGGTTCAGTCTATGTGATGGCCATTCCAATACCTTGGCTTTGTTGTCCTGAAGCCATTGTGCCACATCTTTGGAAGTATCTTCATGGTATTGTCCAGTTAGAAAACCCTTTTGTGACCAAGCTTTAAAGGCCTGGCTGATGTCTTGAGATGTTGCTTTAATATAGCCTCATATTTTTCTTTCCTCATGATGCCATCTGTTTTGTGAAGTCCGCCAGTCCGTCCTGTGGCAGAGCACCCACACAACATGACGCTGCAAATCCCCATGCTTCACAGTTGGGTTGGTGTTCTTCGACTTGCAATATTCATCCTTTTCCTTCCTCTAATTATTATAGTAATCTCAATATGGGACTTTTATACTGTGGATCTTGACACTTTCGTACTTGCTTCCTCCAGCATCTTCTCAAGGTCCATTGCAGTTGATCTGGGATTGATCTGCACTTTTCACGCCAACATGTGAAGAGTTTGTTTCCAAAATGCAATAAGTGCCAAAATTACAAAAAATGAGATGATACCATATCCCTTTGCTTCTTACACGAGGTGCAAAAATCCATTTTTAGAAATTCGTGCTATAAGGTGTATTTTTTGATGGTCGAAGTTTGTGTTTTTCCATAAAATGCAATAGGCGCCAACATAGATAAAGCTGACTTACTCAAAATGAGCAAAATGGATGTATTGCATTTTGGAAACAAACTCTTCATATATTCATCTCTGGAAAAAAGAATGATATTTATCTGTAGGGAACAGAATATGTCTCCTTTCTTACCGGTATAATCGTTGCGTGGTCCCATGGTGTTTTTGTTTGTATATTATTGTTTGTGCAGAAGAGCAAGGTACCTTCAGGTGTTTGGAAATTTTTCACGAAAATGAACCAGACTCGTGATCTACTACTTTTTTCTAAGGTCTTGGCTGATTTTTATTTATTTATTATTTTTTTCCATGCTGTCAAGCAAAGAAAGCGCTGAGTTTGAAGGGGGGCCTGAGAATTCACCCAAGGTTTACCTCCAGTTGATTCAGCTGATGTCAGTTAACCTGGGAGAGGCTTCTAAAGCATTCAAGCCATTTTCTGGCATTTTAAAGCTGTTTAAAGGCACAGACAACTTAGCACAGGTAAACCTCAGATCCAGTGGAGCTGTGATATAGTGAATTTTAAGTGAAATAATCAGTCTGTGAGCAATTGTAGGAAAATTACTTGTCACACACAAAAAGGTTTGTAATCAACTTGTTACTGTAGTTTGTTAAAATGAAATTTGTGGAGTTGTCATAGTTGGAGTTTTAATGACTTCAGCCTAGGTGTATGTACACTTCCAACTTCAAGTGCTGTGGGCTTCAGATGGCGCCATTTGTGTCACATATTACCAAGACATCAGCAACGTGAAAGTTTATTTACTGTTATTTCATGTAGTTTCCAATTTACCTTTGTGAGAAATAGTTTAGTTCATTAAAACACTGAATTTAACAGATAAATTAACGCATTGTCTCCTTGTTATTTTAGCTGTAAGTAGAGTCCTGCATGCATTTAACTGTAGTTTACACTTAACATACTGTGAGGGTTGTGCTTCGTACACAGTTCAGGTGCACGGAGGACAGGAAGTTGAGGACTGGACTGAGGTGCAAGGATGGACTTGGTTGTATTTATTATGCCGACTGCGCAGCAGAAAGCATGAACAAAGCAATACAAAACAATTTGCATTAGAGTTAGAGTTAGAGTTGAAGTACATGCAAAACGCGGGAATACATCTTATACAAGACTAGGAATAAAACTCAGGTATATAGGTACAAGACTTCATAAAAGATACAGTACACATAGACAACATGGAGACGCATCTCCAGGATAAAAAGTACCGCACAGTACACACGGGGAATAAGTCTAGACACAATGCACATAACACGGAAGCAAGGCTTACGCATTCTACAAGACTCTGCCTGGAATGGGTGCGAGGCTCATTCTTAAATCGCCCAACACTACCACACAATGGAAATGAATATCAGCTACATGCAATATTTGCTGGGCTGAAGAATGCTGTCCGGGTCTGAATAGACTGGTGGGCTGAAGGCTGCCGGTGTGGCCTCACACATACACAGAACCTCTGTTATAAACTGATTGTAAAATTACAGTTGACATAACTGGCAAAAAAGGTGCCAGTTTATATCAGTGTAGAAACAGGTTTGTCTCAGGAATGACAACAGTCAAAATTTCTTTATGAAGACTAAACCTAACTCACAGTAATATTAGCCTGAAGTAGGTTTCATCATGTTTTCACAAAATAGTAGGTCACTGAAAATAGGTACATCTTGTCACAAGGTCATTTGAAAAATAAGGCTGTTCAGGATACTAAAGGATATTTCTTCTATTTTTGCATATTTGTCACCCTTTTATGTTTCAGATAATAAACACTAATTTTAATATTCGACAAAGATTACCCGAGTAAACACAAAATGCTCTTTTCCAACGATTATTTCATTTATTGAAGAAAAAAGAAGCTATCCAATCTTACCTGGCCCTAAGTGAAAAAGTAAGTGCCCCCTTAACTACTTAATGAACCAATGAAACCAACAGATTTAATTGATGTTTGGGTCCAATTTCCACACACCCAGGTGTAATTTCTGCCAGCCCTATTGAATCTGAACTTCACTTAAATAGAACCTGTCAGGCTATGACAAGTAGCTGGCAAAGGGTAGCGCATGATACCGCAATCTAAAGAAATTCGAGATTAGATAAGAAACAAAGCTGTAGGCATCTATCAGATTGGAAAGGCTGATAAAGCCATTTCTCAGGCTCTAGGACTCCAGTTAACCACGGTGAAAGACATTACGAATGGAGAAAACTTGTAACGGTGGTGAACCTTCCCTGGAGTGCTTGGCATAAAATTGCGATATCAGTGCGCAGTGATCACTCATATTTCTGTTTTGTCTTTAATGCCTCCCCTCTCGTACCCCAGGATGGTCGAGATGTTTCCGTGTGCCGGGGTCCATGTCCAACAGCCAATACCAGCGATCTCTCCCCCGGAGACCATGGCCAGTGCCAGCTTCGTCACTCACAGATGGGCCCACTGACCTGACAGGTGCCAGGAAACGGCAGTTCCATCTTTATCTGTGCACTGAAATGGGTCTCCCTACCGTGCGCATCGCGTTACTTCAACTCGTGTTCTGAGTCGGCTGACTAGCTGTGAGGGGGGAATGGGACGGAGGCCCAGATGCGACACAGGATAGGGTTTCTAAAAGCCACCCACGAAACGTGAGTGACCACTAAATGAGAAATGGTAAAAGAAGAAAGGAGCGTAACTCCCCGGCGCTTCCGCCAACAAAAAACAACCCAGAAAAAGTGGGCGAAAATCCTCCCAGAAAATAAGAGATTTCTCATAAGAGACAGACTGAGTAACCACTCCCTTCTGCTGCAACAGGAGCGAACCGACAGAGGTCTGCAAGCAAAGACAATGCTCCAACAAACAAGACCTTCTGCGGGACAGAACATATACTGTGGCAAACAGAACAATAAATAGGACGGACAAACACCAAATCCTAAGCTCTTTCAAGGAGTTTGCTCGGACTAAACGTTAAGGGCTTAGTAGTTCTCGCAAGAGTGACACAAAAGCACCAAACAGTGCTAGAAGAGCTTCTTAAATAGTCTCTCCACAGCTACAAACAATAAGCAATCAACCACCTGAGCAGAGAGCAGGATAGCCCTCAGGTGGCGAAGAAAATGCACAGCAAGCAGCAACCCGCCAAAACCATGACACTAGCACTGTTTTCCTCAGCCACATATTCCTTTTTTTTAACCACTTCCTTTTCAAATTATGGTGGCTGGGTTGTTGCGTTTCCGTGATGCAAAGTGCACGTGGGTGAATTCTTATCCTTGATCTGTTCAAGTGACCCAGGTTGGCATCTGCGTTGGGGTACATCAGCGCATATATTACGGGGGCACTGTTACAACGCAAAATGTAACAATAGAGCAAAAAAATAAAAAATGCAAAATATAACAATCAAAATTTTGCTACATTTTGCGTTTGTTGTCACAATGCAAAATGGAACATTTGAAATCTCATGATATTTGGTCAGCAAAATTGTGAAATAAACTATTGTACTTTATCTTGATTTCAGCCATGAAGTCAGCGGCTAAACCAACTTTTCCATTTTTTCGACCACATGATAAAAGAAACTTTTTTATTCAAGCCAAGTGTGAGTATAGTGTATATAATGCTTCAATTAGCATATTAACTTCTGAGAAATGTTTTAACGAGGGTAAGTTGTTTGTCTCCTGGACAGTCTGACGGTAGTGTCGTTGACTAAATCAGTTCGCATTGAGTTGAGTCAGATTCTGAGGAATCTGAGAACGGCAAGGTTGATTCAAAGGGTGGTGGATCTGAGGAGGGAAAGTGAGAGTTATACATTGAAGAATCTAATGATTTGAGTGCTGGTGAATCTGAGGGTGAAAATTTTGAGCCACAGAGGGAATATCTGCCCCGGGAACTCCTCAGACAGATATTTTGTATGCTTTGGGTAATGATCCAAGCTCTCGCTTCATTCTACAGCGGGTAAGCACATTTTTCAGCTCAGTTGTAGACGAAGTCCTTCAGTCCTCTATGCACATGCGTGCACATGTCATTTTGCGAGTGCCATCTCCTGTAAGCATCAGGAGCTTGTGCATGGCGGCAGGGTGAGGAAGTGCCCTCGCTATGGAACTTAAGCGCATTGCGAATAACAGAAGATGGTGGGATGCATGGATCTTCCTTTGTGAAACAAGTTTCAGGAATTCTGAGTTAATGGGGGCGTGGTACAGAAGGCAGTAGATAATCCTGTTTGATAATATTTTAGTCTCAGTTCTAGATGTAGATTCAGAGTTTTAGTTTCACGTTGCAAATTGATATTCTACCCCTATTATGCTAACTTTTGTTTTGCTTTAAGTGAGTCATGTTGCAGATTTATTTTTAAAGGATTGCAGTGTTGAGAATATTATTAAAGAAATGCACTAAGTAACGTACAAGTATATTACCTGAATATCAAATTCAGTTGAATTTTTGGGTAACTTTCCTAGAAAAGTAAAGTTCGAGTTTCTTCTTCAGTCGGGTTGATAAATCGGAAAAACAGAGTTCTTCGAATATTCGCAAAAAGAAATGTCTTAATTTTCCAAACCGGTTTCTTCACATTGTGATCATCAGGGGTTTATATATTGTTGCATTGTTTATGTTTTTTCAACTGATAATAATTTACCTTTAACGGGAAAATCATTGTAGTTCTCACAAAGTGAAGACGGAAATGTCTTATCTCATCCAATTTAGTTTGCACGTAAAAAAAAAAAAAATAAATACCATCACATGCTCGAGTGCCTTGAAGTGGCCTGATGGCTTAGAGGTCTCATTCCTCTCTGCCATTCCATAGGGGAACCATTTCACAACTCTGATTTTTAGGCTTGAGACTAAACTAAACTCAGACCATTTTTTCTTCTGCTTGATTGATTTTTAGCCCACCTAGTCAAAGACCAGATGAGCTTATGTCATGGCCTGCTTTGATACAACGCAAAATATTACAATAATACATTGTAAGGTTTCTTTAGATAATTACAACCCCAATTCTGAAATAGTTGGGACAAAGTGTAAATTGTGAATAACATCAAAACGCAATGACTTTCAAATCACACCAGCCAGTATTTTATTCACAGTAGAACAGAGATAACATAGCAAATGTTGAAACTGAGAAATTTTAAAATTTTATCCACAAAATGAGCTCATTTCAAATTTGATGGATACTGCAGGTCTCAAAAAAGTTGGGACAGGGGCCTGTTTACCATGGTGTAGCATCCTCTCTTCTTTTTTAACACAGGGTGGAGGCGTCTGGGCATTGAGGAGACAAGTTTCTTGAGTTTAGCCATTGGAATTTGATCCCACTCTTGTTTAATACAGGCTTCCAGCTGCTGGAGAGTTTTGGGTCTCCTTTGACGGACTTTTCATTTAATTATGCACCAAATGTTCTCAATCGGTGAAAGATCAGGACTGCAGGCAGGCCAGTTCAGCACACTGACTCTTCTACTACCAAGCCATGCTGTTGTAATAGCTGCAGTATGTGGTTTTGCATTGTCCTGCTGAAATACACAAGGCCTTCCCTCGAATAGATGTCATGTGGAGGGGAGCATATTTTGCTCTAAAACCTTTATTTGCCTTTCAGCATTTATGGTGCTTTTTAAAACATGCAAGTGTCCCACACCATATGCACTAATGCATCCCCATACCATCAGAGATGCTGGTTTTTTAACTGAACGCTGATAACAGGAGGGGTGGTCTTTCTCCTCTTAGCCCGGAGGACATAACGCCCATGATTTCCAACAAGAATGTCAAATTTGGACTCGCCTGACCACAGGACACTTTGCCACTTTGCTACAGTCCATTTTAAATGAGCCTTGGCCCACAGAACATGGCGGCGCTTCTGGATCATGCTCAACAATTGCTTCCTTTTTGCATGATAGTTTTAGGTGGCATCTGTGGATGGCACGGCAGGCTGTGTTTACAGACAGTGGTTTCTTGAAGTATTCCTGGGCCCATTTAGTAATGTCAATGACAGAATCATGCCGGTGAGTGATGCAGTGGCGTCTGAGGGCCTGAAGATCACGGGCATCCAGTAAAGGTCTTCGGCCTTGTCCCTTACGCACAGAGATTTTTCCAGTTTCTCTGAATCTTTTCATGATGTTATGTACTGTCGATGATGAGACCTTCAAAGCCTTTGCAATTTGACGTTGAGGAACATTGTTTTTAAAGTATTCCACAATTTTTTTACGCAAGCCTTCACAGCCTGGAGAGCCTCTGGCCATCTTTACTTCTGAGAGACTCAGCCTCTCTAAGACATCCCTTTTATAGCCAATAATTTTACACACCTGATGCCTGTTCTTTCAGCTGATTCTCTAATATATTAATTGCTTTTTCAGCCTTTTTTTGCCTGTGTCCCAACTTTTTTGAGACCTGTTGCAGCCAGAAAATTTGAAATAAGCTCATTTTGTGGATAAAAATGTAAAATGTCTCAGTTTCATCATTTGAAATGTGATCTATGTTATATTATAAATAACATATTGGCTCATGTGATCTGAAAGTCATTGCATTTTGATTTTATTGACAATTTACACTTCATCCCAACTATTTCAGAATGGGGTTGTAGAAGAAGAATTAATGCATTTTACGTTATTGTTACATTTAGCATTATCAATGCAAAGCACAATGTAACAATTTTAATTTTGCAATCGATCTTGATAACCAACTTAAGAGCCATTCCATGAGAAAATGGCACTTTTTGAAGAAGTTGAGGAGTTCACCCCCCTGGAATTGAATGAAACTTGGCGCACAGATAGATATGGTAGTATCACGGAAAAAGCCACATTTTTAGGTCTGTATCTCACTTAGTCTACCGGTGGTGCCACTTGGAAGCCACTAAAGTGACTTAGTTTTGCTTTTGACACCACATTTTACATCAATTATTATGACTTAAGGGTCCACAGCACCAGATGTGTTATACTTTTATCATGACCTGTGACACTTCAAGTCCGGATAGACATCAGCACCACATCAGCGCCAAGCTGGGTAACTATGTTATTAAGCCGGAATTATTTGAGAAATCACAGTAAAAATTGAAAATGGAAATGGGAATAAAATAATATCTCAGACATATACCAATCAAGAATGCTGTATTGTGTGTTTACTCACTTCAAAACTATCATTTTAAGTCAATAGTACCTTGGTATCTTGCTGGGTTAGTGCAATGGATGGCCGGAAAGATGGTCGATGTTGATTTTCAGTGCATGTTTGCGGTATATTTTCTTTGGTAGTATCTACACTTTCAAGCTAGACGGACCCAAAGTTGGAGGAAAACTCAAAATGGACCATTTCATAGCAGATTGTGCCTATGTTTAGGTGGCATTATTTTTTTTACCCTGCAAGATAGAGATCTGAAATTCTCTGGATACATAGTCCCTTTGGGGTTCGTTACAGCATTAGTAAAATCTCAATGAGTAGTATTTTCAGCGCAGATGATATTCAACATCAAAAGTTGGAAAATTTCACCCCCAGGGGGCGCCGTAGGTTGGATGCAAATACTGACTATCCCCTGCAATGTGCCAAAGAAATTGTTTTTGAATTGCGATACACACAGCTAGTTTTCTCTGAAAATGAAGAGTTTAGCTTGGCACTATGCTGGGTGGATCGCTATCTGAGAAAAGGTGGCTCTCTAAAGAGCTAAACTTCTACTTACCTAATATTCCATATTCCCAGACATATAACACAATTCTGTCTTTTGACATATATTAAGAACATGCACAGTTGTGCATAAAAGTTGTAATCACTTTGGTTTAAAGCTGGGTTGGTTGTAAATTGGAAAAGAATGCTGGTTATGATTGTAGCATTGTGTCAACATGCAAGAATCTTACCAGTAGTCAGTACAGTGTACAATTTTGTGGTGTTGGTGCATTTTCAAAAAATCACAAATGTTCAGCATTTTTCCTTTGCTATTAGAATTAATGAGCCGGCTTCAGTGTTAATTCTAGGATTTCCTAAGGGCAGGGTGCTTGGGTCAGAAAAAGGGCACAGCAGTCGCGTCGGCAGTGGTTGTCCTGAAAAAAAAACATAGAGTTTGTAGCAAGCAAGCAGCAGCCTGCCAAGATAAGGGCAGTTCATTTGTAGTGGTAACTTGAATGCCCTCATTCCTAACACCAGCCCATGATGTCTAGCCTATGGGATGCCCGCTGGGTGGGAGGGTGGGGTTTCTTTTTCAGACTTCCAATTTTGGTGTGTACCAAGCCATGGGTGTTGACACAACTATTGTGCCATATAGGCTGTAGCTGGCCATTTAATTCAGAGACAGACAAGCTCACTATCAATGGGCCGTAAACGGCCCTGTAATGACCCAGGTTCTAGTAGGGCTTGCCTAGGGCTCAACTAGCTCCAAGGGCAACATTGTCCCGGATCGAACGAAGAAGGCCCTGGATAGCTGCCCAGGGCTAAAGCCAAGGAGCACCTCTGGCGCGCACCACCAGGTGCCGCCAACCCACAGTCCAATTCCAAAAATTGACTGGGGGATAGACTGGGGGACATGAAAAGCATAAAACAGTTTTAACTTTTGTACTAAACATTCTGTCTTCATGTACATGGTTGTGTGACTAAGATTCTTTTTCAAATTTCAAATCATGGACCGTTATTTTATATAAGTGTACGTATACTGTTGATGCATGATACTCCTCCTACATTAGTTGTTTTTTGGCATTTATTTATTTTTTTTTTTTTGGACTGGTCATGTTTTATAACTTGCTGTACATTTCTGACTGCGCTGTACCCGTACTTGGTAATAGTACATGTATTGTGTGTTTGTAACGCTCACAGTCACCACCAGTTTACAACCAATAGAGTTTTATACCAAAGGGATGACAAATTTTATGTATAACTGTGCATGTACTTCATATATTTCAAAAGACAGAACTTTGGTATGTCTGGGAATACGGAATATTAGGTCAGTAGAACATTAGCTCTTTAAAGCGCCACCTTTAATCAGAAAGCTATCTACCCAGCATAGTACCAAACCAAACTCTTCATTTCCTGAGATAACTAGCTGTGTGCATCGCAATTCAAAAAAAAAATTCTTTGGTACATTGCTGGGGATAGCCGGTACTTGTATCCAGCATACAGCGCCCCCTGGGGGTGAAATTTTCCGACTTTTGATGTTGAATATAATCTACACTGAAAATACTACCATTGAGATTTTACTAATGCTGTAATGTACCCCAAAGAGACTGTATATCCAGAGAATTTCAGATCTCTATCTTGCTGGGTAAACAATATAATGCCAGCTAAACACAGCTGCAATCTGCTATGAAATGGTCCGTTTTGAGTTTTCCTCCAACTTTGGCTCTGTTTAGCTTGAAAGTGTAGATACTACCAAAGAAATGCTTGGTATTCCTGAAAATAGAGTTCCAAAAGCACAACAAATGGCATTTACCACCACAGTACATATCTGGGTTACTGAGAAAATACACTGCAAACATGCACCAAAATCAACATCGACCATCTTTCCGGCCGTCCATTGCACTAACCCAGCAAGATACCAAGGTACTATTCACTGAAAATGATAGTCTTGTTGTGAGTAAACACATAATAAACTATTCTAGATTGGTATATATTTGGGATATTATTTTATTCCCATACCCATCTTCAAATTTTACTGTTATTTCTCAAATAATTCTGGCTCAATAACGTAGTTACCCAGCTTGGCGCTGATGTGGTGCTGATGTCTATCCAGGCTTGAAGTGTCACCGGTCATGATAAAAGAATAACATATTTGGTACTGTTTATCCTTAAGTCATGATCGTTGATGTAAAATGTAGTGTTGACAGGCAAACTAAGCCACTTTAATGGCTTCCAAGTGGCGCTACCGGCAGGCAAAGTGAGATACGGACCTAAAAAATTGGCTTTTTCCGTGAGACACCCGTATCTACCTATGTGCCAAGTTTCATTCAATTCCGGGGGGGTCAACTGCGCATCAAATGTCAATCTCTCTTGGAATGGCTCTTAAACTCATTTCACGTGCTAAAATACTTCTAGGAAGTTAATACGCTAATGGAAGCATTACATACACTATAGTCACATCTGTCTCGAATAAAAGAAGTTTTTTTTATCATGTGTTAGAAAAAAATGGAGAAGCAGGTTTTGCCACTGACTTCATGGCTTAAATCAAAATCAACATGAAGTTGTTTATTTCACAAGTTCGCATGAGTAAATATAATAAGATTTCAAATATTATATTTTGCGTTGTGACTCTAAACGCAAAGTAACAAATTTTTTATTTACTGTTACATTTTGCATTGCATTTTAACGCAGTTACATTTTGCGTTATTATTACATTGTGCATTGTATCAGGGCACGATGTCACCAGTGTCTGCACATCGCCAATCCAGATACGTTTAGTTATAGGAACTGGCTATTCGCCCCGCAGCGGGATGAATTAGGGGAAAGAGATCGGCTATCTGCCCCGCAGCGGGGCCGACAAGAGAAGCAGTTCTGCCATTCGCACCGCAGTTGGGCCAATAGAGATTTCATTTTATAATCCGCCCCAGTCTTTGAGCTTCCGCGCTGAAGAGCTGCGGGGTGAATAGCCTCTTCCTCAATTATAATGTCAGTGTTGTGCAAGGCGTGCAGTTTTGGACCACTGCATGGACCGTCGTACTTTTTAGCCTACCTCATAGCACATTATCTCATGGAAACAGGCCAAATTCTTTAATAAAATGAAAATCTGCCCCTATGTGTTATTTTATTTAGGCTACGGTTTAGATTGTGCCTGCAGATTGCATCCAGGTTCTGACTTAAGTGTCACTAGATGGCACTGTGCTTATAATAAACCGTCACTGTCGAGTCTTCTCAGGTCCACCATGGAGAGGCTTGATGCGAATTTTTAATTTATGTATTTTCAGTTCACGGGTTCAGCTCGTGATTGCCTTAACGGAACCTGTTCTGAGAGGGAGGTTTGGTGCAGTCTCAGCTCTCAGGTTTTCAGCGGGAAAGAAAGACAGACACGAGTGTAGTTGGCGCAGTTCTGGGGCCTCATTTATGAAAAAGGGTGTAAAAGTGCTGCTAAATTTTCACGTACGGCGAAAAGCCAAAAATTGCGTACACCCAAAATATTTACACCCTTTTCAGATCTATCAAACTGTGCGTCCGCACAGCTCTCCGCAATTTCCATTGATAAATCACACCGGACCCAAGAGAAGTGCGAACGTGAACACGCCTCATATCCCGCCCTCTACACGCCCAGACACAACCATATATGGCCAATGCAAATAAGCACCTGCATATAAAGTAGCCATGTGCGCTCTGGGGATTTGTGGAGTGACGTTAGTGGAAGATGGCGAAGCTTGGTTGTGGACACGCGGAAAGAAGCGAAACTTCTCAGAGAGTGAGATACACGTGCTTGTTAGTGAGGTGGAGGCGAGGAAAAAAGTCCTCTTCGGCAGGTATTCGCACTAATTCTGTATGATCGCTTCGTCTTGTGGTTTATTTAGGAACAAGAACATATAACTAAGAACACGTAGAAAATCACAACAGAAATGAACACATAATGTCGGACCAAACAATTTCTCTTCAGGAAATTAAAACAATCTCATCTAATCAGCCACAGCCCCGGCCTCGCCAACAAGCATAAAACCGCCGAGTGCTGCGGTCACAAGTCTTACAGATTCAATTATAAATAAATAAATAAATAAAAACCTTCTTGTCGAATCTTTTATCAAATGCAGGAGGTGTGTGTTTTGTTTCAGCTGCATAGAGGGACAAAAATTACAATGTCGTGTTTGATATACATGAATTTATTTCTGTCTCAACTTGTGGAAATCAAATGTACCAGAAATGAAATAGGAGGTTCTTGCAATACTGAAAACTAAACACAACTTTGCAAGACTGAAACTGAGAAACTCATAGGCTATATACACACATTCTTTAGCTCAACATGAGGGGTGAGAGAAGGGGGGTGGGGCGCGGCTGCACAACCGCTGCATCACCGCAGCTCGTGCCCTTAGTCTCCGTTGAAAACCCTCATGACGGGGAGGGGGCTGTGGGTCCGGGTCCACATGCTGGGGTGGAGGGAGGCCCGGCGGTATCGCAACCCCACGCCTCACTGCCACATTGTACAAGATGGCACAGAACCAGATGATCCTGCAGACCTTTTTCGGGTGGTAGAGGAACCTACCACCCGACGCATCCAGGCAGTGCCAACGGCCTTTTAGGAGCCCGATGGCGCACTCCATGAGGCAGCGCGCACGGGCATGGACCTCATTATACTGGGTTTCCTGGCCACTCTGTGGGTCCGAGATAGGAACTAACAGCCACTACCTCAGGAAGTAGCCACTATCACCTGTAAGTCACAACGATGGGGTGAGTATCAGCCTTGAATTGATGATTATAAGCAGTAGCTTTCAATGAATGAGTATACTGTGTAGCCTACATGCACTCACCAGGAAGCCAGCCGTCACGCGCAGCGCCTGCCCCCAGTATCGCCCCCGCACTGCTGTGCGTCAGGATGAATGAATCATGTGCAGAGCCAGGCCACCGTGCCACTACATTCGTTACGAGCATGTCGGCGTCACATATGATTTGGGTTTTGATCGTATGCACATTTTTGCGATTCACATATACGAATTCATTCACCGATGGTGCCCTAATCATGATGTGAGAGCAGTCAATGGCTCCAATTACATTAGGAAAATCGGACATTGCTGCGGCTTTGATTGTTCTTTTAAATAGGCTATAATCCGCGCTCCTCTCTCCCTCGCACACCGCAATTCTCTGACTCAGCAGCTGCGTCGCCAATTCCTCCTGTTCTTCAAAAAGGGCGTAAATCACGGTACGCCATGGTCAAAATGGGTGTAAATGTCCGCACTTTTTCCCATCAGGTTTAGGTTTGACAGATCCCAAATTTGGCGGAGAAAAGTGCATACGTACAAAACGGGGGAAAAAGGGTGTAAAAAAAGATGTATCCACAATGATAAATGAGGCCCCTGGGCTCATCTGACGGTATGAAAGAGTTGTGCGTGTTTCGTTGCGCCTTGCTCTCAGAACCCCATAGCTGGCTGGATGAAACTAGTTTCCATCTGTTTACTGTGGTTGTGGTGAAATCCTCACAAGTAGCAGGATGATGAGTTATCCACATTACCCAAAGAAAGAGCTGTGAGTCGCGATATAAGCTACTTGAAACTTACTTACCTCTTGGTGCAGGAATCAGTGCAACTCTACATGCAAGATGTCAGCTTGGATTTGAAGCTGGTTTGAACAGTATTTTTTGACACTTCTATCTGGTCTTTTTGTGGTTAAGGCTGGTCAAAACTGGTTAAGATGCTGGGGTAATCTGCCTGCTAAAGTGGTCGACTATGCCTATGGGATGCTTAGTCCTCGAACAGCCGGCCAGTGAGTCAAAATCAGCCAGAAATGTTGAAAACTAATCTGGCTATCTCGAAGCGTAATTCTCTTTCGAGAAACATCATGCCAATCATAAAGTTCCAGGGCTGGCACCAGCAACTGTCATTCCACAGATCATATCAGCCATCATGACTCACATCACATTTTAGAACTTAATATGGTGCTTTAATCCAAAATGATTTACTGTTGATTAGACAAAGCCATGATCCAGCCTCCCTAGAGCAATGTAAGGTAAAGGGCCTCGCATAGATCTTACTGCGGCTACACCAACCTGTCGCCTGCAGGCCACACCTAATACTACTTTCAACAAATGACCTGCAGTTTTTCATCATCACAAAACCACTTTATACTGGTTATCAGATGAGATTTTCAAACCGGAGGTGAAGTAATCACACTTGTGACCCACGGAAACATAACTGTTAAGCCCTACAGCCATCATTTAGGGCACCAAGGAGGAATCCTTTCTGCAGGAGGCCAGCAGCTTCCAATGATCGGGACATGTATTACAGCTGTAGGATAGTCAGTACACTTATCATACTTATCATATTTATGATATTTGGGTATGAAAACACATATGACTTCAGAAAAAGGATATTCCTGTGTGATTCAAAACCAGAGAAAAAGCTTCTGTGTATAATACGCATTGTATGCTGAAGGTGTGTTCTTGCCTCTCACCCATTGGATGCGATGATAGCTCCCGCCCCACTGCAGTCTTGACTAGGAAGGAAGACATGGTTAACCTGACAGAACCCAACGGACTGATGGCACACACGGCAAAAAAGTAAAATAGTAAAATAAAAAAGTCCCTCATCTGTGCGCTGATGTAGTGCAGCTTGTGGTTTAGTTATTTGGGAATGGTTTTAAAATGAAGGCAAGGCCCAACACCACCATTAACTGGCAGATGATGTGCTTGACAGGGTGATCTTTGGGTGAATGAGAGGCTTGTGTTCAAATCTCAATTCGGACTCGAAGCCAAATCTCTGACTTGTTACACTTGGACTCGTGATGGGACGTAAGTGCTCAGCATACCTATCAAACCCCCTGTGTTGCATTCTGTACACCTTACACATTTACTAATGACATCTTTTTCTGTATTCATATTGCTGAGGTACTGTAAAAGAAAAAAAATATTTGCTTTGATAGGTTTTCAAGAAAGAAGTCTGTGGAATTCAGTAGCCTGAACAGGTTCCTGCTTTGATATGAAGACAGCTGTTTAGGACAGTTATGTTTTCGTAAACAGGCATACAATTGGGCAATTGAAGACAAAAAGAGCACTTTTTTTTTTTTTTTTTTTTTTACCAGGAGGAAGTTACTGAAAATTAGCAGTTTACATTCTCTCAGCACAAAAGTGTAATTTTCTTCCTCTCTTGCACATCAGTTTCTAGAATGTGTGTGTATATCAGTCAGTTACAGCACCCACAGCAGTGGCGCGCAGAGAAGCTCCGAACCGCACCTTTTAACGCTTGATTGCTTTCAACCTGTTCCCATTTAAGACAGCCTGATTAACAATCAAACTATATACTGAATAATCAAAAGAAATGCATAAGCCTATAATGATTAAAAAAAATTTTAATAAAGAAGTGACAAAGGGATCAACAACAGGCTACATTTACAGGGTATGCACTGTATGAAATGTGGCATTGTAAGGGTGGCAATAATCCAAATAATTATTTAATCTAAAACTTTGTCTGAATTCCATCTCCCGTTTTAGCATTTTGTTCAGGGGTGTAATTTAGCACTTTACTCATTCAAAATCTTTTCAGTGTCTAAAAGAATACATTTTAAATGAGAAACATCTTAGCTGTATTGAACCCCTTGCAAAAATTGGTGCAAAATGGTGTCCCATATAAGCTTAGCTCTTTGAGCAACAAATTCAGAATGTCCATCCATCCATTTTCTTTCGCTTATCCAAGGCCGGGTCACGGGGGTAACGGACTAAGCAGAGAGGCCCAAGCGCTACCCTCCCCAGCCACTTCCTCCAACTCTACCTGGGGGATCCCAAGCTGTTCCCAGGCCAGTCGGGAAATAGAATCCCTCCAGCGTGTCCTGGGTCTGCCTCAGGGCCTCTGCCCAGTTGGACAAGCCTGGAAAACCTCTAAAGGGAGGCGTCCAGGCACCTCAACTGACTCCTCTCGAGGCGGAGGAGCAGCGGTTCTGCTCTGAGCCTCTCCCTGATGTCTGAGCCCCTCACCTTATACCTAAGGGTCGGGTCAGCCACCCTATGGAGATAGCTGACTTCGGCCGCTTGTATTCGCATTCTTATTCTTTCGGTCACGACCCCAAGCTCATGATCATAGGTGAGGGCTGGAACGTAGATCGACCAGTAAATCGTGAGCTTTGCTTTTGCACTCAGTTCTTTCTTCACCACAACAGCCTGGTACAATGCCTGCTTCACTGCAGACACTGCAGCGATCCGTCTGTCAATCTCACACTCCGTCCTACCCTCACTCGTGAACAAGACCCCGAGATACTTGAATTCCTCCACTTGGGGTAACAACTCACCCCCTACCTGAAGGGGACAATCCACCTTTCTCCTTCGTGAATCGCAACCTTATCCTGGTGGAGGAGTTTGTGTGCCCGTGGGATCTTGGGAGCTGTGTTGTCTGGAGCTTAGCTCCTGGTAGGGTTTCCCATGGCAAATTGGTCCCAGGTGAGGGGCCAGATGAAATGCGATTCATTAGTCACTGCTCCACTGTGCCAACTTGCCCATCAACAGTTATGAGAAACTTTTGCAGACTGCATTAGACACCACCCTGGCCCTTTAGTGTCCCCACTAAGAAAAAAGCACCGCAAAAGCAATGGTTTGCTCTACCAAACAGTTTCAGCATAACATTAAAGGACTGTAGCTCCACCCCTTTGAACCACAGACACTGCATGAAGGATTTATGCTGAAGTAATATCTGCCGCCATCGTTGTTTAGAAAGATCTTAACCTTACAGATAGTGTATATTTTTGTGTATTTGATAAGTATTTACCTATACACAACAATTACACAAGTAGGCTCCACAACCCAAATGCTCGGCTTAATCTCCAGCCGCTGATGGCTCAGTTATAAAAACAGGAGAATGTGCCATTCTGCTCCAAGACAGGGAGTACTTGGCATAAATGCTGCCCCTTGAGTACAATGTGATTTTGAGTTCCGCCAAATGCAGTCACTCAGGACCTTTAATTTAGTGATGTTATGTATTCATATTTATATTATCATACCTTAGAGCAGGTGTGTAATAATATTACACACCTTTCCTTCTGAGACAAAGGCAGTCAACAACAAAAGTGTTTAAAACAACAATCACACTCTCAGGGTCCAAAATAACCAATTGTTCATCGGCCTGGGGCCAGTAATAGTCAAACACTGGCAAGTAGACAGTCCAATCAGTGGCCTTATTGGGCCAGTCAGTCTCTTTTTTTTTTTTTTTGACTCCTGGCAATACAATAAAAATGTATGAATTTTGGCTTATGGACCAGTGGAAATGTACTTAAGGGCCAGTGTATCTGGGTCCTGTTTGCCAAGTCGTCCCGTTGGAGGTAATCTGTGAATCTGTGAATTGAACTGCGAATTTATTTTAAAATCAAATGTTTTATATTTACCGTAATCAGCCAATACTAAAAATAGTAAGTAAGTCAGTAAAGAAATAAATAAATCTTTAGCGTGAAATTAGGCTTTTATTACCAAAATGATGTCTCGAGATGTCGCTTGTTCTAAAATTGTTTTTAATCTCAGCCTCACTCAGTGTAGGGTAAGCGTTAAAGTGATCTAGTAAGATTTTGATTAATCGAGTTAACAGAATACATAAATATTAGGCTTCATGTAAACTTCAGACGGAGCTGGTTTCATTTTTCACTCCACTGAGAAGGTTTTCTCTTGTGCTTCCTCTGAGGACTGTGCCGCCGGGTAGTGTTTATTCTGTCATTTCCTCTGTCGCTTCCTTCGTGAGATGCAAGCCGCTTTCACACTGGACGCGAAACGAATTTTTCACAGGACAGATTACATTCAAAGTCAATGCAAAGACGAAAATAGAATGTCTTTGAATGTAATCTGTAGTGCGAAAAATTCGTTTCGCGTCCGGTGTGAAAACAGCTTCACAGTGGCGAGACTGAAGAATGTTTTCATGTGAACCGATATGGTTTGCTATTTATGTGTTGCTGTAAAACACGATGTTGATGAGCTAGTTGTTCCTCAGTGACTTCAATGAATAAAAATGAATAAACCAAATATTTGAAAGAATAAAAAGGAAGGTTGGCTTACGTTATGAGGTTGTAAACGGTTTGGTATTTATCTTTGATATTTGTACACTGTAATTCAAACTTTTTTCTATTTATTTTAATAACAAATGCATATGGACCTATTGTGTGCCTTAGTGATAATTGTTGAAAATGTCATATGACCATAAATGGAAAAACTACCATGCCTCAAATATTTAAACACTGAGTGGACATTTTAAGCAAATAATGGTTCATTTTGTTGGAGACAAGGTTTCCATAAAAAGCGCTGAAGCCTTGGTATGTGTTCTCAGTTCTATTACTGCTTGGAGAACTGCGACAGGGGTGTTCCCTCCTCCGGAACTGCTGCATAGCCACGTGGTCTGTGGCCTGTCTTCCTTTGGTCAAGACGGTCTTTTTTGATACGCAGGGGTATTCGTGATGGTTCGTTCGTTTGCATTGTCAGCAGCCAAGACCGCATGTTAGTGGGAGAAAACAAGTCGCTCAGAAAAATATTGTTTAGATTTTCTTCCGTAGAAACTAACAAATTGAATGAGAGACTAAGCAAGCAACATTGCAATGGAATTCTATTTAGAGAAGAAACCACTTTAAACTCCTTGCCAGTGAAAGTGCAGATCTAGACTCCGAAATATCCGCACTGATATTAATAGGCCTGTCAAAACTTGATGAAAAACAATTCAGTAAAGTTCATCTCATTTGCTTTTGCTCAGTTCTCACATGACAGTTCGTGTCGTCAAAATTCTTCTTCTTTGTTAATTGGCCACAACAGAAATCATTTTCATTTCTAGTTTGTTACCATTTACAAATTTTTTAGCACATTTAGGCAAATGACTTACCCCAATTGCCAACAAGTTGTACAATTATTGGTTGTATGCGTCTTTGTAATGAAATAGATAATGTTTCCTCTCAGTTGAATTTTAATTTTGTTACTTTTCAAAGTATGTAAAATTCTTTTATTGTGCAAGTCATCACATGCGGAATAGTCTATCTAATTGTCACTATCTACCCAGCCCAAATTTCATAAATTGCAATTTGTAGTCAGGTAAAACTCGAACTTCACTTAGGAACGGGGAATTTCTACCATCTTGTTTTAACCATTAGCATGTGCTGTCCAGTTAGCTTACAGGTGTAAGTCATGAGTATGGGTATTGCAAAATGCATTTATGGAGCTAGAGCACAACAGTTACAACAGTCTGTAAACACCGAGGAGACTGTTCAGATAAATATTGCACGGTGGTAACAGCCTGCCCACAGAGTAAGGATGTGTGGTGGCATAGCTAGAGGAAGACAGCAGAATAGAGGAAGATGCAGATGATAGCAAAGACGCAGACGTGTCCCAGTTGCAGTACAGACCACGCTGTGGGCCACGTAACCAACCATGGCCTTACAAAGGTAGTGGCTGATCACTGGGAGCCTCCAAAAGTAGGCTGTTCCATAGTGTCATCCAAACATTTTGCAGGGGTAACAGACATGCATTCCTTACTAGTCATTATAGCAATGCAGGTTAATTAACTGGTGAGTAGTTGGGATAAAACGTAAGGCTGAGTCCAAAGATGGGTGTGCTCTGAGTATGTACTCACTGAACAGGGTGTGTTCCGAGTAGGCACTCACTGAATGCGTTATAACGAAGACTGCTGTACTGAAAACAATACTAGGGTTGCTGTCGCAGCTGGTGCGATCCCAGATGGTCTCTACTTCCATACTGCAAATCTTCTTGCTATTCCAATTGCAGTAATGCCACAGTACAAATGATGTAATATTTGTGATATTCAATGTATAGGACCACATAACAACCCCATGGTGGAGGGCAGAAGAGCGTTCTATATGCCTAAGCAGGAACAGGAGATCTGCAACATAGTCACAAAGAGATTCAAACTGCAGTTTTGGAAGACAATGGCATCTTTGCAAAAACCAACCCCATCAGCCTGTCTACAGTAGAGTACAGAGGAGACATCAGGTGATGTGAAGCACCTCTACAAAGTACTATTTGAGAGGAACTGTTACAGTGAAGGAGCTGCAGTACCAGTATGTACATGTAAAGCATAGTTGTGCTGTACTCACATTATCGATATATTGCATAGTGCCAAGTCTTACCCTGTCATTACGGCCTATCCACTCACTGTTGTCGTAAAAGAGATCATGGAACATGAGTACTTTGTACATGGAGATAAATTAAATCCCTCACACTCTAGTGTGTATCAGTTAGGCTGGTTTCAATCTTACTAAAGGCAGGAGAGGTGGCAGGAACATCACAGGCCAGCAAGCCGCGGTGGGTGTGCTAAGCTAGTATGGTGTAGGAATATAAGGAAGTGTGCCATAATTTCAGAAAATGGTGCGAGGACACATATCCCCATCATTGGGACACACGAAAGGCAACACCTGCTGGCTTTCCTGTGCACCCAACATGGATCTCATCCCCAAGTTTGACAGGGCGTTGGTAGAAAATGGCTGGTCAATTTCTGTCATTGTCTGGGATACTGTCAGCTTCCATCACAGTGATGTCACCAGATGATGGTCTGGGCCGACCCAAGAATGATGCTGGAGCTCTTTCAGCCATTCTCTCCATTCTGGGATCCTATGGATGATTCTTTTCTGCACAGAGGTGGAATGCATATGTATAATATAATACTTAATACCTATATTGTGCATTTTAACATGTGACATATGATCACATGCGCATTACAATAAAAAAATACAAATTATGAGAAATAATCACTGTGCTAATTCTAAAATATACAAATATGTCAGTATATACTGTATATACTGTCTATACTATGTACAATACATAGAAATGATAATTTATACTCACCTATTGCATTCTTCTGAGTAAATAAAAGTATCTTGATGTAAGTACTCTAATAAACAAATTCCTTATAGGCCTCTTTAAAATAATGTGTTTTGAGGATGTTTTTGAACTCGCTAAAATTGTCCTCACTCCTGATGTGTTCTGGTAAATTGTTCCAAATTTTTGGAGCAGCAGCAGTAAATGATGTATCCCCAAGAGTACGCTTAAACTCGGCTGACTGATCTTGCAAAAGGATACCACGACTAGAGTGCAGGTTAAAACGTGAACACTGTTTAACAGTTATAAGTTTCTTTAAATACTCAGGAATGCATATGATAATTGACCACAAAATCAGATGTCTTTGCTTGCTGCAATGGATGTTAATTGAGATGACATAACCTCAGAAGCGTGCAGAGGATGGCTGTGGCATTCGACAGTCGTGCCCCCCACCCCCCCCGCCCCCCGTTGTATTGCAATGGAGAGCATTAAGTGTAAGGTTGATGAAAATCTGTTGCCAAGCAGCCAGGAGGGACAGCATTTCTTGTGTTTCAAAGTACTGTGACATTATTTTGTTACCATAGTATACTGCTGCATATTGTAGGTCTATGTTTAGATTCCGAAGCACATGTTTTTGGTATTGACACATGCTTTGTTCTGTGCAGAGCCGTGTACAGCAGGGAAGATAAGTATTGAACGCGCCAACATTTTTCTCAGTAAATATATTTCTGATGGGGTTATTGACATGAAATTTTCACCAGATGTCGGTAACAACCCAAGTAATCCACACATACAAATAAATCAAAACAAATAAGTCAATTTAAGGGTTGTGCTTCGTACGCCGTTCAGGTGCACGGAGGACAGGAAGTTGAGGACTGGACTCAGGTGCAAGGATGGACTTGGTTGTATTTATTATGCCCACTGTGCAGCAGAAGACACACGAAGCAATGCAAAACAAACAGGAATCGAGGTTCCTTAATATTAACACTAAATACAAACACTGTGCATAGACCGCAGTAACAGTGTATTACAAATAGAAAACAAACAGGAAGCAAGGTTCCTTAATATAAAGTGCTGGTAAAAACAGTAAACAGCACTAAGTTAGAGTTAGAGTACATATACAGGCAAAATGCAGGGATTACCTCTGTACAGGACTAGAAAAGCAACACAGGTATGCAGTTGCGAGACTTTGCAATGACTAAGTGCGAAGTTCGGTCTTAAATAGCACACTGTTACCACACAATGGAAATGAGAAACAGATGCAGGTAATGATTGCATGACGTGAGGAATGCAGTCCAGGTCTTCGTAGACCGGTGAGCTGGACGGCTGGTGACGTGGTCTTACATCCATAAATTAGTTACATGTAATAAAGTGGAATGACAAAGGGAAAAAGTATTGAACACGCTGACTGAAATTCATTTAATACTTAGTAGAAAAGCCTTTGTTGGTAATGACAGCTTCAAGATACCTCCTGTATGGAGAAACTAGTTGCATGCATTGCTCAGGTGTGATTTTGGCCCATTCTTCCACACAAACTGTCTTTAAATCTTGAAGGTTCCGGGGGTCTCTTCTATAAACTCTGATCTTCAGTTCTTTCGATAGATTTTCAGTTGGATTCAAGTCGTGCGATTGACTGGGCTATTCTAACAGCTTTATTTTCTTTCTCTGAAACCAATTGAGAGTTTCCTTGGCTGTGTGTTTGGGATCATTGTCTTACTGAAATGTCCACCCTCATTTCATCTTCAGCATCCTGGTAGATGGCAGCAGATTCTTATCAAGAATATCTCAATTAATTTCTCCATTCATCCTTCCTTCAATTATATGAAGTCTGCCAGTACCATATGCTGAAAAACAGCCCCACACCATGATGTTCTCACCTCCAGACTTCACTGTTGATATGGTGTTTTGGGGTTGATTTGCAGTGCCATTTGTCTCCCAAACATTGTGTGTGCTGTGACATCCAAAGAGTTCAATTTTGGTCTCACCTGACCAGACTATATTCTCCCAGTATTTCATAGGTTTGTCCAAATGTTGTGCAGCAAACTAAACGAGCTTCAACATGCTTTTTTTTCAGCAATGGAGAAATATGCGCTGTGAGCGTGCATAGAGGCCATGGTGGTTGAGTGCATTACTTAATGTTTTCTTTGAAACAACGGCATCTGCTAATTCCAGGTCCTTCTGAAGCTCTCCGTGAGTGGTCCTTGGCTCTTGGACAACTCTTCTGATTATTCTTTTGACTCTCTGTCAGAAATCTTGCAAGGAGCACCTGGCCGTGGCTGGTTTATGGTGAAATTATGTTCTTTCCCCTTCTGGATTATGGCCCCAATGGTGCTCACTGGAACATTCAGAAGTTTAGAAATACATCTGTAACCAATGCTATCAGTATGTTTTGCAACAATAAGGTTGCGAAAGTCTTGATAGAGCGTTTTGCTTTTCCCATCATGAAATGCTTCTTGTGTGACACCTTGGTAATGAGAAACCTTTTTAAAGGCCACTAAACCAGCTGATATTAATTTGCACTGATAGGGGGCAGGATTTCTTTCCAAATACTGACAGATTTCAGCTGGTTTCTAGGCTTTCCATGCCTTTTTGCACCTCCTTTTCTTCATATGTTTAATGCTTATTCCCAGTGGCGTCGCCAAGGGGGGACTAAGGGGGGCACATGCCCCCCCAAGGACATCTCATGCCCCCCCATTTAAGATATGTAAATAAAAAAATAAAGCGCATGTCACTCGCGCCTCCTTCACCAGTCAACAAAATGAGACACGATCCCCCGGTCAACAAAATAAATTGCGTGCCCCCTCATCAAACTGTTGTGCCCCTCTTGACCACCCCTAGAATAAAAAGTCTGGTGACACTACTGCTTATTCCCTGTGTCATTCCACTTTATTACTCATACCTTAATTTATGGACTTATTTGTTTGGATTTCGTTGTATGTTTGGATTACTTGGGTTCTCTTCGACATCTGGTGAAAATTTCATGTCAATAGCCCTATTAGAAATATTTTTACAGAGAAAAATGTTGAAGTGTTCAATACTTATCTTCCCCGCTATTTTTGGTTTCATTTTCTGCCCGCTGTATGATGAAAAAAAAATTTCTTCACATGACATACAAATTTAAACATTTTTCTGCTATGCAAAGTGGAATGTGAAACCTTGAACTCTTAAAATCAGCATCTGACAAGTACTCACTTTAATTCACAATAGCAGTCAGTTTCAGAATTATGACACTGGCACAATATCCATTCAGTGTCAGCAAAAACATGTAGGAAAAGACTTTAGAAATTAGGAGATGAGAAACACACTTCCACTGTCTACGGTCATTCTGAGAAATCATCTAAACATTTTGACCACCTTGGTTTTACACAATGTCAGTGGAACATGACATTTTGGTGGCAATGAATTCATTGACACAATGGCTTCATCTGATACAATGAACGGAAGTTTTTGGGGGCAGGTTAACTAAAGTGTTTTGCTGCACGTATAATTTGCTTTGGGAAATGCATTTTCAATGCTAATAATTTGTAAATGTTTCGAAAAATGTGTCAAAGAAATTTAGAAAAAAATAATAATAATATCGATTTCAGTAGACCTACAGTCCTTTCTCCATCCACAAGAGAGCGCTGATGGTGTACTGAGTGAGCATTTTACCTCTCCGCCAGGATCTGAGGATTCGCACCTGAGTAAGATTGTGCCCCCGTTCCTCTTCACGACTCGCCCCACATTGTTCGCCATTCCTCTCATGTATTCATCACTCCACTTTGTTTTTCTTCTTATTCGGCAATGAACGGTTCGGGTGTTTATTTACAATTCAGGACAAAATACGCTTGGGGTAATATAACGCAAAGATGTAGCCCTACTTTTGCTATTTGTTTTTAATTGGCAACAGACTGATAATAGTCCCGAATCTTAAAACAGATGCTCCTTCAAGTTCCTGCTGTTTTTTTCCGTCTGTTGTTTTGCAATAGGTATGGAATGTTCCAGTTTTTTTTCTCCATTACGGGAATTTAAATTTATTTCACAGCTTCCTGTTTTTCATCCTAAGCTATTTCATTAACAAGTCGGGATGTAATTTATATGCGAACAAATTGACTCATACTGAACCAAGGGACAAGCATTTCACACAAGTGGATAGCTCAAATAGACAAAATCACAGAATGACCACACGCAATAAGAATGCCTGCATTTAAAAACGTTGAACAATAGTAAACGTTAACTATGGTTTGAAGTGAAAGTACCTTCATCATTATGGAGCCCTAAAAGCTGTCCTGTTAAAATTTGGTGTCTGTCTCTGATGGTATGACCAGTACCGTATCATCTTGAACTAAAAAAATTTAAAAATCACAAGAACAGGTTCTCGGCCAGTTTTACCTTGGTCTATGTGGCCAATTTACTGTCAAACCAAATGTTTAAGTTCTAAACACTTTTTTTGAAACACCTTTTTAGACATGTCAGTGTTTAGATTCAGTTTAAAAGTGTAGGCTATGCAACAAATCTGAAAAACCGCGTTTGCGACATCCAATAAACATCAGTGTTTTGAATGAGAACATCCACTTACAAAAATAATCACCAGGCATTTAGCTTTTACACACTGGTGTTTAGAGTGTAAACATGTCACATGTTCCACAGTTTTACAGTGTATCCGTGCATGTTACATTGGCAAGAGCAATGGAAAAAGTACCAGAATACAGTCATACACTGAGTTTATTGGAATTTTCTGTTCTTAAGCTTCAAAACCACCACGTGAGAAAGAAATTGAGAAATACTGGTTCTATTATAACGGAGATTCGGAATTGCACATTGCGCAGAAAAGAGATGCGATCGATATACTTTTACTTATAAATAAATATTCCAAAGCGGCAGCATGATACATTTCAGTGCCGTGTGCAATAGCCGATCATAATTACTTCTACATTCCTAAGACAGATGTACCCAGAGCTGTCGCGGTAGCTTGATACCGAGCGTTAAATCAGGTTAATGTGGCTATTCTGCTTTACTTTCGCTACGCCACCGTGGGTTGTCAAATCATCGGCATAATGTGGGACAGACAGTTGTGCTCGGATAAGGAAACTGTACGCATGCACGCATCGGGTCAGTAAAGGTTGGCAAGTTCAGAAAAAGACCTTTCCCCTTCACAGAGTGGAGGAGTGCGAGACTTCTTCGATAGGTCGCTGACTTGAGTTGCTAGGATTCACGCCAACTAGCTTTCAAATTCAACAGGAAGAGAAGAAAATTGAAGGCATTGCCAAATAAGGACGGCGGTAACATGCCCGACGTTTAAATAATCTGTATTCCAGGAATCGCATTTCACGTTTCAACCCACCAAGAAACAGTTTCCCGCAAAGTTGCAAGTTTGGATTCTTTATTCCGAGTGGAGAGTCGAGAAGATTGTTGACGCCACTCGCGGCTCGATTGAAGCGCTCAATTACGTGCCGATCAGGTAAGGGGATGTGAACTTTATACATGGTGTGATCTCTACCTTGACATGCACGCTTGTGAATATCTAAAGTATTTATCAGCGCTGTAGGTGCTAAGACATTAAATATTTGAAAATAAGAAAAACATTTTTGTTCATAATAAATGATGTGTGCGAAAGGTTTTGAACTCATAATTGGTCATTGTAAATGAATGATATCCTTACTGAAATCTCGCATTAGATTTTAATGAGAGATGATTCAACTGAGTGGTTATTCAACTGTCGTAACCTACATATCGTCGTACCACTGCCTGGACGATTGGAAAACCGCGACGATTGAAGTTTATTTTCTTTCTGTTTCAAAGTTGCGGCAAACAGCCCGGCTAAGCACGCTTGCGGGGCGATCATTTTCATTGTTGTCACCGCACCCTGTATTTCCCAACTTATTCGCAGGTTTTCAAGTCACATCGAATACCCTCAGTTCTATTCGATTAATGTGCGATTAATGCTAATGTTCGCGACAGCGAAATATTGCCATGTTAAGTTCCATTATTTAAACCTGTTCAATGTTTCAGAGATGACAAAACATCTCGTCTGTCTCCTCGCGTCGGAATGAAGAATTCACACTTTATGACTGCATTAATTTGATGCTTTCTGCACTGGACAATTACCTTGGAGAATGTTGCGTCACAGAGTGTTCATATTTGAAATTATTTAAAATGTTTATATAAATTACCAGCAGTCTGCCTGCACTTTTTCAGGTTAGGTCTTCACAAGGTGCAAAATTCCTCACAGACCGAGCCACTTCCTGGAATATGCTTTTGAAACCATTTGTGACATATTGTCCTGGCTCAGATCTGTGTTCGTCTCTTTTATCTGTTCATGACGAAGTATTGTTGTACATCTGATGCGAATGCGCAGCTCTGCTATTGTGGCACTACGGCACAGTGAGCGAGATATCTCGCGTGTCACACTGGCACCAGCATGTCACCCTCTCTGGATATGTGCAGTTTGGCTGTCCGTATTCCGTACATAGTACCACATCGGGGAATATCATTTATTCTCTAATTTTAACGAGTAATTTATTTGGCCATACAAATGAGAGACATTGTGCAGCTCCATAGAATCGCGTGCTTGTTTAACACAGCATGTACCATAGATACATAGCTACTTGATACAACATGCTACTCTTCAGTTTGGTTCATAGTGTAGTGGCCTATATGCAACATTAACAGTATCATACTACATAGTCACATGGCCACCAGGCTGTTTAGATCTCCTGAGTCTGAAGGAATATTACCAATGACCGTGTTGCATTTATGGTATACATTATGAGTGCATCCTGCAAAATTTGGCCAGTGTAGTCTGTCCATGTCCATGAATCCATGTGTCTGGCATCCTGATACATTTCATATTGGTTGCATACAGTCTAATACTTGCTACTTTTAGCCCCAGTCAGTAGCTACTCAAGTAAGAAGTGCTAGGTGATTATGGACATGGTGATTTTCCATCTCCATTAACTGGCCATAAAATAGCTGTTGGGCAGTCTGTAAAAATGAAACTTCGGTCAACTAAAAAACCTTTCAAAATTCTTATTCAAAAGTGGTCACAATTGCCTCAACTGAGAATTGACTAGAATTACCCGCTTTGATTTGTTAAATACTTTCTCTATACCTCCTCAAGAGGAGTTTTGGTTTTTTTTTTTTGGTGCAGGATTGGTTTTTTTTTTAAAAGCATGATGGTTGAGGCCATTTGTTATTTATGTACCCTAGAGGAAAAATCTCCTCTGCTAATATCCCTCTTATTGCTTATTTAGTCTACGGTTTTTATTCCGGAAACTTTCAACAGCCTCACGTCCACCTAAATGAGCAGGTGATACAAATCAGTCATGAGGCTGGGGAGCCAATAGCGATTAGACACAGAGGAGCTGGCAGTCCGCAGTGGTCACAGTGCGCATTCCTCCAGCTGTGTTCTGGCACTCGGCTGCAGGACTGGCTCTGCTGCTCTCACAGAGTGGCCCTGAACGAGGCTGAACCTCTCCTCAGTGCATTTATGTGCTGGGTGGGCTTAGCCCTCAAGTGCAAATTCAGGAAGATGTCTGAAAGCAGAGGAAATCATGCTCTGGTTGCTATTATTTTTGTACTTTAGACATATGCCTGCTTGTACAGGTGTTCATTCTGCTGGTATCATACCGGGAAATTGTATAAGATGTTGCGTAGATGCTTTATATGCCTAAAAAGGCATGAATTAGCTGCAAAATTAGGTGTTTTGGCATTATTTATTAGCTAAAAACATAACATTTGTTTTCTCACAAGGCTAAAATTTTGTTTAGAATAGGCTAATCAAGTGGCAGGAACAGAAACCTTATCTTATTCCTGCCATTGTGCTCTGTGGGCTCCGCTCCAGACGCTGAGTAGCGCTAAGCCTTCCATCTCCCTGTCACGTCCTCGCTGTTATTGTGTGCAGTGCACAGCTGAAGAGCATCTCAGGGTGACTCAGATGGCTGTTGGTAAATAAACTTCCCCCATAGGCTCTGCCAGTAATGTGCTTACATACCAAATAGTGCAGTAGTGACCATCCTCATTCCTGTTGATCTACCGTCCTGTAAATTTTCAGTCTCAAAACTATCTACGCGCACACTATTCAACAACAAGAGCAATGGTAACCAACCTTGTTCATAGAGATATATCATCCTGTACATTTTCGCTCCAGTTCTAACAAAACACACCCGTTCAAAACATACAGCAGTGGTAACAAACCATTTTCCTGGAGATGTACCATTCTGAAGATTTTCACTCCAATCCAAATAAACTCATTTATCAGCCAGAGTTCTACACTCAGCAGCTGTATCAAGTTTGGAGAGTGGGGGGATGTACATGTGGCATGTGGTGCGTTGAGGTGGAAGATCCTGGTTCAGAAAGTGAAATTCCCCTCCAAACTATGACAATCCTTAAGTAAAAGGGAAATTCGGGTATTTGAGCCTGGGCCCTATTTTCCCATCTATTTGTGTCCAAATGATTTATATGGACAATTTTTTTTTTTTTTTTAAACTGGTGCAATATATAGTGATATATGGTAATGGAAAAAATGAAAAGAAAATCTCTGCAGTGTAATCTAGCGGGGCATTTGTCCGCGTCAGTGTCCACTAAAAGTCTAGTCTTTGAAAGCTTCAAATGCAAAGTGTGGCGTGTCATTTTGTTGCCACAATT
This sequence comes from Gymnothorax javanicus, assembly GCA_029692085.1. Lineage (NCBI taxonomy): Eukaryota > Metazoa > Chordata > Actinopteri > Anguilliformes > Muraenidae > Gymnothorax > Gymnothorax javanicus. The sequence goes on from CM056205.1 coordinate 47,592,128, forward strand.
TGAACATGTGCAAACATGAACCATTGCTTATTTATTAAAATCTTTTAGAAAATGCTTAGCTACTCTCTCTGCACCCCAACTCTACTACACTCTTCCCTGGTCAGCTCTCTAACTGTAAGTCATGTTTACAGTGTTGTCTTCCTGCAGCAAGTCACCTCCTGCTAGATTTCAGAACAATACTTCCTCTTGGGAAACACTTCTTGTACATGTTAGACCAGGGTGCTCACTCTTATGCTGGATGAGCCAGTGTGGGTGGAGGTTGTCATGCCAACCATGCATTTACATGCCTGATTCTACTAATGAAGGCCTTCAGCAAAGACTCCAGGGTTTGATTGGTAGAATCAGGTGTGTAACTTATTGCTTTGAATGAAAAGCTGCATCCACACTGGCTCATTCTGGATAGGAGTGAGTACCTGTGTTAGACATGTGCTGTCAGGCGCTTATAATAACAATCTGAGCCTTTCAGTGGTGCAAATACACACTTTTAGCAGACATACTTTAACGTGGACAAAAGCACAGTTGGATTATATTGCAGCTATTTTGCGAATGCTGATTTATTGCATTCTTGTTCAATATTGGACCAACTGAAAAATGTTTTTTGTCTTTATTAATCCTTTAGACACAAACAGAAGGGATAGTGGGGCTCAAGGTCAAAAATACCAGAATTATCCATAAATTTTGCAAGTAGCGAACAAGTCATCTGGATAAATTCAGAAGTGGTAGAAAAACATGGCAGGACTTGAACTTTTTCACCCCTTGATTTTCTGCCTCTGTTGGTGAAGATTGGCACTCGCTGAGATGAAAATAGAGGAAGTACAAAAGATGTATTAACCCTTTCAGCACCGCGGGCAACTATAGTTGCCCAATGATGTAAGATATCAAAGTCAGATGCTGTTAAAAACCTATCATGTGGCAACTTGTTTAGAAGGGGAGCTCTTTTAAACAAGTTGCCACATGATAGGTTTTCGACAGCTCAGGATAATTACATTCTTAATTCCTTGAAAATGTATTCGGCGCTCAAAGGGTTAAACGTGATTAGTCTCGACCTGTTTTTAATCGTGTCCCTTAATTTTCAGTACGTTAACTTCGGAAACACTCAACACAATCAGGTGTACCCAGTTCTAAGACGAGAAATAAAATGCTCTATTTGTAAGCAAAATCAGTGCTATTAAAAATTGTGGATACAACTTGCTTATCTTAGTTTACTTTATTTAAATTTCAACGATCATGAATCTGCCATGAGGCCCACTGGCAGTGTAGTGTAATGCTTTTGGTGTTTGTACCTCAGAGGTGAGGCAGCTACTGTTCCCTTGAGTAAAGTACTTTTTGCCTGTGGCCTCTGAAATATTTTCTTTCATAAATGAACTGCAAGTTTCAGCAAAGATGTGCTCTTGGAAGTCAAGTTGGGCATTCAGAATCCTCAAATTACATTGCTTTATATGACTCAAACCTGTCTCAATTTACTTTGATTAACAATCATACAATTGATTCACTCAATAACAAAAACTGAACTGTTGATTGATTGGCTGATTTATATTTAGATATAATTTTTGTTTGATTGCGTTTCTAAGCCTTGAAGCATTTTGACATGAAACATGAAGGTCAAAAGCTCATCAAACTGCATATAGTATGTGTGTAGATTGCAGTTGTTTGTTTGATATGCTGTGAGTAAAGCCTTTTTGCGCCAATTTCAAAATATGTTCTGTGTTTCTTTGACAAGATATTTACCCATTTTAATTGGATGCTGTTTAACACGTGTTACTAAATCAAGAGCCGTCTTATAGTAACTCCTTGATTGATTTTTTTTTGTAATTGATTGTTCAGATTATTGTCACCCTTTCAATCTCATATTGTAGCCTAGTTATCTTTTCCACTATCATTTCTAAATCATTATTTACTTATTGATCTTTATTCTCTGGTGAACACATTGCTTGATTGCAAATCCAGGAAAGTACAGTACAAAGCAACTGACTCAGAGTAATCCTGTGCTGGAAGGTGAAGTTAGAGCTTATCCTGATGGTTCATCTATGGTTTCAGAAAAAGAGGCCTTCTGCAGTGTGTGGCTCTGTGGACATGGATTAGAGGGATTTACCATCCTGTTCCTGGAGATGTACCATCCTCAAAGTTTTCATTTCAGCGCTGATTCAGCAAACATAACTCCGCTAATTAGGAGCTAAACTAGACCTTTCCCTGCTGAATGAGGTTGAAAATTCCGGGGTTGTAAAGTAAAAGTCCTGCCATGTTTTTCTGTCTCTCTTGAACATAGACTGTATAAAAAGATGGACGAAGCTACCGTGACGTCACCCACTGGTTTCAGCATATACCATAAAGGAAGCCTCGATTTTGGCAATTTGAATTGCGCCATTTTGTCATTTTGAAACCGGATGTGATTTCTATTGGATGAGAGCGTGAATTGAAGATCCGGGGAGGAACGTGGCTCTGGATCTGACCGTATCGGACGAGGACCAGAGGATAGTCACGCCCCAAAAGCATACTCTGGCTTTATCCTTTATTCTACTCTATACTGGACCATAATTTACAAAAATGAACATCATGATATATCGAAGGAGACTTGAAACTTGCTATAGCTACCATAAAATAATGTGAAAAATCATTATTTAAATGAAAAATCAGGGGGGAAAGTAGGGTCATTTTCTCATAGACTTCTATAGCATTGAACTTCTGTCTGCAACCACCGACGTTGCCATCTGCTGGCCATTAAATAGAATGCCATTCTACGGTACTTCCGCATGGGCTTCTTTTTTCAGATCAGGGTGCTGCGTCCATCTTTTTATACAGTCTATGCTCTTGAAACATTGGGGAGGACTTTTACTTTGTGAACTGGGATTTTCCATTTGCAGTGATTTATTGGGGTAAGAGTTAAATACCTGTAGGACGATGGTCTCCAGGAACAGAGTTGGTTACCACTACATTGTGGGAGCTGCTAAGCATGTACATAATTTTGTCAGCTCATTGGGGACACGTATACTAGCATGGATCACTACTTCCTTTACACTCTTTGCAAAGGATATGGAAAAAAAAAAAACTCTGGCCAAATTAGTGACTGAAGTAATTTGACAGAATTATGGGATCATTAGAATACTGTTGTCGGCAAGAGTGCAGCGGTGGTAGCCTGCCGGTACCTGGCAAAGCACCTTATAAAGTATGTTCACCTGGAAACTAATGCTACTAACTTCTGATGTTCCATTACCGTTGTGTATTTATTATGCACAGAGGAGCAATATTGCGCTTCATTCCAGACAGCGCTTGGTGTCTATAATTTCAGATGAAGTTCTTGGCTTTTGTGGAATTTTCTGGAGAGGACATTTGAGGTCGTAGTGAAATGTGTGGAAAAATACTTGGGACGTTCTTTGGGTCCACTGTCAGAACCATCTGATTTATACTTTATCATGCGCACTGATGAGTGATATTTTGCATTTTTTATTTAAAAAATGTTGGAAACCATTTGGCCGAAATTTGGAAACGTGCTAAAAAATGTCTGGTTTCCATTTCACTTGTCTCTGCCTTGATTGATGCAGATATCAGATTGGAGACTCCGGCCAAACTGCAGTAGCAGTGCTGATGTTATTGACACTAAATCGGGAGTGATGACCTGCAGAAGAGAACGCTCCGTCACATAACTGTCCAAGGCTCTGGGTTCATTCCAACTGCTTATTTTCACGGCTCACATACCTTCCTCATGTTCTTTTCTCTCTCCGTTGCTTTACCTGGTGGTTGATGTGAGATGGAGATGTGTGCCGTGAGGTTTGTTTGGCTAATTCACTGGTACTAAGCATGGGGAAGTGCATTGCAAAAGCAGGTTATCGTAGCAGGTGAACATGGCTGGTTTCCATGGCAACAAACGCCAATGACAACCGTCAATTTGTCTTCTTTGCCTTTAGCCAGGGTCAGTTTTGACTGCAGTTGACTGAAAACACGTTGGACTAATAAATGCTTTCTGCAAGTGGGGTTCAATCTTACCTTGGACTCGGCAAGTGTCTGTAACTTAAACACGAGGAAGCGATGCAGTGACGGAAGAGTCTAGGCATCAGGCAGCATTGGACTAAAGTAAGGTCCCTGCTCCTTCATGCGTCAGTTTAACGCCATATCAGTTATGGACATGGTGGAAGTGGAGAGGTTTATTCACAGGTGAATCATTTGCACATCATGCATCTCCAAATAAAAAAAAAGTTTGTCTCAATCAACTTTCAGGTCAACTAATGAGGAAGCAGACAAGGATGCGTAAAACAAGTGATTGTAGTGAAGGCTTTGTTTTTGTGGCCTTGCTTCTGTTCTCTTGTCAGCCTCTAGTCTAGAAGTCGGCAAACAATGTCCAACCAGGAGACAAAAGTTTGATAAAGAATTTCCCCTTAAGTTGGCTGAAAAAAAAACAGACCGAATCTTGGTAATACATCAGACATACTTCAAAAAGTCTAACCTCTCGTGTAGATCAGTGAGAATAAGAAGTACTTGATATTATTCAGATCTTGTTTTACTCAACATTTAGACAGTTAATAGTTAGAGCTTAGCTAGAGCCTTCATATATTAGAGTCCAGATGCCGCTGCCAAAGAAGCCAAATAGATGGTTTTTTTGTTACTAATAATGTGAGCAGGTAATGACTGAATGTCTATGTTTTTTTTCTCCAAAAGCTAGTCAGTTCCTGGAGTCGATCTTTTTATTTTTAAGTGGATGGGTTTAGGGTTGCACAGTGAATTCCATTTAGCTGGAAGAGTCTTAACACCCGTCACAGTGGATGCTTCACATTTTTTAACTATTGACATCAAGGAATACGGCATTTTATCTGATTGCTCCGAAAGGTCATGACATTTGTGACGAGGTAAGGGAAAGGTATACGGTTTGAGCAAGTTTGAATGAATGTGTGTGCATTTTAGTATCCATGTGTGGGTTAAGTGTGTGCGTGTGTGAGAGTGATGCATCTTCATAGAATGGCTCAGAGGTTATTAACCTGTGATTGGATCACCCTGTTATCTGACAGACCAGTCAGTGATGTCACTGTCAGGCATTCCTGATATGGTAAATGACCCCCCGGCCATGTGAACTTTTCACTAAAACAAATGCGACACATTTACCCAGTGTCAGAGAAACGGCTGATAACTGAAACTCACTCTTTCCCCTCTACATTCCTGAGAAGTCAGTCCCTGGGAATTGAAATAAGCAACTGCTGTTGGAAATCCAGAATGCTGGGATGAAACTGCACCTGTTATGATTATTATTTTTTTTTTTGAAAATTGCTTGATTACTTGCATATGATAACTGAATGAACATCTGCTGTACTAGCGTTTTGAAATATTTATAATTGTTTTCTTTGAAATGCAGAATGAAAATGTGGAGCAAAATATGTCAATATGTCTTAATAGCCATTACAGATGTGACGTGTGGTATTTAGTTCTAATGGCCATTTGTCATTTGGCTTTGCATTCTGATGCACTGCAGATGGGTCAGTTCTTAAAGAGACGGCTGCACCATTAACTCTGTCCATGTTCTTCTCCTTCCTCCTCTTGTTCCTCTTCATCGGCTTCTTTCTCTTTGCCTGCATATCCGACGGAAGGTTCATGAAATTTGTTTACCCGTGCTGTGATTTTTTTTTTTTCTCCGCCAAATCTCTGGTCTATTCCATGACATGTTCCGGCATCAGCTGGCTCTGAAGTTGGCCTGACATGAAACCATTTCAACCAGCTGGGAGGCGAGCAAGTTTTGGAAAATATCAGCGTGCTCTGTGACGGGCGTACCAGTAGGCTCCGTTATCTGAGTGTTCCCAGAATTACAAAAAAAATATATAAATAAATTAATTAAACAAAAGCATGGTCTGTCTGTGGACTGTTGATAATGAAAGCCTGTTACTATTCATGCTATAAACAGCAACATGATGGCGTGTACATTCCCATAATGGATAAAAAGGTAATAGTTTTGAAATGAAGTGTATTCCTCTATAAAAGGCACTCCTGGTACACATCTTTTTTTTTTTTTTTTTTTAGCGAGAAATGACCGTGTCTCTCCTGCTGTCCTCCCAGTGTTATCCTGCTCAATGGAGAGAAGCACTGGCTCAAATGGCTTCTATTTCTATTTGTCTTTTCAGTAGGTCAAATTATTCCCTGTTTTCCTGTGCAATTTCATGATCCTGATAGTGCTTTATGTATTAATCTATTGTACCTGTCTACAATACCATGTAGAATATTGCTTTCCTGTTGCCACATCCAATGTGAAGCACGGAGGAGTGCGCAAGATGATGCCTTGTGTTTTACACTGCTCATTTTTCACGCAAGCGTCAGTGATCTGAGTTTTCAGACGTAAACTGGGCAAATCTTGATGTCACTTCTAGTGGAGAAAAAGGGCAACAATGCAAACATTTAACAAGGAAAACGCCTCCAATAAAATGTCAATGAAGATTCAGATTGGGCTGTGCAGTTTTTTGCCCTGAAACTGAAGCAGCTTCAATTTCAAAGCAGCAAAGTCTGCATGTTGGCCTCAGTTTATAAGACATGTGCTTGATCATGTTCTAATGGAAAAATGAGTGCATCTTGAAGACCACTGCATGTGAGCAATGCCTTGGAAATTGTGAAAAGATGGTTCGCAGCCATTTTGTACCAGCCAGAAGAAGAGAAGCTTTCAGCTTTGTGCTTTATGGTGTCTTTGCGCTAATAGCATTAATCGTCAAAGGCAGTGAGAGTGTGCATTTCCTGTCAGCGCTTGGTGTTATAAAAGGGTTCCTGTTTTAGTCATGGTTGTCCTGTGAGTAACGGGAACGCCACAGTGAACTTATTGGCCACATACTCCACTCTAATTAATGTACTAAACATTGGTTCACGTTCCTTTCTTCCAATTTAGCAACAGAGACTCTGGGCTTCTCTTCAGTTTGGGACATTAGAGGACTATAAATTAAGAACAGAATTTTTAAAAATTTATAACAGGTGTTCTTAATACACTCACCGTAAAAAGACCAGACAAAAGTATGGACTCAGTTCCAACTTTCCAAAGTGTGATGCTATCACTCGACAAACATACCATTTTCAATATGCGTAGTTCGTATGGACTGATATTTCACACCATTTGGGATATAAATAGACATATCTTGTGTACAATATATGAGATATGAAGGTTCATGTGGTTTTTATCATGTTGAGAAATGAACGTGCACATAAATGCACATAACCGCTGTACATTACTCCTGCATTTGGCTGCAGAATAAGTTCCCTGTGGGTAAGACTGCATTTTTACAGGTATAGAGGAGAAAAGCATTTATGTTGAGCATCTAAGCCAACTTAATCCAGCTGTGACAGTGAAAACAAAGGCACGGTGCCAAAGTAGCTTACAACAGGTCAACCGATGTTAATTCTCCTTCTTGCATTCAAAAGTGCCCAGCCCTCATTGGCTCAGGTTACAGTATAATTAAAACACCCTCAAGGATTTGCGGATGGACCACAAACAAAGCGATGTGTGTATTTACACCTTATAGTACTCTAAAGTTGCAGAAGAAACTGAATGAATAGCTGTATAAATTGTCCCTCTAGAATAAACTATTGAGAATTGAATGTTGTAGAGTCTCATCAGATGCTAGATGTACATCTTCGCCACTCTAGTTGGGATAAGGTCTTTTTTTTATCAATTGTTTGAGAATCAGGAGAAAGTTTATTTTGAAAAGTCTTATGAGTGTTGAAGAGCTCCGAGGTGTGAACTGAATGGGGAAGACAGGCGTGAAGAGGCGAGCGGATTACACTACCAGCGTGGTGCTGAGGTTCGGCTCCACTGGCCCCTTTTATCTTGGGGTTGCTCACATGATTGAGCGTGACCACGATCAATCCCTGAGGTTTGTGAGTCAGAGTGGAGGGAGAGCTGAGTCTTTGTCGGAAGGCTTCTTACCCAGGTGGATGCGTCAGTGCAGTGGTTAAGAGTGCTTGACTTGGGATTGAAAGGTCCTGAGTTTGAGTCATTAATACAGCCTTTATGGTGTGTTCTTGGGCAAAAACACTTTACTCCTACAGTGCATCACTCCACCCAGGTATACAATTGGGTACCAGCAAATGGTTGGGGAAACCTGACTAAGAGCTGGGGGGCAACCTGACATGGACTAGCATCCCGTCCAAAGGGAGTAGCAGTACTCCTAGTCGCTGCGTGCTGTGGAAACCGGGGTGAAGCACTGACCTGATGAGCCACTTGGCTTGGGAAACACTTTGCCTTATTTTGCTTTTTTATCCCCCCGGCATAAAATGCGGGGGGATATAGGAATCGCCTCGTCCATCTGTCCGTCCGTCCGTCCGTCCGTCCGTAATCATTCTGTTTCCGGAGCAGAACTCGGAAACTATGCAAGATGTCAGCACCAAACTTGGTACATGTATTCTGTGTATAGTCTAGATGTGCCTTTTGCTACTTTGGAAATTTCGAGATTCCTATTTTTGTCGTTGCCTTGGAAACAAATCTGGACTTAGTGAAAATTACACTGTGTTCGTTTCCTGAGCAGAACTGAATGGATCTGGACTTAGTGCACATCAGGCCTAGTTCGTTTCCGGAGCAGATCTCAAAAACCGTTCAATATATCCTTCTGAAACTCTGCATGTGTATTACTCACATACTGAAGTGGTGCCTTTTGATATTTTCATATTTCTGAAAATCCTCTTTTTTCTGTTTCCATGGAAACCAGTTGCATTTGGACTCTGTACAGAGATAGGTTCGTCTCTGGAGCACAACTTAAAAACCATTCATTATATCTTTCTGAAACTTTGCATGTGTATTACCCACATACTGAAGTGGTGCCTTTTCATATTTTCAGATTTCTGAAAAAAAAATTTTTTTTTCGTTTCCATGGAAACGAGTTGGATTTGGACTCTGTACAGAGATCGGTTCGTTTCCGGAGCACAACTCAAAAACCGTTCATTATATCTTTCTGAAACTTTGCATGTGTATTACCCACATACTGAAGTGGTGCCTTTTCATATTTTCAGATTTCTGAAAAAAAAATTTTTTTTTCGTTTCCATGGAAATGAGTTGGATTTGGACTCTGTACAGAGAGGGGTTCGTTTCCGGAGCAGAACTCAAAAACTGTTCATTATATCTTTCTGAAACTTTGTATGTGCATTACCCAAGCACTGAAGTGGTGCCTCTTCATATTTTCACATTTCTGAAATTATTTTTTTTTCCTTTCCATGGAAGCATGTCAACATGTGGTTCATAGTCTTTGGTAGATGTTGCCAGTACATACTTCCAGATAATTCCAGAGGAAAATCACCTCAACATTCTTGTTTGAATTTCTTTGAAGGTGTAGGATTGACATGACTTTCGCAAATAATCAGGGGCCGGGGGGATATGTCATCTTCTGATGACTCTTGTTACCCTGAGCTGCTATATACCTGGCTGGGGTCTAAAGATGGGGTGGCAAAGTAGCCTTGCGGTATACTGCTTGACTGGTAACTGTAGAGCTGTTGGTTCAAGCTCTCAGAGGCGCTTGTGATTCTGACTTGATGCAGAGCAACAAAGTTTAGAAGAACTCTGTCATTGGACCCTTTTTTAAGAGCATTAACCCCTGCTTCTCCTTATTGGTCCCACCTTGCAACTGTTCAGTCTTGAATTTCTCCCACTGCATTCTTGAACAAGAGAAGCACTTACTCAATGGAACATCCCGGGTTTAAAAAAGTCTACACTAAAGTGCGTTCTTAGAACACAGGTCAGCTACTATGTAAGGTAAATTTTCAGTATGGTCTCTACTGCTGGATGAGGTGTGATGGATGGGATGTGGCACTGCAGTGATCATGCCCTGTGTGCTGATGCAGGTGGTCATGAGAGAGAGACTAAACTATAAGGAGAAAGGATAACATGTGAAATGTTCCTTCAGTTAAAAGTTCAAACCTTATGTTAATGGAGGACATGTATAAGATTCTCTCATATACTATGAGCTATCTTTTCTGCATAATACCTTCGTAGACTGTACAGAGCCAGGAAAACTGTGATTCCATGAACCCACATTAGCTGGCAAATGCTTAACTCCACAGTGGAAATACTTATTCACCTTATTACCTTGTTTATTTTATATAGATGTTTGAGCATCATTTCATATGAATATTTGAGTTCCCAGAGTGGTAATTCAATTCATTACATCCGAATTATAACGTGTGTGCCAATACTGCTACAAGAATTATTCAGTGACAATGCATCATTATACCCACCATCACTGGAAACCCTCTGCTCATTTGATTACTCTGTGTGTTGATTGTTTAAAGTCATCAAAGACCATCTCTATCTGATAATATTACAATGTACTTATTGTGCAATCTTTGGCATGTTAACAGTCGCTAACTCTTCAGCTTTGAGCATGGGATGCACGCTTCCTGGCTATGATCCATTTTCGCAAGCCAATCTAGAGATCTTCATAGCAAATTGAACAGCAGCAAGTGTATGAATGTCCCCATCCATACATCCATCTATATATTAACTAATCAGCTCATTCCTGGTCAGAATTTGCAGGAGGAGCTGTGATTGCTGGGTAAGAAGTTGGAGGATACCCTGCGCAGCACGTCCAAATTTCTCACAGAGCCCATGCTGTCCCTCCCGTCCTCAATCTCAACGGCTCACATCTGTCAATAGCCTCAATCGCCTCCACCCGCCGGCCCACCCAGGCAACAATCTGAACCCCGCCCAGTCACTTTGATCCCAGTCAATCCCCACCCGCGATCTCGTGCTCAACCAGCTCACCAAACTTGGCACCGCTGCATGTGACATCCTTCGGGCACTGTCTCATTTTCTCATGCTACTCAAACGAATCTCACGCCAGATGAAAGACCGATCTTAATAGCAGCCATTACTCTCCCTGCTCTCAATGTGTGCCCTTGTCAACAACTGCAGAACTGCCCCGCCCAACCCCACCCCCCTTCCTCTGGAATGGTGTACTCTCATGCAACCCGGCTCCCCAAATCTGGCATCTCTGAATGTTGCACTAATGACTGAAAAACCCATTAATACATTTTTGATTCAGTCAATCAGAAGACAGTTGTTTGTTACCTCCGCCAAGCAGGTTATGTTTTTGGCCGGCGTTGGTTTGTCTGTCTGTCTGTTTGTGTACAAGATAACTCAGAAAGTAATGAACGGATATCTCTGAAATTTTGTGGGTGGGTTGCTATTATATCAGGGATGGACCCTTTTGATTTTGACCACGATCGGTCAAACAAGAGGCATGGTGGAGGAATGCGTTCTACCGAGTGCCCTGCTAGTTTTTGGTTGCTTTTTCACAGAAAACCCAGTACTTGTTAAACTAGTTGGGCGCTAGGAGAGAACAGACCTCCGCCAAGGCCAAATGCCCCATCTTGCAATGTTAACAAAAGTGAAAAATAATTTGTGTGATTCAGATCCTCTCCAAATTTTATTGGTTTCTCCCTTGGCCTACGCTATGCCTTTCCATAAATTTCTTGAAAATCGGGCCGATAATTCTTTCCTGTAATCCTGCTTGCAAACAAACAAACCAATAAATGAATTTGTTGCATCAACTGAGAGCTTGCAGAAATTTTCAACTTTGGCCCATATATTTCTTGAAATTTAACCCCCCATTTATGAAAATCAGTCGGCTTCTACACTGAACCAAGCCCTACTTTTGTGAAAACCTTTGTGACATTTGGTGTTGAACTACTGAGCAAATGCAATCAAGTAAGCAATCAAACAAACTAAACTGACCGATAAGCTTGTTGAAATTGAACATTTTGTCGAGCAACAAATCGAACATAAGGACCCCCTCGAAAATGAGATGTTCCATCTCATGGGGTTATCCTTCAAATAAACAATAAATAAACAATAAACAATAACCTCCTTGGCAGAGGTAATTAAGAAGAAACTCAGAGAGAAAATAACAGAGATGCAAAATAACAGAGATACGGCTCATTCAAGGCTAGTCCAGACTCGCACTGTTAAACTTTAACCCAGGTTATGGTGTAGAAATGAATCCAACAGATATCTCTCATGGATTTATCCAGGAACCGGAATTCATTATCTCATAATCATTTTAATGATGTGAGTCTGTACGATGTTTGGTGTCAGCTTAAGGCATGCTGGCACTCGAGGCAGTTCTGATGGAGCTGTGTGGTGCTTTATCTGTGCAGATCGCAGGGTGTCCAGCCCTGACACGTCTATAACCAGTTCTAGAGAAAGCGAGAGGGATAATGTCACACAAGTAACAACACGCCTGTCCGTTTTCCAGTAAATGTAGAATACTATGGCAGCAGAGGACAATTATACATTATATGTTCGATGGTGAAATAAAATCAAGAGGCGAATAGCAATGGCCTGTATGACCTAGTAAGAGTCGTGTCCATGGGGGGTAGGGGGCGTGGTAACGTTGGATGTTTTCCAGCAAGCACTGGGCTAGAGGTGACAATACGCTCCGGGCATGTCACCAATCAGACGCAGCGTGCACACCATTAACTCAAACTGTTGTATCTAGGGGCAATTTACAGTTGAAGGAAACCAGAGTAGCTGGTGCTCTCACTCGCACACTCTACAGAACAAGAGGCACGCTACGCACTGCACTGCTGGACCACCTTGGCCTCTATGTGTTATTGGAGAATGAAATGCAGATACAGTTACCGAATTATATTTCATCCAGATCCTCTGTGATTGTCCTATCGAAAACTTACGCCATAAGCCCTGACACTGTACCTACCCCCAACACTGACACAAGTTGTCGAGTAGATGTAGAAGTACTTAATTTCATCACCCATAATTAGTTTCACACTTCACAGCGCATGTTAACCATTTATGGTACTCAGTGTAATGACGTTCAGGTTGATCACCTTTCTGAAGGGCGCGAGGTCACTGTGCTACAGGCGGTGGCATTCTCCCCTGTTGTCCCATTTCCAAAACAGTAACCCTGACATCAGGAGTGTGCCCACGATGAGAAATCTGATGTGGAGGAAGTCTGAGCGCACAATAAAATTCTGTCAGCCGGTCTGATTGGCCAGTCATTCATGAATAGACCTGCTGAGCACAGACTCTGCTGTTGTTGTGCACTGGATCTCTTGTTCTGTGTTTTTTGAGCCTGTGCTACAACAGATAAAGCGGTCTCAGCAACACATCACTTAATCACTCAACACTGGCTTTAAGGCTTTACACCACAACCTCTTAACTGGAGTGTAGAGTGATATGGCCATTGCGTAACAGCAATTTTGTGGTAAGCTATATTTTTCTTATATAATGTAAGTTAATGTTTTTTTATTTGAGCTATGCTGAGCTAGATACATTATTCTCATTACGTATATTCTGTACGAGACTCTGATGAGGGTGCACCACCAATGTTTTGTCCGATACATCTGTAACGAAATTAGTTTATGGTGAGCTTTAACATTTAAACATATTATAAACTGTAAACAATATTTCAGGATGTTAGAGATAACTGTGCAGTACACTATACACTCACACACACCAGCTTAGTCCACAACTTGTGCAGAGCTAAAGTACAGCACACCTTTTTGTACGCATCTCGTGTGTCCCGTTTCTCCTTTTCAGCTGTATTTTACTAGAAAATTAAAATGCAAAAAAAAAAAAAAACTACCACACTTCAGGTGTTCAAGGAATTAGCAGCCATTTCTGCGTTCATTACTGTCTCTCACACTGTATGCAGTTAAATTGGTTGTTTAAAAATTTCTGCTTCAGGAGTAAGCGGGTTAGATAATGAACAGGTGGATAATAGATGGATGAATGAAGTACCTCAGGTGCTGAGCCCAACTAATGTAGTTCTTGGTCCCAGGCCAACCTGTCCACAGGTCACCTGGGGCTTTGAAAACCAGTCTGAGAGGCTAAATATGTGATAACAAACTTGGCACCAAAATCACTTTGTTTTTTCGATCATCCTTGTTGCCGCTATCGTTTTTCTCCACTTTGGTGTTTTCAGTGTTAAGTCATTTTTGTTGAAGCAAACCACATCTGCAGATTTTATGGCTTTTTATGGAATTTTGGCAGAACCAGTGTCTTTGTCTGATAGTGTCGCGGTCTCCTTTCATTTCAAGATTCTGCATTTGTCTTCTATGCTTCGTTCATATGTTGGATCACTTAATTCAGTGAGAGTCCACATTGAGGCAAATTATTTGATGAGGCTTGCAGGTAGTTTCCACATAATATTATAAAAGAAAATTTCTCTTGTTTGCATTTATCTCATAAATTTTCAACATTCAATCTAGTACATAGCCTATATTTTGAAAACAAGCCTATTTTTCTAAAAAAAAAAAAAAAAGGGGGAGTTGATTACATTTGCAAGTATTATTTTAATATTTAATTCAATTACAACATGATTGGTATTTCAGCTTGCAACTGGTAGTTATGTTGGACAAAGATTCAGTCAAAGAGTGGTCCCACAAAGTTGTATGATAACAAACATCACTAAACGTCAATGTGCCCACACTCTGAATCTCTCCATCTTTTACTTTGACTGCATCTATAGTATTTAATTCTTGAACTTCACAAGCTCTAACGGGATGAGAAAAAAAACATCATAGGGGCCTGGCTAGTTTATTGGGTAATGCAGAATTAATATTTCCTGGAAGAGTTTTGAATAACATTCTTTAGAGTGTCCTTTGATATTATTCCTCATTGCTCCAAAATTGCTCCTAACACTTGGCATTTTTATTATTTTGTGATCGTATGATATATTTAAATGTAATTAGCTGTGCTATTGACTGTTGATAGGGTACAGCTAGAAGGAGTTATAGTGCAGTTCATAAATATTTGGACAGTCTGTGTTATACTGTACTCCATTAATATTTGAACAGTAGTTGTTGTGCAGTCCATAAATATTTGAACAGGAGGAATCAAAGTGCAATCCATAAATATTTGGACAGGAGGAACTGTAGTGCAGTCCATGAATATTTGGACAGTCTGTTTTAGTGCAGTCAATAAATATTTCGACAGCAGCAATATTTTTGTGTTTTGGCTCTACTCTATTATACTGGATTTGCTAATAATAATAAAAAAAATCTATATAAGTTGAGGATTGCAGCGTTGAATCCATATTGTGCAAAACGTTTCAACCTTCAGCCATTTTTATGTTACATAACTGTCCATACACTTCAGGCCTGTGCTGTGCAGTGCATGTGTGAGGTTTTGGAGTAAATGAAAAGTAATGACCTGAGTGCTGCCTGTGTGTTTCTCCCTCCTGCTCGTACAGAGAGACATGGCTGATGTGCAGCTTGTCGCCAAGGCCACCCTGACTCTGTCTCGAGGAGCGGTCACCAATGAGGCCCCCGCCTTCACCCTTCCTCCCCGAAACGTGCGAGTGAGCCCAGGGGGCGTCGCCCGGCTGGACGGGAAGGTATGCTCGCTCCTGTGTGTGTGTGTGTGTGTGTGTGTGTGTGTGCCCGTGTGTGATTATTTGTTTCCATGTGTGGTGTGGGGAGCAGAGTAGAGATAGTGGAGATAAAATTACTCGAGTTGATAACTCAGTATGTACTGTATGTGTAATTAACGCGCCCAAACAAGTGTTGATTGTTGGTTGGGTTACTTGACTTGCCAGCCAGTTAGCTAACTACGAGAACACAGCGGAAGGTTAATGTTGCACTTAATTTCCCAAACTACTCTGTAATTTAAATACCCATAAAATGTTCATCGCTTCAGTTGTCTTAGCTAGCTTGGAGCAGGTCAACACAATGATACATTTGGAGCCTTAACATAGAAACTATCATTGGACATTGAGGTAACGTTAGCTATCCTAATATTGATCCTATGGCTTGCACTATCAGACAGATCAAGAGGCTAACTAGCTTACCTTGGCAAACTACTGCAGCGACCTCCAATGCAAAGTTCTGAGAAGTCGACAGGCAAAAGCGCCTATGTCGGCGGCACCATCATTCTGATCTGCTGCTTAAAATACGCCATTTTTGCGTTCATTCGAGTTGATGAACTTTCAAAAACACTAAGGCACTGCACATAAGCCTTTCTTCGGTAGGGAAAACCACAAAGCTACAGTAGCACATTAGGTAGCAAAGTAAGTTAACATTACCTTTGACATGCTACTAGCTACATCAGTGATGTACTGAAAACCAACGCTGGCTCCGTTCTTCTTGAGGAGGGCGACCATTCCCTCATAAGATGCAAAGGGAAGCTTACTCTCAACGATGTGGCAAGGGACGTGTATAAGGTCCTCCACTCGCTGTGTCATTGTTTGCCTGTTGAGTCCAGACATAATGTGGCCAAGCTGACAGTGTCCGTCACCAGCCAGCACGCATTGCAAATGTTGGCGGAACTTGTAGTGGGTGTTGGCGTGCCCGTCTGTTTTTTGTAGTTATACGTCCCGTTAAAAAAAAATGACCCCCTCGGTCAACCTTGGCGGGGAATAGCTGGCAAACTGTGAAGTACGTACCATCGTCGCCTCCCTCCACCCAGGCATGCAGCTTTTTTCCTTGAGTCTAGGAACCTTTTCTCTCTTATAGTAGCCTCATACGTGACTTTTACTCCATGAAATTTATAACCGCAAGAATTAACTATCCTCAGCCAGTTAGCGTCAGGTAATCTGACTCATGACCGTGATTGGCAAAAACCATCACTGACCCAAACGGGTCAGCTACTAGCCAACTTGCCTGAAATACTTTTTTTACTGGCCCCGTGACATTGGGGCATTGGTTATATTGAACCCTGACTTGGGTCCGTCAGTGGGCATTAGTCACCAAGGTTGTGGAATTGTGTTCTCGCATAATTTTTTTTTCCAGTTTTATTTTTAGTAGAATTTTTCACACAGTGCCTGTTAAGTTCTGACCACGTGATTTGTTTTATAACAGAAGCATTCCACCGAATTGAAATTTTCAAGAAGGCATCAGTATTCCAGCTGTCTGCTTGACACATACATTTTTGCCCAAGTTGGTCAACAGGAAAATGTGCCCTATTTAGAGTTTCATTACATGAGTCTAATGATGTCCGGAGCCCACAGAATTATTTGAGGTTATATTTACTGAATGTTGTGTGCTGTAGCTGCCAGCGTGTTTCGCTCTTCTCCCGACACATAGCAATTACGCTCTTTAAGCCAAACCGCATTTCATTTCCTGTATACACAAATGTGACCCTGATATCTCCGCACTTTCAACTGGACAAGCTCCAATATGCCAGAACAGTGCCCTAACATGTCTGCACTCCACTTAACTCTTATATTTCTATGAAGCAGCAGGCCAAACTTAAACATTTTCTGGCGTGTAAAAAAAAAAAAAAAGATCAGATCTCAAACCAAACTCAACTGCATTCTTTTTTTCTTGAAAACATGCTCCCAAACATCTGCAGCTACATTTAATGACAGAAGTATTTATGTAGGATAGTCTCCATGCAATGCAAAAACATCAAAGTTGTGCCTGTGCCCGTCTGCTCAGAGGGGCCACACTAATCTGGTTACCCGCGAACTGGTGTGGCCTCACAGACCGACGCGCTGTGCAGCGCAGAGGAAATTGAAATAATAAATGGTGATACTAACCTGCTGTGGCTGTCTGGAGCCTGCAGTGCTGCAGGAGGAGCGCGTTTAGAGTGTCGGGGATGGAGGGCAGAACTGGGCCGGCTTTGTATCCACACAGACGCCCTGTCAAAGCCCATTCAAACCTGGCCACAGATTCTAAACTCCGCCAATCCAGAAACATATGCTGAAACCGAAGCTTAAAAGAGTCCAGGCCTGGGGGGAAGGATTCGGGGGCACAATGGGAAGGATATGGTGTCATATTGTATGGCTATATGAATATGATATTTTTATTGAAAGCTTGGAGGACTGTTGCAGATTATGGCTTTAGTCAGCTGTTTTAGTGTGACATTCAGCTTTTGGCACTGAATGTATAGAAAACCATATGTTGACTACATGTGATTGTGAGAGATCTTGATTAATTTAGGTAAAGCATTATTTGCTTGTGTTCATTCTATTTTTCAATACACCGATCAGCTTGCTGAAGTGATCTCATTTGTATGAGACCTCTCAATACTGCGGAGGTTTCGAACGTTGTCCGTCCACTTGGTCACATTGTTATATTACTGGAAATCTGACTCCTGTGCTAACAAACAACTGATTATGCAGTCATCAGATTTCTCTCTGCAGTAAGTGACTCAACCAGTCCAGAGCTGTGACACCTGTGCTGTGGTTTGATGGAATCTAAATTGTGAAATGTCCTTTAAGTGCCGTCAAAGAATAATTAATTTAAACTTTGTTTTTATAAAACTACGGATTTCGCAAAAAATGTGTCTCTAATTCCCTGGACTAGAGTCTGATGTAATATGTTGCATGCTAGACTTGTGACCCAGCAGGTTGTTCAAATTCTGGGGAATATGCTCCTCTGCACCCAGCTGGTTTTGCTAGTTTCCATTGTGTTTGATTGTGGACAAAGCAGATATAGGCTGGTGTCAGGCCTGATATGTCATGTTGTGAGATATAAGAAGAGTTTTTCTGTGTGTATTGGTTCTGTAATACCGATGACTACACCATCCACTATCTGAAGAATGCCCTTGTAACCTGTGGAATGGTGTAATTGCTGTGTACCAGACGTATGGGAGGGGCAAATTGAAGCATATGTATAGTACATGACAAACTACTGTTTATTGCAGATTAACTTCAGTCTTTAATCAAACTTACAGAGAGGATAAACCACCAGAAGTGTTAAGGCTGATGTTTAAGTAACAAATTCATGTTTGTAAACAAAAAAACTGCAGAGTTTTAGATTTTTATTTTTATTTTTCATTTGAGGAAAGAAAAGTTTTCATGACTACTTCCAAACCACAGTTCAATCCTGTTCAACTTAAATAATAGATTTATTTTTCTCCCCAGACTATAGCTCTTTTTTTTTTTTTAAATCAGATTAACAGCATACAGCAATGTAAAGTTGTTCATTTCAAACTCAGACATCTGTGCCTCTTCACTGACATTTTTGTGCTGTTCATCGACTGAACAATAACATTGCCACCAGCTTGGTGTTACACTGTCTCCGGTGGTTATCGTAATGTGTCAGAGTCTGTAGCTTTAATGTTTGCAGTCATGTGTAAACAGCAAATCATTCCTCTCCTTTGAGCGCGACCTGAGAGATTTCCGAGTTTATACCAGGCTGAATTTAAATCATAACAGCACACAAACAGGGGTGCCACTGAGTAAGAGGACCAGTTTCTTGCTCGTGCATCTTGCATGTTGTTTATGTGGACCGAAAAACTGGATGTGTTGAGGTGTTTGCACCACTCACTGTAAGCTACTTTGCCACCAAATAGAAACAAGATGTCCAAATGGTTGCTGTAATATTGCTAGGACCTCAGCCATCGGTTTCAGTTTTACATTGTAGAATACTGTCTGATTCAGTTGAAATACACACAGACAATGTCTGGTATGCATCCCACTCCTATTATGTGTGTCGACCCCCAATGTCAGCTTCCATTGGTGTTCAGTTGGGAGCAAATAACTCTGATTATCCTGCTATTGGTCAGACCATTCTTTGGACCTTTATTCTAGAATTACTGTAAGATCCTCAGCTACACAGGCAGGATTTAAGGCTGAATATATGAGTTGGTGACATTTGGCAAATGGAAAATGTACTTTAGTTCTGAAATATACCATTAAAGTTACTGTGGAGAGTTTGATGTAAAGCGGTTGCTGCTTTTTGGTTAGTCAGGATTTTCGATGACGTCACAGTGGTAACCTCTGCCACCATTATTATTTTTTGGAATACATTTAAAATCAGCTATACGGTCTGACGTTTCCTCCATATAAATTGCAGTTTGCTGATTCCATCTCCCTACTGGTCCTTTGACTGTGCTATTGTTTCGAATGCTTCTACAGAGACCCAGAGATGTGCGGATTACAGCTGCTTACCGTGAAATCGGTCTTCAAAATCAAACTCCTATTTGATAAAGTGTTACCAACAGCCAGGTTGCTATTTCTTCTCTGGTGTTGTATCATATTACTGTGCCTAGTCCAGCGATTAAAGATGTTTTTGGCTTGTGTGGCAGGCGTATGCTGTTGTTGAGGAAGTACTGAAACCAAATCTAATCTGTAATGTCCCTGTAATATTTTATCATGCTCTTCAATGGCATTGGGAAAATATTGTATCCTTCCCTCACTTAATGTTTTACCCTGTCTTATGCCTGGTTTGTCAAGGAACATTTTAAATTTTTATTTATTTATTTATTTATTTATTTTTAGCAAACTAGTCCATTCAAACTAATGGTATTATGCGCTATCATCCACTCACTGTAGAAACTGAACATGAAAATTAATAATTTTTATCAAGGCATCACAGATAATTAATTATAGCAGCTTTTGATGCTAATGCCACCCTGACACTTGCACAATTTTTGTCCCCGCAATGCCGCGCAAGGCGTCGTGGCAAGGCGTGCCATTTCGGTGGTATGCAGCGGAGCCTTGTTTGCGCCCTGTTTGCGCGCTGTACACGCATAAGTTATGCACTGTCTACGCAATGCGCGGCCAAAAATTTGAACTATGCGCGAACAATGCGTGAACACTTTGTAAGTTCCTGCCATGCGCGAATGGTTCGTGACTTGCGCGAACTATGCGTGAGCTGGGCGTGCCATGATCACGTGAACAACTCGTGACAACACCCTAACACGGCACGCATTGACACGCACCGTCGGCAGTGTTCGCGCCGAGTTCGCGTAGTGTTCACGCATGGTTCACGCAAATTGCATGCACATGGCACGAACATTACATGCCGCATGGGTGCCGAATTTTTGAACATTTCAAAATTCTCTCTATGACATGGCACGCACCCCCGCACCCTTCACACACTCCTCACGCTCGTTCCCGAAGACTTTAATCATTGCCACGACGCGTTGCGTGGCATTGCGGGAACAAAAATCGTGCAAGTGTCAGGGTGGCATTAGATAATAATGGTATATTTCAATCCTAATTCCAAGGGTTCCGGAAAAAAAATTATGGCTCTGTAGGGAACCTTAATTTAAACAATGAAAGGCCTTTTTTTATTAAGAGAAATCTTGATGAGACGTGAGGTCATAACATCCCTTCTCATAGCAGGACCTGGCCTTGTGCAGTGTGATGTCTGCCTAAAATCACATCATGTGGATTTTCCATTGACTGCTCTCCAAGTGCCTTCGAAGGCCACTCTGTTTCGCTCCAAACTATGATGGAGTATTCAAACACATGTCTTCACATCACAGGAATGCCTGGGGCCCATGTGTTATCTACCTGTGTCGAGTTTAATAAGTATTGTCTTTTTCCATGACAGACCTATCTGTCCATTCAGTATTTACATTACTGTGCAAATGTCTTGGGCACATTTAAAGCTATTTCGTAGGTCAAATATGCTTGCAAAAATTATTAAAAAATTTCTAATAACTGAGAATTGTACTATACAGAGCTTTAAACTGTAAGAAACTTAATCAAACCAATATTTGTAAGCATTTGTAAAGCAAACATCTAAAACCAGATTTAAATTTTTTAAACATGCCGAATGGCCAAGACCTTTCCTCAGCACTGTATGCCTGGTCAGTAGTTTCCTAGCTGTGACCTACAGTATTCCTGCATACGTTGTAGAAGAGGTGAGAATACATCCAGGACAATTGGCCAATCCACTGCAAGAATTACAGACCATTCACGCACTCATTCAGTACATATCTGGAGGCAATTAAGAGTCCAGGTATTTTGACGTGATTATCTTTGCATTGTGGGAGGCTGGCGGATTACCTGGAGAAAACCTAAACAAACATGGGGAAACATACAGACTCCATACAGAGGGGTTCAAACTCATGAACCTGCTGGGAAGTGACCTTGGTCCTTCCACTCCTTTGCTGGTGTTTTAGTATGACTGTATCTATTGTTATGAGGTGTGTATGTGTGTGTGTGTATATGTGTGTGCTTTTGCGCGTTTTTGTGTGTGTATGTGTGTGTGTGTGTGCATGAGTGTGTGTGTGCATGTGTGTGTGCTTGAGTGCATGTGTGCGTGTGTGTATGCTTGCGTGCGTGTGTGTGTGTGTGTGTGTGTGTGTGTGTCTTCCCCACCGCAGGGCTTGCTCTGTGGCTGTGCTTTGATGGCATTGTTCACTTCACAGAGACCGAGATGATCTATTCAATCACTGCTCTCCTCAAACAGTTTCTCTTGTCTGACAGCAGTGTGAAAGCAGAAGCATCACTACTGCGGCACACCTCAGAGAGACACACTTCTGCAGGCTTGAGCTCTCAACACACTCTGACCACACACACAGACACACAAACAAACACAACACACTGGGCTGTCTGCACCGCCATGATGAATAGATCAGACAGCAGACAGCACCTGAAGCACACTAATCACAGGAGCTTTCTCTTTTCTGCTGCCTGCATATGTGTGTGTGTCTGTGTGTGCGCACTGACCAATCAGTAATTATTTCTGAATAAGGTTAATCTTTTTAAATAAATTTTTAATTCATGTTCTGCTTCTCGTTTATTCATGATAATGTTGTGAAGTGTGATAAATGCTAATGTGGATGCCTGTTCACACTTAAAATTTTGAGGAGGCTTGCAGCCTCAGACTGAGTAAAGCAAGGTCTAGTTATTTTATTTTATAGCACTAAGGTTTAGCGAACCTTTAATTGAGTTAATATGTTATTTGAGTGAATTAAACTTGACAGTTTTAAACTGCCCTGACATTTGTTATTTTTTTTTAGTTGACTATTCTAAAATAATAAGAATGACCACTGAGATTTACAGTGCAGTCAGCTGATGACTTTATATTGGGAAGAGAAAGTTTAAAATTTACCTCTCAAATCTGCCTCAGCTGCTTTCAGTATCAGTTATGCTTCTCGTTCCATGGCATAGACCAGGTGTCCTCAGTCTTATCTAGAAAGGGCCGGTGTGGGTGCAGGCTTTCATTCCAACCAAGCAGTTACACTCCTGATACCACTAATCAAGCTCTTTTGCAAAGACTTTGAGGTTGATTAGTAGTATCAGGCATGTAACTGTTTGTTTGGAATGAAAGCCTGCACCCACACCGGCCCTTTCTGGCTAAGATTGAGGACCCCTGGTATAGACACTAGTCCATGTCAGCTGCTGTTTTTCCTGCCTGTCTCAAATCGCCCTTCCCAGGCGGTGTGTTTGTCCTGCTGGAGGGGCATCTTTGTCAAGGGAACATGTCTTTGAAGATCAGAAATGCCCACAGCAGTTGAGCGTGAGACAAATCCAGCTTTTTCTGGGATTCCCATCCTCGGCTTTCTTTTGCCTTATTTGGCCAAGTTTGGGAACGGAAATCTGACACAAACCCGAGACCTGAGAAAGTTATACGAAAAAATTCCTGCTTGAATAATTGTTCGCCGGCCTGGAAAGTGCACGGGGAGGAGTCGGCTGGGTCTGTTGTTAACTCTGCGAAAGGTATGCTCCTCGAGACCTCACTGCAGGCTGTCGGATTATTGGAAGCAGATGTTGAATTTCTGCCATTTCTACGAGACTGCACCTCTACAGTAACCCGGCTACCTCAGACCAGTAACGAACAGGGAGTGAGTGTCCCAAATTCAGTTTCATCCACATCTTCAATTACTGAATGTGATGCTTCATTCAAAATATTCATGTTTGTTTTAGGTAGAGCAATTATGTCCGAGAACCCTGAAAATTACTTGTGGCTCTGTAGGTTTTGGGTTATAGGATTAGCTGTCTCATTACATTGTCCATCCCCAGTAGCTATGGCCTAGAACAGGCTATTATTATTACCTTACAGATTGCCGATACCTTCAGTACTTTCCTTCGGTGGCAATGCTGGAACATACGACTAGGATTGTTGTGCTTTGTCAGTTTTTACTCAAAAATTTTTTAGTGGTTTTGTCATTGGTCAGTTTAATTTTTGGTTGTGTTACAGTGAATGTGGTATTTGTGTGGTGGGATGCATGGAATTCACACACACAAGTTCTACATCACAGTTCCACAGGGTAAATTCCATCCAGGCTGGATGGAATACTACCATTTATGTTCATAACATTTAGTTTTCAAGTACACTTTCCTCTTCCAGGTCTGCATGACAAACAGCAGTGATCCTTGGGTTGAATGTTCCTTTGATAACTAGTTACGATAAGGCAGTTGGTACATGTATCAGTTGGCAAAGATGAAATGTTTTGAATTAATACAGTGCTATCAATTTTTGATAGTGCTTGGAGTGGCAATATAAGGTCATTGTTATAATTAGCTTAAAAAAACGCTACATTTGGCTCTCGTCTCTCATTGCCTGACTATTCTTATAATGATCTCTCTTTGAAATGCTGGTATGCAAACAGTAAAGATCAGGTTATTCTGATTAAGAGGAGCAATGCACGTTTGATAAAATCGGCCATGTGTGCAAATTTCTGCTTTTGGAGTGCATTGTTATGCGGAATCTGCAGACCAGATGTCCGTACAGTTTTGAACTCAAAACTAATTATGTTACCATGCATTGGCCCACGGCTGGCACCTGCCAATTTGTACATGACTTTCATTGTATCCTGCATTATTGTGTCGACCCACGGGGTCTGAACTGTGGTAAAACTCGGGTGCTTTATATGATGAAGGGGCTGGGAAATGCGCAGAGGGTCATTATTTTATTCAACAGGCAATTCGCAAAGAATCGCTGACAGAGGGTAAGTGCTGGATTAATGGCCTCCATATTGCCTCCAGCAGTCAGTGTAGTGGTCTCAGGCCTTTTCAAAGACCAAGTACATGTGTTGGGTTCTGTTGAGGAGAATTTACTGTTAAATGTTGGATCATGTTTCTGAAGAACACTCGTGCGTTAGCTTTAACTCTGGCTATCTTTTTTAGCTTGCAAAGCTTTCACAACTGATCTGTTGAAATGAGTTAGCTGTCGAATGATTTCATTGAAATTTGAAACTGTTATCATATTTTGCTAAATCAATCCAAAGTATAATAGGAATTTTGAGAACGGTGTCCATCCATTCATTCTTCCATCCATTCATCAGTTATCTGACCTGCTTGTTCGCGGTCAGGGTCATGGGGAAGCTCGAGCCTATCCCAGCATTCAGTGGGTGAGAAACAGGATTGTTTGCCAGTCCAGAGCAGTGATGTGTCTCGTGTAAATGGGATCCAGCCACGCCGTGTTTGACTATGGAAGAGGTTTCAGAGCACGGAGGAAATGGCCTACAAGCTGCTCGAAGCTTTGAACATCAGAAAGAGGAATGACGAACAGCTGTGTCAATGAGATCCCTGTTGAATGGCAGATGATGCATAAGGATAAACACAGGGAAATGGTATCTTGGTGCAATGGCTAAAGAGAAGATAATTACTCAGTCAAAATATCGTCCTTTGGAAAGAGATGGAAGCTGTAGTCAAACTATGAGGAAACCATTAAATTGTCAGTGCTCAAGCCAGGTTAAACAACCTCTAGTTTGATGATGGGGCTTTATTTGCATTTTTGCATTTTAGTGTGCTCGAGAGAAGTTATAACTTAAAAATGTCAATGATTACAATAGTGACATTTTACTCCCCAGCTATGCATTAAGTCTAACATTGACCTTCTTTGTATGTTACACTTAAATATTTTTTGTCTGCGTGTGTGGTGAAGCTGTGCTGATGCGATGCCAAGAACAGCAATGTCTTGCTTTGCTAATGATTCAAAGTCCTTAACTACTGAGAGAGTTCTTGTATCTGTCATCATGCCATCTATGCGCTACAAACATATTTTTTCTCTTCAAGGACCTGTCAAGCGCTGTTGTCTATTTTCTGGTTGTCCAAAAATGCGTTTGGATGTAAACAGTTGTTTTTGATCCATTCCATATTTCTGCC
Organism: Gymnothorax javanicus; assembly: GCA_029692085.1. Taxonomy (NCBI): domain Eukaryota; kingdom Metazoa; phylum Chordata; class Actinopteri; order Anguilliformes; family Muraenidae; genus Gymnothorax; species Gymnothorax javanicus. The sequence goes on from CM056205.1 coordinate 47,617,822, forward strand.
AAGGACTTCAGCGGTCTTCTCCTCTCGAGCAGATTTTGGTGTGTGTGTGACTTCTGTGTTAATGCACTGTTTAAATATCTTTCACGCAAGCTGGGTTATGCAGGAAACAGGAGCAATTCAGATTTCAATACATAATTTTACCCAAATGTTGCTTTATTTGGTCTTGTCAAAGGTGGGAGCTCAGACTGTAATATAAGACTGAAATTGTTTGAGGAAAGTAAAACTACCTATAATTGCATCCCAGACAGAAGTGCTTTATTATATCTGTGTATTTCCTCCCTTTTTTGGAATCTGAATTCCATATGGAATCAATCTATTGTCTACAAGCCGTCGAGCTTCATTAATTTGTATATTCAGTCCGAAATTCATAGCAGCTGAGTCGGTTATACAATTTCCTCTCCTTTTATTTGGTTCCTAATTTAAACCAAGTGTCGAATGGGGATGTTTTGTCCCATTTTTAAAAGCCATGGTTTAACGTTTGTACTTTGTTCAGGTTTACCGTGGTCCTTTTCTGAAACGCAACGTCGTACATGCTCAGAGAGCTTAGTGGAAGGGAGCGATAGCACGAAACCAAAGGAGAAAGTGGAAGCGAGAGCAGGAAAAGGGAAAAGAGAGACTGCCCATGTGGTGTCCTTATTAGCTGTGGTCCCGGCCTGCAGGTTTGTGAAGCTTCAAAGACTTCACAGAAAAACAAGTTTGGTGAGAGGAAGTGCCCTAGCACTGAAATTAAATTGAATTAAATAATTTCTCTGGCAGTCCTTCTGTAAAAAACGCTATACAAATAAAATTGAATGGAATTGAAGTTGGAAGGAAATGTTCGGCTGTTTGCCAAAATGGAGCTTGAATGGGAGAACTGCTTCAGAGACAGTGTCCAGTGTTTCTCCTCCTTGTTGATGCTAGTTGCCATTCTGTGGAGCATTGCGTGCTACAGGGAGAGTTCTGTAGTCGTCTGGCGACTTTGGGACCATTTTTGCCCACAATCAAGCGTCACCAGCAGCATTCAGGCAATACAGTCTGACTGCATCACATGCAGATTACAAGGATACTGAATTAACTTTGGACCCATTTGTTTATATCATGCGATTGTTAGGTTGCCGGCTGTAGGCCAGTAACCTATTGTCGTCACTTTGCATCCGGCAGCGTCGTCGGCGTCGACGTCGTCCGTTTAAAGCCGCATCTCAAAAACGGTCTGATGAATTTTTTTTAAATTTGAGGATGTGATCAAATCAGTCATCAAGTTAATGCCCGAGCAAACATTTTTTTGATTGAATCGTTCGTTTAGACTTGGCGGTCATTTTTATGTCAAAAATGGCCATTTTTGGCACTTAGGTGCAATTTTCTCAAAAACTGTCTGATGAGGGGTGCCCTGGTGGCTCATCGGTCTAAGTGCGCGTACCATAAAGGCTGTGTCCTTCTCGCAGCGACCTGGGTTCGATTCCAGCTCGGGTCATTTGCTGCATGTCTTCCCCCATTCTTCTCCCCAACCTTCCTGTCTCTCTACACTGTATAACTATCAAATAAAGGAAAAATTCCCAAAAAAAAAAAAAAAAACTGTCTGATGAATTTTTTTTTTAATCGCAGCAATGGAATCAGTATCATGACCTGCTTCAACAGTGTAAACGGCGTTTTGATTGAATCGCTCCTTCATAGCGCCACCTAGGCACCGTGTCTGAACTTCATCATTTTTCGGGGTGTTTTGTGCTATAAATGGCAAAAATGTGGTATAACTCTCTTAATATAGCATTTAGAGCTTAGGTATGTATGAGGCGCCCATAGGGAATCAAGTATGCCGAACATTGTGAGTCAGTCACATTTGACCATGGGCCTCAAGGTCAAGGTCAAATGGCAAAAATGTGCTACAACTTGCTTAATATAGCATTTAGAGCTTAGGTATGTATGAGGCACCTATAGGGAATCAGGTATGCCGAACATTGTGAGTCAGTCACATTTGACCATGGGCCTCAAGGTCAAGGTCAAATGGCAAAAATATGCTATAACTCTCTTAATATAGCATTTAGAGCTTAGGTATGTATGAGGCACCTATAAGGAATCAGGTATGCCGAACATTGTGAGTCAGTCACATTTCACCTTGGGCCTCAAGGTCAAGGCCAAATGGCAAAAATGTGCTTTAACTTGCTTAATATGACATTTAGAGCTTAGATATGTATGAGGCACCTAAAGGGAATCATGTATGCCAAACATTCTCGGTTGTTCGAATTTCACCTTGAGTCTCAAGGTGAAGGTCAAATGGCAAAAATGTGTTATAACAGCTTAATGTGGCATTTAGAGCTTAGGTATGTGTGAGGCACCTGTAGGGAATCATGTAAGCCAAACATTCTCTGCAACTTAAATATGACATTGGGCGTCAAGATCAAATGGCAAAAATTGCTATAACTTGCTGAATATGGCAAGTAGAGCTCAGGTATGTTTGGGGCATCTATAGGAAACCATGTATGCTGAACATTCTTAGGAAGACAGTCAAATTTGATGTTGGGCCTCAAGGTCAAGGTTATATGACAAAAATGGCCCATATTTGTTTAATATTGGTTGTAGAGCTAAGGTATGTATTGGGCACTAATAGCAAATCATGTATGCTGGTTGTTTTCGACATATTGGATCTGACCTCGGGCAACAAGGTCCAGGTAATGACAAAACGGCCTAAAAGCCCTCTAATGTTGGCTTTAGATCTTCGGTATGTATTGGATACTAATGACAAATCATGTATGCTGATCAAACACACCATATTGGATTTGACTTTGGTCTTCAAGGTCAAGGTCATGTGACAAAATCAATCTATTTATTTCCTCGTTTAATAATGTCTTTAGAAATTAGTATGTATTAGGCACTAACCTATATATAATTAAAATTTATATAGGATATAGGTCGCATGGTCGACCTTTTTTCACAATCAATTGCGGCAATAAAAACTGGTCAAAACCCATTTTTGGATGTTTGTTCCTATTAGCATCATGGAATAGAAAGAATAATACTAATTAGACCCACTCGGTGGCAGTGTTGTGTAAAAAAAAATCATTGTCTGAAAGCAGAGCAAGAACCAGAAGTGAATTGAGAAGATGGCGCACTTCACAAATTGACAGCAGACGACAGTGAAAGTTCAGGTTAGAAAAAAATCTCATTGGATTTCATGATGTAGACTTCTTAAAGATTATATTTTTGCTAAATGGCAGAAATGTTGCTGTCTGTCACTCATGAAAAAGTGTGACTGCTCAGTCGAGTTGCCCAATAATGGTAACTAAAACCCCTTTTTCACTGTGCTGCGTTAACCCGCAGAAGTGTGCGGATGAAACATTTCTCTTCTTTTGCAGAGAAGAATTGATTCGAAGAACCGTGAATTGATTCACAGTGGTACAGGACCATTCGCCATCACCGCCGAAATTCGCGAAAAAATTAAACTGGTTTAATTTTTTTTGCGGATGTCCGAGCTGGAGCTTTTAACGCCAATATCGTGTAGACAATGTGTTGCTTTCGCAAGAATTCTTGTTGGTTTGCTGTTGAATCCGCGGACTGATGTTAGTTACTTTTCTCCTGTTGGAGCTGTAACCGCCGGCAACCTTCAGGGCCCTTGGCACTCTAATTTTTCTCATACATTTATAATCTCGGCATTGGAATTTAGACTTATTTTATTGCTACAGAGTCAGGTCTTTTCCTCTTGTCATGTTTCCAAAAACAATGGGAATTCCTCTTCAAATGGATTGATCAGCCGTTTGTGAGCCGTAGTTTAATTAGTTTCCTTGTTGTGACCATTGTATTGTGATTCTATGTATGCCTGTCAAATTACCTGGCTCTGTGTGTCAAGGTTGTCAGTGTAATGAGTAGGGTGACTCATTTATTTTGGTGATGTTTATTTATACATATCCGTGTGCGTGTGCGAGCCCGTGCAAGCGTATTTGTTTTGTGTACTGTATGCATATTTTTGTATGCAGGTATTTGTGTATAGACAGATGGGTGACAAATTTGAGGGAAAAAACTGAATGAATGCTTGGAAAATATGATGAATGCAGATGCTTCTGTTCATTTGCCTGCCGTTGTTTGGATTCACTCGTCCCCTTAAAGGCAGATGGGTCACTGCAAATCAATGCAGAGTTACTCTGTGTGATCACCTTTATATCCTATGATGAAGTATCCCTACCATTATAGGAATGCTCTCTTCCAGGATGACAATGGCCCAAACCCCACAGGGCACAAGGGGTCACTGAATGGTTTCTTGTGCATGAAAATGATCCTAAACATACACCACCGCTTTCACAGTCACCAGGTCTTACTCCAGCTGAATTCATAGGGGAAATTTTGGAAGAAAAAGAAAGACACCGCCCTCCGTCACCATCATCAGAACATCAAATGGGGGAATATCTCTTAGAGGAAGGGACTTCATCCCTCCAGTGAAGTTTTACTCTTGTAGACTCTGTGCTAAGGCATGTTGAAGCTGATCTGGCAGATTATGGAGACCCAGATACCTTAAAAGGAGGTTTATCTAGATTTTTCCTTTAATTTAGCGCCCACCTTTATATACAGTATCTATGTAAGGGGGTGTGTGTGTGTGTGTGTTTGTGCTCGCTTGCTTATATTAGCTTACATGTGTATTTTTGTCGTGTATGTATATTTTTTCAATGTAAGTTTTGTCAATGTATTTATTTATGTTTGTGTGAGTCTGTGCTGGTTTATTTGTTTGTGTCTATGTGCATTTGTGTACTGAGAGTTCGCATATTTGTGTGTTTTTGTGTACGTGTGTGCGCGCAGAGCGCATTTTTGTACTGCAAGTGTGTTCATATTTCTGTGTGTGTGTGCGCGTATTTATGTTCTGTATGTGTGTTTATATTTCTGTGTGTGCGTGTGCATTTATGTACTGTCTTTGTGTTCATGTTTGCGTGTGTGTATGTACGTGCTCGTGCGCATTCATATACTGTATGTGTGATCGTGTGTGTGTGTGTGTGTGTGTGTGTGTGTGTGCATGTGCGTGTGCAGGTACGGGGGTACCCCGAGCCCCAGGTTACCTGGTACAGGAGTGGGAAGCTGGTGATCGCAGGAGATCGCTACACTTTGGAGCAGAGCGCTCGCGGGGCTTTCAGCCTGGAGGTGCGGGATGTTCGAGCGGACGATGAGGGTCGCTACACCTGCGAGGCTACTAATGACGCCGGGAGTCGCCAGGTCACCGTGGAGATCACTGTGGAAGGTACTGCCCACCAGCGTCAATAATTTCCAACTCAATCTTATCAAGGTAGCAATCAATAACTCTTTTTTTCTTTAAACAATCACACCACTGGATTGGCTGTAGCAGAAATATGAACAATACTGACCAGTCCTCACTAAGTATTTAATTTACACTCATAATGATAATTGAGTAAATTAATCAAGACAATAAATGAATAATGATTAAAATGGCGGGATGAGTGAAAAAATCATGTAGCCGAGTGGTAACTTATGCTTGAGATCTAATTTGCCAAAGGGTGTGCAATGTTTGGGTTGAAATAAACCTATGGTAGAGTACCATAGATCTCCAGGAAAAAGGCTGTCTACCATTTATTTAGGCTACATGGATGAAAGTCGTGGTTGTGCAAAGTTATTATTAACTGGGTGCAGATATTTGCATATTTTTGAAGATATCCGGGGCAGTGGAGCATTTTAATATCAGGACTTGGCTCCGTCATACCTGAAGAGTCTGACTCAATAAAACTGTGATGGCCGTTAGTTAGAGTACCCTTGAGGAACACACAGCATACTGCTGGCTTCACCTCTGTGTGTTAGCCCTGTGCAGGTCCTGCTGCTCGCTGATGAAGTGCTCTTTCCTGCTGTTAAATGTGTTAGCCTCATTATACTGCCAGATACTTACTGAGGCAATTTAGCTTAATGGGCCCATTTGAGACAAGAACATTAGTGCCCCAGTGCAGATCTTAACCTCAAGCTTTTCAGCAACAAGTCCAGCTTTCTTACCTATGTGCCTCGCGGTTAGCTGACTTGATTTACTAGCATAGTTATGTTTGTTTTTGACCAAAGATTCACAGAATGGTCAGTTTGAATCCTGTGGTGGTTGTCTGGCTGATGTTGTTTAGCTGAGTCTGCAGTCTCGCTGTTTAGATCGAAGCCTTGAAGAACCTCCTCACATCCTCATCACGTGTATTGAATGTATTAGAGGAGACTTTGAACTCACAATGCACTGGCAATAGAGCCTCTCTCAGTCTGCTGTTTGCGGTACCTGCAGTAATGTTGCATAGTTGCACTCTAAAGAGCAACTTCATGTGCCCGGAACACAGCTTGCAATAATTTTACGGTCCATTAATTAATACATATTTGCTCTGAATTGTATTTTTAGAACTTCAGTTGTGCATTTTTCCTTTAATAACATCCATGTTTCCCACCATAAATAGGGAGACCCGGAAGTAAATATAGCCTTCCATCAGCGATTAAAACAGCTGGGTAAGACTTTTTTTTCCCCCAACTCTAGGAACATTTCAATTTTGTATTAGACTGGAAAAAATTTCATTTCCATGGCAAACTAGAATGAAAATTTAAACTTGTGTCTTGTTTTAAACTGTGTTATTTTGGAAAGACAAACAAAGGACATTATCGGGGTCCAAATGGTCACAGTAACTGCAAAGCTTTCTTGCAAAGCTTTCCTTTAGCAATCTGTTTTATTTCCTGCATTAAGGCTTGTGGAAAATGGACCCGCGTAAGTTCAGTCTCACTGCAGTTGTCACCTTATCTCAGCTGTAAAGTTTATCTCTGTTTAGCTCCAGCCCAGGTTTTGCCCTGAACTGGTCAGGGAAGGGAGCCGGGCTCCTATCTCTGTGCTTACTGCGACTCTTTGGAGAATCTTATCATGAGGTCATCGGGCAGGCTGGATTTGTTTACTGAAGTAATTGTTTAGAGCTTTTATGTTTAACAGACACATTCTGTAATCTTGATGTCATTTACGGGCACTCTTCCCACAATTCCAGGGGGCGGCTGGGAGTGCCCGCGGTGGAGAACCGGCCCAGTATCTGGGGAGAGAGTCCCCCGAAGTTTGTGAACAGACCCTCTCGGCTCTTCCTGAGGGCCGGGCAAACCGGAAAATTCTCGGCCAAGATCACCGGCCGCCCCCAGCCGCAAGTCGCGTGGCTCAGGGTGAGTTACCAAGGGAAGTCATGTCAACAAGGGAAGCCCCTTTATAATGATCGTGCAATTTTAATTTCATTTGTCGGGTTGACTGAGAATTTAATTCCCATTTGCCATAATGAGCTGGTGGATGCAAAGTAAGGCAAATGGTTGTGAAGCAAATGGGAATAGAGTTAATGGCAGGCTGCTGGGTTGGATGACTCAGTATTAGGTATTAGGCACCACTTACAATTCGAGAGTGAACACCACAGGATCCGTGAACACCACAGGATCCCGATCAACATCCAGTCCCACTCATATGGGAGGGTCAGTTTGGGTTAGCATTGACATTTGGGTCATTCCATGTCAAAACAGCTAATATAGAGGTTCCTTGTCCATGACCCTCTCGGATTTTGCTCAAACCTTGTCTTAAAATACTTTAGGAACCAAACAAAAGAATCCCAAGGTCAATATCTGTAACGGTTTTCTTGTGGCAAATTTGAAATATGTGCTGGTGTATTTTGATTTGTAGCATTTGAAGGACCATATATCAAAATTTGATGTGCTGGGTATTCTGCATATATCAGCCAGAATCACCATGAGACATCAGAGGGGTGAAAGGAGGGCCCCCAAAATCCAAATTTTTTTATGGTGGCAAGTGATTTTTCACTTTTTGGGGGTCCCTAGGATTCAGTTCAATGAATATCACTGTTGGAAATGTGGTTCTCCCTCATATTTGGGAAATTTGCCATCACCAAACTAAGTTTTAGGATAAAAGTACCATTGGTTGGGGACTTGTGGGGGTCTGAAAACCACTTTGGGCCAAAATAACCCTTTCAGACCCTGGACTTCAGACCCTCAGATGACCCCATGGGCCCTGGATGATGGTAATGGCATTTGAACCTGACAAATATACATATTTAAACATTTGTTTCCTGTAATAAAAACTTATCAACCACCTCCTATATGGACGTGCTTTTTAAAAAAAGGCATTCTAAGACCCTTTTTCGGCAGAAATTTCTAAGTCTGGAAACTAGGTCAAACAGGATTACATAGAAAGAGTTGACCAAACTGTCTAAAACCAGTTATAATTACATTAATATAAGTGTTAACAATGAAAACCTGAGGTACGCGTCTAAAATTACGCAAAAAGGGACTGTAACCCCTTGTACACCACAACACGACCATGACCTCAGATTCCATAACTCAGATTCCACTTAATATTTTCTTACCAAATTTTTAGGTGCATTGATTGGTAACTAAACTACAGATTTTGCTATTTTGGGGTTTCTGGCTGGTGAGGGGGCTTTTGTTTTTACAAGTAAAAACACACTTTGGTTCTTCGTGATACTAGTTTTACTTCAGGGTTTGTGCAGGTACTGGAAATCCTTGAAAACACCTGAAATTTAATATTGTATTTTCAAAGATTGAAAAGTAGTTTGATTTTTTTTAATGAAGTGCTTGAAACTGCCCGTAACGTCAGTTGCATTACTTTCATTATAAATTGCTATCTGACTGAGTAATTTGATGAATGTGTATTTTGTCACAGCTGTTTGGAAAAGCTTGAAAACGCACCTTGACGATGCTGGAAAAGTGCTTGAATTTGAGTTTCGAAAAGGTGTTTGAGCCCTATTTGCATGTGCCGCCAATTATAGAGGTCTGAGTTAATTGGGCCCTAAATGGTAGAACACAGAGCTGGAGTAAAGTCCTGCTCGAGCCCACACCCCTCTGTGTGCTGCATCTTCCAGGAAGGCGTGGAGCTGCAGGCCGGGGGTCGCCTCAGCATGTATGAAAAGTCTGGGATCCACTTCCTGGAGATCAGTGACGCTCGCACAGAAGATTCTGGAACATACACCTGCTCCGTGGTCAACAGCGCTGGGAAGGCCACGGCAACTGCAGATCTTGTTCTTCAGGGTACAAACTTTAATCCACCAATCAGAGATCCTCACAGCTTCCACTGTTCTTTAACTACAAACAGCCTGCTCCATGAGCCCACTTGTTCATTTATACCTTTACTATGTGATTTTTGAGCCCCAGAAAACTGTACCTCTTTGGCCCTCACCGTCCCATATATCCTATGCCTGCAGTTTTCAGCGCCCCCCATTTAGGGCTCTTGGGGTCTCCCTACCTCCCCCTTCACCATGTTGCACCCCTGATGGTGACAGACCATGTTCACGTACAGTAACTGCAAATTTATACAACATGAATGTTTTTATCAAACTGTGGGTCCCAGTGCTGGTGGTTATTCAGGTTAACGCTTTTCTACAGCTGACATTACACTGTGCACTGGGAAATAACTAAGCATTTGTGGTTTCTTTCAGGGTCAGCATCTGCGTCAAACATGTAAGTAAATCTGTCAACATGCCCCTTTAAAGGATTACAGCGGCGGTGTTCAGCTAAAACCGACGTTCCTTAAATTTGAACATTTTATCCCTGTGTTTTCTGGAATCGTACTCTGCAATGTTCAGATATTTTGCCCGTAAAATGCCAGCACTCTGACCAAAAAAAAAAAAAAAAAAAAAAAGTCATTCTCAACTAATATTCTAGGCTTGCATGTTGATCTAAAAGTCTTTATTCAAAGACATTTTTTGCTGAAAAAGACAAAATACTATTTCTAAGAGTATAAGACTGTTTGACTAATTTTGCCGATATGGGATAAGAAAATAACACTTATCAAGTGAAAAATGACTTGAAACAAAGTAATGTCTTCAACTTGGGGGGAAAAAATGTAGCACTTGTCAATATATCAAAAGTCTAATTACAGAACGAATAAACTTCCGACAGAGATTTTATACTGTAACTCTTCTTAACTTTTCCAGCGAGTGCAGTGTAAATCAGCCAGCATCAATCAACACTCTCCCAAAGAAGTCAGACCCTCATACCGCCGAGAGCACAAGCAATGGCCTGATAACTGAGCTGAAGCCTGCCGGTACGATGGAGAGGGCGGGCACGATGACTGGTAGCGAGACCAATCAGGCGACGGCGCCGGATACAAAGGTGGGGAGGCGGGCGGGTGCAGCCCCGTCCCCCACAGCGGAGGTCACCAGGGGGCAGGTGACCCAGCAGCGAGCCACCAGCTCCATCACGCTGCAGCCCGTAACCAGAGCCCACCCCCAGCACTCCGTTGGGTCAAAGGTCAAGGACACAGAGGTGGGGCCTGCCAAAGACACGCCCACTGGCCGATTGACGCAAACGCCCACGACTGTCCTAGAGCCCGCCGCATCTACCAAACAGTTTGGGAGGGAGAGTCGATCGGTTGTGACAGGATCCGCCCCAAAGTTAGACGCTCACCCAAAGAACCAGGATGTCCTGGAGGGGGAAAACGTTGTATTTGAATGCCAAGGTAACAGATACGCGCTCTAATATTTTATGGTTTTAAAAACAGTGGAAAGGGAATTCCTGCTGTACAGTAATAAGTGTAAGGGTACATTAAGGCTGTGTGCCCAGTAATGGACAGGTGACCAGACCAGGGAGATTCATGCCTTTCCCAGTGCCTGCTGGGATAGGATCCAGCACTCACCCTGTGAGCGGGGTAGATAACAGATGGGCGCATGCAATTTGATATTGGCTTTGTACAAAATTTCTCTTCTGAATGTGGCCTGGGTTTGTTTGGGGTTGCTTTGACCCCCCTGGCTAAGACAACGTGCCGTGCCAATGTTGCTTCAATGTTTTGGCAATTTTTTACATTGACAAAACACTCTACAGGAACATCTAGCATAGCCAGCTTTAGTTGCAGCCCATAACCCCGCCCTTCCCCCCTCTTTTCCCCGCCCCCTCAGTTTCGGGCTCTCCTGCTCCCTCAGTCAGCTGGGTGAAAGATGGGCGGAGCTTGAGGGCAGGGGCGAGCCTTAGAATGCAGCAGCGGGGCAACACCCACCTCCTCAGCCTGGAGAGGGTCCGGAAGGAGCATGGGGGGGTTTACGGGTGCACAGCCACTAACAGCAGGGGCACAGTGACTGCCTCCTGGACTCTCAGCATCACAAGTGAGTAAAACAGTCCCTTATAAGAGTGGACAGTGTGACCAATGAGAAGAGTACTTTATTTAATCAAAAGGGCCATTCCAAAATGAGTATTTCATCTACAGCTGTGGGGTAGGTGCATTGTTTTTCACTGTAGCAATCCCCTAGATCTTTTAGTCTTGTCCAGCGAGACAACACCTGATCAGCAATGGTAACAGATATTATCTCAACAAGAGTCTATGGAGCTGTAAGCCTTGATGAGTGAGATATTTAGAATGTTTTTGTTCTCAGTCTAGAATTCTTAATCTATGTGAAGGAGAATTCTAAGTAGGGGATAATGTAGAGCGAGCCGGTCACTATAGAGAAATAAACCCCGACAGGGTGATGTCATCTCTATAGTGACCGGCTCGCTCTACATTATCCCGCTTATCACACGGCTACTCACTAAAGAAATCAAAAGTTTGACATAAAATGTTGATCTAAATATGATTTCATTGATTTACAAAAGTTTTCATTGCTTCCGCTTGAAAAAATAGTCCGCTGCTTGAAAAAATAGTCCGTTTGTTCCTACGGTTGGAACTGTAACTGTAAGCGACGGTAACTCCGAAGCGTCCATAGCGACGCTCTGCTATACAGAAATAACAGACCTTAGAATGTTGTAATTGACCAATCAGGATCGAGCATTTGACAATGCCGAGAGACCCACTGCAAGCATTTCCAGCAGTGATTTGTGCATGAGTTTATAACATTGAGTTTAGAACATTGTTTTGGTCTGATAGAAGCAAACAAGATTGACGGTATTGTACGGTTTCTGAGCCGAGACTTGATGTAGGCCTGTAGTATCAGTACCAGTTAGCCTTAGAGCTACATTCATACATTAACGAGTTTCACGGAGACACGAACAGCACTGAATGAACAGTTTTTTCACCCGATTGTTGTGGCATTTTGCTTGCAGCGTAACGGTACTGTTCCTCGACCGGAGTCAAGTGCTTTGCGCTGTCAGACAACCTTAAGATTGTAAGAGCCGATTACGCTTACTGTTCATGTGACAGGTCTTTACATGCGTAACTCATTGGGGAATGTCTAGACATGAAATGTTGAATCCAGTCCAAAATAATTGTCTCGCGGGCTAGAACGGATAGCAGTGTGCACTATCTCAACATCAGAATTGCGCTCTTTTGGCCAGGAAAGTGTAAGAGCAGCCTGTATTACTGACAAATGACAATGATTCATTTTCAGGTCAGTAGGCTACAGTGCTGAATGCGCTCCTCCTCGGCACCTCAGGATTAATGGGTTCCTGTGGTTTCCGTGATTAAATTCGAAATAGTTGCAGCACACATGGGAGACGTATGCTGGTATTTTCCAGGACTGCTTTGACCCACACTGGCTTGGCTGTGTGTTGGCAATGTTTAAGCAATAATATTGGCTTTGGAAAATGTCTAGATATGCTATCACGGTTTAGCAACAGCTTTGCTAAAGAAATGTGATTGGATGATTTTTTTTTTTTTTTCAAATGCAGCGATTTAAGCAAACAGAATAAATTTGGTGTGCCGAATTAAGCTTGTGATTTTTGTCTATCCGAACACATTCTAACTCGGGATGCACCGTTCCGACTTTTTCAGTCCGGATACCAATACATTATGGACTGTGGGTTTCGGCCAGTACTTAATTCTGATCCGGTGCTAGGGTTTAATTGATGAACTGTGTGCCCTAGTATGTGGAAGAGACTTGGATGAGTGAGGCTACATCAAGCTCAATTTAAACATTGCTTTTCTAACTTTGTATAAGAAAACGTGACAAATAAATGTAAATGCACTGAATAGTTATTTATTTTAAAAATGGTATCTGATATCACATCCGGTCACCGATATCCAATCCAGCTAGCTATTTGAGTCAGTATCAGACCGATATCCGATATCAGTATCTGTGCTTCTGTAATTCAAACATGCTCAATGAAATCAAACATGCTCAACAGAAAAAAAAAACAAACACACACACACACACACACACACACACACACACACACACACACACACACACACACACACAAAACAGATGCATATTTGCGTTGAATTTCAGCTGAGCTATGTTCCTGCATATCACATTCTGTCTGTGGCACTCTGCACTAAAAATTGCGCGTAACGTGGAAACTCGAGGGCGGCTTTGAAAGACTGTACTGATGGCTGCAATGTGGCGCGTTTTACCCTCTGCTGCCCCCGAGTGGCAAAAATCATATCTGCAGTCTATCATAGGAATTAAGGCTTTAAGTTTTGTTTTTTGTTTTTTTTTTTTTTCCAAGGCGCTTCAACCGTTGCTAAAGATCGCTGTCGTGAAGACGTGTCCGGACTGCAAGTTAGGCTCTAATAGTCTTTTTCTGAAGTGCTTATGTATGCTTACAAATGACCAAATTCTTGGATGGTTTTTGCCTAGAATATTAAAATGCTAGACCTTGATAGAAGGCTGCATATGAGCACTCCCCTTCGAAAATAACTTCGCGCATTTGATTGTCAGTTTGATACCTTGAGACCCTTTTAGAGCGACACTGAGATGGTCCCGTGGAGCCACTGGAACCCACCTGGCGTTCATTTGAGGAACTGAAATAATTTATTGGATTTTCTGCTTCTCATAAACAGTGTGATCCATAGAAGCATTTGTAGCAACAAATAACGTCTGAAAAAATGTATATGTTACTCACTCACTAAAATTAACTTTGAGTATATTGAAAGTATTAAGTTATACATTCTAGAGAAAAATTACTGTAATAGGAGTAATCAGTAAAGTGTCACAAGCATGATTCAAATAGCATGGAACATATCGAGTGAAAACCATGGCAAAAGTTATTACTCTGATAGTTGGGTAAATACATTATATATTCACATATATATTTTATAATACGATTGAATGTTGTGACTCAGTGGGTTGTCATTGGAGTAGATTGAGGCAAATGTAATTTGGAGCTGCTCATTTTGAATGTTTTCAAACTCCAGGCAATGTAAACCGGTGCCAGAACAGATTTTAGATTTAGCCGGAGGTGAAGATGGGAGATAACCGTCTGCCAGTAAAATGTTTTGGGGTAGTCGTTGTTGTGCCACAACAACTGTGGCCATGTTTCCTGATTGCAGGTTTGGTTTGGGAATGTTTATGCCTCTCTATCTTACAATCGGAAACCCCCCTCCCCCCCATTTCCTCACTGCCATTATTTATTTCATTTCTAATGGGCACCCCCACATTCGCTGTGGAATCTTGCCAGTTCAGTCATGGTAAGGTGCACCCCCACCCCCACTCCCACTCCCCAAGAGTGCAAGTTTGAGGCATCGAAAAACTCACTGTCCCCCAATTAGAGCTGTTTGCCTGAGAGCCAAACACATAATGATGAAGGATATGGATCCAGGCAGCCGGGACACTGATGCGGGGGTCTGTCGAGTGAGCTTCATGTGGGTTAGACAGTCGTGCCCTGTGCTTTTGTCTGACATAAAATGGCAGAAAAGCAGTCTGGGGTATAATTGTGCAGAATGGTTGGAGTACAGCAGTGTAAATTAATGGTGCAGCCAAGCAGAGTGAGATAATGTTATAGCAAAGCAGAATAAGACAGTGGTATGGAGCAATATTATGGTGTAGAAGAACAGGAAATAAGTTAATCGCGTAGAAGATGTGTATAACCGTATTAAGAACAGCATTAGATAATGTGTAAGATGGCGTGATACTTCTATTGTATGGTGGATTAAGTAATGCTATGGAATTACAATATACGATGATGGTATAGAGGAGCTGTATAAACCCGCACTATAAAACAGCAGAGATAGTTGTGTTGAACCGCAGTACCAGCATATTCAGTTTGTTCTGTGTCTGATTCTGTGATTGTCACTACAGGTCCAAAGCCAGAAGGCCAGGCCCCAGTTTTCAGCAGTGTGTTGACGGACTGTACAGTGAGCGAGGGCCAGGCTCTCATTCTGCAGTGCTCTGTGGAGGGCAAACCTCAGCCACAGATCAGCTGGCTGCTGAATGGTGAGTGACCGTAAGTCTCTCTGCTTTCCCTCACTCGAGACCAACACCATTAGCATATTGCATTGGCACAAATTTTTTCATCTAACCAGCAGATGGCGACAACAATCCTAATTATATTTGCTTCTTAATTTCATAACAGTTCTTGGACTCCCTCGACTGCCCCACTATACTAGCAAAGTTCAAATGCGCATGATTTTGTGATATTAAGTGATGACATTTATTCATTAATAGTATTTTTGATACAACATGCTTGTTTCATCCAGGGCATTATGTGTGTCTGAGTCAGTTGAAAAGGTGCATTTCAGTCTTTTTTATGTGTCATGTGATTTACATGTTATGTGCCATTTGCAAACAAGCTTAACATTTATACTTGTCTGCATGCTTCAAAGGTTATCCAGGCATTGTTTATTGTGGCCTCCGGACAAAGTCGGGCAGCTACTAAGGATTCATGCTTGTTGTCTCCGCTGCCGCGTCTGCATCCATAGACTCTTCCTTGTGGACGCCGTACTGGCTGTAATTTTTGACCGATTACTTTCATATTTTGTATGGACATGTGTTATACTTAAGTTATGACACCTACCGATTTTGGTTGCCATGGCATCAGTATTGGCCGAATAATATACAAATTTGTGTTGAAACATAGACACTTCCTCGTGGACGCTGTACAGGCTGTAATTTTTGACTGATTACTTTCATATTTGGTATGGAGATGTGTTATACTTCAGTTATGACACCTATCGATTTTGGTTCCCATAGTGACAGTATTGGCTGAATAATGCGCATATTTGCGCTGAAACATAGAGATTTCCTTGTGGACGCAGTACGGGCTGGAGAAGCGGGCTTTCCGGGGCTACTCCCATGCGCTCGTGGGCGACCAGACTGTCTAGTTTTATTTCTGGAAAAATATATATCATATTTTCCCCAATTATCAATTCATCGAGTGTATTTGCTGTACAGTAGTTAAATATTAATTTCACACGCGACCATTATGTCATGTCGAAATAACCTGACAACTAGTCATGACCATTTTTTAAATGCTGACGTGGTTTGCAGCCTTTGCACATGCTGCACATCCTATACACAGCCATTTTTCATGAACTCTGCCAAAGTATAAAGCAGTCTTTACAGTTATTTGACAGCAGCAAAGCCTGCCAGAGCGAGAAAATTTATTGAGTTGCTTCTGCTGCTTTTCACCCAATTGGAGACCTACCAGAGCGCTGTCGCTATGCAAGTGTGGCCTCGCAGAATGCAATGAAAGTCTCAGTACTAAGTTCACTGAAAACAGGATATTTTTACATTTTGACTGCTCCTCTTTACCATGGTCTATGGGGACTACCTTCAGGTTCCCCCAGTGGCACAGAGCAGGGGTGAAGCGCAGAATTCTGGGCCCTGTGCACGACGAGCAGCAGTCTCTGCTGGTCCCCGCCCTCCCTTAATCCATGCCTCATGAATCTTTGAGTTTTTTTGAGTAATAATTGATTCAACAGCAGTACACATGATTTTGTGGTGGTTATTATGGTAGTCACCAATAAACTCTAACCAGATTTTAAGTTATAAGGATCTGTTGTCCTCCCTCCCCAAAATACTGTGGCCTACAATTGCTGTGGGATATTTTTACGATGCATAAATGAGGTTTGTTTGGAGTATCTTGCCGAAGAGAATTTTTTTATTCTTTTCTTTTTTTTTTTTTGGTATGTATCATTCCTAAGGTGGTGGGGTGGACTGAGCTATTCGCAGCTTTTGTACTCTTGTAAGGGCTGAAAGGAGCCTCAAACAGCCTCAAGTTTTTTTTTGTTTTTTAAGTTACAAAGTTCATTCTCTCAACCCGTTTGTCAGCCACTTTCAATTCAGATATGACACTAATTACTTTTAAATAAAAACATTGCGAACAAAAACAAACTTCTCATTCCATGCCCTTCGAAGGCCCCTCCCCCCTGAGTGCTCAGTCCACCTGCCCCCCCGTGAAGCCCATGGTTCAGTGAGTTATGAATGCTTTACTGATGCAGTAAACTTAGGGCAATATTTCTTTCATTTTGTGTAATTTTTGTAGTTGGTCAGAGATGCTGGAAATGTCACAGAGGCAATATATTACTAATAAAACTGAAGACTCTGTTTTTGGCTCTAAAGAAATTGAAATTTCACAGTGGTCGATGAAGGTACTTGGCAGTTTTAAAAAGTGATATTCTGTGACTCCAAGTAGATTTGTGAGAATATTACAAAATAGGGGGAAAAATATTCATATAACCTCTCTTAACTCATGGTAAAACATCTGGATGTCATGAATGGAAGGTAACTGGAAAAAGAAAGATTAGCAAGAGTGAATAGCTCTGGTTGTAATGAGTAGGCTATATCTGCTTAATGGATCAATGATGCAGGTTCTTGCAAGTTTGTCTGCATTGGTTAAGACTTGAGAGGTCTTTTATATAGCAGGATTACTGAGTTTCTGGATAGCTTTGCTAAGTAAAGCTTGGTACTGCCCTTTCTATTCTGAGCCATACTTGTTATGATCCAGACCAGGAACCAAATCAGAGTACAATGCAGTAGAAGTGCTTATTGATATGGTATAGACAGAGGGACAGAGCACAGAGGTGTATGACACAGTTCAGTTCAGATGGTGCAGGGTAGGGTGCGAGGGCGTATCCGTGCCCAGCCAGTGGCTATCCAGGTGCCAGACCTCAACTGTCAGATGGCAGGACTGTGGAGTTTAGCAGGAATGCCGTCCCAATCCTGATGACTGCAAAAGGCTTTGGAGGTTGTTCCTAAAAAAGTGGGCGGAGGGATAGACCGAGGTTTGATCAATAGGATCACGGCACCAATCCAGGAGACTGAGAGCAAGGCTCTGGAGCTTGTTCCTATTAATTGAGCCTGGAAGAGAACTTCTGTATTTAACTAACATTGAAAATTACAAATAATTTCTGAAGACAAGGGACTTTTACAAAGAAATACTGCCTGGTTGCCATGGGGCATATAGCAAGTGACAATGCAGCAACTTGCTCTCAAAGTTAGGAGTATATATATACGCCAACACACGTGAGGGAAGGGGCACTTGAATGCAACTCAGCTGGTAAGGAACGCACACCGGATATAAACCAATCAAAAGAGTCGATATATCTAGAGGACATGCAAGCTTCTGGATAGGAGGAGACACGAAAGGGAATCACATGTGAGCTGTGACACATACTCATGAGATCTCTCACGGAAGAGGTACTAATCTGGGATCAGCTCTGCCTGGTCCGTCACTAAACCTCATTGATCATGAGTTAAAAGGGAGGACTGATCCCAGGTGAGTTCTCTTTTTGTGAAATGTTTTAAGAATATGAAGCCAGACTTGGGAGTGTTCTTGGATGTACATGCAGCTGCACTAATATCCGTAATCTTGTTTTCTGAAATGGAGCCCTCAGTAGTCCTCTGGAGCAGTGCACGAGAGTTAAGCATGAGGCGCTTGTAATGTTTTCAACATCTCTTAAAACACAGGAAAAGTACTAATCCAGGAAGCAATATGTGTTTCCCTCTGCGGCGTTGAGTTTGCATGTTCGCTCTGGTTTTGTAAACTTAGCAGCTGGGGGGAAATTGGAAAATTATCTTTGAGGGGTATTTATGATCTGGGAAGAAAGCGTAATCATGACTAATTTGGACTAATGCTCTGGAATGAACAAAGTTACCACAAAACGGAAAAACCCTTGCAGAGAAAATAACTTCAGGCCAGACATCTTGGGCTGACCTGCTAAAACCCTCCGTTAGCACATTTTGGAGAATCACCAAACTGATATCCCCTCCAAAAAATGACGGGCATTGGAAATTTACGGATTCATTTTAGATCTTCTCTGAGTTATTTCAGTCTCCCAGTCTGCACAGCGAGTGGTCTGTTGATTTTACTCCCGAAGACAGGATGGTCCATTCGAGATAATACCAGCGGGGAAACAAAAAGAAGAAGAATGGACCTGGCATCTCCTAGGGAACAGAGCGCAGATTCATGGTTCCTTCGTACAGTCGGAGCGATTAAACAAATATGAGGGCCGAGAGCCCATATAAAGGAAAAACATGCATTGCTGTCTCCTGAAGTATTTGACCCAGCCAGACTTGGCAAGTGTTTGTTCTCTACGGGAAGAGCGTCCCCTTCGAAAACCCCCGGCCTGATTACGAGGGAGAGAAATGCTACCTTTGGATTCCATGGCTGAAGCCTCTCTCTGAGCAGACTGGCAGTGCTGTGCTGGCAGTTTTTAATCTGTTAGACCGTTCAACCAGTCTCCAGACAGCGCTTGTAAACCCCGCTGAAAAATGGGGTCTGCTGAGGGACCTTTATGCAGAGGTAAAAAGAAACATGTATTGTGACCTGTCTCTGAAAACTTGTTTCACCATACAAGGTTTTATTTACCCTTTAACAGCCCTGTTTACACAGTACACCTTACCACCACCTGGCTAAGTCTTTGTCGCGAAATAGAAGCCTTAGGACTAGCTTTGGTCAAGCATTAGCTATGCTACTCTCTTTCATTTGTTCGCTTGCATGAAGTTGGTTAACTGTTTATTGGTTTTACCTGAGGTGGAAATTCCACGTTCATAAAAGCTTTCCCCAGTATCACCTGGATCTGCTAACTAGCTCATTTCATCAGCCCTGAGGTGGAACTGATTAGTGTGATCAGCTGGCGGAGATGAGAGGTGGAAGAGGAATGTGGGAGGTCTTGGGCTTTCTGCCGTCTGGGCTTTTCACCTCTGGCCTGTAGATTTGCCATCTCAGAAATGTTTAAAACATTGTGCTCTCCCTTTTGAAGGTGCTATTCAAATTATTGCAATTTTTTCATACAGAACACAAAAATCTTATCAAAAACTTATTTCTCCCATAATGGCTTCTGTAACTCCTTTTTGAAGTGCAGAATTTCACTCAAAATTACCAATTGACAGGAACATTGCAATTATGGTCCACTGGTGGTTGGGAAAATTATGCTGTATATGTTCACTGGCTGCTTTGCCAGTAATTGCTCTCCTGGATGTGCATTGAGGAAACTTATCTGAATCTGCACCTGCAGTATCATGGTGTTATTGTATCGATGTCAAACATGCTAGAGTCCGTGAAGCAATTTTGGTCCTTTTATGGTTACACAAGTGTCATACTCTTTTAAATGGATGTTGTGTGTGTGTGTTGTGACATGTTTACCCTATGCTTCAGAAAAACCTGTCTCGCCCACACACACCTCGTTTGAGGGCGGTGTGGCGAAGCTGACGGTTCTGGATACCTTGCCCGAGGATGACGGCTCGTACTCGTGCGTGGCGGAGAACAGCCTTGGAACAGCGACCTGCACGGCCCGGGTGACTGTTAAAGGTGAACAGGCCTCGTGTGACATTTATTTACATCACTTTCTATATGCCTTTCAGTGGAGCATACTTACAGTCCTCTATCAGCGAAGTGTATGTGCAAAAATCATGCACATAGTGTGATCTGTAAGCGTGTGGCAGAAACTTCGGTGGACAATTTTCCTACAAATAAGATTTTAAATTGTACCATGAATACAAGTGCCACAGCTTTAGATTAAGGATAATTACTGCACAATTTATTAGTTGTTGGACATTGATGCAAATATTGTGAGCAAAATGTTTGGCTCTGTTCACCAGCTCGGTAGATTTTACAATAATTTATATGAGGTTGAATTAAAAACAATCAGCTTTAATTTGCAGTTGTCTTTGTCCATATTTTGTAATTCATGTTGGAAGATCAGCCCCTTATAAAAAAATCCAACTGTCTAAATATTTATGAACTGCACTGTACCTGCTTGTCAGGCAAACCCATTTATGAACTTCAGCCACTTGTCCAGGAAGTATTCATAAAAGGACTGTAAAAGGTCATGGGTCGCCACATATGGTTAACCTTAAGGCTTTCAGTTCTCATTTCAACCTTGTGTTATGTACACCATTTCAACTCAAATCCCACTTTACTTCAGTACCAGGCCAAAACAAGAGAACAGGCATTACTGACCTGGTACTTAAACACACGTGTGTGCGTGTGTGTTTGTGTGTGTGTGAGTGTGTGTCATAGACACCCTCACAATGTACACCCAGGCAGTTAGTCAATGTACCTATGGAGTGAAATATTGAAATAATATCACAACAGAGTGAAATGCAACACTGCCTCTCAATGCTTCGGTGTTCTGTTCTATAAGGGTCACACCAGAATTAATTAGATTTACAGATAAACTCTCAAAGACGACTGAGTGCTTATGCAGTGACTGATTTCTAGTCTCTTTCCAGACATTTTAATGACTCTGACCATAACCCTGGGAGGGGGTACTTCACACAGATAATGTTAAACCTGCTTGTGTGTCCATTGGAGAGGAAACATAAAGGTTGTTTTTGAGCAGCCTTGTGACTTTTTTATGATGAGCGGATAGTTCATTTCGCTGTGTTACTTTAAGGCCGTGCAGATGTGTTGGTGTATTATTATAGGGAACTTCCTCTTGGCTGATGCTTTTTTGAGGCAGAGGTCATTTTCACTGGGGCAAAATGTGAAATAGCATCACTTTCCCACACCGCGTCCTTACATCTCAACACTAAGGACAGTCTTATTTTTTTGTTAGCCCCTATCACTGTTTGAAGTCCCTTTTCCTTAATAATATGTGCATCATTAGCCTTACTGTCATTATGGTTATAGCTCTGCTGCCTATTTGCCTATTTGGTTATATTTCTACGTCAAATTTAGGGTACAAATCCATAATGTAACTAGAGCACTCAGCTGAGGGACCATCAGAGCACAAGTGTATCCCCCAAACCGCACCCTTCTCCCCTTCAACAACCCCCTACCCTTCCCTAACACAACCAGGGGCCTCACTGACCAGCTGAGATGAGCCACTGTTTGTAGCATCTTTTTGCCGCACGTAATTGGACGGATCACCCAAAAAAGAGCAGGCTATAATGAGAAATTAATATATCTGAGTGTTTTTTCCAGTAGAAATACATATGATGATGTGCTTTCTGATGCACACCATCTACCTGGGGCATGAAGGTCAGTTTGTCATCAATGAAGGCGCTGAGATACTTGTGCTTTTTTACGACGTCAACAACTATTTAGGCCTCCATGTGCCCGACAATAAGCTCAAATCACTCTTATCTGGTTTAGGTTCCCATTTAGCCATGTGCCAAAAATGAAAGAGATCCATGAATTACTTCCTGCTGTCCTGCAATGATGCCAACATCTCCGCAGCACCAGCTTTCTTCCAAACCATACTATCCCCTGAAAGTCTTTTGGGGGTAAAATAAGGGACTGACCCAAGGCCCTGCTGTGAAGGTACCTCTGCTCTGTAACTTTGGTAGTCTGGTCCTACAGTTCACTGGGAGACAGTTCCGGTCATGATGGCAGTAAATGGAGGCCGGTGATTTGTTGGGGTGAATGAGCTGGTGATGCAGAGAAGGGCGTCTCAGAGGAAAAACTCTGGGTCAATGATTACGTAAAGGAGAGCAGTTATTCACCAAGAGCATCCGTCCATCATCGAACTGGCTGTTCAGGGTCATAGGTGCAGGAGGCATCATACCAATCCATCCCAGAATGCAATGGGTGAGACGCGGGTGCACGTACTGGGCAGTTTGCCAGTCCATTGTCACATAATTACTCCTCTGAGCAATTCTATTTACTCGTCTGGGCAATTTTGTGTCCACATTTACCTGGACATGCATGTCATTGGACTGTCGGAGGAAACCGTTGTACTCAGAGAGATCCCATGCAAACGTGGGGAGAACATGTAACCTCCCTTCAGAAAGGCCACAGGCTGGTTTCAGACCTGAGACCTTCTTACTATGAGGCATTAGTGCCACAGACTGCACCCCCATGCAGCCCAGCTGTGATTTATCTTATGTTTTTATTCTCGCTGTGGGTAGTGCTGCTTATTTGCGCTCTGTTTCACAAGGCAGGATTACTCAGCTAGCTGGATAACTACACTGGGAAAAATAGGACACTGTCTCGAATGTAGGAACATGATCAAAGTCAGAAGGCCATTTTTGGATTTACTCAGTGCTGCTTTGCACGGTAAATCTTCTTGTGTACATTTGTATCACACTGTTCATTTTTACGGCTGAATTTTTAATGAGCTTTTAGTAAAATAAATTAAATGTGGCACTTTCTGATGGGCTCTACAGATTAGAAGCTGTAGACCACCAGAGGCGTGTACTACGGATCAAGTTCAGCATTAACCTGGCTTTTTTTGTATGGGCTAGCTTGACAAACCCTGAACTCGCAATCAGAGTTACCATAAGTTACCGTAGCAGGTTAATAGAGAGCCACCTTCGGACAGTGAAAACCCCAGCTTTAGGCCCAATTTACCCTGCTAACCCTCTAATCTCGCTTCATGGTATACCCCTCAGTTTCCATATCCTCCTCCTCCCTGCCTTTTTTCTGTCTGTCTCAATTCTCCGCAGTCATTCATTGGGAGGAGATGACATGAACACTGGCATTGTGGCATATCCTGTATTGCCATGCATAAGCACAGAAAAATTGAGCCATCTTTGGGGCTTTGATGCTACTGCCACACTCGTCACCATGTTGCTACCCTCGAGATAGACACCCTCACCATTTAACAAATGGAGGGTGGAGACATAACATTATGAGCGCAAACATTCTTTCCCAAGTTCAGAAATCTTCTCTGAGAAATTCAAAGGCGATAAAATACATTCTGAGAACTACTTTTGCTTTTGCAGATAGCAAAAATGTGATTGTCTATTTGTATCCAGAAGCTTTTTTTTAAAAATCAGGTTTTACTCCGAGGGGAGGCCATTTATCAAAAGCAAACTCAGGTACAAGGGGCTGCGCAGAACCTAAAACCTCACATTTACTGAAGTACGTAAAAAAAATGAGATTCAATCTAATCAGCTTCATATCAGCCTAATTTAATTGTCAAATAATTAGTAGTAGTTTAGGAGATATGGATAAGTTTGTAAAAGTCCAACTGCAAATACGCCCCAGAAAGGTACATATAGGCACCAGCACTTTATTAGGAACACCCTACTAATTATTGTGTAGGGCCTCCTTTTGTCCTCAGAATTGTCACAAGATTTCTAAAACATTCCTTCTAGATTCTGGTCCATGTTAATGTGATTGCATCGCATAATTGCCGCAGATTTGTCAGCTGCACATTAATGCTGTGAATCTCCCGTTCTACCACATCCCAAAGGTGCTCTATTGTATTCAGATCTGACTGGGTACGCCAAATTTTAATCCATAATCTTCAGCTGTTGTAGCCCATTTGCCTCAAGCATTGGGGGGTTGTCCGTTCTGAGATGCTTTTCTGTTCAAAAATGAGTATTATGAGTTGTAATCCAAGTCACCGCAGCCTTTTTGTCCAACCCAGTCAGGACATTCACCTCTGACCTCTCATCAACAAGGCATTTCTCTCGGCAGAGCTGCCACTCTCTAAATGCTTTTTGGTTTTTGCACCCCTCTGTGTGAACTTTGAAGATTGTGAGTGAAAATTCCAGCAGATCAGCAATTTCAGTTACACTCAAACCAACCTACGTACCAATGACCATGGCATCGTTAAAGCCAGTGAAATTACATTTTTCCTCGTTCTGTTGTTTGGAGTGAACATTAATTGAAGCTTTTGGCCTGTGTCTGTGTGGTCTTATGCATTGCACTGCAGCCACATGCTTAGCTGATTGGCTAATTTCATGAATAAGCAGGTTTACAGGTAATGGTGTGCTTGGTGAGTGCGGAAGGTTGTAATTATATTATACTATTATTGCCGGAAATCGACTTTAAAATGCATTGTTGTGTGAAATTCAGGGCTTGGATTTATTTAATAGGAATTGCCATCTGTATGCAGCCATCACCAAGGCTGGACCTTGTCTCTGCTCAGCAAGTGCATGTTTCCACAGATTAACGTCCTCGTAAATCTGATTAATAGTCTCTCACGAGGTCTACAGGGAGGGCGCTGTCAGTTTGGTAGAAAGCATAGCCTCGATGCATGTTCTCCTTTGTGATTGGCTCATCATCATGTCAAGGAGGGGCGTGCTATAAAAAAAGAAGCTCACTATAATCACCCTAAATCTATGAAGATGAGAAAATTGGCTATTTAACTTTTGCACTGCCTGTCCGGTAAGGTGGTCCTAGACTGGAATATTAATCAGTCATGCCTAATGTATGGATGACACCAAAGTAAAATTGCAAAATTCAGTGGAAAACT
Organism: Gymnothorax javanicus; assembly: GCA_029692085.1. NCBI lineage: Eukaryota > Metazoa > Chordata > Actinopteri > Anguilliformes > Muraenidae > Gymnothorax > Gymnothorax javanicus. The sequence goes on from CM056205.1 coordinate 47,643,032, forward strand.
GGTCCAAAGCCTAATCCTGAGTGCGTGTGAAACTATTTTTGTGTCCGTATTCCTTAAATGCCTGCTCCATGTTTTACTGCATAATTGAGCTTTCTTTTATGAGCTACTTGTATATGTTAAACAAAGCTGTCTTTTTGGGACCATGTTTGCTACGAGTAGCCAGTGACAGCCTAGTCAAGACAGAACCAGAAATCTCAAAGGATTTCAAACATTAGAATTATACATAAGAATTTACATTGAATTTTGCCAAGCATTGCTTGTATTATAATTTTAGAGAAATCATTTGCCACTGAAGCAGGCTTTATAGCACTGGTAATCAACCCTGTTACAGGAGAGCCAACATAATCGTAATGATTATGTGTAATAGTACTAATAAGACTAATAAGGCTGATAATTCTGTTATTTCACTGCATGCCAGTCTAGCGTCTTACAGCTTACCTCCGGCAATTGGCAAAGTTATGCTCAAAAAATCACCTGTAAGGTGCCAAAACTTTGTTTGGAGTTTTCGTTGTGGAGGGATATTGCTGTGTAATACACATGAAACACGGTGAAACATTTGCCAATTATAATTGGAAAATTTCCTTCCTTTAACCCAGTACTGTGTGATGTCTGCAAGTTGATTCCTGGCTCGGGTATACAGGCTATGTCTTTGGGCTCGCTATCGTCACTGCCCTCAGTACCATCATGCTCTCGTACCAAGTGTGGGTTTACTGATTATTCTGGTTCTTATAGATGACCAGAATCACCAGGATTCTCTTAATGTTTCCATGTCTTTGCCGGGTTTTTGATACGGACAGATATGTTTGTGCTCTGTTCAAGGCCATGAACCAGAGTGAACTAGAGTTCCAATGCAGCTCTCTGATGTCACAGGCCTCCCTAACATGGCACCTTTCATACAAAACTTCTGCAGGGCCAACATATTTTTTGAAACCTTAAATTAGTTACTGGGCTTCTAAAAATTATTGTGGTGTACTTCAGTTTGTTTTTTGATAGGAAAACGATGTTTATTCAGACATAAATGCTCAAGCCATATTCCTTTCACCCCTCGTTTGAAAGACTGGCTCTACAATTTAGTAGCTCAGCAACATCTAAAGCTATTAAATGAGGTGTGCTTTTTTAGGGTTACTTTCAGGATGGAAGATCTTCCGGAACAGCGCTGATTACTACTGTTTTACAGCATTTTGGATTGAACATTCAGCTTCATAACTTATGTTTTACAGTTTCCTCCTTGTGCCATCATTAGCCTTGTACTAGGAACACCTAACATTAAGAGGCCTTCTCTAAACAAGCAGAGGGAGTTTAATTTTGGAGTGTGAATCATGGGGATTAAAAAGCTTTGTCAGACGAAGGCTCGAATCGTGTCTCGGCTGATGTGTAAACTGTTAGAAAGGGCTGTTCTGATCACGGTGGTCTGAGACTGCATTAATGCGACCCTGTTTGAAGTGCTCTGGTGGAAAAAAAGATGCTGCGGGGACTGTTGGATCCCCCAGAGGTATGCTGGGTATGTATACAGACACTGCACTGTGTTTAGGAAAATGCTGTGTCCAGCCGCTTCGGTTCTGCGAGTCGAGTCCTGACGTCCCGAGGGTGAGATTTATAGATCTTCGGGGCCCGCGACGTATCAGCTCGAGCCATACATGGTAAACGGGCATCCTTGAGAATGGATAGAAGGATAACTCAAGCCCTTGTTCTCTCTCCGAGTACTATTAACATAAGCAAAATACTTGTCAGTGCATTTGTACATAATTGAATTAAATTGTTCACTTACCAGAAGAGCACTTTGAGTCTTTTCTTCAAGATATTTCTTGCCTGTCTCTGGATGGCAGTAATTTTTTGCCATTAAGATCTCTTGGAGGGCCAGTTTCACTCAGTGAACTTAATTCTGAGTGAAATGAAGTTTTGTATTGTTTATTGCCTATCGAAGTAGAGATTAATCTTGGAGTAGGCTTAATCTGTGTCTCTGAAATTAGTCCGGTGAGACTGTGGATTTTACTGGTCCATTTTAGGCGTAAGCTCCATTTGTGAAATGGTTCAGAAGGACTGTTAAAAGATTTTACCCATCCATCTCATTCTTAGCATTTTTTAACCCTTTATTTTACCAGTTCATTCCCGTTGAGATTTTTTGGAATATATCTCGGTGTGAGTAGCGGGTTTAGCTCCGCTAATTCACGAGTGAAAGTTCAAAGAGAAGGCTGTTACTTGAACACGTGACCACTAACACTACGATGAGCCTCCAACTAATGTAGCTGCCTTTGGGTAGGGGCGATCTGGCCTTCAGCTGACTGCTAAGACATTGCGCTAATAATCATCAATATGATATGAGTGAGAGGTTGGAATTCAGATCTCCTTGTTTGTCGCAAATCTCGAACACGTTACATACACAATGAGCAAGGAGCAGAAATATGTTTTGGACAAGCTGCCAATCCTTCACCGTGAGTTCCCAGTTTGTCTGCCCCACGTGGTTGATCTTTGGGAGTAACCCAGAGTACCTGGTGCAAACTCACTTAGTGGCAACACTGCTATTCACGACACCACCCTGCTGCCCACGGTTACAGTCTGCAAACCAAAATAGACAAGCTGTATTTTGAGCCTTAGAGTGAAAATGTACCTGTCATGCTTGTATTGTTTACTGTGTTGTCTTGGTCTTTAAAAATAGCCCCCCCCCTCCCCCTTTCCTTCCCCCACCCCCCGAAGGGTTTTCCCTTAACTTACAACTTTTCTTCAATGAGGAATCATATAACATGGTGTATTTATTGGAGGGCCGATTACTGTTGTACTTTTTCAGATCATTGTTTTAATTTGAAGCACAGCTCTCAGGAAAAATAATGTGTTGTTTTTTTTTTACTGAAGACAGCAGTCTTCCCAGTGGATACAGTTGGCTAAATCTCTCCAGGTTGTTTCTTTGTTATTTATTCAATATTATGAAACAGACTGTATATTTGGTTTTATGATGATGCATCTGAAGTCATATCAAACAGATTTATTCCTGTTGATTGCCATATATCAAATGTAACCCGTATCGATGCAATGACAGAATTACTGGTTGTACTAGTACATTTGAAGGGGGCATATTTTTAGTGTGCTTTCTTGTTTGTCTTGTAATGACAGCTAGGGATGGGAAAGCTGTTTTGTGCCCCTTCTGCTACGATATTAGAACGGACCAAGTATGGTACCTTGAAGCACTTTTCATTTGAACACCATAAATCTAGCTAAAAAGAGCACTAGCTCGTTGTCTCCTCTGGTATGTGTACAGTACATGAGCTCTATAATGAATGTCTGCTGAGTGGTTACACTCCTGAAATGCCATGTTCATGCTTGGTTTCAGAAAAACAAAGGACTAAGAGGACACGGCCGAATGCTGGCACTGAGGAGGAGAAGAGGCCCTCACCCCCCCTGTTTCTCAAAGTCCTGAAGGATCAGAGAGTCATGGACGGGAGCCAAGTCAGCATGATCGTGGAGGTGACCGGTGAGGGAGTCGCTGCAATTCCCACCACAGTCCCATCTGCAGTCCGCTAACAAAAAAGGCTTACAGCTACTCCCTGTATTTAGGAGTTCATGTTTGTTTAGGATGCTGGCATTTCCGCCGTCCTGCTGCAAGCATGGTTATGATTTTTGAATGATGCGTCTGGCTTTTGCATTTCCTTCTGACCTATAACCTTTCATGGCAGCTGCTCCCTTCTGGAAGGATTAGCGATCAGTTGAGCAAGTTGTAGATCAACTCCGTGCTGCTAATGGACTGAAACTGCGCTTTGTGATTCCAAAGTTTTAAATTTTTCTTTATCAACCTTTTTTGTATGGTTTTGTAGATGAATGTTTAATTTTTAAACATTTTTAATTTTTAAATTAAGCGGCCTTATCATTCACTTCCAAGTGATTTTACAATCGGACTAATATTATGCAATAGTATGTTTCTCTTCGAAATTTTTGTTTGGTTATGTTGTTTTTTTATTGAAATGAATAAAACTTTCGTACAAAACCAACATTGAATAAAATAATTACCCACACAGAGTTCAGATAAAATTTTTTGCAAATTTTCTAGAAAGTTCTACTGCACTTCAAATAACAAAAATGTGACCAAACAATGAAAAAAATTGAGGTCACCAACCTTTTCATCCCTCAAAAGGGTTTAGCCAATGAGAGGACGAGGAACATTTTGGCAGTCATGCAACAGTGACACCAACTGACCATAGCTCAACCGAAGTCTGTATAGGCTTAACTCATTTTGTACTAAATTCCCACTCGCCTTGAACTGTCTTGTCAAATTAAATCGGTTAATGCATGAGCTAGAGCTCCCGGTCCCTTTCTGTGTTGGTTCTCCAGCAGTGAAAGATTTGTTTATGATTCATTTTTCTTCTCTCATTGTTAGTTTCTTTTCTACAAAGTATGTGAGACTGAAACATGAGTTTTCTTTGTATTCATTCTACAACCCTAATTCCGAAATAGTTGGGACAAAGTGTAAATTGTGAATAAAATCAAAACGCAATGACTTTCAAATCACACCAGCCAGTATTTTATTCACAATAGAACAGAGATAACACAGCAAATGTTGAAACTGAGACATTTTACAATTTTATCCACAAAATGAGCTCATTTCAAATTTGATGGCTGCTTCAGGTCTCAAAAAAGTTGGGACAGGGGCCTGTTTACCATGGTGTAGCATCCCCTCTTCTTTTTAACACAGAGTGGAGGCGTCTGGGCATTGAGGAGACAAGTTTCTTAAGTTCAGCCACTGGAATTTGATCCCACTCTTGTCTAATACTGGCTTCCAGCTGCTGGAGAGTTTTGGGTCTCCTTTGACGGACTATTCGTTTAATTATGCGCCAAATGTTGTCAATCGGTGAAAGATCAGGACTGTAGGCAGGCCAGTTCAATTCTCGGACTCTTCTACTCCAAAGCCATGCTGTTGTAATAGCTGGAGTATGTGGTTTTGCATTGTCCTGCTGAAATACACAAGGCCTTCCCTGGAATAGATGTCATCTGGAGGGGAGCATATCGAGGGCTGACTGCAATAAACAGTTATGTCCAATATATAACGTCTGGACATAACTGTTTATTGCAGTCAGCCCTCGATATGTTGCTCTAAAGCCTTAATATACCTTTCAGCATTCATGGTGCTTTTTTAAACATGCAAGTGTCCCACACCATATGCACTGATGCATCCCCATACCATCAGAGATGCTGGCTTTTGAACTGAACGCTGATAACAGGAGGGGTGGTCTTTCTCCTCTTTAGCCCGGAGGACACAATGCCCGTGATTTCCAACAAGAATGTCAAATTTGGACTCATCTGACCACAGGACACTTTGCCACTTTGCTACAGTCCATTTTAAATGGGCTTTGGGCCACAGAACACGGCGGCGCTTCTGGATCATGCTTAACAATAGCTTCCTTTTTGCATGATAGAGTTTTAGGTGCACAGAGATTTTTCCAGTTTCTCTGTCGATGATGAGGCCTTCAAAGCCTTTGCAATTTGACATTGAGGAACATGGTTTTTAAAGTATTACACAATTTTTTTTACGCAAGCCTTCACGGGTTGGAGAGCCTCTGGCCATCTTTACTTCTGAGAGACTCAGCCTCTCTAAGACATCCCTTTTATAGCCAATCATGTTACACACCTGATGCCAGTTAACTTAATTACTTGCTAAATGTTCTTTCAGCTGATTCTCTTATATATTAATTGCTTTTTCAGCCCTTTTTTGCCTGTGTCCAAACTTTTTTGAGAACTGTTGCAGCCAGAAAATTTCGAATAGGCTCATTTTGTGGATAAAAATGTAAAATGTCTCAGTTTCAACATTTGAAATGTGATCTATGTTATATTTTGAATAACATATTGGCTCATGTGATCTGAAATTCATTGCATTTTGATTTTATTCACAATTTACACTTCATCCCATCTATTTTGGAATTGGGGTTGTATTTAGCGGATATTTAAGCTACATTTGCGCAAGTAGTATCGTCACTAGCTGTATGTTGCTCCTTTTATAGCTGTGGGATCTGGGAAGTTGGCTGCAGATTTGATCATTACACACTGGTAGCATGTTAAGCAAACTAATTTATGTTTTATCTTATGTGGTTAGCCTAACTGGCATCATTGTTTGTTTACTGTGAATGTGCATCAGGTCGTATTGTTGTATTGGAGGATGTGATTTGTCATTAAATTGTGAGTTTGTTTGGCTGTAGGGTGTCAGGACATTCATGATTAAGTAGACAATTTGGGTCATTAATGAGAATGTTTTTTTTTTTTTTTACCTCTAGCCATAAAGAGCTATAGGACATTTGACATTGTTCCATGCTGTCATTGTGTCCTAGGAAATCCACAGCCGGAAATAATATGGCTGCACAATGGCAAGGAAATCCAGGAGTCAGAGGACTTCCATTTTGAACACAAGGGGAACGAGTACAGTCTGCTTATCCAGGAGGTTTTCCCAGAAGACACAGGGAAATACACCTGTGAGGTGTGGAATGCTGCTGGGGTAGCTCGCTCCGAGGCTATGCTAACTGTGCAAGGTAATGCAAGCGATAATGCAAATAGACACATGCATGCACTAAGTAGACCCATGCTTGCTCGTGTTGACACAAGCATATGTTGTTCATGCAGGGATGCAAACACATACTCTTCACTTGTATGAAGATGGAATTACACTGCAAAAAATGAAAGATGAAAATACTAGGTAAGATGAATGTACTTATTTTAAGACTTAAAACACTTATTTCTATCACCATTTTTCTTAGTAAGACAAAAAATATGTCCTTGATTTGAAGTAATTTTGACTAGCTTGCCAATGGAATAAGTCAATTTTCACTTGTCAAGCAAATAGTAACTTATTTTAAGTTACTATTTGCTTGACCAGTGAATATGTTTCACTGATTTTAAGTTACTATTTGCTTGACAAGTGAAATTTTCTTATTCCATTGGCAAGCTCGTCAAAATTACCTCAAATCAAGGACAAATATTTGGTGTTACTCAGAAAAATGTTCATAGAAATAAGAGCTTTAAGTCTTAAAATAAGTAAATTCATCTTACCTAGTATTTTCATCTTTCATTTTTTGCAGTGTAAACAGGCAGTGATAATTTCTGCTGTGGTAACCAACCTTGTTCCTAGGAATCTGCCATCCTATGTTTTGTTTTGCACCAATCCTATAAAAATGTACACCTTACTCAACAGCCAACAATTCGCACTTGACGAACTCAGGGGTCCTAGATTAGGTTTTAGCAGAAAACAAGGCCGGCAGGAAAAGGGTTGGGAACTGCTGCTTTATAGCAAGTCTACCCCTATTTTAGCTGCACTGAGTAGGATAGTTCATTGCTGTTCATAAACACAACATTGAAAGTTGGCCCTTCCTCTGTGGCTCAACCACACCAGAACTGCGCAGCCCCCAACCGTAGCTCGAGCAGTGCACCAAGATACTGTAGATAGCTGCACACCATCATCCTGTACAAACTGAAGGTAGCAAGCGCTAGCGTAATTTTAGCAAGTGCAAAATTATTCTGCATTGTGGTTATAGACCAATGCTGTGTATGATGACGTTGTTAAACTAGCTCTGCAACGTTGATAATAGACTCCCAACAGTAACGTTAGCTACTGTCAGCTGGCTTGCATAGGTTACCTTCTCATTACAGACACTTAGCCTTGAGCCTACCACCATCTACTGTGCGTTAGACAGAAAATGATTCCAAGACCAAACTTGGCACTATATATCTCATGGGTTATTTCTTCAACATGTAAAGTTATTGCTTTGATTCATAGGCAAACTTGTTGTGTACATACACAAGGGCTTTTGGTGGACCTTTGACGCCAAGAGTATTTTTCAGGGCAGAGTTTTTTCCAGGGGTGAAGACATTAAAATCCCTATTTTATGAAGGGTAAACCATCAAGATGGCGAGTGAAGGATCTGAACATGGCCACAGTTATAATTTTAAGTTCTTGACCTGCGCCTGCAGAGACGGAGATATCCAGGGGTTGAAGCACCACCTCTGGCAATCACCCAGGATTCATAGGACCGCGGTTACATCTGTAACCCTCCTTTTACACCAATCATTGGCCACTTCGTTGGTTTTGGTTGTGCTTAAAGGTCTTTGTAAAGCTGGTCTAATAGCTCTGCTTTGAGTGCCTAATCAATAAATCAAAAGTAATCAAACAGTGACTTGCTATGTGCCATGACGCTACAGAGAAGGTTCATTTCCACGGATTGAGCATTGACACTGGGTCTTCCATTCCAGAGCCTCAGGAGGGTGTGCAGCCCTGGTTCATCACCAAGCCCAAGTCCGTGACAGCCGTCCTAGGCCAGCACGTCCTGCTGTCCTGTGCCATCGCCGGAGACCCCTTCCCCCAATTCACCTGGCTGAAGGGCGGGCGGGTGCTGTCCTCTGGGGAGGACCTGGAGGTTTTGCATAAGGAGGATGTGGTGTCCCTGCTTATCAGGAAGGTGAATTCACACCACGCGGGAGACTACGTGATCAAACTGAAGTAAGACAACTCCTAATGAGCTTTTACTAGCCCTTTCCATCCAGAGAATCCACTTCAGAGGGTCCTTTTCGATTCACGAGACATTGATACCATGGCTACACAAAGATTTTTAAAGCTTATTTAGGATTCCAAAGCTATATGCTCATGACCATTTTAAGACACATTTTTTTTTAAGATTCAGGCAGTGGGTGGTAAATGACTGTCCTTGATTTGCCTGATTTTTTTTTTTTTTTTTTTTTTTTTTTTTTTTTTTTTGGAAGGTCCAAGGGCTTCTATTATGGCCGATGGCTGTGCAGCCTCCACAAGTCACCTGAGAACGTACATCGCTGTTTGCATAGTTTTTTTTCCTTAAGTTGGCTACAGCTCAATGCAGGGGTGCTGTTCAATATTCTCACCTATGCCTCCCCATGTCCTCTCTCCTTCCATGATCCAAAAATTGCTCCCCTTACATAATCATGGAAGATCCACCAATACCTTAAATGCATCTAGAGGAAACGCAGAGCGAGAGGAGTGGAGGCTTTTTGAGGTGCTTAAAGTGAGGAAACACAGATGTATCCTACACAGAAGGCTTTTGTCAAGTGGCTTGATGTTCAAATGCCTTATCCACATTCGTCTTGCAGGGCTTCCTTGCTTCTCACTCGGATTCTCGCTAGGAAGAGGGAAGATGCAATGAAGAGACACAAGTGAGGAAAGTGAAGAGACATGTTAGCATAATAAAAAAGAAGCACCCTTGGTCGAGGCATGTGATTGGTAATGGTAAGAATATCAGGGTAAGCCAATCGGAGGCAGAGTAGGGTAGGTTATGCCTTTGCCATCCTAGGGGAAAAAAAGTTGTAAACAGCAATATATGTCTCTGCGTGACTGGTGGAGGCTGCACTGCCATAGGTCACTATCGAAGCTGATTTTGAATATCGAAGCTAATACAAATTGTTTGTAAAATATCTTATCGGGAATGATTAATCAGTCTACCTTTACCTATCACCTCAGTTTCCTTGAACACCGCTGAGATAAGCGATAACTAGGTATTATTTTCTTGAGAATTGCATATCAGCGATCAAGGCAATGACTGATGAGCCAGTTGAAAAATGTACAGTTAACAGGTGATCTGGGGTTAAATGAAAAATGACACCAGGAAACAACTCAGAATGAATCTAAAGAGGTATATGTAATAACCACCAAAAAAGATACAAGTTGGCATTTTTCTGTTTCTGCGGTTGCCATGGTAACCGAGCAAGCTCATTTAATATGCAGAAAACTTCTGGCACTAATTCCTCTTTAACTCTATGATAGAATTCAGTTTTTCTTTCATCATTTAAAAGCCATTGCTTATCCAAATGCAATGACATAGCCATTCTTTGCCCACTTTATCAGTTTTGTGATTTTAGGGCATTTTACTCAAATTTTGAAATGATTTTGCGCAGAATCTGACGAATACTCAAAATATTCAAAGTATGTGACAGATAGGGAAAATTTCCCTATGTCATTGCATTTCTAATGAAGTAAAGTACCTGCAGCCCAAATTTCATTGATTTTCAATGATAAATAAAAAAGTTATGGCTGCCACCAACATGACAAACGTGGAAAAAGTAATACCTTAGGAAACCAATGGAAAATGCATTAGACCGCATTGAAAAGTTGAGTTCAGTTTTTAATCCTTGTAGCAATTAGTGATTATTAAAGGTGGGTTATTATAGATTATTTTTATTCAAAAAAAAATTTTTGGAAAAATAATCAAATTTTGCCCATTTAACCCCAGATCACCCCTTAAGGGAGCAAGGAATTTAGGATTTTTCTATCCTCCCGCAGGCCACCAAAAAAAAAAAAAAACTTGCAAATTTGAGAGTGTTCTATTTCACCCACAAACAGAAATTTGCCTGCATCGTCAAAAATCAGTAATTAATTTAGTCACTTAGCTCACTTTTTTTTTGCAACTGGAAAAAAATTGAGATTAAGTTTCTCAGGAAAACTCAGGAGGCAAAGGGTTAAGGAACACGATCACAACTACGCAATTAAAATTTTCTGAACTGAAGATAGCAACATTAGGCTAAAACGTTTGCTTAATGAATTAGAATATATGTTTTCGCATATTGGAAAGCTGCACTAGCAATGACCTATGTTGACTGAACGGAGTGGCACTGTTGAACATTGACTTAGTGTTTTGGGAATAAAATTAATATTTTGAGAAAACGGTTCCACTCTTCAGAGTGTTGAAGTGTGAAATCAACACTGCCAGAAAAAAAGTTGCTGTTTCGACATTATAATGCATATGTCATGATTACAATGGAAAAGTAAAAGCAGTAAAGTTCCAGAACATGTTGAATTAGAATTTTGGAAGACAAAAAAAATTATTTAAAAAACCCTACTCCTCAGAGGGTCACTTTGTGGGTAAATGTGCTCTGCCTGACTCCTGTATCCAGAGATTATACAACTCAACGTGCTCTTATGCAACCTGCTGTGTTTCAATGCAGAGCACCTATACTTGCTTGAATGTAACACAGGGAAATACATTATGCTGCTCTGTTATACAGTTCTGTTTTTAATTGCGACAGTCTTTGTAAATACCAAAGAACTGTTCTGTTTTGCTTAGAAACAAAGGCTAACCCATTGAGCTACAGGATGGATGTCATATTTCCTCACTCTGGAAGGGGATGACTGGGGATGTGCGTCGCCATATAAGGCGTGCACATTTAACATTTTAACGTAAACAGAAAGAGGTGTGACCTGCGCTGATTGGCCACAGGCTTTCCAGAAATAGCCCAAAGATGGGGCACTGCTTTCGAGGGGTTAAAAGTTTAAGCAAATCCGAAATAAACAACAAAAAAAAAGGAAAGATTAAAGCGAAGAGCTGGAGAGAACCGTGTAATGTGGCTCTTCCTGGTTCTTTTCTGGTCTCGGAGCTGGACTGACTCCTCTGCAGAGGGAAACTTTTTTTAATCCCCCTTTTCCTTTCCTTACATATCCCTCTGTAACAGACCCCTGCACCCCTTCCCCCTCCCATAAAGCATCTCTTGTTTTTGCCCACAGGAACACAGTGGGAGACTGCAGCTGTGTGGTCTCTCTGGTGGTCAGTGAGGGGACTTCGGCATCCGGCACAGGGCTAAGCTCCACGTAAGTGTCCCCTCCCCCCCACTCGGCCACCTCAAATTCCTCACCAATACCCCCCCCACCAAAATCTCCACAGCAGGTAACGGCTCAAGTGTGCTGAATGCCCACAGAAACTGTTTACATCCCTCAGCTGTCCCATTGTTCAAAGACAGGGGGGGCTGAAGACTTGCTCCAGGCTCCTGCCCTTATAAGGCGACTGAAGTCATCACTGATGCAATAAAAGCAATGAATTGTATTCCTCCAATTAACCCATTTCAGAGTAGTGTAGGCTGGGCCAGCTGGGGGTCTTTAAACCGCCCCTGTGTTTTTCCCCCCCTCTCCTGCTTTGGCCGCCGCAGCAGAGAGCCCTGTCAGATTCGGGAGGCAGCGGACGGTGCTGAGAGGGGCAGAGGAGAGGCCAGCGAGAGGAGCAGCAGCGCAGAGGAGCCCGGCGGCAGCAGAGGTCCCCTGAAGCGGCGAGTGGAGACGAGGGAGCGCGCCGAGGAGCAGGTCCGGCTGAGAGAGCCCGAGCAGAGGGACTTCCGCAGCCTGCTGGCCAGGAAGGTCTCCACCAAAAGCATCTCCGAGGAGGACCTGAAGGAGCTCACCGCCGAGCAGATGGACTTCAGGGCCAACCTCCAGCGGCAGGTCAAGCCCAAGACCCTGTCGGAGGACGAGCGGAAGGGCGGCTCCCCGCAGCAGGTGGACTTCAGGTCCGTCCTGGGGAAGAAAGGGGGGGCGCCGGCCCCCAAGGTCGCAGAACCCGTCAAAAACCAAGCTCCGCCGACCGATTTTAGGGCGGTGTTGGCGAACAAGAAGAAGCCGGTGCCGCCTCCGCCGGTCGTGGAGAATAACGGCGAGAGCCGCGGCCCCAGGGCGCCGGTGGCAGTTGAGGAGCAGAAGAACGACATGAACTGTGTGGACAGTGGGATTATCTGTAACAAAAATAACAACGTGGGGAAGGAGCCCGTGTTCTCTCAGAAGCTCGGCGACGTCACAGTCATGGATGGGGAATGCTTGCGCTTGCAGTGCCAGGTTGCCGCTGACCCTCCGCCCACTGTTACCTGGACGCTGGATGGAAAAGTCATCAAGCCGTCCAAGTTTATCGTCCTGTCTAACGAAGGTGAGAATCAGTGTTTCCGAGCAGAGATGGAAGGGGTCAGAAAGTCTTGCAGTGTATTTCTGTATTTCGACCTATAAACTGAAAAAAACTGAGAATTAGCAAATGCAGATTATTTGAAGAAAATTTTGGGGAAGAAATTTACTTCCTGATCCTGGACTTTTCACCTTAAACATCTTAAAGCAGTGATATATTATTGTTTTATTTTAGATATGGACTGTTTATACGAAGTTAATGGTTACATAAACATAACTTAATGAGTTTGGATCATTTATTTGTAAAACAATGCGGACAGAAGTTTATTTGACGTGAGCAATTAAGTGGAATGCGAAGCCCTACTTAGTTCCCAGGGAATGTTTGTCGGAGATAGCAATTATATGGCAAGTCTTACTTCTCTCCCAAGGCTTGGACAATGTTGTCATAATAATAGATTATTTGACATGGGGGGGAGTCAGGGTTATTTTGGCCGTTTTACCTCACTGGCCCATCGGGGGATTTGTTTTCATGTGAAAGAAAAGGCCGGTGTAGATTTCCTGTCTCTTTTATTTCACCCGAAATAGAAGGAACCAGAATAGCATGAGGGTTCCCTGTGTCTGTCTGAATTCCTTCTGACCACTGACGGTTTTATATGGACGGTATTAATCCTTTTTCCATTATTGTGAGCAGTGTCATTTCCTGCATGTTGAAATGATGGACGGCATTCCCGCATTGCATGCGACGCTGGCTGCCTTGTTCTCTCCCCCCCCCCTCTCAGGATGCAGCTCGTATGTCCTTCCCCGTTTCAGAGCTCAGTCCATCCACCCAAATGTTTCAAATCCCTGGGAGCAAACAGGTCCTCTTGTTTCAGATGATGCTAACTTTGCTCAGTGTCAGCTCATGCCATAGCTTGTGGCTTGAGTGTGCTTTTGGATACAATCGTCTACACTGCTGTAACCTCAGCCAGCAAGTCCTCTCCCATTCTGATTACCTTTGGTCATGCCACGTGCATTGCCCTTCTTTAAAACAATGACATGGCATAATGGACCTTGGAGGTGCGGTTTCCAGAAGCCATTAGAAAGGCAGATGCATTAGATTGACATACAAAGATAGTGTTCGCCTCAGAAGCACTTCGCAAAATCTATACAGCGGAACTTGCAAGTTATATTCAACTATTACTCATAAAAAACAAAAACATTACCTGTCTTGACTTGTATAAACTTGTGTAGAAACACAATGGTACAACATTGATGCTAGTCCACTCTGTATGAAAATGAAACCATGCATTCCTTCATAAACCAAAAAAAAATTAAAAATCCCAGACAATAGGTGATTTTATTGAAAAAGAGTTTTTACTGGATCGAGCTATAGGTTTGAAAAGGACAGCAAGACACAAAATGACATCGTAGCAGACGCGTAATGTGCCGTTTCTGGGAGACCGAGCAGGTGTCCGTGGAGATAAGGGCTTGTGAGTGGCTGCTTTGTGAAATGAGGAAGACAGAACACAAATGAGGGTACATATCCAGTGCCTCTGTGCAGGCCGGAGCAGTGCTAAACCAGACAGGCCAGCTGAGGTAGTTGGCTAACATCAGACAAACCCTGGAGTAGCTCTGATTACTTCTTAGTATGTTCCAGATTTGGGAGGTTCAGGATTTTATTCAGTGCGGTTATGTAGCAAATGTGGCTTTGTGAAACAGATCCCTCCCTTTTAACATTTTATATTTTGGGACTTTAAGGGTTTGCTTGTCTCCTTTCACTAGATTGGGGCTTTTATTGCAATGTAATGGCAGCTGTGGATGTATTAATCAGTTGGATGTTCTTACTCATACTCTGTTGTGTAATGTATACCAAAGTTCAGTGAAACATACCTCTAGGGACCATAATACTGAACAGTGGTAGTTTTTAGACTTTGCTGTTGTAGCTCTGTAATTAACAGCCCTGTGATACAGCAAACCTTCTTCAACACCAGACTCTCATTACTGTCTTTTTACCGTGAACCTTGTGTCTGAGGTCAGCATTCATATGCATTTCACTCATTAAAGTCATTTTGTTTAGTGTTCTGCATTGGGTTATATTTCTCAGGCTTCATTTTTCAGGGCTCAAGGGCTGTGTTTCCAAACCCTGATCCTGGAGTACCCCTGCTCCGGGCATTTTAGGTGTCTCCTTAATTTAAAACACCAAATTCAGCTGATGAGCCCATTAGTTGAGTACTTAATGAGCTGAACTGGGTGTGTCAGATTAGAGAAACTCATAATATGTGCAGGGCAGGAGCAGGATTGGGAAAAATTACTCCAGAACACCATTGCTTTCAGCTGAAGCAGCAATCGCTAGGTCAGCGGAGAAAATTCTGATCACATATTTGTGATCTCTAACCTGATGGAGTTAAAAATTAGCCCGTAACCCCATTATAGAAATATGTATATAATGCAACTCATGCCATTTTGCATAAATTGTTAATACATTAATCATAAGTACTCTCATCTCTAGTCTCCAGTAAAATCAAGAGAAGGTTTTTGAACCGAGATCACATCAGTTTGTATTGGCCCAGGCCCTTGTATAACTTTCCCAGTAGTATTTGCATTAGTGGTTGTATTGGAGCAGGCGAGAGGGCAGGAGGGGCTTTGGAAGTGGGGAGGGGGCCAAGTTCAATGCTCATGGGGTCCTTGGCGAAATTCATGAAAAAAATTTTTCTCCCTGGGAGACGAATCGACATTTTTTTGAGCATGATGGGGGTTGTTTCTTCCCCCTAGACACCCATACCCCAACCCCCCCCATCCCCCCCAGTTGCTAAGCTACACCCCTGGGATTTGAACCGTCATTATGCTTTCTCTTTTTTTGTTACCAGGAGGCACATGCACCCTCACCATTGATAAAGCCTTGCCGGAGGACGAGGGTCAGTATGTGTGCCGGGTGGAAAATGGCGCTGGGGTGTCCGAATGCGCCTGCACGGTCCTGGTGGACGGTGAGTAGTGCTCCCGGTAACTTCCCCTGCCCTTCCTGTAAGGGTATTTCCCATCAATAAAACATACGGCCAGCAGCCAAGGTCCCACTTCAGTTTCCCTTTACCCACAAGTCCCATTTTGGCCCATAAAAACTTCTCCTCTACACACTAAAATGGCTCCTGAAAAATACAGTTAAACTTCATATCCTGCACAGCGTTCCATATAATTTGCTGTTTAAATGTCATGAAAACCTAGGGTATGTCTTTGAATTTTGCTGTAGAAACTTTTCCCAGTGCATTTTATACAGTGACTGTGAATCTCATGGGGAAGTGATGTTGGATGAAAGTAAAAGTCGCCAAGTCAGGGGACTGCGCGTACAAACAGATTGAGCTTGTTTGCTTAACTCTGATAAAAATCTCCTAAACTGGAATGCCTATAATTTCTCCTCTGATTACATTAAGAGTAAAAAAAATGTTAAATACTCGGAAGTAATTTACGGGAAGAAGCAGCAAAACGAGTGTGTCACGCATGTTCCTTGTTTTCAGATCCCACTGACGCCAGCTTGACACCGGCTGACAAGAAGACGAAAAAGCCCTCGGCTCCTACCACAGAGAGTGAGTTTTCCAGAACACGCTCCTCCATTACCCTAAAAAGGAGTGCTGAGGGGTTTTTGTGCGTTTCCCACTGCTGCTGGTCTCTTGTCTGGATTCTCTTTATAGCATGTGAATGCAGGGAAATACCGTTTGCACCCTGGCCTCACTCCTAAAATCTTGCCAATCTTTCCCCTATCTGATCACTTCAGAATTTATCAGGGAGTGACCAGAGAGAATGTGGGGAACATCTGGTGGACATTAATCACTTTCAGATTGTTAATTGCCATCCAAACCGCTTAGCTCAATTCCGTGATGATGGAAGAGCTTGCGTTGAAAGGAGCTGTTGACTCGCACGGTCGGAGCCCTCCATCTTTACGATAAGAGCCATCTCGATAAAGTGGTTACGAGAGGGTGTGCAGATTCTGCCTTGTTTTTTTGTGGTTTTTGATAAGATTGCGGGGGATACCAGTTTCGGAAGTAAGCGGAGAGCTGTTCGTGAGGCGGGAGCAGGCATTGCCTTTTTAAGAAGCTCTCTTCATTGCGTGCCAGTCTCCGGCGAGTTAGCTTTACTTTTCTCATGAGGTTTAGTAGCTTTCAGGGTTCATGGGCTGCTTGGGCACTCGGCACACTCAGTTGTTTGACAGATCTGAGGTAGATTCAGGGGTGTTTGTCTTAAAGCATGACAGTCAACTGGAATATGAGCGAAGAGCCAGCCACAGTGAGAGGGAGAAGGAAGGAGAGAGACAGAAGGTAAGAGAGGGAAAGACGGAGAGCCTCTTGCATGGCTGCACTACTTTACTCGCTTTCTCCAAAACTGCCATGTAAGGCCTGTGTCTCCAGGGCTCCGAGCCGCTCATGCCCCGAGCAGCGCATGAGCCTTTTCCCCCCATATACAGAGGCTCTGCGGAACGCCTGCCAGATTTGGGATACGGTACTGTCTCCCTGGAACGTCCCTGCTGAAATAAAGCCTTTAAAATCCTTGCCAAAGGAACAAGAATATTAACAACAGGAGGTAGGGTATTGACTAGAGTAGCAGACAGAATTCCTTTTGTCAGTTGTTTTTTTTTTTGTTCCTGAGTGGCTCATTTCCCCTGCAAAATAATTGTTAAACCTGGACGAAAATGTAGAGGAAAGTTTAGCCTCGTTTATCTCCAGTTTGAACAATGTGTTTTAGCCCCCCCAATCTCCACAATTTAATCTGTAGGACCTCATGTTGAGTAACGTCATTGCAAAGTGGTATAAACTGGCAGGAGGCCATTGAGATGTCAGGGCTATTGGTAAATCATACATTTTAAAGTTGTCTTTTATGACTTAGCATTATCCAGAGTTTGGGAGAGATGGGAGTTTGCCATCTTTGAATGCTTTTTGGGCGTAGCTAAATGCAGTGTTACAGCACCTCAAAAACAATTGAATGCTCAAAGAGCGACTTTGTTGCGAGGCACAGTTTTGAATTCCTTCATCCCCGTTTTATGAAATATCGAGGATGAAAACCCTGGAGTTCTTCGTGAGTTGAGAGTGTCTGGGTCAAGCGAGGCAGCTCTCATGGATTTTGAGTATTGCATGTATTCATGGCTGACTTTCAGCAGAAGTTCAGTGTTTATCTCTTTCCTATGATGCTGCTGAATTCTTCTGGAGTGGTGGTTCGTGAGAAGTTGAGTGCAACGATCTGGCGAGTAGGAATACTGTCCACGCTGGAAATTCCAGCTTAAATCGTACATAAATAAGAGCTGAAAATTTGACTGCTGTCACACGCAATGCCCCCATGACCACTTGGAAACATGGAAAACCGAGCTTCGAGCCTCCTCTGGCTCTGAAAGCACATCAGCGGTGCTGAAAAAATAAGCAGACTTTATCACTTACCGGAAAATGCTAACCTCACACATTTATTTTTCTGGTGCTCTAGGGCACTCTTGTGTACTGTGGGTCCTGGCAGTCCCATCTGGGGGCGAGGCCCTCCACTGAACTTCCGGAACTTTCCCCCGTCCCAGCAAAAGCCTACAGTTGCCAAATTCTGCAGATGCCCAACATTGACATTGTCCAACGATATCAGTCTGCCTTTCCATGACCAGATGTGAAACATCCATGAATCAGAAATAAAAAAGTCACTTGTTTCTTCCACCAATCACCTCAGCCAGTAGATTTATGCAATAGTGTCTACATCCTGTACTCCGTCTCACAAGGCAGAATTACCGAGTTAGCAGGATAAGTGCGCGAACAAATAAAATCCAGAACGTCCATTTCACTGCATTCCACTGATCCAGATTTTAGAGGATTTCAGGTTTTTCACTCAGTGTAGTTATCTGGTTAAATCTGTAATCCTGGTTCGTGTAACCTGAAATGAGCTAAGTAATTGCACAAATTAGCAAAAATCCAGTGATGAGGGTAAATAAAAGGGAAATCTTACTTTCTAAACACAGATTTTCCATCCCTCCCCAAGATCTCTGGGTTTGCTTAGATAGTGACTGGTTATTTCACACACCAAGCTCTGTGGCATATCATTTGCACTATGACTTTAGTACATATTATAAGATGTTACAGATATAGCTGGAATGTTTCTAAAAAAGCAGTTCTTTAGGACTGAGAGTGGACTTCAGGTCACAGATTTGTGCCTTGAGTCAATTGCTCTAACTTGGTCCTAAATGATGTGAAGTGTAATTGGCTTTGTGAAGGTTCTGATTGGGAACATGTGTAACCTCATTGTAAAGGGCTTATAGAGTTTGGTGAGCTGTACTTCAGTTATATTTACTGTTCTGTATTACTGCAATGGACTGGAGTAGACGACTAAAGGCCCATTCAGACCGGGGCGAAGTGAAAAAGCAGCACGGATTTGCGGAATATTCACTGCACGAAAATTCCGCGTGAAACCATGCACACCGGACTAGGTGCGAAATTCCGTAATTTTGCGTTCCAATTTCGCACAACAGACAAACAAATCCACGGGATATATAATCAAATTGGATCAGCAGCAGCAGCAGCGATGATGACATTTTTTGTATGTATCTGAATGATAGCCTTAGCCTCACATCTACTTTTGCGTGACAGACGGTCATCTCCGTAGCCACCGAGCGTTTTCACTATTGATGCCCAGAGCTGGTCTTTCAGCTCATTGTTCAAGTCATCATCCCGCCTCTAGTCATAGAGGACAGGATGCTGGAGAACACTATTGATGAGACGCTCTCCTTTGTTTGTCACTGTACTATGCTATGTACTGAGTTTGTATCTAATTCATGTGACTTTGCAGTTTGAGGTTTGAATGCTGTAACGTGAATAGAAACAAAGCATTTCATTGGCTAAAAGTCTAGTTTTGCAGACGGATTTTCGCAGAAGCTTAAGTCCGTGCGGATGTTTTTTCTGCCGCAAGAAACTTGCGCCTTGGTGTGCAAGCTTACATTAGAACCCATGAAATAAGCTTCTATAAATATCCGCGCAAATAATCCGCATGGAAATTTGCGCTTGGTGTGAATGGGCCTTAAGATGTGCTGATTGCAAGACTGTGCTAACCAACCCTGTTGCTGGGGAAATGGCAAAGTCACAGTCTGTCCTGAGCCCATGTAGCTCATCAGGCTGGTGCTTAACCCTGGTTTTGGTGGCATGAAGCAACTAGGAGTATTACTACTCTGATTGGATGGGATGCTGGCCCATCGCAGGCTACTCCCCCAGCTCTTAGTCAGGTTTTGTCTGGAAATTTGCTGGTACCCGATTATACACCTGGGTGGAGTGAGGCATTGTGGGAGTGAAGTGTTTTTGCCCAAGAACACACTGCGAACACCGTGACAAGGACTTGAACTTGGGACCTTTCGATCCAAAGTCAGACACACTTAACCACCTAACAATATTTTGGCTTTGAATGGGATGTGCTTTGCTAGGACTGGAGTGAAAACCTACCTGTAAATCGCTAGGAGCAAGATTGTGTCGTGCTCTGTAGTTTGCTCTGTACTTTATGCATTGTCCTAACTAGTGTGTGTTGCATTGTTGCTTGCATCATTCTTGATTTCATGAGAACCGCTCAGCCAAGCAACTTCAAACTCAGCACTGTACTTGCTTGGGTCCTCAATAACACAGCCATCAAGTTTTGGATCAATCGGATGAATGCCTATCGACATGTGCGAAGGACACGCACACACATCACGCATACACACTCAGGCAGAGATTCCTTGCTTTATAGAATGACCAAAATGGTCATGGTCATATATTGGTAATTTCCCATTGATTGTTCTTATGAATTAAAGGGTTTATACCTCCTTCTCTGTGAAGAGATTCAAAGGGCAAAGGGTGGTGCATTGTATATTTCAAAAAGTGATTGTCTTGTCATGGTTTGATACCGCATCCCCCTTTTTCTCTCAAATCCCTCTCCTTTGATGGACACTGTCACTAGCTGGCTGTGGCCTGTAGTCGAAGTCTTTATGGGCAAGCCTCCCCACTCTGTGATCATCTTGGCAACAACCCCCGGCAGTTATTTCAGGCTAGCAAGACCAGGCTCCTGTCTAAAGGAATGAGGAGAGAGCCATAGCTTCACTTTTAATGGTAACTGGGACATAACTGCATGTATAGGATCACCAGTCAAATCTGATGAAAACAGCTTAAAAATTTGGTGGCTTTGTCCTAAAATAAGGTTTGAAATGCATCCCCCACAGGATATACTTCTACGATGCATACGCAAGGTTTCACAACACCAAATTCTTTTATGGCATGCTGTGACGGGATGTCATCAGCTCATCCCACTAAACTGAATGATTCTTAGACAATTGGCTCATCCTACTGGAATACTTGAACGAAAAACTGCCAGATTGGTTGAAACTTCGGGGTTGAAACTGCAGTGAATCTGAATTGTGTGCATGCGTCTATGCAACAACATTGTTTGCTGGATATTTTTCCGGTTCATCTGTCTAATGCAGATGATTGGCTTTGGGGGGGAATGGATAGGATATGGCACCCAACCGCCATCACCGGTGTTATGGACTTCTCTGCTCAAAACGCTATCAGTGGTTTTTCCCTTCTCTATAACACCTCTGCTTGTGTGAGTGGGAGACTGTTCGATCAGGGGAATGTCAATGGATCATGCCCCAGTGTTGCCAGAGAACGGTCATCCTTATTTTGGATCCTTCAGCAACGTCCTTAACCCAACATTGCTCCAGGTAGCATTGGGCCAAGCTTAGCCTTCTCAGCTGTTCAACACCTTGGATAAAAAGTATCTACTAAAAGATTGGATATAAAGTGCTTTCAGTTTTTACAATGCAGCCTACAAGACAAACTGCACAGACACAAGTTGCAGTCTTCATGCGTAGCTTTCGCTAGTAGCTCGCAAACACTTGGTTACTCAGTGGGGATCCATTGGCTAATGCTGGTGTTATTTATATGTAGCCTTGCCAGGGATGCTGGCTACTGCTGGCTTTGGCATTGAAACAGTAATATGAGCAGGTGTTTTTTTGGTGATAGGATCCTGGGTGCTTGTCTGATGCTGTTACTGAACAGACAGGTCAAAAAATTCTCACCTGTTTGTTCTTGCATTTTGGTACTGTTTACTGTGCAGTTGTCCAGAAGATGTACATTTGTGGATTCACTGCTTTGTGCAAAGGCTCATTTTGATCAAGCTGAATAAAGGTTTCAGATAGATGCAGGTCTTCATAAGATGTCGCCTGGTGTACTTTGTCATATTTATGGCTGCATTTTTATCCTCTGAGGCCAGCTGCTCTGCTTTCCTTTAATTACAGCTCGATTTCTCAAGAGCAGCGCCTGTAAAAACCATATGAGCTACGTCTAGAGACACTTAACAAGATTTGTGAACACACCAACCTGCTTGTTCTTAACATCTGGGGGATGAAATGCCACTCTGCTAGTACCTGGGGTTCTCGAAGATCCATCACCTTTTGGTCTGAGCGGGAGTGTCCTAACTTTAAAGGGCTTGTAATCCTGGTGTCTTGGCAGACAATACAAAAGGTTTAAACAAAAAGGAACTGGCATTACTCACTTGGTATTTTAAGGCTAGCAGTTTCGCAATCGCCTCTTTGTAGTTCCACAATCGACTTGAGTCCTGTTCTGGCGTTATACACTGCATGGTCCTCGTCTTGGGGGTAGAGTGAAACTGAATTGTCCGTTACATTACATTTTAGAAAAAGTAATCAGCAACAATAGTCATGTAAGGAAACGCACATATGAACAGCAACTTTTAAACTACTCACAGGAACCTACCATTGTCTTATTAGTCAATTTCAGCAGCATGGTCTTGAGTTTATGCTGCAGGTTTAAACCCTGTGCCACTAAACTGCATTGCAGTTGGAACAGCTAATCCTTATTTTACTGAATCCTGAAAGAGCAGTGGTTGCAAGTGGAACATTATGGTTGTCGATAACCTGGAGAAAGTAAGCTTGACAGCAAAGGACTCGTACTGTCATCAGAGCCTCAGTTGTCAGGGCTCGAATGGATATATTCATGCTGGTCTTTTGAAGTTGTCCGGTTGAAGGGGTCCTTCACCCAAAACGCGATCTGGGCTCATTCCCGTTAATTTTTTGTGTTCATAAACTCCTCCTGACAGTTTTGAAAATTGTCCTCCCTTGCTTTGTGTTGGCCAGCTTTCATGTGACCAGCTGGCCTCCAGAGGCCATGTCACTTTTATCTTTAAAAACATTTTTGAAACTTTTTTGAAAGGTCATAATGAACACTTATCAGGTAAATAACCCACTATGCGTGTGTAAATATGATTTGTCATCTGACTTTTTTTTTTTTTTTTTTTTTTCCCATGGAGTCCTGTTTTTACCAACAAAAGTGATGATAAGGCTTGTGGAGGCAACCTCATTGCATGAAAGCTGCTAGCCGGCTAACACGTAGCGACCTACAATAACTGCATAAAAAGGATGGTTTGCAGAAACTGACTGGAGAAGTTCATTTACTCAAATAATTAGGGGAATGCGCCCAAATCCTGTTTCGGGTGGAGTACCCCTTTAAGAGTGTTGGCTCGCCTGCTTCTGTTTGTTTGTTTGGTCCTGCCGTTCAGTTACGCATGCTTGGAATGAGGTTCTACTTTGTCAGCGTGTAGTTTCCTCTCCCCAACCAACCATGATTTGAACTTTGAGTGCTCTGTGCCATAGCTAATCCCAGACTTGTTCTGGTAGTACACAGAAAGATCAAATTCGAGACAACTTTGAATGCGGAATGCTCTGGAAGACAGGCTTTGAACCAGAAAATATGAAATGCAAGATTAATGACTGCTGGCCGAGGTTGAAATTTTAATTGGCTTAACTTTTGTGTCCCTTTTCTGTGGTCGCGATTCACTCTGCGCATTGGTTGGTTTTACTGGCACATTGTTTCTTGACAGCAATCAAACATAAAATAAATAGTGCTGAGAGCCATTTCCTGGCTACTTTCGGGCTATTTTTAGTATGACCAAAAAAGGCAAATTCCAAAGGACATGAGCTCTGAGGAAGCTTTCTCCCAGGGACATCCAGAGGAGTATGCCCCTCCCCTTTCCAACAGAAAGGGTTATCGCCAACCTTTATTCCTTCTCCCACGTCTCATTAAAAAAAAAAAAATTAAGTCCCGCACGAATGCATTTGTCTTCTCATGGCTGTGGTTTGCCTTTTGGTTTTTTCTATATACAGTCATCGCTGCCTGCTGTTGTTCCTCATATTAACTGAGGATGCGTATTCCATGTCTGATATTTCCTCTGTTCGATGCCTGTTCATGTTCTCATGTCTATTTTGTAACGTTCAGCCGACAATGCACCCTGGTTTGTTTCCATGGTCATGGGGGGTAGATATTTTTGTTTCCTGCTATTCTGATGCACTGAGAGTTATCTGTGGTACAGTGACAGGTTCAGGGTCTTTTTGGATTTGGTGTTATAACATTTAACTTGAAACACGTAAGTGGCAAAAAAAATCACAGTAAATTAATGACACAATTGGCTAGTTGTAAGGTGCAGTTTGGAATCATGCACATTTATTGTGTCTTGTCAGGCATTTGAAGTATTCATACTTTGCTGATTTTTACATATTTATTTTTGCGGTTAATTATACTGTATATGCTGTGTTGTAGTCGCCTGATTGTGAAGTAAAAGTCATTTCCGTTATCTGTTACATAATCTCCAGTTCAAGTCCTATGGGTAGTGGCAGGGTCTTTGATGATATTTAATTAATTAGTCTGTTCATATTGTGCAGTGCTTTGAATGGGCCGTGCATGATTAATGGCACGAGAACTGTAACTGCATAAACTTCTATTTGTAGTTCTCGTTATATGTATTTGCATTGTTCTTTCAGAGCTATAACGCATTGTCAATGTTTAGTGGTGGAGTGGGAAGCAAGAAATGAACTGTACACAGAGACTAATTTAATCCATGCCCCCCTTGCATTCACTGTCATGATCTATTTATGTTGTGGTTTCTCCACTAGATGAAGCAAGAATAAAGAAGCCAACCACAAAGACCCCCCCAAAGCAAGGTGAGGGCTTTTCTCCAAAGAGCTTTCATTTTTTATTCTTCCAATCACTTTTCTGTCATCTGTTTTTTTATCATTACTGTAGCTTCAGTATTTTTCAATGAAATATTATCAAAGAAGTGATATTTTATCCTGTATTGTAGCTCGGGACTGTGACTAACTGCATGAAATAAAATCAGATGAGGAACATGGTATCAATCTTGCATCATCTGGACAGACATGTCATCAGAAAACAGTTAGTTAATTCTGTTGTTTCCTCTCCTACCATGACAGTTGAACTTTGATAGCATGGATCAGCTTTAGGACATCCCAGTGACGCGAAACTGAAGTAGTAAAGCTCAGGGCCTTTTTGTAAGACCACACACTCAGATTGATGGAAGCAGGTGGACTGGGGAATATAATAAGAAAAATAACGGGGTATGATGTGGCTGCCGAGTTTGATGACTGGTTTCATGCCAGCTTACCCGGTCAGACCAGGAAACTGGCCCAAGATCTTTAGTCATCCCGTATGTGACCTCGAGCTCTGCTATGTCTTCCAGCCGTTCCCCCACAGATCCTCCAGTTTCCTGATGACATGAAGGTCAAGGCTGGAGAGAAGGTCGAAATCCTCTGCAAGTTTGGAGGAGCACAGCCCATCACCTGCACCTGGCTGAAGTTCAGGAAACCGGTAAAGACCACGGATATATCTACGCCCGACAGAGCCAGTCAAGCTCACTGGCACTGCAGTAACTGGAGATGACCATCACTGTTACCCACTCGTGCCATTGTCCTCTCATCTGGAAAATATAGCGGCAGGTTTTTCTTTTGGTCCAGCAACAAGACACCTGGTTCTATTTATCAGGATCTTGATTGAAGACCATAATTTGCTAACTAGTGGAATGATGTGTTGTCATGGTGGGCTATGGTAATTACCTGCTTCCACGCCAGCTCTTTTTGAGCCTGATTGGACTGCCCTGCCCCCACTCCAGTACACTCTGATAACTTGCTCTGCTCACAGAATTTCACAGATTTCTAATTAATCTCAGATTTTTACTGTGAAAGTAATTCAGATAATGTTGTTTCACAGCTCCAGAACGGACAGAGCAATCTATCCGTCGAGACCACAGATTCGTCCAGTCAACTGACCATCTCGCCAACCACGCAGGATGACTGTGGATGTTACTCTGTGGAGCTACAAAACAAGTTTGGCACCAGACAGGCTGCCCTCAACCTCACCATTGTAGGTAGGTTATCTTTCCTTTAGATTGAGGATAGTGCAGGGTGCTGGATTCTTCACCGCAGTGCTTCAGGTTTTAGTGGGACTGTGCGGCCTTTTACCCAGGGAAGAATAAGTTTGCATTTGTCTGACTTTAAAGGTTTAAATCCCGACAAATGGTGAGCAATGTCCAGTTTAATAGATTCACATATTTCAAATATTTGTGATCTTGCAGCATTTTGGGTTAAAAGTGCATCTGCCGACTTCTGAGTAATAATATGCACACTGAACCATGCATAACCTTTGACTGTTTGATCTCCAGGTTCAAAAAAAAGTAATTTGGCAATTTGCACTAAACAGCACCTGGCACTTAGATAGGTGGCAGTTGGTGCACAAAGCTATTGTAATTGTTACAGCATTTTGTTAAAAATGATAAGCTTTAGAATGGTGTTAATATTGTTTTCCTTCTAATGTGTAAACAACAATATATCCATGCCTTACTCACTTTTTTTGGAAAATAATTTCTGCCACAATATTTACTGGTTAGAACCAGCTATTTCAAACATTGAGAGGCACTTTAACCTTCAACCCATACGAACTGTTTACAGTTCTTCGCCTTCGTTCAATGTTTTTTTCCGTGGGTTTTCCAGCAGACTTACTGTTGTGCGGAGTGCTGGGGAGAAGAGAGAGTGCTATGCTCTGGAGCTGGATTTGCACGCTTGCAGGCCTGACCGAGCAATCTCCGATGGCCTTTTATGGTTCTGTTTGCTCTCCAGTCATCTGCTTCGTAAGAAGGGCTCTGTCTTTATGGAGCACGTCCAAATGTAGCCGCTGGAATATGAGGGAGAGTGCAGGATTTTAGTGGGGCCACCTTGTGTTTCAGGCTGTTTATGAGCCGCCGTGCATAAAGCAGTAGAGGGTTCAAATGGGATATTGAGGGAGACCAGCAAAAGCTGATTTGGGGCATGATTTATTGCCATTCCTCACAGAAAATGCAGGATATAGATGAGATATTGAAGACAAGTTCATCCTGTTTCATTAAGTCCTGACCCATTCACATCACGTGGTCATCCTGGAAAAGTCCCGGGTCATTGCTTTTCATGCAAGGCAGGGGTCTGCAAATTTGACTCTATGCACATCACAGAATCCTGAACAGGACTTAGGATTTACTGACATCTTAGGCTCTATTTTCGTGCCTTTGCAAACAAAAAGGTATGCGGCAATAACGCTACACACAATCCCGTTCGTTGCAAACTAAATATTTATTGACTTCGCCCAGTTTGGTAGTTTCTAGCTTTAAAATAAGTGTTTGTGTCTCTAGTGGTTGGACCGCACAAATGGAGGTCGTGTCAGTGCATAAAGCTGGTACTGTGCAGGTTTTCTGTCTCAGACCGTTTTGACACTCCCAAACCACCTTTTAATGCAAACAGTGTCGCTCTATGGTAGATTCATGTGGCTGAATCGCTGCCTGTGGAGCTGTTCACAAATAAACACATATTGTCTCCTCCCTATTTTCATTTTAGTTATCTACCCTGCAAATCGGGGATTGTCAACCGGTGGTCTGGTATTGCAGGTGGTCCGTGAAATTGTAAATGGAAAATAATAATAATAATAATAATAATAATAATAATTTTAAAAAATGTATTATTTAGACTTAATTTATTTTCCATTTACAATTCATTTTTTTGAATAATTTACCCATCCAAATCATGTCAAATGGAGTTGATCGAGATTCGCCCAAGCCTCATGTCACCACTGACGTCCCATCTTGGCCGCACAGGACCTCGGACCAGAAGCAAAAAAAAAAAAAAAAACCCGAAAAAATTGGGCTGTTTCTTTGCATGACTTCGAGCCGAGCCCTGCCTAACGAAACATAGGCTAACTGTTCAGCACAATCCAGCAAAATCAAGTGACTTTGCACAAACGTTAGATTTTTCTTTTTGCAACTTGGCCAGTTTAATTTAATTTCATTTTCCGTCTTTGATTTGAGTGCTAACGTTAGTTGGCTGGTGAGCGTATTGCTAGCTAATGTGGATAGCAGAGTGACTGTTAGCCAGCTGTCATCATTTTTCTTTTTATCACAAGATGCAAATAATTAGACACTGATGCAAATAAATGGCCTTCTTTAGATATATAGGCCTATATACTCTTTTATTTTAAGCATGGTGCAAAATAAAACAAACATCCCCCAAAGCAGTGGTCCCCGAGTTGCTTCTTGGTTATAATGGTGGTCCCTGGGACAAAACCAGTTGAAAACCCCTGCTATAAATAATGCCTATAGAATGGTGGTGAGGTTTAATAGGAAAGGAGGTAAGTGTGTATTTTTATGCATTTGAATATTTTTCTTGTGTGGGGGAAGTACAAACAATTAACTTCAGTCTTGCCCTTGTTATAATACCACAAGTGCCGTATTGTATGCAGTTTAAATTGCTAACATCATTTCAGACAAAACGCATTACCTGGTGAATCGACATCCATTCCCCAAATGCCTCCATGCATTATTACATTGCAGCGCGATTCTCAGAGGACTGGAGGTGGCAGTAATGCAAGTTAGGTGCTTATTCTTCATCTGACGAAATTGCCCGTTTGCAATAGCAATGACGCACTGGTTTTAGAGGAAGTTACAGCCGCTAAACTGACTGGCCTAAATGGAACCAAACCCCCACCACAACCACAGGTAATTCATGTCTTAGACCAACCCTTTTGACAACAGTGCCGCAATTGCATTATCATGGAATTATCAGAATGAAGTTGGACGCACTCAGTATTGATCAGAGATAATGTTAGCACTTGCATTTGCTGACTGCATTTTGGTTGTCAAAATGCGGCCCCTTGAGTGCATGTGAAACGTTTGCACTGGCAAAAACTGGTAACATTAGCAATGATAGGTGCAAACATCTAACATGACCAATCATAGATTGCAACATTAGTTTTCTAAGCACTGAAGTGTTTTTAACATGCAAAGGTCTTTGTTAAAGGGTACTCTGCATGCTCTGCTCATTAGCCTTTTATGCACAGATGGAGCAGTCAGAAGTGGTGTTTATATTAAGTTTAATTGATTTTTAGCCTGCTCTGGGACCAGCTTTTATGGGGCTTTTGGTGGCTTGTTGTGGGAAATACTGTTGCTGTGGCTTAAATAATTTTTTGGATTTTGTTCCCTAACATATGGACTTGTGCTCTAACTTTGATTTCTCTTGCCACTGGGGGTTCATATCATGTCAAGATACCATTGTTATCACTCAAGTGAATTGTCTGATACTTATTGAATAATATGCAGTTAAATGCTAATATTGCTTGGCAACATACTGTTTTTTTAACCTCCATATCTCATCTTAATCAGTTAGTTTATATTTGGTAGCACAGTTTACAGTTACATATATGCAGGACGTTGTCGAAAATTAATGCGAGGGACATTTGTGACAAAATATTTAGAATTTGGCGAGATAATTCTGTGATTGCTGGAGAGGTATGTGATGGCCTGAGTAATGCTCAGAGACGCACCGTGCACTTAGTGACTGCTGAACTATGTGGAAATGCAGGCTGGAGCATCTGTACCTTTTCTGCTGACACCAGTATAAATATGTTAAGTGCTGGATCTGACCTAAAGCCTTTTAGTCTACTGGTATGGCTTTCATGAGTAAACCAAACATGCATATTCTTACTTTCTTTTGCCAGGGTCGACTACTCTTTCTGACATAGTCCTCTCTTCAGCAGAATCACATTTGTGAAAAGTTTGGGCTAAAATGTTACCTGCGTGGAACCTGTTTTATTTTTACAGTCACAGTGCTGAAATTTCTGACTTGCATAGAGAATAAGCCACTTTATGCTGCTGGTGTGAGTTTTATCTGATTTAAGGGTCGAATCGCATGGAAGTTTCTGTAAACCTAGGACCTATGGGGTTTATATCCAAATATCATTTTTATATTCTTTTCATTTTCAAGCATCGGTTTGGGCTTTTAAGTCTATATCGGTTTACTTGCTTTGTTAACAATCACTTTTGATAGTAGGGTTGAAATTTAAACCAATCCCATGTATTGAGTGACTCCAGGCAGATTTGCCCGATTCTGGCCTGAAATTGGCCACAACTATTACTGTATAGACTTGGTCTGGGGTAGCATGCTAGTAGAATGGTGCCTAAAATGATTGAGTGGCAAACACCGCAAGGTCAGTTTAAAGTTCTTTCCCAATAATATCACATGGTAGGTAAACATTGGTGGATAAATGCAAATGGAATTCATTCACACTCATGCCATCTTATTGTACACCCTCATTTTTCCTAATTGGGACAGTATGGAAAAATGAAATAAGTTTGCACTGACAAGTAAATAACCCTTGACCTGTGTTAAATTGAAAAACAGTAGAAAGACAAGATATTAATGTTTGATTTTTTTCCAACATGTGACACTTGCAGCATGATCCAAAAAGGTGCGTGTGAGGTTGTAGAAACTGGTAGAACTATCCGGTTCTGGTGCTCAGATGAAGCCTTAAAATTGCCTCAAATACATTACTGACAGGCCAAGCACACTTTTGCCAGAGGCACTGATGCCTTGGCTTTCTCATGTACCTCCCTCAGACAAGCCCGACCCCCCAGCTGGTGTGCCCGCCGCTTCGGACATCCGCAGCTCTAGCCTCACGCTGTCCTGGTACGGTCCGACCTACGATGGCGGGAGCGCGGTCCAGTCCTACAAACTGGAGGTGTGGAACTCCGCGGACGAGGAATGGAAGGAGCTGGTCTCTTGCAACAGCACTTCCTACAATGTGGAGAACCTGCTGGCCGACAGGGACTACAAGTTCCGGGTACGAGCTGTGAACATGTTCGGGATTGGAGAGCCCAGCGCGGAGTCTGATCCAGTTAGAGTGGGGAAAGAGGAAAAAGTGGAGGGTGAGCTCCCTCTAGTGAACACCTTTCAAATAACTCTCTATTTTCTGTTCGTAGGAAAACCAAACTTACAGGCCTAGTTTTACATACTGAACTTATGCTTTATCCTAAAAACTAAGACACAATTATTTAAAATCCAGTTTCAACCCGTACAGAATTTCACTCTGTAAAGAACTCTCTGTTGCCCTGGGCTATGCTACACTTGCTTCTGGGAAACTTGCCCGAGGTCAAAAGAGAAATGAGATACATTGGTGTTAAGTATGGATATAATCAAATCATAGGCATTAATAAAAGCATGAAACATTGCTTTGTAAGCTTGTATGATATAATGGTTTTCTGTATTTTTGATTGTTTAGAAGAGAAAGAGGAGGAGGAGGAGGCTGAGGCATCTGATGATGGTAGGTGATGTTTGTTTTAAAATGACCTGCATCCCATGGGCTGGAACTCTTGGGTTTAACACAGATAACGGCTTCCTTTCCGTCTTTGCAGAGAAAGAACCAGAATACAGAGATGTGGTCATCAAAAAAGATCAAAAAGTCAAGGAGTTCTACGATGTGGAGGAAAGGCTTGGGACGTAAGCAACCTTAAATACATTTATGATCAAAGCCATTTCAGAAATGCTCCTCTGACTGCTTCTTTACTGTCATTATTTTTCTTTTAGGGGCAAATTTGGACAGGTGTTCAAACTTGTGGAGAAGTCAACCAAAAAAATCTGGGCTGGAAAATTTATCAAAGCCTATTCCGCGAAGGAGAAGGAAAATGTCCGACAAGAAATTGGCATCATGAACTGCCTGCACCATCCTAAACTTGTACAGTGTGTCGATGCCTTTGAAGGAAAATCAGACATTGTCATGGTTCTCGAATTGTGAGTATCTTTTTTCGCGAATTTTTTGTCTCCCACCACTACTTTTTTTGAAGTAATCGCCTACAGCAGTCAAATCTCCTTTACAAACTGTGCTCTGTTATTGACTTTCAATTTTTTGTTTAAAAATGGTTCTGTGCAGTTCTTATGACTTTGCAAAGTATCATTTTAATGATTTCCATGTGCTTGGAAATGCAAAATACTTATTCCAATGAGTTATGAGTCAAATGCAGAATTAAATGAAAGCCACCAAAGATTCTGTAGGTGACCCCCAGAGAACAATGGGGTGGTGAACTTATAAAATGGTAATGAAGAATGATTAATGAAAGTAATAAGAATGAATGTAAAATGTCTGTGGTGCTTCCACACTTGCAAAGGCCATATCTGCAAACATACGGTTGCCATGGCTGCCAAAGAAAACGGCTCTCGCTGCTGTACTCTGAGTCGCACGTGCCCAAGAACTTACCGCATTTGAGTTTTTCATCATTTGGTTCCCATTCTCTCGCATTTTGAAATTGCCTCGCGTATCCAGACGGAATTTTCAGACGAGAGAAAAAATAGCCGTCGGATGGGGTTTGACGCTGGATGGAAAAAGGCTTCTTGCCAAGAATGTGGCAAAAGACAACAAATCAAATATAGCAGTTTCCGTTTTCCTTTTTATAGCGTGGACTCGAACAGTAGATAGACGAAACCTTTAGCTTTCAAGTTGAATGTTCCCCTTAAAGGGAAATGGAGCCTCCCATTTTGTCTTGAGATGTTTGTAAAAGGGAAGTAGAAACGAGAGGTAGTATGCCACCTGAGGATGTGTATTATGATATTTCTCAAAACCTGAAACCTGGAGCCCGGCTGAACCAAGGGTGCATTTCATCAAGCCATCTCTTTTAAAAGTGTGATTCATTCTTTGACGAATGATGATCTGAAACCCATAATGATACAGAAGCAACATGGTGAATGGATACGTGAATTAAAAGTTGGCATAGTTTGTACTCATCTTTGTAAATTGTAAGCCCATTCCAAAATAGTTGGGACGAAGTGTAAATTGTGAATAAAATCAAAATGCAATGACTTTCAGATCACAAGCCAATATGTTATTTACAGTAGAACATAGATAACATTTCAAATGTTGAAACTGAGACATTTTTAATTTTTTCCACAAAATGAGCTCATTTCAAATTTTCTGGCTGCAACAGGTCTCAAAAAAATTGGGACACAGGAAAAAAAGGGCTGAAAAAGCAATTCATATAAGAATCAGCTGAAAGAACATTTAGCAAGTAATTAAGTTAACTGGCATCAAGTGTGTAACATGATTGGCTATAAAAAGGGATGTCTTACAGAGGCTGAATCTCTCAGAAGTAAAGATGGCCAGAGGCTCTCCAACCCATGAGGCTTGCGTAAAAAAATTGTGGAATACTTTAAAAACAATGTTCCTCAACGTCAAATTGCAAAGGCTTCGAAGGTGTCATCATCGACAGTGCATAACATCATCAAAAGATTCAGAGAAACTGGAAAAATCTCTGTGCGTAAGGGACAAGGCCAAAGACCTTTACTGGATGCCCGTGATCTTCGGGCCCTCAGACGCCACTGCATCACTCACCGGCATGATTCTGTCATTGACATTACTAAATGGGCCCAGGAATACTTCAAGAAACCACTGTCTGTAAACACAGTCCGCCGTGCCATCCACAGATGCCACCAAAAACTCTATCATGCAGAAAAGAAGCCATTGTTGAGCATGATCCAGAAGTGCCGCCGTGTTCTGTGGGCCAAAGCTCATTTAAAATGGACTGTAGCAAAGTGGCAAAGTGTCCTGTGGTCAGACGAGTCCAAATTTGACATTCTTGTTGGAAATCATGGGCGTTGTGTCCTCCGGACCATAGAGGAGAAAGACCACCCCTCCTGTTATCAGTGTTCAGTTCAAAAGCCAGCATCTCTGATGCTATGGGGATGCATTAGTGCATATGGTGTGGGACACTTGCATGTTTTAAAAAGCACCATGAATGCTGAAAGGTATATAAAGGTTTTAGAGCAACATATGCTCCCCTCCAGATGACATCTATTCCAAGGAAGGCCTTGCGTATTTCAGCAGGACAATGCAAAACCACATACTGCAGCTATTACAACAGCATGGCTTCGTAGTAGAAGAGTCCGTGTGCTGAACTGGCCTGCCTGCAGTCCTCATCTTTTACTGATTGAGAACATTTGGTACATAATTAAATGAAAAGTCCATCAAAGGAGACCTAAAACTCTCCAGCAGCTGGAAGCCTGTATTAAACAAGAGTGGGATCAAATTCCAATGGCTGAACTCAAGAAACTTGTCTCCTCAATGCCCAGACGCCTCCACTCTGTGTTAAAAAGAAGAGGGGATGCTACAACATGGTAAACAGGCCCCTGTCCCAACTTTCTTGAGACCTGTAGCAGCCATCAAATTTGAAATGAGCTCATTTTGTGGATAAAATTGTAAAATTTCTCCGTTTCAACATTTGCTATGTTATCTTTGTTCTATTGTGAATAAAATACTGGCTAGTGTGATTTGAAAGTCATTGCGTTTTGATTTTATTCACAATTTACCCTTTGTCCCAACTATTTCGGAATTGGGGTTGTGTTAAAATCAAAATGGGTTGCTCTATGTTTTGGCATGCTTCCAATAAAACCCATCTTAAGTGTTACAAGTCTTAAACCTGAATGAAAAAAGATTTTTAGATATTAGCTTTTTTAAGTTACTGTTTGCTTGTCAAGTGAATTTGTCTAACTGACTTGGCAAATCTTGAAACTGGTCTCCTTAGGAACTGCCTCTCCTTAATATTTTTGTCTTACTTCACCAAAATGTATTAGAATTATGGTTTTCAGTATAAATAATCCTACTAGTTAAGATTAACTTGTTGAGTATGTGACATTATTTTTGGCTTGGTTCCCATCAGCATCAGCGCCTGCATCTGTGTTCCCAAAGTCGTTCCAGACCATAACTCAGAAACTGCTCAATATTTTTCTATCAAATTTTGTTGGTGCATTGATCAAACACTAAACTGGGGCCTTTTGCTATGTAGTGGGGTGTATGTGTGTGTGTGTGTGTGTGTGTGTGTGTGGGGATTTGTTTGTACTAGTAAAAACACACTCTAGTTATTTTTTGGTTTTTGCAGTGTTTGACTAGATTAGTTGCTTAGATTAGTGGCTTGCAGCTACTTTTGTAATGGAGTGTGTGCTGAGAGATGGTGAGATTCCTGTTCTTTGATATTATTCTCAGGATCTCTGGAGGAGAGCTGTTTGAAAGGATTGTTGATGAGGACTTTGAGCTGACAGAACGGGAAGTCATTAAGTACATGCTGCAGATCATTGATGGCGTGCAGTTCATCCACAAACAGGGCATTGTACATCTGGACCTAAAGCCTGAGAATATCATGTGCATCAACAAGACTGGCAGCAAGATCAAACTCATTGACTTCGGCCTTGCCCGGCGGCTAGGTAACTTCACACAGCAACCCTTGACCTCACAGAGAACCTGGTCATTTTATAGGATTCAGCCCTAGTTTGAAGGAAAAGGCCCCATATTTTTATAAATTTTATTCTACTGGCCATTGTCCCAGATTAGAGGTTACTCAGTATGAGTAAAACCCTGAACTGCTCTTTCCACTTCAGTCTAAGTTCCACATGGACTTTTTTATGTTGTATATTTGCTGCTATTTTACCAGTCTCTCATAACTCTTTTCAGAGTGGCTCACATTGTTTTCATTGTCGTGTATCTCTATGTACTGTTATATTTGCTATATGTGAAGGGAGACTGAAGTAAAACATCTATCTATCTATCTATCTATCTATCTATCTATGTATCTACGTATCTATCTATCTATCTATCTATCTATCTATCTATCTATCTACGTATCTATCTATCTATCTATCTATCTATTTATCTATCTGCCTGCCTGCCTGTGCCTGCCTATCTATCTATCTATCTATCTATCTATCTGCCTGCCTGCCTGTGCCTGCCTGTCTTTCTATCCATCTATCTAGCTATCTGTCTGTCTATCGATCTATGTGCCAGTTTTATGTTTAAGTCTATGCAGTTCTTCAGGTATTTGAGTAATCCTGCTTTTTGAAACACTCATGGCCACTCGGGCAAAGACTTGAACAACTGTGAAAATCATCTCAGAGTTCGGTCATTTTCAGCCAATGAGGCTAGAAGCTGTGTTGCATCATTTCCATCTTGCTGAAAACGCAACACTTCTTTGGCGTT
Organism: Gymnothorax javanicus; assembly: GCA_029692085.1. NCBI lineage: Eukaryota > Metazoa > Chordata > Actinopteri > Anguilliformes > Muraenidae > Gymnothorax > Gymnothorax javanicus. The sequence goes on from CM056205.1 coordinate 47,678,804, forward strand.
CTCTTTTTATTACATTTCTCGTTAATGATATGAGAAACAAATATGTTAATCTCCAGTTTTGTGTTCTGTTTTTCCACAGAAACTTCTGGATCCCTTAAAGTTCTGTTTGGGACGCCAGAATTTGTGGCGCCAGAAGTCATCAATTACGAAGCAATCAGTTACCCGACAGACATGTGGAGCATAGGAGTGATCTGCTACATTCTGTGAGTGAGGAATTCTGTTTCTGAATCAGACTCAGCCCAGATGAGACTGTCTTCAGTCAGTCATAAAACTAACTACCGCTCCCTTAACACAGTGAAAAAAAAAAAGAAAGAAAAAGAAACAGGACTCATTTCAGCTGTGCGCGGTCATGTTGCAGCTGAACGTCTGTCATAAAGAGCCACGCTAACTGCTGAGCAGCTCAGCCAGAGTAAACTGTCGATCACCTCAAAATATTCCACCCCAGGCATCTGTGAAAACAGTTTGCAGTCCAAACTTTGCGAGGGGTAACTCCATGGTGATTGAACTTGGCTGGCAGTGGTGCCTGTTGGTCCACGCATTGGAGTGGGTTTTTAATGGCTTGCGGGAGGTAAGGTTTAAAAGCTAAATCGCAGCTCGATGGGGGATTATGTTCACATGAGTAGCCATTACATTCAGGGACTGAATGTGAACGCCCAGGCGGGGGAGCTTCATAACAGTGGTAACAGATGTGAGCGATTTGTAGGGTTTTGAGGTGGCCTTTTTAGGTAATTAATGGTCCTCATTTTATGATTCGTGAGCAGTGCCTGCTGACCTTTGGCACACTTCAAAGAATGTCAGAGTTGGTATCATTCTAATTCACTCTGTCATTCAGATAAAACAAAGAGAACTACATGTTTGCCTTTCCCAGCTGGTGCACCAAAACAGACTTATGTGCTCTCACACAGCAAAAACAAAAGCTTACCAAGCATTTTAATCTTGCATTTTGACTAATAACTTATTTAAATTACCCCTTTTCTTAGTGAAAAAATGCCACTGTTGTGAGATCATTTTGACTCAAACCTAGGTTTGTCCATGCGGTAATATAATTTCACTTGCCTTATGGACAAATCTAGAATTTAGTCAAAATAATCTCACATCAGTGGCAGAATTTATGCATTTTTTTCTAAGAAAAGAGGTAATTTAAATAAATGTTTTAAGTCTCAATACAAGAATAAAATGCTGGGTAAGATTTTGCTTTTGCAGTCCAGGGGAGGCTGTGTTTGTCATGTTAATAATTTCTTGAAAAAAATGTATGTATCACATGAAGACTTCATCAAAAAGCGAAATAATTATCATTATAATGCAAATGACCTTAAAACTGGAAAGAAGAGCAGGAAGGCCTGCTGTTGATGACTTAAACTGCAATGTGTAGCATGATAGAGAGGAGTGAGCCATGAGATTCTGAATGTTCTCTGAGTTGGTATATATAACTGGGCCTCGTCTTACCACCATCTCATCACAACAGCATTGATTGGCAGGTAAATAGAAAACCCTCACCCTTCTTAGCTGGCAGTTTTACGGTGAAGCTGCTTCAGGCATTAGGCTTTAATCTCTCGCTATGTGTCCAAGGGGTCTAATTTATAAAAATACATATCGTATTTGTGATAAAATGCTCAAGAAGTGAAAAGCGGTACATTGCCAAAGATATCCAATTTAATGAAACCTGATCGCTGGATCTACATGCAATTTTTACTTCACCAATCACAGTCAACTTGAAATTTTGCATTCATGCCTTCTTCTACCAATTGCATGTTTTTTTTTTTTTAATGTCACATTTGTTTTTATAAACCCCACATCCGTTGGGGAAAGTGGTGTTTGCATCTTTTTTTGAGTGTACGCATCATTTATAAATGAAGCCAGAGGTCTGCTCAGTTATTTGGTTTATTTGATGTTCCCACAAACAGACTGTTTCCTCAGTCGGTTTGATCCCAGGTGGCCCTTGTATGACTTTAAATGGTTATAAAATGGCCTTCAGCGCAAGATGGGCCCCAAATGGAGCTGTTGTCTCAGCTGGAGTACGGCAGTCACGCTAGATTTTCAATCCCACTGAGCCCCATTTTGGAAACCACCGCACTCTGTCCGCACACACCTGCAGACTCGCTCGCACTGCTTGCAGTAAAGATTGGACAATTCAAAAACACATCTTCCTTACCAAGTGTTAAAGTCTTGTAATGAGACTTTAAACTTGTTACTGAAGCATGTAGTTAGGTTAGTCTTGATCTTATTCTAAATTTCTGTGGATAATCTCCATTTCAAGATCTCCTCTAGAAATTAGTCGAGGACTTCGCCTAGGTTTGGTCTGTGAAACTGGATAGAATTTTTTTTTTTTTTTTTTTGCTCGCTTAATTAGAAACCTTTTCTGTGGTATTATGAGTGAAATTCTTACCCAAAAAAAAAAAAGAGTTCTGCGCATCAAACGAGTAATGGGAATTAAATTTAGGGCTGGTTTCCGAGAAACTGAATAAGCTTAGTCTTATCTATCTTATTTCTTATCTAGTATTGTACTAAAACTAATTTAGTATGATGAGTCTCCATTTAAATTAAAATGTCATCTAGAACTAGGGTTTAATTTGCATCAGCGGAACCCTATAGTCTTTATATAAGATTTGTCGACCCTGACGTTATTTCTCCGGGTTTTGTTTACCTGATGATTCCTTCTCTGAAAAGAAGTAATGGTTATCTGCTGCCTCCAGGGTCAGTGGTCTTTCTCCATTCATGGGCGACAATGACAACGAGACTCTCTCCAACGTCACATCGGCCACCTGGGATTTCGAGGACGAGGCCTTCGACGAGATCTCAGAGGAGGCCAAAGACTTTATCAGCAACCTTTTAAAGAAAGATATGAGGTAAGACTTATGGACAACTCACACAGAATTCATTTATAGAAGGCTGATTGGTACGCTGAGCCAAGGAATTGGGCCCTAAAATGATTTTGACTCAAAGCAAGTTACTCTGAGAGTCATTTCAGCATTTGGGGAGAATGTTGACTGGTGAGTTAAAGTTAAATTGACTAAACGTTAAAAAGAGTCTGGGAGTGAATGGTATATGTGCCCTTTGGTACTAGATTGATGGTTTCTACAGGGCACTCCTGTGTCATACTCAGTACATGCTGGTGTAATGAGTTCCTGACCAGGAGCAAGTGAATTAGATAACGGAGGGCTAGCTGGATGATTGTAATTAAGGCCATCACTGTGATGGGTTTCCATAGTTTTAATGGCAGTGGAGCATTCTGATGGTGCCAGGTTATCCGAGTGAGAATTCTGTAATAAAGCTGAATCTTGTGTTGGGTCTCAGGTCCCGGCTCACCTGTGCGCACAGTGCCTCCAGCACACCTGGCTCAAACAGGACACCAAGAACATGGAGGCGAAGAAGCTCTCCAAGGAGAGGATGAAGAAGTACATCCTGAGGAGGAAGTGGCAGGTGAGGACACCTTCCTCCATATTACAACCCACCTCTCATGGTGCTGCCTGAGATACAGGCACATCAGAACAAATAGCGTACCCATCTTATCTCACGCACATATCGGGAATACTGTGAACAATGTTTCATAATTTATTTGTGGGGTGTCTCGATGGCACAGCCTCTAGTGCAACTATTCATATGCTTTTAACGAGCCGTAATGTCAAAAATAAGTATTTACAATGTTTACTTGCAAAATTTTTTAATTAATTAAAATAACGAAATGATAAATTTAAAAATGTACCTTTTCTGTCTGCGGAAGCACACAGTCCACTTCAGTGCAGTCTACTGATATGACTGAAATTCAAAGATGAGTTTTTATAAGCTCTTACATTTTCGCCATCGTATTTTTTCATAGAAAACAGGCAATGCGGTGCGAGCTATCGGCCGACTGTCATCCATGGCGATGTTGTCAGGAGTGAGTGCGAAGAAGGGAGGCTCTCCGACAGGCAACCCCAGTGAAGGTCAGGAATGCTCTGCGAGTGCACACAGCTGAACAGGGTCTTTGCAGATGCTGTATCTAGAATGAGTCACTTGAAAACTATATGACCTGCATAGTAGTTAATGCTCTGAAGAAGGACCACATTGGGAAAAGAGTGAGAGATGTTTCCATCTCAGAGGATCTTTGTCAGATGACAGATCACTTGTGTTTATACAGGTGATACAGTTGTTTTTGGCCACGTGGTCAGATTACACTTTTCTGTTTTTGGGGGAGTTTAGCACTGTGAAGATATAAAGGTGACAGAGGAACTTTTATATGTTCTAGAAGGTTCTATTTTGATAGAATGATTGGGCTCAGCTTGGGAGTTGCTTTATTAATGTAATGTATTCACTGGGAATGTGATGGGAAAATTGATATTTATTATAACTGTCTTGTTACACAATGGGACATGGGTTTAATTGGAATGTCAAATACTCTTATTATCAACTATACTTTCAAATTTGAGGAAGTCCCCCGGGGCATCGCCAGCTAAATCAGTTCTTGGTGCTGTGCAGATGTTGACTGTGGCTGGGAGTCCCACCAGGCTGTAAATTACTGGCCATAGAGTTGTTTGGGGAAACTGTCAGTGCGGGAGTCTCGCTTACCCTACTTACCACACATAGCAGCTTTAGTCAACGAAACACGCCCTGCTGTGCATGATAAATAGGGTGAAAAAAATAGAAAATTATGAGTAACTGCAGAGGAAAGAGAGAGACCGCATCCACAGAGCCAAAATTGACTACTACTACTACTACTAATAATAATAATAATCATCATAATTCATTATTATTACCCCATCCCGCCCGAAGAGGGAGGGCAAGGGGTATTGTTTTTGGTTCGGTTTGTTTGTTTGTTTGTTTGTTTGTTAACACTTTAACTGCAAAACTAATGACCAGATTCACCCCAAATTGGGTTTAGGGATTGCCACTGACCCAGAATCTATGCCTATTGAATTAAGGAAAAGTAGGTCAAAGTATGTGCGAGGGGCGGGGTTTGTTGTGCCTGGCACCACTTGTTATTATTATAATTATTAATATTACACCCTGTGGTGGATTGTTGACCTGACCCAGTGCATGCTGGGATAGATTACAGCCCCCCCTGTGACCCTGATCAGGAGAATATAGGCGAGGCCATGGGCAGATGTATAGATTGTCATTATTGTTAGTTTGTTGGAACATTGTAATTTCCCTTGTATGACCTGTCCCTGCAATAATCTGCTCGTCCAGATGACCTGAGCAACCAGATCCTGGAGACGCCGGAGGAAGATGAGCGGCCGCAGGCGAAGCCGTCCTTCAGCACAGTCATCAAAGACGTGGAGGTGGTGGAGGGCAGCGCCGCCAGATTCGACTGCAAAATCGAGGGTAATGCCGATCGAGCGCTGACCTCTCTCGACGGACCCCTGCACAGAGCCATTCAAACATCCAGCGCTGAACCACAGGCTAGGCTATGAAATGAGAAATGTATTTGAAGACAACAAAGGAAAAACAATCAGAGTCCAAATTTTACATTTTTGTATATTTTATATATTAAACATTATTATAACATTTTATATTTTTTGCATATTTTTTTCAGTGCTTTGTTTCAAAGATCGTTTTGAATTTTTAATTCATAATTTCTCCACAACGTGAAAATGTGACTCTGATCATTTTTCCATTGTGGTCTTCATTTGATTCAACCATGTTATTTAAGCTATGCTCTGGAAGGGCTCTCTATAGATGTAGGTCAGCTGTTGTCACACTCAGATTATGGACAGCAGTGTAATCCCTCTGTGTTTCAGCTTGCTTACATTCACTGGATTTAAATATTTGATCAATATTTGCCACTAGGATATGAAAATGCTGCGTGCAGCCTGTGTTTGGTATTTGAACTGTCTCCTTGTGTGAAAATGGCTGTAGTTCCTAAGAGGATTGCCTAACATGGATATAATTACTTTTATTTAAAGCTGAAACCTCATATTCATTGTTTTATTTCCATTTACTGCAGTAGAAAGCCTAAAGAAAAAAAGAAAGTCATTGTCCAAATAGTTGTGGATTCCCCCCTGGAATAAGTAATTGTGCTGTATACCTTTGTATGGGCATGGACAAAATATCAGAAAAACACCTTATAGCTTCAACTTTGATGTATCCCAGTCACAATCACAAATGCATCCACATTGGTGATGCCTATTATTTTGAATCATAAATTGAAGCATTTTTCTGCCTAAAAGAGGTCCAACATGTGGCAATTTCCTGGTAAGTCATCAAGGGAATATGAAATTTCTCCCAGAGTTCCTTTGGGGACAAACCGGAGCAGCTCAAATTGCAGATTAAAGGCAGCAAGGGGAAATGCATGAAAAATTATGACGACTTGTGCCAGAAATGCCAACAGCAAAAAAAAACCCAACTGCGGCCACAAGTCAAAGCTCTCCGACAGGGGCAAATGGACATTTGGCTTGATAGTAGCTAACAACCTCAAAATACAATTCTAAATACCACCAGAGATCTCAAAAATACATGTCTAAGTCAGTCTCAACAAAAGCAGTATTCTGTGAGCTCCACAAAGCGGAGATTTATGGCTCTAATGTTTCCAATCATTTGCGAAAACCATACAGTCCATGGTGAAAACTAATTGAACGGTATTTCCTTGAGGAATACGTAATTGTTTTGCTGGTATACGCTTATAGTGGGGTTGTTTCGCAGGCTACCCCGACCCAGAGGTGGTGTGGTACAAAGACGATCAGCCAATCAAGGAGACCCGGCACTTCCAGATCGACTACGACGAGGATGGCAACTGCTCCCTGGTCATCTCCGAAGTGTCCGGCGACGACGACGCCAAATACACCTGCAAGGCTGTCAACAGCCTGGGGGAAGCCACCTGCACGGCTGAACTCATCGTGGAGGTCATGGGTCAGGAGGGAGAGGAGGAAGAGGAGGAGGAGGAGTGAGGAGTTAAAGAGGAACGGTCTCCCGTCAAACTTTTCTCTTAATAGCTGCTTTCCTGCGGCACCCGCTCGCGCTGTCGAACAGACCGACGGGAATCTCGTGCTTGGATCACTCTTTGCTATGTTTTGAGCACTTTCTCTCTTTCTAAAGCCTAATAGCAGATAGCAGATGTTGGTTGTCACAAAGTTGCTGCGACACCATTGACATTCCCGCACTGATTTTTTTTTTTTTTCTTGGAGAGATTCTGAAAATCGCGTCGCACGGACGAAGTCCGCCGGAACAACACAAGTGAAAACGCTGCGAGTCCGCTTCGACGTTTTATCATCAACATTATGATCTGTGATATTACTCCGATTTTTTTTTTTTTAACCCTATTGATGTGTTATTTTAAAACAATTTGAGCACAGAATCCATATCATATCGTAGTTTGTGCATCAGTTTTGAAATATACCAGCATGCAGTTTTGTCCACCATCTGATGATTTACAGGTAGATGACAGGTACAAGAAAATAACACTATTTTGAAATGTATGTTGTGTGTAGACTTTTAAACATTTTAATTTGAAAAAACGATCTCTATGAAAAACAACGGAATGCCAGTAACAGCAACACTACAGGAGCATTTTTTAAATTCGCAAAGTCAATTTGTGAATAGGAGAAAAATTGCTATTTTCTGGAGAGGTTACAGTTGCATAAACATCCACAAAAATGTAGAATATATAAGGATATATAGAGTTACTGGTCATAAGAAGTGAAGTCCAGAATACTGGGATTCGCAGGTTGTGAAATGGTTGAGTGAACTGAAATGATTTCTGACCGCGACGTTGGTGTAATTCAGCCTGAATATGGATCATAGCGGCTTCTGTAGTGATACTGCACATGTTTTATATGTCTCTATTTTTACTTCTGTTTGGTCTGTTTAACCGGAAAACCATCACCATTTTTGGAAAATCAAGTCGAGCATTACCCTCACCTGTTTATTGCCAATGAGAAGTTCATGTTTATTTCACTTTCGTATGAAAACTAAAATGCACACTCACAATTTTTGGTTTGTTTTTTGAAATGTTATGATTTTTTTTTACAGCCAAAGGAAAGCTTAAAATGAAAATGCATATAAAGGCACATTTTCTTAAAGCTCAGTTAAAATCAGGGTGGAATTCTCAGTGATAAGCAAAGGATGTTTTCAGATTATTTGTACAGGCCTACGATGTCAACTTGTGTTTTACGATGACATGCATTCATAAAGTATTTATTGGTTGTAGAGTAGAGATGTGTACGTATGTAATGTATTGTTCACCTTCAGCATTAAAAAAATGTAAACTACACTTGTACTGCATGCTTCATCATTAGTGCAATAATAAACTTAACTTTCTGTCACTTTTAATATGTAGCTACATTCTAAATTATTCATTCAGCATATCTTCAGTGCAGTGGGCTGTTATAACGTAACTCTTTTCCGCATAGACTCCTCCCCTCCCTTTCCCCATAATGACCACAAATTACCACCCTGGCCATATCAATGAAGAGGAGATTTAACGCCTTGGGGATACTGCCATTTTCAATCAATGGGGAGGCTAGGGAAAAGGTCCATTGTTATACAAAGAGGCGTCATACGTAATCATTATGGGGAAAAGAGTTAAATGCTTGTGTGCTTTTTGGCTTTGTACTCCAGCATATTGGATCTGAAAACAGTTACTGTGTTTTAAGACTCAGATTTTATTTGTGGTATTTGCATCCATGCGCACATTGTCACTCTCCAAATGCTATGTGCTTTTGGACTGCATTGTATTTACTGCAGTATGTCACAGTGTGGTCCTCTGCTCACTGGTTCAGATTATTAAATTACAGTTAAAATTGAGGTAGTGTATGTTGAAGGATGGCTTGTTGGTTGAAACTTGATTCAAAACACGTTTGCTATTGATATTAAAAGCGAAGTCTCTGATCTTACATATGTATTAGGTTATGTGAAGATAACAATATAAGCAAAATTGGTACAAACAAGAATATTACTAGGCTGGCGTAGTGGAGCAGTGGGTAGTACTGTTTCCTCGCAGCCAGAAGATGCAGCAGGTATAAGTGCAGAGGCGAGTGCTGCGTGTGCCTTGCTATGGATTGGCCAATTGTCCCCGGTTAATTCCTGGCTTTCTCCCATTAGATGCAGGGATAGAAAAAACAAGTTCGATAATGGATGGAAATAATGATTGGTTAATAAATAATCATCATATCATATCATTATTACATTAGAGAGAAATTACACAGTACAATAAAGAAGAAAAAAAACTAGGAATGACTAGAAATTAGATGCGAACAGTAATGGTAGTTTCAGCGTTAGTTTAACATTTCCAGTCCAGCATTTGATGTATTACAAGATAAGGCGAGTAAAGACAAGAATTTTTTGCATTTTTGTGTATAAAAATGGCTTGATTTCAATTGGCATGTCCCTTAGCCCAAATAATGCATGCAACATGAGCACAATCGTTACAGCTCTACTCACAGAGATTGATTTTAATGCCCAAACCTTGGACTGCTTTATAAAGTGTTTGTCAACATGTCAGATTCATGCCTGGTCACAGGGTACAGTCACATGAGTCAGCAGGCTGGCTGTTCTAGTTCAGAGAAAGAGAAAGGGACCCATTGACTGAGTAAGAGGCGATGTCTATAATGTTTGGAATTTCACAGTGCTACTCAAAATCTGATATCCTTCAAGTTCCCTCTAGTATTATTGAATTGTAGTGCATGTTTGAAAGGAGCTGGCATAATATTGTACGTTCCAGTCATGATTGAGTGTACTGCGCAAAGCAAAAAGGCCTTCCCCATTATTTTTTTTCCTTCTTGTTTTGTAGTGCTGATCTTATCCACTAGAGGCCAACATGTGCTAGTACTTGAATATAGTATGGTAGTCTTCTTCAGAGAATCTTGACTGTGATGGTGTTTCATTTATTTATTATTGAAAATAGAAGAAGCCATGCCCTGTGTCCTGACGTGAAGGCAACTTCTGCTCGGCATGGAAAGACAGATTGTTCGGTGATTGGTGAGCCTTATGAAGAATGACCGACTCCAGGCACAGGCTTGGGTCAGCCTTCGATCACAATGTGCCCTTTGTGCATCAGATAGGTCTCCCCCTCTCTCTGTCTCGCTCTCTCCCTCTATACATCTGCACTCTAAACGTCAGAGCGCCGCTTCCCTTGGCCAATTTAAGACAAACGTTTGCCACATCTGCGAGTTGGTATTTCTCTGAGAATACTAACACAGAGGTTGCATTGTAATTTTCTGGCATCTGTATGCCATTTCACAATTGGCCTCTAGTCCATTTTTGAGACTCAATGAGGGTTTCTTCAGTCCACTTAATGTGCAGCATGTGTGCGGTGTCTCTGCTTGACAGCGCAATAATCCCCATTCTGATGTCTCAAACAGTCAAGAGCCTTTAGATTGTCATGTTCTCGGATTCATTTGTTTAAAAAGCATATTCTTTTTTGGTTTCGTTTCCTCTGAACAGGTTCCTTTTTGATCTTGCACATCTAATTTTAGGTACTGCGTTTATTTGTCTGAAGTATCAATAATCTGCCTTCTCAAATGCCAACATCTTTTCATGCCTTCACAGTATTGCAATGTAGCATAGTATTCTGTCCTTGATGTACTAAGAATATCAAATATGTTTAAAGTCTGTTTAGACATACAATACTGCAAAACCTGATCGTCAGTTATCATTCGCAATGGAAATTAGTGGGAATTAATTACAAACATTGCCATTTAGGACTTGGTGAGATATGAATTGGATCCTCCTTTGTTGTAAGAGTGTGATATAAGAATGCACAGTTTCTTATTATTGAACTAGAGACCTTCAGTCCATATTATATCGTTTCCACACCTGAGCCCAGCTGTCTACAGTTCTGTATGGCAATGTCTCCTGCCTCCCACTCTGCTAGCAGAGCCTGGGCCACGCCAGACATAGTATTGCAAATCTGTCATTTCTGTCACATTAAGTCTGCCTGTATTCCTGATGGGCACATCGCAGGGTTATGTCTTCTTCTCCTCTTCCGCTTTTTCAGACCACTTCCCATAGCTATGGCAACCTGGGCAGCCTCATTGTTCGCATTTCATGTAAGCGCTACTGTACATTTTTGTTTATACATGATGGCTAACAGTAACTTTGCGATAGGTGTGAAAGACTCTATATGAGAGGGACTAGAGAGGTTTATGAATGTGTAAGAATATTGAGTGGGCCAAATTGATCAGTCAATATTAAAAAGGCTAGGCCTGACAATGAATAATGATGATACAGTTAGGAAAGCACACTGCCTTGGATGGAATGGCCTATTTATTTTAGTGGAGTTTTTGTATATTGCTGATAAAATTGTGGTATTCTTTTTTTACAGCCGGGACTGCAGCAGTCATATATTATTGTGTTGATATTCTGATGTCTGCAGTAAAGTGAGAAGGTTAAATCATCTATGCCAGATGGAACTATGTTTGGCACAAATGTGTTTTTATTCAGCTGTGATGGCTATGCCTTTCTTTTCTAATGCACATTTTCAGGGAAATGACTTGTAACTGATTAATATTGTTTAAGGTCTGTGGCTGTGTTGGCCCAAAGTTCTGTTTATAATGTGATGCCACGTGAGCTCAGACCTGAGGTGTGTGTGTGTATGTGTGTGTGTGTGTGTGTGTGTGTGTGTGTGTGCGGCGGGGGGTGTGTGTGTCTTCTTATTTCAGCCATCATACACACAATATTTCATTGAGCTGAATTTCACTGAACAATGCACTGAACTTCACCTTCACCTGAACTTTGAAGTAGTCATCTGTGGAGCATTGGGGTTGGGTCCTGAGCGTGACTGAGGTCATTCCATAGATTGTGTGTGTGTGTGTGTGTGTGTGTGTGTGTGCGTGTGTTTGTGTGTGTACACACACACACACACACACACACACACACAGTCAATGGGTCATTCGTACGCAAGTTAGGGTGGATTGCATTGCACGAAAAAATTCTCAAAAAACGGAAAATTTTTCCAGTGTGTTTTACAAATGAACTTACAGGTCCATTATCATCGTTATTGTACTTGCAGACTTTTGGCTGGTCGAGGCAGTAAGGATTACATTATATTTTGAGCCCCTTATGATTATTTTAAAAAGGGGTAGGTTTTGAAACATTGCCCGGAAATCCCCGTGGGTTCCGTCGAAAGTTTTTCCCCCATAGGTTTTGGGACTGCAAGCATTGCTCATCTTATCTAGCACACATCAGCCAATCAAAACTGCGGCAAAGCTACAGAAATAAAATCTCACCTGCACATCGTTCTGCACAAAATCTCACATCAGGGCTCCTTTCATACAAATTATACCGCTAGGTCTCGTTATATTTCATAACTCTCGTCTTCACACGATTGATATGTGACAGTAATTTTATTGGCACTATTTTTGATTTGTTGTCAAATACTTAGACGATAATGGTTAAATAATTCAATTACTCAACGTGTTTAATTATCGCAAACAGTTGTTCACGAAACACTTTATCCTTGTGGTAACGTATACTGAACCAAGGCCGTTATGCTTATTTGAAACTTTTTCTAAACTGTTATTAAAATTCTTCCAATCTGTGAAATGTATACTTTTTTTTTGTAGCATCATGACAATCGCCTTTGATAGACTGCATCTTGACTTCAACTACCAGCATGCAACAGAATTATCTCCACCCCTCTCCTTCTCAGAGTCTTTGGCACGCCCTTGTGGGAGGCTGGTCTGAAAGGGCTCATTGTGTGGAATGTGAATGTAGAGTTAGCAGTATGGTGTGTGGATGCTGTGTACTGTATCGCTTGTCAGTACTGGAAGGATTAACTTGCTCCATAGAGGACCACGAAGCCTGAATCATGCACACCATCACCATTACGATAAACTGGGAGTGGTGCAGAAATTGTGCAAGATACGGATAGGAACACGTTTTATTTTGCCTCATCGCCTTGCTATATTATTGCTTCATTAGAAATGAATGAAAATGATCAGACTATTCATAATTGTCTGGCTTGAATGAGATTATTTTCAGTACGTCTCGTTTTGCTGTCTACACCACGTTTGTTTTGCTGGAAGTGCTCTGTCTGGGACAAGACTGGAGAGTTCGCTGGAGACATTCAACCACGGATACATTGATTTTTGTCTCGCTTTGATTTTTTTTTTTTTTTAAGTCGGTGAGCAAGGCTGGAAATTAGCCATTTATACAAAATAGAAACAATATGGGGAACGCTGGAAGTATGGATTCTCAGCAGACTGATTTTAGGTCTCACAACCTACCGCTGAAATTACCGATGCCTGACCCAGGAGAATTGGAGGAAAGATTTGCGATCGTATTGGTAGGTTTGTCAAGTCATTTTTTTTTCAGCGTTACTATTCTTTGTTTTGCTCACGTGATTTTACTCGACCTGTGGCTATATTTTTCTTTTGCCCACTATCCTGCATAGCTGGATGCAACGTTAGTCTAGATTAATATGCTCAATTGGCTAAATGCGGATTATTATTGACAATAGTAATCAAAAAAAATTTTTTTCGTCAACGTTTCATTTTTTTGTTCTCCTCTCTCGCCTGTCTGCAGTGTTAAGCTGCTTTCACACCGGACGCGAAACGAATTTTTCGCACGACAGATTACATTCAAAGTCAATGCAAAGACGCGAATACACTCGCGTCTTTGCATTGACTTTAAATGTAATCTGTCGTGCGAAAAATTCGTTTCGCGTCCAGTGTGAAAGCGGCATTAGTTAAGCTAAATCGACGCAGAGGCGAATGGCAACGATTGCCAGCGAGCTGCAGCTATGTCCACTTCGCTTTATTTTCATTTAGCCACAAGAAAATTCCATACTGAGCAATATTGGTGTTTGAAAGAGAAGCAAAAATCAGTGGTCATCGGTCAGCTGGCATATTTTACTTGGTTAAGTAGCAAGATATTCCTGAGGATCTTCTGGATAATTTATCCCCTGTTATTTCCCTCAGTGTCGGTGTCTGGCTGACTGGATTTATAGACAGCCACATGTATTTAATCTTATTTGCAGTTTTTTTAGGCTTAGGCATCGAATAGTTGGCTTGCTAACTGTATTTTTAGATATATCAGCAAGTTAATACTCTTATGCCTGAGGAGGGTTGCTACTAAATATACCTTGAAAATACGTTTCTGCATATGGTAAAATGGATAACAATTAACGCCAAGCAAAACTGGAAAATACAAAGAGGTGGTACCATCGTTATTAGCATTTTCCTCCAACCAATTGTTCAGGCCTCGCTAGCCAGTGTCGCTGTGTGCCACAAAAGATCCTCGGTGTACCGCAGTCTGTATGCTCATTTTCCCCCACGTTTAAGTTTGGGATTACTGTGTGCTTTTAAGTATGACTGTAATTTCCTCAATACATCTTATCTGTTAACATTTTCGAGGAATCAAAGGAAAAACAAACCCTTCCGAAATTTTTACGTCTCAATCGATTCAAGTCTTGAACAAAGTTGGACTCCGGGGGTGTACTACGAAGCTGGCTTTGTGACTAAGCCTGACTTAAAGCTTTAGTAAAACCCGGAGCAGCGCCTTTTTATTCAGTTCATGTTCCAGATTAGAAGAGGTTCCTGGTTTTATTAAGTGCTGAAGTCAGGCTTAATCACAAAACCAGCTTCGTAGTACATCCCCCGGATCAAACGGTTTATCAATATATTTCCACATTCAATTTATTTATCTACTTGTTATTATTATTTTCTCTGTAGCCTGCTTACCACTGGAAGTAAACAAGATGCATTAGATCTCAAGAGAGAACGAAGCAAAAGCCAAGCTAACGTCTTGGATGTATTTTATCTCGCGTTGCAGTGACTTTTTTTTCTTTTCACAGAATTGTAATTGAATCGACAATTTTGTAATTTGGGAAACGACTCGCTGGCGACAGGACCATCCGCGAAATCTCTCCTTTGCCGCTAGAATAAATAAGGGGGTTGTTCATTACTGGCGCAGTGTCAAAGGATGTTTACATACCGCGTATTGCACATAGCCCCATGACCACCTGTGTTTACTCAAAGAAGCATCAGCACATTTGTCGATAATTGTGTCCAGTGTTAAAGCCGCTTTCACACTGGACGCGAAACGAATTTTTCGCACTACAGATTACATTCAAAGTCAATGCAAAGACGCGAATATCTTTGCATTGACTTTGAATGTTATCTGTCGTGCGAAAAATTCGTTTCGCGTCCGGTGTGAAAGCCGCCTTACTACCTCCGCGGTTGCACCGTGAATCGTTTACTTTTGCTTTTTGCTCGCTCTTGAGAATTTTAGTTATTCAGTACACATCCATGTTGCACATGGTAACCATACGCCAGGCTGGTTCGTGATTTGTTTGGTTGCAAACTAACACTGAGAAAACAAGTAATTCCCTAGCAAAGAGACTAAGAGAAATTAATTACGTTGTATAATGTCATCATCGGTATGTGTCCCATGTGAATTTTAAGTGGGGACTTGTTCGATAAATGAAGCAAAAAATCTGAAACTGGGCAGTAGAGTGAAAACCGCGATTTAATGTGGCAGTTCTTATCCCCTGCAGACGATGCGCGATGTGGACACACGTGGTGGAGATTGCAGGGGAGGCCCAGTTTTGTGAGGTCATGCAAATGTGGGTCAGACGTTGTTGTAGGCTGATAATGCACCACTGACTGCAGGCAGGCTACTCCTGATTGAATGAAGGCAATGTTAATTAACACGAGCTGAGATACACGCGAGGGAATACTGAGTAATGAATACATGTAAAATAGATTGAACTATTGAGGGAATGAAGTCGAGTTTTAGCATTTGGTTTCATATTTACGTATTCACGCCCATACACGTACAGATTTTTTGCTCTCTTTTAATTCCCCCCGCCATATATGGCAGGGGATAGTGTTACCCTTGTCTGTCCGTACTTACGACATTGTATAGGGGATGTTGTGTGTCCACTTCTCCTCATAAACTACTGGACAGAATTCAGCTTGCTTGCATTCTAGATAGATCAAAATTGTGCATCTCATATTTTGTTTGACAAAATTGGATAATTTTACAGTTTTAGGGGCTTCATAAACTCTTCGGTGGGGGCACCTGTGCCTAAGGACACATTTTCTAGTTTCCTCTTCAAAATTAAGTGTCTGCAGACTGCTGGAGGGGCTTTCCCAGACCTCTCCGTGAAGAATGTGCAGTTTTGCAGAAATTTTTAATGCATATCAGAGCGGTTAGGGACTGCATGCCATTAGCCCTCTAACACAAGGAACTGATCTTCAGTGAATGATGTCATCATGCGCCTGAGCACCTGAGGATGGTAGTTTTTCATCTCTTCTGTTCTTTTAGCTATTGGTTTCTCATCATCAGTGGACAGTATGTTATCTAAATTGGGTTACTGCTCGGTAGCCGCACAGTAGGCTGCGTGGCTGATTTGAGCAGGGGGTTGGAGATGTTGGCTTGCATCTGGAGATATTAAGTTGTGTAAAACATCTGCCATTGGGCCCTTGAACAAGGCCTTTTACTCCAAAACTGCTCCTGGGGCTTCATCCATGTTCCTTGCTATCACTACCTACTTGCAACCATTAAAAAAGGAAACAAAAAACAAAAAAGTATAAATTCCCCATTATCAGTGTAAGGTGACCAATATGGAATGACTGTGTTTGACTGCCATAGAATTCCTCTGATAAACAGTTTGTATAGTATGTTGCTTTAACGACATTCTTTCATTTCGCTGTATTTTAAAAGTTCCCACTGAGGTGAAATATCAAATTTCAGTCCTGCAGGGCTCCAGTTAATCAATGAACTGAAACACCTCCTGTCCTCAGAGCCTGGAGTCGTGGTTAAGTGAGTCAGTTCATTTAAGTCTTTGATTAGCGGAGTCATATTGTGCTTTTGGAGATGAAAACATTCTGGAACTCTGGCTTATATGTATACTGAAGCAGGATTTGGCAGGACTGTAAAATTAAACCAAACATTTGTAACATCTTTGGAAAATTTTTGCAATGTTTTAAAACTTTCAACAAGTCATTTGGCCTGCTTGCATTGTATATTTTCTGCTATTGTTCACACTGCTGAGTCTCCTCTGTGGAGGGTCACGCAGGAGTTTCAGCATGCGTTAAACCTTTGGTCTGAACTGGCTTTCTGATTTGCCGTAATGTGGCGATTCTACTGAGGTAAATGCTAAGGATAGCATATGACCTGAAGAATAGGCTGGTTTGGAAACTACAGGTTGCTGCCTGAAGGATTTTGTCGCTCTTGGTGAACTGTACACCATGTACCCTGAGTGGTGTTTAGTGTTTTAATTACTGCACTTAGTGTTATTAAGAGGCATTGGAGGCCCAGTGCTCGTCAGTGCTGCCTGGTGACGGGTTCTCCATTAATCTCCACTGTGATTGGGCCGCCCAGTGCCTTGACCTAATGCACTACCCTTAGAGGGTCATTTCCCACTGCTGTTGAAGTAATTGATATATTGAGCAATCCCACAGGCTGTATTGGATTTGTTTTATTGAGATCTAGTTAGTGACTTTCACGCCAGTACCTCAGGGCGCCCATTTGACGAGACATGCTTTAATGTGCTATGGGGAACGGTTGAGCCACAGGTCAGGTATTACAATACTGAGTCTGTCGAACACTCCTCAGGGTTCATTTGTATTTCCAGTGTTGAGGTCATAACGCAATCGAAGGAAAGAAGAAAATCCCCATATTGCATAATAACTTCCCTGTTGTGTAAGTGGAGGATAGTCTTTGATGGAAGAACTCCCAGGAGCTGAATGCTATAGTGCATCCTCTGACCGCTGGCTGAGCGGATTTCTTCTCGAGCTGTGCGGACACGCATGCTGGCTCTGAGCTTGCTATTCAGTTTTCTGAAGTTGATACATTTTGCAAGGGGTTTTGCCCCTTTAGACTGTGATTGGGCCCACAAGCATTCACGCATTTGTATTTTCTTCCCTGGGGCTGCTAAACACTTGGCTTAATTCCTATCATTTTGTTCTATTGATTTCCCCTCAATAGGTCTTAGTATGTTGTGTCTTGCTGACTGGTAACATTTAACCTGCGTGTCTAATTAATTTTTACAACTAGGGGATTCTGCTGACAATCTTATTTTTGTGTTTTTTTTTTTAGTGAGAGAAAGATTGGTAAACTGCAGGGTATATTTCTGCCTCTTTCCATTGTCTGCTGGGATGGGGTCTGACCTCCCTGTGACCTGGGGTCTTTTCATAAATATTTTCATGGATTTCACAACTAAATATTGTGTATGCTCAAAAAAAGAAAAACTTCTTTAAAAAAAAAAAAAAATATATATAAAATATATATAGCAGTGGTTACGCTAAACTACTTATGATATTTATTGAGTTATTCAACATTAACTTCTAATTTTTCACATATGTATAATATTATTATTTTGCATTTTTTAACATCAAGTTTTTTATTTATGTATTTTTTTTGTATGAATCAAAAATCTGCGAAGAAATAGCCATATGCATTATTTGTTTGTCTGTGCGCTGTTAGTGATTGAGACTCCTGGTTGGGTATAAGCAAGTTGGATAATGAGTGGATGGATGGACGAATTATTGGATGGATGCAAATGGAGAAGGATTCTGCATCTGCACAGAGTGCAGGCAAACCAACGTAGCACCGGGTGAGTTTACGACAGAAGGAGCTGGATTTATAAAAAGAAGGCGAGACGTTGTAGAGTGTGGAGTACCAGGCTTGGGGTGAAACTTAATTCTCATTGCGGACCTCTCAAGTAAAGATGGATGGTGTTGATGTCCTCAATAATTACATAATTTTTCTATTGTGGGGATTTGAAATTGAGTGAAAGTCATAGTAAGGCATTAAACAGACTCTCTTGGTATAGATTAGTTTGACGGTCGCTGAATATTTAAAAGCATTAGTCAGCATTAACATGTTGATTGTATTGTAATTTTTTTTTGTGTTCCCCTGATACAGCTTAAAATTGGGGTCTGCTGCCATTGGCAAGGTTGGCTATTCTCTAACTCCTTGCTCAGAAAGAAGTGCGGACCTGCTGGGTGCCTCTGGCTGGCTTTGTTTGATGGAAGCATACTGTATTTGACTCTGCCCGTGAAAACCCAGCTAAACTCACCTGATCTAATTTTGAGATAAAGACTGTCAAGTAGTCCCTGTGAGATGTGAGTTTATTGCTGTAAATGGTGGGTTACATTTTGTAGTTTCGAAATATAGCGTTCAAAAATTGATTTCTAACATCATACATATTAAAATTAATGAATTTATTGACACTTCGTTTACAAATTTTTACGGAGAAATACCGGAAGTTGGTTTCCACAAGCCTGGTTTTCAATCGGCTTTTAGTTTACCTTCGGCGGATAAACACCTTTAAAGTTTGGGTGTCATTTGGTTTAGGAACTTCTTTTCTACCATTGAAAATGAACGTAGACCATAATGCGCACCATCGTAAAGCAGGTCAGTCGAAGGTATGGCCGAAGAGTCGCGATTTAAGCTTCATTCACACTAGGCCCTGAATCTGCTCAGGGGCGCAGACCGAATTCGGGAATAAATTCGTAATTAATGGCTCTAGTGTTAAAGTGCACAGCTGTTCACATTTACCGGGACGGATTCTGTACCGGACACCAAATCAGTTCAGATAGGTCGCGGACCCATTTTGTCAGGTCCGGTGAGAAAATCCGTGGACGGATTTCTACTTTTGACCAACCAGCGTCGATCAAAATGCTAACCCAAACAAACATGGCGGAAAGCGTCGAACAACTTATCATTGAGGTGGAAAAAAGCAGTGTCTTTATGAAATTTACCCACTGTCGCCGTCTTCTTTTTCGGCATTTCGTGTCGCAATACATAAAAGCAGCAGTTGCTCCTCGCTACTGCTTGCGTTGCGTCTGCCATGTTGTTGTTGTCGGTATCCAAGCTTTCTGACACATGACGTCTTCGGAACGTTCTGATTGGTTATCCATCTTGACCTAGATACCGGATACCGTCACGGAAAACAATAGTGTGATCGCAGCGCATCCGATCAGTTATCTGTCCTGAATTTGGTCTGGGCCCCTGAGCGGATTCAGAACCTAGTGTGAACGTAGCCTTAAGCCGGGTGCCGATTTCTCCACGGATTGCGTCGTATCACCACGGGAATTTCAGAAATGAAGCGTTTGCGGTTATAGATTAACGTGTTGTGAAGCTAACCAGCCTAATTTGAAGACGTCATGCCTGCCAAAACTTTGAAATGGCCTTACTCGGTCAATATTAGAGATATCAGTTAGATTTTTTTCACAGAATATTACATGATGTAGAATGACTTTGCGTAAAAAAACTGTGCATCACCAGAAAATGACTTTAGCTGGGTTATCACAGGCAAGGTCACATATTTTGGGCCAATACTGTGGTCAAACAGAGATCAGAAGGCTCCATGGCTCTTCTTGGGCCATGGGTTGAGTCCCCTGCTGAAACCATTTTGATTTGTTACACTGAATTGCCTTGACCCCATTTCCAGCATTCAGTCTGCAGTGATGCACAAGATGTTGTCTCCTCGGGAATACTTCAAGTGGAGAACACATGGAGTGCATGAAAGATGAATAACTGATAGGTGCAGAAGAGTCCTTCAGATACATCAGACCATAGCCTACATTTTGACTTGAACAGGAAAGCTGCAAGTAACTGAATCTCATGATTAGTTCAGATTAGTTTTCCAATGTATTACTTAAATGCATTGTGTCATTCATTGGGTAAAAAAGATTTCTAAATTGGCATTAGAATAAAGCAAGAAAAAGTTTTATATTTCCTATTTTTTTACAGTTAGGCTGTAATTTGCTTGTCATTTAATGCATGTGATTAATTTTTCATTGCATGTTTATAGCATTTGTAATCATTTTAATTGTACAGGGGTTAATCTGGACGCTGGGTGACATTTATTTATTTCTCGAAGCATTACATTCATGCTATTAGATTAACTAAGCAGTTATATTGAGCCTACTATCAAGGACATTTGTATTTTTCCCTCAAATGTGACATGCCCAAAGCTCTCTCAAATGCTCAAAGTGTCAGATATCATTATGGTCTCAGTTTCTGACTTTTTTGCTGGCTTGAACAAAAAAGATTTGAGAGAACATGCTTATGAGTTAGTGCGTTAGGTGCCATTTTCACTGCCGTGCATAATTAGATGGTTTGTACCAATGCTGTTGTGGTCAGGAATATATTGACTAACATGCAACCTCAATTCCAAATAAAGTTGGCACATTATGGAGAGTGCAAATAAAATCAAAAAGCAGTGATTTTATCAGTCCACTCACCCTCTACTGCATTGAGAACACTTCAACAACAGATTTGATGCTGTAACTTAAAAATTCAGTTGTTTATGGATTTCGTTCTCCTATTTTGAATCTGATGACAGCAGCAGACTCCAGAAAGGTTGGCAGAGGGCAATAATAAGGTGTTATGATGTTAAACGGGATATCTAATAGTGTTATAGTTCAAAAGGTGCCCCCCACAAAGGTGTATTCCCTCCAGAGCAAAGCTGGTTTGAGGCTCTCCAACTGCCAAAACATGCATAGATGTACAATGCCTGGCCAAAAAAACCAGTTTGGTTTTAAATAAGCAAATGCGTAAGAGCCTATGACTGTGTCATTATTTCAGTGATTAATATATTTCAGCTGACAACTTTTTATAACACTGACTGACGCGCTTTTCATGTCTTAATCATGTCGAAAGATTTATTCCATGCATGGTTGTGGAAAAGATGTTGCTGTGTTTGACGGGTCAAATTAATGGCCTGCATAAAGCTATGACAACAACTGAGATTGCCGAAATCATGGGGTTAAGAATTGTCCAACGCATTATTAAAACCTGGAAGGATAGTGGTGAATCATGAACTTCTCGGAAAAAATGGTTCAGAAAAAAGTCATGAATGATTGTGATTGGAGATCACCAAAACAGTGAAGTCTCATCATTGAAAATCGACCGTAGAAGTCATGGCTGTGTTAAATTGTGAAAGTAAGAGCATTTTTGCCTGCACAAAGTGACGTGACCTTGCGGGACTGGAACCAAACAGCTGCATGGCCACAAGAAAGCTAATGAGGGAAAATTACATCAGTTTGCTTAGAAGCATATAGATTGGTTTGTGGAGCAATGGAAAAAGGCCATGTGGTCTGATGAGTACAATTTTGTCCTTCTCTAGAGCGATGGGTGCCTAATGGTCGGAGAGAGAGCTCACAAAGTGATACACCCATCATGCATAGTGCCCACTGTACAAGCCTCTGGAGGCAGTGTTATGATCTGGGGTTGCCTCAATTGGTCACATCAAGGCTCAGCAACGCAATGCAGAAATAAAACGAAGTCAGCAACCACCTGAACGTACTGAATGACCTGGTTATCCATTAAATGGAATTTTTAATCCCTTACAGTGAAGATTCATCTGGCTCAAATTGTGAAAGAGTGGTTCAGCAAGCATGAGGTATCATTTTCACACATGCACTGGCCACCACAGAGTCCTGACCTCAACCAGTAGAAAGACTTTGGGATGTGCTGGAGAAGGCTATATGGAGTGGTTTGATTCTCTCAATATCACCACTAGTTGTCTTGGTCAAAAAATAATGCAACTTTGGTCAGAAATGAATTGGTGAATTCAATCAGGGCCCAACTCCATGCTGAAAATGTGTGGGGCTGGGCCGTTATTGAATTCACCGATTCAAATAAATGTTGTAACTTTGGGTAAGATTTTCAATATAATGCAATGATGAATGCATGCCATGAATGCGTGCCTGGCTTTGTATAATCGCTCACTTTGAGCATTTCACCTTTTATAGTATATGACATAATTAAAAGCCTGAAGGAATCGAGTTGAATCTTGACGTGTAGAAGGTTAGGCCGAAAACACTTCTGAATGCATGCAATCTCCGATCCCTCAGGCTTAAGAACTGTCATACAGCTGTAGCGGATATCTCTACATGGGCTTGGGAATACTTTTATAAACTGTCAGTCATGGCCATTCACCCCTGCATTCACAGTTGCAAGTTAAAGCTTTACCATGCAAAGCCAAAGCATTACATCAACAGTGTTCAAAAGCACTGCCAACTTCTCTGGGCTCAGTGTCATTTAAGATGGACAGTTGCACAGTGGAAGCATGTTTTGTTGCCTAAGTCAACAATTAAAGTGGTTTTTGGAGGAAAAAAACAGCCACTGTGTTCTTTAGACCAAAGATAAAAGGACCACCCATGCTGTCATCATGTTTGGAACTTTCGGTCCAAAAGCCAGCATCTGTCATGGTTTTGGGGTTTTTCAGTGCACATGGCATGGGTGACTGGCTGAATTTCAAAGGCATCGTTGATGCAGAAAGATGATTTGAATTTTGGAGCAACATATGCTGCTATCTAGATCTGTCTGTTCCAGGGATGTCCCTGGGTTTCCCCATTTGATGACTCCAAGCCACATTCTGCATGGATTCAAAAATGCATGGCTACATAAAACCGAGTGTGCTGGTGCTAGACTGGCCTGCCTGCCATCCTAATCTGTCCTTTATGAAGAATGTATGGCTCATTGTGATAAAAAATGTGGCAATAAAGGCCCTGTAAAATTACTTAGCTGTAGGAAGGGGGGAGAATTCCAATTGCTAGTCTTGACTTGCTGGTGTTTTCAGTGCACAAATGCTTAATGAATGTGAGTAATGGACAAAGTGATAGTGGTAAACAGTCAACTGTGCCAGTTTTTATGGACTCTGAGCATTGCAGTCATCACATCATATATTTTCAATAAGTCATTCATTTCACGTGTTAGAGCATCAAACAACGTTTTGTTATATTGTTATCAATACAGTAGAGGGTTAATCGACTTAAAAATTGGTAAATATTTTTTAATGTAATTTGTATCTTCCATGATTTGCCAACTTCTTTGGGACTGGGTTTTAAGAAAAAATTACATTCTGTGATTTCTGATTTTGTTCTTTGCATGCAATAATAACTGATTAATTAAGGTATTAGTCCTTTTATTTATCTTCCGAAAGTGGCTTTGGGGCTTGGTCTAGCCAGCTGCCTTCTTAATTGTAGCCATCTTTTGTAACAGACCTGAAGTTCTCGGGTTCTGTAGTTTGTATGGTCTTTTAGCTTTCATTCTATCCAGAGCTAATGTAGGCCTTGGAATCAAAAATTGTGGTCTCTAAGGCCAATCTATTTTGTAAAGACTGTGTGCTGCCCTACATTATATACATTCAAATGAGGTAAATCGATAGATACCCCCGAATTCTTATTTGCCTCTGGCATGAATAATCAAATTCCAGGTATGTTTTAATTGTACGACTGTTTTTCACTCTTTTATTGCTGCATGTGCATTTTGCATCAGCTGAGATTTCAGAGGCTAGGCCGAATTAGGGAAATAAAACGAGAGTTTTGTTACTCTGTCTGGAAATGCCACACTGATATCCCATGTTTTAAAGGCTGTTCATCAAAATTTGTCAAATGCTGAGCCAAATCTAGAAATTAAGGTCCCAAACATTATGGAGGGTGCTAAGTGCATAATACCTGTTCTAAGTCAGATATCAAACTGAAAGCAGCTAAGGCATAAGGAACGTTCTTGAAGTGAGGAAAAGCATATGGCCTTGATGATGGTCATGGAATGTGGTCCAGTATCTTTTATTTGCACTAATGGGAAGGCCATATATTTAGAAGCCAGTATGGTTCAAATGAAGTTTCTGTTACATGCCTGTGCTGCATTGTTTTTGGTGTGGTTTTCAGTTTAAAAAAAACTTCTTTTTTTTGTTTCTTAGTACAATCTAGCTTATCAGCTTGATGTTTGTGATTGATTTAAAACCGACTGTTACGAATGCATTTATAATCATTTACGAGTACCAATCCAATTACAAAATTGGATCGTTACACTTTTTATCATCCTAGTGTAGTGGTCTATATGTCTGTAAATCCCCCATTTGGATTTTCCTGTCAGCAATGCACTGGTTTGACTCTGACTTCATATGAAGATTTGATTAATATGTTACCAAAAGCAGAAGTATCAGCCAAAATTGGCTATCTTCTGACCAGCAGTTAATATCCTTAACTTTGGTTTCAAAAAATTCACAGGCTTCACTGCGAATTGTTGACAATTGGCATGTCCGCAGATCGAGGATCAAATATTACGGAGAATCAAACAAGCTGTTTGTTCCTTATATTTTGGAATTGTCAGTGGAAGGGCCATTTTTTTCTCATGGGGAGACATGGGTATATGCAGGAATCTCAATGTAAAACCCGAGGGGTGATAAAATAAGCCCGTGTTTGAATTTAATGGCTCCTTTCAGACGGGAGCGTGTCTATAAGCACTGGCGTGGTTGCCATAGAGCCCAGGACATGACTCTGGGCTTGAGCATAAAGAATGAAATAGATGTCAGTTGGTCTGAAAGAAGAAGGCGTAGTCAGGAGAGCTTTTGCCAGCTGCTTTGTTAATGGAATGCAGGAATGAGAGCCGTGTCTTCATGTCGTATTGGCATTACTTTTTAACCTTTTTCTAAAGTGAAGGAACTTCTGTGCGAAACCAACGTTAAATAAAATAATTACCCAAAAGAAATCCAGATATTATTACTTTTTGCAATTTTTTTTGTAAATTAAATCAAATAAGGAGAATGCGATGGATTAATAAAAAACTTGGGGTCGTCACCCTTCCATCTCTCAAACCAGTTCAGCCAATGAGAGGCTGAGGAATGCTTTGGCAGTGACAGTGACATCGACTGACTATGGCTTAACCAAAGTCTGTATCGGCTTTACTCATTTTGGTTTAAATTCCCACTTGTTTTGAGTTGTTTTGTCAGCTCATGAAGGAGATTAGAAAACAAGTTGAAACTTTGAACAGATACGGGCAACATGCATACTGTCATGTGGAAAAAAAAATCATAACAATGGGTAACTGCCCACAAGGTGAACTTGTCAACCAAAAACTGGCAAATGAATTATTAATTTTCCAGCTGTATTAACTCCCATACTAAGCCTTGAATATAGTCAATATTCTAATTGCTGTCAGACCTGTCCCTAACTAAAAGGAATCCAGCATCATCAACTCTCTCTGAGGGATCCCTGGCCACCAGCGGGTCCTTGAAAATTGAATTTTTGATTTCCGCCCATGTAAAGATTCATATTTGCAAGGCCAATTATTCTGAAATGAGAAGAGGTAGACAAGTTTGATTGTTCTGAAAGCCTGGGCCCCAACTACCCTGGGTAGCAGTTTTCAGCCCAAAGCTTTGATTTATTTAAGATATTGGCTTCCAAATCCCCCTACAAATTAACATTTGCGAAAAAAGTCGGCATGGCCCTCCTCATTTTTTTTTTTTGAGACCTATGGGGCAGTTCTTTCATTCGCAGTTCACTTCAGACAAACGTTGTCTTTCCCTTTAAATTTTGTTTTGTTGAAGAGTTATTAAAATGGCTATACTATTGTACTGTAGCTGTTGCATTGCCAGAAATTTTAGCTGCAGTATGTTTTGTCCGACATAGGAAAAGCTGGTCTGTTACATTTTTCTGATTGCGTTACTGTTTTTACCCTAATTTTAGTTTTGGTCGTGTATTGCCTGGAAATAAATATTTTAATTAATACAAAGGTAGGGTTAGGAAAAGATTATTTTGAAAGGTGAGTCTTAATTTGCTCCTTCATTCAATGATCTGGTAAAACACTGTTGAAATTGTCTGTTGTTTGCGAGGCAATGTAAACCTTTTCTTCACTTGAATGGGTGTCAGTTGTTGGCCAGAATCAGTAGTACTCTGGACTTTATATTGCCTGTGTTTTCAAGTTCATGTAAAGGGCACTTAATAAAAGCTATAGTGGCCGTCAGCAAAAGTGAACAGCTTGAGATCAGACTGAATTAAAACTGAAGTTTGAATAATGTTTATTAAGCAGTTTCTGACCATGTATTTATTTGGCACTGTAAATGGTTATTTCTGTCTATTTGGCATTTCTGTGAGCTATCATTCATTGGAAAATACTCTTCATTCTGTGGGCTACAATCTAGGAGTGGCTTCGTGATCTGGAATGTGCCTTTTTCCAGTAGATGACCCACTCTCTGTAAATGAGTGCCTTTTCTTCTACCAGACTAAAGGACTTCAAAAGGAAACCTCCTGACATGGCCATCTTGATTTTAGCTTTTAGTTCTATGACCACTTGGACTATGCAGTCTTCTGTCCGGAGGGAATAAAAGTTTTGGGCAGACTGGCCTATTGGGGCTTGCTTGAATGCCATATGGAAACAGGAGGCTTAGCTGCTGCTGTAGCTGGGGCTCTAGCTCTTTATATTGTCTGCCCAGATTAGGCTTAAGCTGCTTTGCTTGAAGGCTGCTGAAGAACCATAATGTATTTTGTCATTACCTTTTGTGATTCTCGGCACATTATCATGCAGGTACCAGGGATCAGGTTTTTCGATTATTTCACGTGTTGAATTTATTTCCTTATGTTTCCCTTGAGATTTATCTTCTCTTTTCAATGTGTTTCTAAGTATGCCAAGTTCAGTTATCGCCAGTAGTACTTGATTGCTAATGGAGTAATCATTTGGGAAAGAATCAAGTTTAGTATGCATTCAATCATCCAATTTAGACTGCTTTTTAGCATTGATGATATAGGTTAGTGTTCAGTTTCTGCTCCTGGTTGAAAGATCTGCAATGCAGATCAGTGAAACCGAATCAGTCTATGTTTGAGTGGGTAAAATGTGAAGCTACAAATAACAGACTGCTGGACCAAAGTTGATGTTTTCTTTCAGGCAATCCAAAGGCCTAGTGAAGATGGGTTACAGCAATAGCCTAATGTCATATTGCTTACAAATCACTCCAGAATGCACACTCACATAGGTCATGCAAACTCGATGAAATTAATTGCTCATTCATTTGCCAAATTCTTGTCGGCGTTTAGGCCTCAAAATAAAATAACTCGGTACTTTTTTGCATTTTACACAGTCCTGTGAGTGTGACATTCGCTGAAAAATGTCAAATAAAATTCAGCTGAATGGCATAACATCAAAACGCCATTCATGTACCCAGACACAGTTAACACAGCATTTTAATATATCAAATTAACATAATGTGCCTGAGTGAACTAGCTACTTATAAACAAACTGTTACAATAGAAATCCACATAATGGTATATTCTCATCACGGAGTGACCATTGATCAGCAAATAAGGTAACGTCGGCCTTGCTAACCAACTGAACCCGGAATAAAATGGTTCCTTTGGTGGACTCATTAAATTAATTCATCAGCATTGCCCATTGGTGCCTTTTTTGGACCACCGGCTCATATACTCTCGCAACTCATTTGGGTTCCAGGCTATAGTAAAAACCATTGTTTCTAAAACTATGGTTTGGGATCCAAAATGGGCTGCGTGATTTTATGAGGTGGGTCACGGACTGATTCTGTCCATCAACTAATGCTCATGAGGCTATATGATGGGTTCCCCATAGATATGTCTGATTTGGGTCCTGAAAGTAGAAGGTATTCATAATTTTGGCCCTAATATGAAGACATTTCAGAAACCATGCTAATGTATGGGCATTTGTAGTTGTGCCTTTGGACTTGAATGCTGAATAGTTACACATATCCTACAAACAATTGCTGTCGTGTGATGGTCCCAGTATAATTGGAACCACAAAATCAGCAGTCATAATGATAAGGATTTTAATTAATGTTGAAACGGCAGTGCCTAAATTTTAACGGCAATGCGCTACAGTTGAAGAATACCCTGTCTGATGTTTTTGGCATAAGTTTATGTTATGGCTTGACTTTTTACGGTCGGAAAATATCTTTTCCAATGTGGGAACTATTTTCAGCAGGGTATATTTCATAAAGATTAATTATGAATGTTTAGAGCTGTAACTCTGGATGTGTTCACTGAGGAAAAAGTTCCATTGCTGTGCTATGAAAACTGTGTCTATTTGGTACTGAATAAGTCATTCCTTACAATGAGTAGGTCAGCTGTTTTGAATTAGCCGCTACTGCTGAATAAATTGTATTTTCTCCTTGTATTTTCATTGGTCTGAGATCTTGATGTAGTCTAGTCTTTTTTCTCAATGTATTAAGAATAAAGTTCGTGGAACGAAAAGCAGGTCACACGGTACTGCATGCTGAGTTGAGTAATTCTGATCTAAATTTAGACCTCTGTACAGTTGAGTAATCTTCAGCAAATGGATTTCTGTGGGGCTTTCTGGTTTTGAGCATTTGATAGCCTTGCTCGTGAAACCGCATCAGTGGTCGGCCTATTGTTGCACCTATATGGACCAGTCAAGATGACCGCCAGCCTTGGCCACTTGTCTCTCACCTGAAATAAATGAACTGCACTTCAGTACTTTCAAATTTCAGGGTATCCTGAGATATGTTGTGCCTGCCTTTGGATGTCCTGGAAAAGTTATCTGACTGAGTTTGCAAGACAGTCACAGACGTTACAGCACTGGGATGATCCAGCAGGAAGCTCGTTGCTATTGGGATTTGCTCCTTTTCCCAGATTTTTGCTTTTGGCTGGCCTTGCGCGCTTCCTTTGTGTGGCTCGGAGATGACGAGAGCTCGCTCGTTTTAGGAGCAGTTGGGGATGCACTTGGCGGTGGAATGGGTGGACCTGCCTGAGTCCTGGGCCGGCTTCCAGGCCGTTTGGGCTAAGTAGAGCTTGGGGAAAAGTACAGTAGGCCTTCATCAGTGCCATTCACTGCTGTCCTCTTTTGAAGAACCCTCCCTCCCCCCCCCTTTCATACTGACCTTGGAGTCCTCTGTGGCTCTCTGACTTTGCACAAACTGGGGTAGTTTTTTTCTGTTTTTTATTATTTTCAGTTTTGTCTACAGCAGCCATGTGATGTAGCACTTTGCTGAGGACGTGGCAGTTGTCCCATATGTGATGTGCTGCTGTTTCCATTGGTTTTTTTTTTGTCTGTGTCCTGAGAAGATAAAGGGTGACTCGCCAGGTTTTAGGAACCTATTTGGAGAAGCAGGATGGCCTTGGAAGCAATGTGGTGTCAGACGGTCTCTTCGAGCCTGGCATAGCCTAATGGGCGCCATTTAAATTCACATGCTCTCGCTCCAGAGATGCGGGGGTTGGTGCCGCTTTGCTAGCATTCTGTGCTCTCCCATTGTTGGCTGTTTCTGTGAGCTGACAACAATGGCTATTCTCTTGGAAGGAGTGCATCGACGCTGGCTCGGCACCGTGCGCCCAAGCAGTGGAACAGAGCCCCGTCTTATTCTGCGACAGACAGAGACTGGCACCGAACCCAACGCCATGGGGCTGCAGCGTGCTTCCCGAGCCTCGGACTGGCGCAGGGTGGCCTGACGCGCTGCACTGAAGGCGGCCTTGTTTCTGGGTCCGATCGAGGCGCGACCGCCGGCATTATGCTCAAGCCCTGGGTCGCTGCTTCGCTAATTAGCCAAACCAATGAAAAACATTAACTGTAAGAGAGGGGTGGGAGAGTGTTTGGCAGAAATATCTGGAAAGCGACTAAATATTGCCTCAGCATTTGCAACCAGGGGCATAGTACTTTGAAAAAGTGTATTTTTTTTTATTATTTGGGGGTTACTTTACTCAGTTGGGTGGAACCATTTGACGTTATATTTTCAAGTAAATACAAGATTTCATTATTTGACCTCCTTCACTCTCCAAAAAGTTATTATTTTTTTTCTTGCACTTTTTTTCAGGCTAAATGTATAAATTTGACTACAGACTCCCTAGAAGTGCATTATCTCTACCCCCACTTTTACATCCACTGCTACACCCATGATTTCTGGAAACGAATGTGATGCTAGCATGCCGTGGCTATAATCTGGTGTCATACAGATTTGGGGTGGGGGGCTGGAAGGGGGCAGAAGTCTTTTTTTTTTTGGGGGTGGGGGGTCTTCCCTTTCTATCCACTCTGAACACAGCTACTTAGTCCACTGCAGTGACCTGCTGCTCCCTTTGACTCAGGAGGGAGATGCCATGGTATGAGATTTGCCCTGACTCGTGTGACGACTAGCCCTGGCTTATTTTACACCTTGCAGCTATGCCACCAATGATACACTGCCCATGGTGTTGGAGGATAGCGCAGTCAGCGCACTGTCTGCTTCCTGCCAGAGTCCCGTGCAGTGGATGGACATTTTAGCTAGCCCCATGACTCTCACAATAAACTTTAGTCTGAACATATTTCATGGTCAGATTTTTATACTATACTACATTGACGTATCTCCGCAGTATCAGCAATGAGTTATTTTAGTATTGTTTTAAAAACACTACGATCATGTTTGTTTGGTTATATAGCAGCGCATTTGTTGTATTGGTGGAAATGATTCTTCACAGATTGATAAAATGCCAGTGTTGTGCTGTTTGGTGTCAGAACACTCATGGGAAAGCAGATACTTCTGGTCTTAAGGGAGAGATTTTTTTACTTCCTGTCATTGAAGAGCTATGGGACATTTGACGTCATTAAAGCCCGCTGTTAACACGCACATGAAGGATTTCATGAGTGTTTTGATCCGGATATTTTAGCATTTATAATTATAATTATATAAAATATAATTAAGTTTATTTCTGTCCTAAATTTATTTATTTATTTATTTTTTGAAATTTAACACCTAAGTGGCAGTTATTTTGTTTGCAGATCACTTCTGACAAACAATGTCTTTCACTTGAAGTGGCATCGGTCATGCCCTATCATCTGCACTCACATTTTTGTGTGTGTATATATATATATATATATATATATATATATATATATATATATATATATATATTTTAACGTTGATTATCTTTTAATTTTTTCACCACTGTCTAAGTCTTTCTCGAAATGTCTGACATGAAATGAAATGAAGACCTTGATTTCAGGTGTAGGTTTTGTCAATGAGCCATCCAAGTGGCACCGCCTAATTTTCCTTAGTTAAGTACATGACAGCTTTTTTTATTATTGATGTTCTGTCATTTGTTGCTCATTTTTATATGCCAGAAATGCCTGTTTACGTAGTCTGCTTCAGTTGTGGTCCGCTAATTTTCCTTCCCCGCGGCTGTGCGCAAGGGAGTCTCAGCTTGTTATCTGAGAAATGACAAGTTCTTCACAGAGCAATTAGTCAACATTTTCACAGTCATTCCCCTTGGTTTTGTTGTTCATTTTAATATCGGCGTCAAAAACAGTTTGTATTTAGCATATTTGCAAGGGATGGAAGAAAGAGCTCACACCTAAACCCAACAAGCTTGATTTGTTATCTTGTAACAAATTGGATGGGACAATAGGTAATAGGGATCCGGAACTGCCTACTATTAATTATTGACATTTTTTAAAGATGTTCTCTTTGAAGAAAGAGGGAACAAGCAGCTGAAAACTTCCTAGATGCCATACATGTATGAAAACAGTTGACAACATAAATATCCAATTATTAAAAACAATAATCAAAATTGATGTCTCTGAATTTGTTGACAAATTACATGAACAGTAAGTCCATGGAATCAGACGGCAATTTAAAGGTAACTGTGGCATCAGGTCCTAAGATTAGATATTTTTATGAAGTGTGAATTACAAGATTGGTAAATAATAGTAAGAATTTAAATTATGAATTCAATGTGGAGCATGAGCATTAAACTGGGCACTCGTGTTAAATTTCTGCTGGCATTAAACTGGGCTTTCCTGAAAGGTGGAGAGAGAAGGATGCACCCGTGCTTTACCTTGTACAACCCCAATTCCGAAATAGTTGGGACGAAGTGTAGATTGTGAATAAAATCAAAATGCAATGACTTTCAGATCACATGAGCCAATATGTTATTTACAGTAGAACATAGCTAATATTTCAAATGTTGAAACTGAGACATTTTACATTTTTTATCCACAAAATGAGCTTTTTTCAAATCTTCTGGCTGCAACAGGTCTCAAAACAGTTGGGACACAGGCAAAAAAGGGCTGAAAAAGCAATTAATATATTAGAGAATCAGCTGAAAGAACATTTAGCAAGTAATTAAGTTAACTGACATCAGGTGTGTAACATGATTGGCTATTAAAGGGATGTCTTAGAGAGGCTGAGTCTCTCAGAAGTAAAGATGGCCAGAGGCTCTCCAACCTGTGAAAGCTTGCGTAAAAAAATTGTGGAATACTTTAAAAACAATGTTCCTCAATGTCAAATTGCAAAGGTTTTGAAGGTCTCATCATCGACAGTGCATAACATCATCAAAAGATTCAGAGAAACTGGAAAAATTTCTGTGCGTAAGGGACAATGCCGAAGACCTTTACTGGATGCCCGTGATCTTCGGGTCCTCAGACGCCACTGCATCACTCACCGGCATGATTCTATCATTGACATTACTAAATGGTCCCAGGAATACTTCAAGAACCCACTGTCTGTAAACACAGTCCCCGTGCCATCCACAGATGCCACCTAAAACTCTATTATGCAAAAAGGAAGCCATTGTTGAGCATGATCCAGAAGCGCCGCCATGTTCTGTGGGCCAAGGCTCATTTAAAATGGACTGTAATAAAGTGGCAAAGTGTCCTGTGGTCAGACGAGTCCAAATTTGACATTCTTGTTGGAAATCATGGGCGTCCTCCGGGCTAAAGAGGAGAAAGACCACCCCTCCTGTTATCAGCGTTCAGTTCAAAAGCCAGCATCTCTAATGGTATGGGGATGCATTAGTGCATATGGTGTGGGCACTTGCATGTTTTAAAAAGCACCATGAATGCTGAAAGGTATATAAAGGTTTTAGAGCAACATATGCTCCCCTCTAGACGACATCTATTCCAGGGAATGCCTTGTGTATTTCAGCAGGACAATGCAAAACCACATACTGCAGTTATTACAACAGCATGGCTTCTTAGTAGAAGAGTACGTGTGCTGAACTGGCCTGTCTGCAGTCCTGATCTTCCACTGATTGAGAACATTTGGCGCATAATTAAACGAAAAGTCCGTCAAAGGAGACCCAAAACTCTCCAGCAGCTGGAAGCCTGTATTAAGCAAGAGTGGGATCAAATTCCAATGGCTAAACTCAAGAAACTTACCTCCTCAAAGCCCAGATGCCTCCACTCTGTGTAAAAAAGAAGAGGGGATGCTACACCATGGTTAACAGGCCCCTGCCCCAAATTTTTTGAGACCTGTAGCAGCCATCAAATTTTAAATGAACTCATTTTGTGGTTAAAATGGTAAAATTTCTCAGTTTCAACATTTGCTATGTTATCTCTGTTCTATTGTTAATAAAATACTGGCTGATGTGATTTGAAAGTCATTGCGTTTTGGTTTTATTCACAATTTATATTTTGTCCCAACTATTTCGGAATTGGGGTTGTAGTTTCAGTGCAACTGAATACAAGGACGTGAACTGGAGAGGCTCTGATTCTGTCAACATGCATCAAATTAAATGAGGAAAACCCTCACTGTCCAAGGCTTCAAAAACCAAATAAGAACTGTATTTCCTCGGGCCATAATAAATGGCTTGGGATTGGGAGATGCCAAGTGAAGACCAGCTTATCTAAAGGCTGACAAATGAACTTATTAAAGTTACTCTCTTGTTGAAGGGGAGTCTATTTTCACGTGGGTAAGGGTTGTAACCTCCTTTTAATGTGATCAAATGTTGAGTGTATGAAGAGGTAATTTAGCCAGCTTCTGTCAAAAGAATTGATGGTTGTGGGCCGTAATTGTTTAGTCTAGCCAGTAGTGCTGAATTTTACTTCAGGCAAAATATAGTGTCCGTGTGTCTGTTGCGCCTAGTTAGCCTCCACTTGAAACTGAAGCTAATATGAAATAAAAAAAAAATGAAGTATATTCCACGCTAGCAAGCCCCAACATTCATTGTCTACATTGTCAGTACGGCTCTCGGTTGAGGATGTCAATGGAATATCACAGACCGGCTTTCCAACTTCAAATTAAAAGGGATCCCACAATTCCTGTGGTATTTTACGGCCACAATGAGCTTTGATGTCTGCATTTATAAACAGCTTTGTGTTCTGGTATCTCTTCAGAGGCAATGTAGGACTCTCCGAGAGGACACACCATGACGTATTTGATTTGTATACATAGACAAGGGCCTCAGTCTTGGCTTTAATTGCCTTCATACCTCTGTGTACTGTTGAAGTTGGAGAAGAAGGCAGCAGCATTTCAATGGTCAGGTCAACCAGAGCTGGCTGCTTAGTAACACCATGATATTGCACAGACTGAGAGCAAGTTCAACTTATGAAGAATGTGTCCCACTTTCTCTCGAGTCGTAAACTATAAAATAAATATCCTGCAGTGTATGAATGAAAAATATTGCCAGGCTCTGTCGTAAATTGTCCTTTAACAAAAGAGGCCAGAGTCATTTTGGTGCAGTATATATGTATTACTTGTCAGAGTGTAATGTATGGATGGTTTATGTCTTGCATTTCTGCGGCAAGAGCGGGGGTCAAGCTGTAGGAGGAGTTCTTATTTTGTGGCTCCAGGGGTCTATGACACTTTTACATAGCAGGTGGAAGGTGATGTATAGTGGTCGCTGTGTGCACTGTCCAATGCTGAATACAGTCAACTGCAGAGCATTGGTTACGTCACTGAATTTCACTGCACAGAAGCATGGCCTGTAACTGCATTGTGCTGTTATCCTCACCATTGATTCCATTGTCTTTTCTATCTGTTTAAAGAGCCTGCGACAGAATTGCAACTGTGACAGAATTGAAGCTACCAAACTTACTGGGGAACGATGTCAAATCTGTTGAACTGTGTACACCCTTGTGTCATGCATGTGGCCTTGTGACTTTTCAGACCAAGTCTTTAATTCCCAAAAATGACCATTATTTGCAATGTAGCCTCTGTCTAACTTTTATTTGTATTCTCTGATTTAAGCAGAGTATAGTAGGAGTGAAAACCTTCTAACTTTTGCTTTTGCTATTTTGGCTCTCCTATCTTCCTAATCTACAGATCTGTCTCTGTTTTGACTTCAGGGACATTTTTAAGCTGTCAGTTTGAATTCAGAGTTCTGCTGGGCTGTAAGATTAATAATGGCTGTGGAAGGCAGATTGAGAATCCAGTATTACCCTGAAAAATTTCTGAGGAAGAAAAGGCCCAGTGTGCCTTGGCTTTTATTTCCAATGGAGGAGAGTGTCTCGCTATTTGATTTTTCGTTCTCATTTGACAAAACCTGCACTGCGTTATGTGCTGAGAGGGAGGCGATAACATTGGGATTTCTTTTGACTGCATTCGTATCCAAGGAAACTCCTTAGTTTGTTTATGCGGGTGGGAGGCTCAAACTAGTTCAGCGCTGAGGTTCAGTGTGTTACCTTCCGTCTTTGTTGCATCTCTGATATTTAATGAGCCATTTCACATTTAAAATCAACAGCAATGTCCCAACCTTTTCTTCCTCTATGGCGTACTTCTTTCACAGAAAGATTTACAGAGTCTGATGGCCCACCACTCGCAAAAGCAAGAAACTGAATTGATTTGAGACTTTTTGGGTTTCAATCAAGCAATATGTGTGATGATATACAATTATTGACTTCAGTCATCGGTGAATCCAATGATTTATCCACCTTGGATGAGTGATATTCACCGAGGCGCAGTTGGATAAATCATTGGATTCACTGATAACTGAAGTCAATAACTTTTTTGTAATATGACCCTACTTGAAAATATAAAATAAGAGAAGGGGACAACTCTAATGTTAAGCTCCTCACAGGGACGAAGCGATACGAAATGCAGACACTGTCAGGACTTCCTGCGGGGAAGCCCAATCTATATTTAGCACGAAGTCGTCAGGTTGTTATATTCAACTCGCATACTTTTGTGTGGTGAATATCACCGTTTACAGTGACCGGCGGAGCTCGCCCGACCAATCAGGAGATAGCGGAATCATTACGTCATATAATAACATTTATTTTGGTTTTGTGAATTGAGAGGTGTTTGTTGAAGTTCTTAAGATTAGTTTGACATTTACTTATGTATTTATTTTTGGGATTTTTCTCATGCCTCACTTCACCTCACCAACTGCCTGACGTACCCAAGCGCTGCTGCTCGAGTTGGGAAACGCAGTCTGACAGGGTGTAGCGTAGGTTAATTTTACAGCTGCTTTATAAAGTGGGTGCAGTCAGGCTTGGCACTGTGTAGTATGCCTGTGGCACTGACTCCCATGAAGTGTGACTCTCTGCCCGAGACTGTGCTAACACTCTTCTTCTAATGCTCTGTGTCACTGTGATGGTACGGCAGCACTGAGTCTGCTCTGCTCCTTAATAATGTCATGTTCGTTTGGATTGCATCATTCGCTAAAATATTTAGGTTCATCTCTGCGACCGCTTTTCTCAGGTCTTAATTGACGCACAGCTCTGGAAAGTCTCTTGGGACATTTGTAGCCTTTTTTTACAATGTGGCTCAAGTTAGAAGGATTTGCCTGGTGCGCTCTTGCCAATAGCAACATCTGCAGGGAAAATGGAAGGTCCTGGTGCATTCAAATGCGCTCCCCTGCTTTTCTCTGGCTCTGATAAAGGCCTCGGTGACAGCTCCTTACCCACCAGAACAATGAGGCAATCTGTCCGTGTGGGTTTGCTGGACGGACGACATCATTCCCTCCCACTTGGCTCAGCAACGTCACATGAGTCAGTTGTGTAAGAAAGTAAAAAACTAAGCTAGAGGTTTAATGATATGCACGGTTGCTAAAAAAAGCTTGGAACTCAAAATCCTGTGAAATCCTGTTCACGTCTCTCTGAGTTCAGATATAAAAGGACAAATGCATGCAAGTTCTGAGATTCCGCTCATGCCCAAGCTTTAGCATGAGTGCTAACGGTTGCATGCTAAACGGTACCTACACTTGCTGTTACCTGAGCATTTTCTGGTTTGTCAGTTTTTTAAACTCTAGTTATTTGCTACTTACAACTTTCCTTTGCTTATCACACCTGATTTTTTTTCCCCATTTTTGCAGCTGTTGCTAATAAATGAATAGAATAAAATAACTGGGCTTGAAATATCGACATTTGGTTTTCACAGATGTTGCAAATTGACTTTGTGTTGCCAGAAAGCCTCTGCATGTCATTATAGCCCACTCCATCTCCAGCAGAAGACAAAATAACCCAGCCCTTTTTGAGCAAATGTGTGTTAAATCTGTGGTGCATTGGTCCCCTATCATGTTCCCAGCAGTCTAAACTCCTGGAGGCTTTCACTCCACCCCCAATATGGTGAGGCCTGCAACTGTTGAAAGAGCTCTGTGCTGTGTAGTTGGATTGAATGCCTTTTGCATTGTAAATCTCTTGGAACGGGGTTGGATTATAACGCAGTGAGCGAGGATTGTAATTCATTTGAGGTCTTTAAACTCAAAATGTATAGTGACTGCTCTCTTATGTATTCAAAAAGAGACAGGCCATAGTCGTAGTGGCTTTCACCTGAATTGCAGGCACATTAATGAGACTGTGGAGGGAAAAACTGTGGTGTGCCCATAGCACATCAATCATTTGCCTTTATAAGGGAATGACAACTCACTTTGCACATTGTCTGAAAATCTTTGGGGTTCCCATGCTGGCAGGCAGGTGTCAGATGCCCTGCTGATCAGTGATACAGCATTATCAGGTTAAGGGGGCCAAGGCTTTTATGGGTAATCCAGTTTCTTTTGTCAGAAATGGGCCTCTGAAACCGTGAGACCTGTAGTAGAGCTGTCCATTCAGAGGTGGAGATTTGCAAACTGTGGCACAGGTCTCATTAGCATGCTGAAATCTAGCCGGGCAGTTCTATCCTTACTAATGCCTGGGCCGATTCTACAGAATTAAACCAGTTTTCAATAAAAGTCCACCCTTAATACAGTACAATTGTTGGAGAAGGCCAGATTTTCATGGTTCTGAGGATCAAATTTTCAGGTTCTCTTGTGGCGTACTCTGTGTTAAGTGTAGCTTGCTTCCCTGGAGTTGCTTG
The DNA here is from genome assembly GCA_029692085.1 of Gymnothorax javanicus. Lineage (NCBI taxonomy): Eukaryota > Metazoa > Chordata > Actinopteri > Anguilliformes > Muraenidae > Gymnothorax > Gymnothorax javanicus. Next base: position 47,717,421 of record CM056205.1, read on the forward strand.
GAAACCGATCACGACTGCCTCGCTCCCTGGTCGCAAATACATTAAAACTTGTTCAATATTTAAATTCCAATCTGACTTGATGGCGTGTAGTTCTGGTGGAATTTGAGGAATGTGGAGAACTCTACAACTGCAGTTACTTTGTCAGCTATGTTTGAACAGGCTAAGTTGAGGAATGAAATGGGCTTGCAAGATATTGCGAGAAAATGAGGTATCTGATTAACAGATTGGATAATTAAGTATTTGTCATTGTTCACACGAACCTGTAGTCAGATGGAAACACATGCCTATAGATTTCTGCTGTCTCAATTCTTTAAAACTGAAATAATTCAGACCATTCTAATATTGCTTTCCTGACAGTATGCTTATTGTGTTACGCCAACATGCGATATTGATTAAAATGCGATATGTTCTACAGTCCTGGAATGAAATCTGCTCGTGTATGGTGTGCTCTTTTGGCCAGAATGGTGTTTGTGCTCCCCGTACACTTGATGACCAAAATCTGTGGCTGTGTGTGGGGTCTCTCACGTTTTTAACATCTGTTAAGATTTGAAAATTCCTGCAATGTGGCCCAACCTTCCGTCTTCAGTCTACGGTTGCATGGAAACACCATTGAGTGTCTTTTCTGAGTCTCTCTGTAGGATTTAACTATCACTGTGCCTCAATCTCTGAAGTTTATCAGGCCATCTGAGGACATCCATTTGAGATATGTGGACTGTAAAAAATCAGTTGTGTGACACGTAAAATAAAGGCTGTCATTATGTTGTCTGTACAGTTCGCTATTCAGTAGCAGCCACCTAAAACAAAACGGAGCTGTCATAGATACAAAAAAAAAGATTCAGTCATTTCCAAGTTGACTAATCAGCGATAGAGGGCTAGTTATCAAGAAATGCATTGACTTTAATTTGAAATATCATTCATGTAACTGCTATTTTTCTGATTAAATTCATTATTAGCAATTCAAAAAGTGCTAGCCACATGAAATGAATTTTAATCGTGGGCTATAGCAGTAAACGGTGTTTAATGAATTTGTTTTGGGATTTGTGTGGTCAGGCTACACGTTCCCTTATTTCCTTTGTGCATTTGGAGTAATTTGCGCTGCGCTACTTTTTACGATTTAGAAGTCCAATAAAGTGGCTGATAATGACTTAAAACTGTAAGATTTTAACTTCAGCTCATCAAGTCTGTCTGAATTTGGTCATTTTTCGCTAGAAGCTGGACGGGGGCCACTGTTTTTCCTCCGGTGAATTACAAGAGCTTGATTGCATTGCTAAGTACAGCTCAGACACCTTATACTCATAGCTAGTTTATTATTCTGCAATATTATTTTAACTTGTATGTTTTGTGTTAATTGGTAGTCTAGCCGGAATTCCTCATCAACTCTCGTTTGCGCTGGTTGCTCTCCAAACCAAATCCAAGCATTTGCTTGACAATACAAACTAGGGTCTAATCTGGCTCTATGTTGCCACTGATCTCTTACAATGAAGTTTGTGAACATGCTCTTGGTAGTGTTTACTGCATAATTTCACTGTGAAGCTCTGCACCAGGTAGCTATAAGTTGGTTTTGCGGTGGTTAGAATCTCTATTTACTCCCATTTTCTCTGTCGTTAAATTCCCCTCAGCAGCATGCCTGTAATTATCACTTTTTCTATTCACTTTCTCGTAAATTGGAGGCAAATTTTTATTGGTCTGGAGGGAGAAAGACCGTATCTGTGGAGGAAGTGTTACCATTCAGTTCCTCGGGGCCAGAAATTGAAATTCTCTTCGAGCCTGTCCTCAGTGCGGCCCGTGGGTGAAGTGGTAATGATTCACAGCTGGCCGTGCAGATGATAGGGCCAAGTCCAGTGGCGGTGGGGGAGGACAAGAACCCTGGCTTTGAAAGTAAAAGTCCTTTCCGGTGCTCTGGTCCAACAAACTGGATTTTTAAATCAGCATTATTTTTTGCCAGAAAGCAGAACTGAATTAGCTGTCTTCAGTTTATGGGTCTAAGAAATGCATGGCAAGGACTTTGCGCATTCTGAGTGGACATTTCACCTCTGGCGTTAAGCTCTTCATGAAACAGGCTTTGTGTGCAGAGGTGGTGACACTGCAAGCCCTTAGGCAGTGGGGCACTGGAGAGGGCATGACTGGCGCGCTGTGTACCCTACCCCCCATCTCACTGGCAGTGGGGCTCTGAGCTGGCATTGTGCTCACTCAGATGCTCTTTATATGCGTGAAGGTGGCACAGATGGGACATGGAGAGGGTGTGTTCATGCACAGATTCTGCGCTGTCTCCTGTCCTCTGTTCCCCGTATTTGTTCAGCTGGGCAGAGTTTCATTTCATTTCTAACCTCATCAATTTTATACTCTGCCTTTTTTTCTGAATTCTTAAACAATTTTAAACTCTTGTTTCAAGAGTTCCTTGTCCTAAACAGTTTTTCTTGAATACTATCGAAGTATAGAGCGAGAGAATGAGAATAAGTGATAACAAATCATCATCTGAAATTTCAATAGTATTTTCTTCAGCTTTTTCAACTTCATAAACTGGTTGTTCTTTGTCGACATTGCTGTAACTCTTTTAGCCCCATAAACCCTACGTGTCAAATGCAGCTGCTGTATTCAAACCTGTGAAACTTCTGGCCTATTTTACCTGCGCCAACAAAGTTGGCGTGGAGGTTATGTTTTTGCCTCTGTCTGTCTGTCTGTCTGTCTTTGAACAACATAACTCAAAAAGTAATGCATGGATTTGTCTGGAATTTTGTGGGTGCATTGCTATTACATCAAGGATGGACCCTATTGATTTTCACCGCGATCAGTGAAACAATATGGCCGCCACGGGAGCCATCTTGAAATCGTATGACACGCGATAACTCAACTTTGCTCCCACTCATGAGGATTTGGATTGTGCTGCTTTGGCGGAGGTTTGCACTCTAGGAGTGCCTCTAGTCTTTGTTGTGGACATCCCAAGGTTTCCAACGATCCCAATATGTTCTGCTGAATTACTAGGAAATGTGTATAAAATGTTGTATCTAGATCTGTATTTTTTCATTTGATGTACAGCTTTGGTCATAAAAACATGGCGCCCTGGGTTTCAATAATTCTCTCGATTTGTTTGATAAGTTTGATGTAGCTTAAGTGAGGCGCTATAACCAGCTGATACAGAATTTGTGTGACATTTTTCTCCAATATGAAGAAAGGTTTTTTCTGACTGAAAGCCAACTTCAGGAAAACTTAAGTGAAAAATTGGAGTTAAAATGGTTTACCCTTTTTTTTAGATATTGTTTGTAATGTGTAAAGTGTTTTACAGTGGGCTGCGGAGAGGATGAAGAACATACTCAGTTCCGGAAAAGTCGGGACAGAATGGAAATGGAATTAAAATAAAGTTGATTAGAAATTAAATATCTTGTCATTGTACTGCTTTTAATACCCGTCAGTGCTTTCTTTCGTTTAATTTGCATTTTCCAAACCGTCCCTACTTATTTGAAAATGAGGTTGTAGGAGGGAGAAGCCATGCTCCTTTGTTGCACTGAGCGGGATGCGGGACGCAAAAATGTGGAAGTCAGTCAGGTGTACAAACGGCATTGATCTGTTTATGGTGTAATTTATGTGTAGGTTGATTGTTCAGCCCTCTTTGAAGCGAACTGACCCCTGCTTTGTGGCGTGGGCTCGGTTTCAGTTCATTTTAATTGGTGTTTTGTCCTCACTGGAAGGTAGTAAAAAGGCGAAGGTCAAACACACCTGCCCCATTTCAGTTTTCACCATTGTTTTGACCTGCTCATTGAGCAGAAAGTACATATGGCTGTTTAATGTCTGTTTGGGTTTCTCAGTTTGATAAAATGACTCTGAAATATTGTAGTTTTTGACTCTTGCATTGTTTTTTGGAATTCCTTGTAAGTGGACACTGGATACGTACTGACCTTCATTAATAATTTGTGGAGGTCTCCCCTCTTGTGTGACAAACCTGACTTAGTTTTAACATTAAGGATAACATTAACCTGCCAAAGAGTGTTTATTTGTGAGTAACAATGGAGATTGTGGCAGTAAATCTTTTTGTTTATAATCAATGATGGCCTGTGTGTATTGCCTTATTTCCATACCGGCTATACTTCGAGGTTTGTGGACCATACATCTGTGTTGGAGATGAATAAAACTGGAAGTGCTTAGACCTCAAGTTAAAGGTCAAGCAGAAAATGCTGAATGGTACCTTTGCAGACCATTATATAATTTACCATAGAAATTCTGGAATGTTCATTCCATTGCCAGTCAATGGAGTGAGGGGAAATTTAGTGTATTTCATGCCTCCATATCAGTGATAGCAGTGGTTGCAGGCATTATTTTTTCAGGTTGGCAGGCCAGCCATCTGTCCATACAATTGGGTGGTCGAAGATCACGGTCACTGTGACGTCATGTCCGTCTCATTGTTGTAAACACGATGGGCCTTATTTATAAAAATTTACGTGGATTTCATACCTAAATAATACGTACGCACAAAAAAATAAAAATGACATTTTGTGGAAAATAACCTAATTTATAAACCTATGTGTAAAATAAACTGCATGGAATTTTCATTTATTTAATCAGGATGGACTTGGAATTTATTGACATTGTGCATAATCGTAATAATTTCCCTTTTTTAATGTCAAGTTTGTTTTCATAAATCAGAAATCTGCAAAGAAAGTGACGTACGTATCTTTTTTGTGCCTACGCACAATTTATAAATGAGGCCCGATATCTCCAGAATGCCTGAAGGGAGTTTTTTTCAAATTCGGCACAAATGTCCCTTGGACTCATGGGTGAACTGATTTGATTTCAGTGGTTAAAGGTCAAGGTGACCTCATGTCCCTCCCAGTCTCGGTCCCCACAAACTTATCATGGGCTGTTTATTAAAACTGCTCAAACTCACACAGTTTCACATCTCGGAACATCAAACTTGCTGTGCACCTAAGGATGCAGGTCTGACAAGTGCAAGCAGATGCTGAAAATGCACTGTCTGAAGTTTTCTGATTAGAGACTCTGTTGCTCGTGTTCGGTTTGTTACATGGAAAGAGGTGTGAATGGCTGATTATTGAAGGGGATATATTGCCTTCGCTACATTATTCTCTTTCGAGTGAAATTTTCTTGCAAATTGCAACTTGCAACTTTAATGTTGAAGTTATGTTTCAATTTTGCGGTACTTTTTCAAAGACAGCTTGAACCTGAAAATGATAAGCAACGCGAGCAAATTTCCCTTAATCCGTTTTCAATGGCCTCATCAGCTCAGACCATCTCACGGCAACATTATTTTAAATTGTTTTTCTTTGATAGATCTGCCAGGGAACATCATAGTGCAGCGTTTTTAAACCATGCTTCATTTAAACAGATTTGTTGCTAGCCATTAACCAAAATGAATCCACATTCTTTTCTGTTGTTCCGCATTTAATGTCACATAATTTGTTGAGATAACGTTAGATGACATTCAATAATTTAAATCAGTTCTGTTATTTCAGAAGCCTGCATCAGCCCTAAGGCAGTTGCTGAATTTATGATGATCATTGTTGAATCAGTGATCACAAGTAGTATTGTTTTCTACACTTTCTAACGCTTAAAATTTGATGATGCGAGTTAGAAAATATGTGTTACGAGCTTATACCAAAATTCGATGTGGCAAAATGTCCCCCCCCCCCATTTTTTTTCGCGCCCTGAATTGGCTACCATAGTATGCGAAACCTAATACTATATAATTCCACTGTCATACAATTACATTTCAAAAAGACACATCAGAAAGCAAAACTGATCTAACATGATGATTTTAATTCTTTTTGAGGTGTGTCATCATCCAGGATTTTGGAAAGGATTGGGGTTAGGATTAACTACGGGCCAAGAAAAATTCTTTAACAAAAAAAAAATCATACCCGCTGATAGCCAAAGGATATGAGGAATGTGAAGAATGTCCGGTGGTTTGCCAACCGCCACTAAACATCATAGAAGAATCTTCTTCTATGATGTTTATTGGCGGTTGACAAACAGTTTGCATTCTTCATGTGCTTCACATCCTTCGGCTAAAGCAGTGAAATGGTGCTTTGAATCCTCAGATTCCCATTGGAAATTCCTTAATATAAAAAAAAGCGTAATGCCTGAGTAACTAAAATATATAAATACAATGCAAAATGATGATGGATTAGCAGCGATGGAAAGGAATTAGATTACAGTGGAGTGGATTCACTTTGTTTGATTTCTTGTTAGGCTGATCAGTTTTCAAAGTTCTGTACATGCACAGTGATGGTGACACAGCTCCTTTAATTTCAATCGCAGTCTTTTCTGCATATATGTGAGTCTGGACAGAAATGGATGGTTGGCAGAGACATATAACTGCGAGGTGATAATTCATGTTTTTGTATTTGAAAATATGGCAGGTTTAAGCATTGGCAGGTTAATGGGATGGGAAAAGGCAGAGGCCTACGTTATTATTTGCAACAAATGAGCAGTAATGGAATAGCCCTTGAGAGGTTTGTGAACAGATCATCTTTTCCAATGGCTAGCTAAAGCTTTATAATGGTAAACCGTGGTTAATAATGGTATTGTTATAACATGGATTTTATTTTGTCCGCAAGTCATACATTTCAAAACAAGGCATTGATTTGTGCTCTGTAACATAAATATGCGTGACTTTTGATGAACAAATGTGGAATATATTTGATTATTGGTCGATGTTCTCAGCTCAGCACATTTAGCCTAATGAAAGTCGTGCCAGAAACGGTGTGCATAGAATGTATATCTTCATTCTGATGTGTAATTATCCTAAAGTGACCATGTCTGTGGTGCTGTTGTTAACATTGATTATGTGAGATGTGGAATACCCATTCAGTAATGCTGTGTGCACATTATGAATTAGTCATATGGGACAGGAAACCAATGTTCTATAGGCCTGATGAAAAGGAGGGAAAGAACAGCAGCACTGAGACAGAACAGGTTAATGATTCATTTCTACTCTGCAGCATGCGTGTAATTTGAATTAATAATTTGAATTTTCAGTAAAATAAAATCTATTTCAGAAGGGTTTATTTTTTTTGCTGCATTTTATGACTGAGTATATTCATTTTAAATTATGAGAAACAACTAAGGTCTGATTCGTGTTTTGATTTCGGATTTTTGTATGGCAGATCCTGTAGTGTAGTTCATTGTAATGCATTTCCTCACCCTGTTCTAAACACACCAGATTTTTGTCCACTAATTCTTTCACATTGTAGCTTTGAGCAAGTGAAACTGTACTGTTTTATGATCACGGATACGCCATTGGATGTTCTTTTTAGAACTGGCAGATATTAAAATGTCAGATGTTAAAACTAAATTTACTTTACTGGGAAGGGCTGTTGCTGCATTGTGAGTTTTCTTTAAACGCTGGACGCTTTTGGTCTTTCGCATGCTTCTGATGACAGCAGCCATTTGAAAATCACTTGTGTTATCCTCTGGACGGAGCAAAGTGTAATTCTATACTTTACAATTAGCTGCTGAATAAGCTTGGCAGTCTGACTGAGGTTTAGCCTGACGCTGTCTGTTTTGTGCTGTGTTTTGTTTGGATAGCTTCCTGCTCTGCCATTCAAAAGTGAAGGTTTTAATATTCAAATTGATTCAGGGGAGTAATATTCAGCTACAGTCCCACCATTTAAAAGATTCAAATTTGCAGTTTTGTTTCCGATTACTCCATGAAGTGGTCAAACCGTCAAATCGGGATTTTTAGTATTTTTTTTTGTATTTTTTACTTGCATCTTCATTTTACTTTTCTCGGGTGTAATTGGACAAAAATTAAGGGAGGGTGTCTTTGGAAAAACTTGCAAAAGATTTCCATGGCCTTTATTTGATGATCAAATTAGGCCAAAGCCTAATCATCAGAAACAGTTAGGCACCCTGCGCATTAGAAAATATTCAATATGTCAAACTATGCCTATTTTTTTTTAACAAGTTATTGCTTGTTAGAACGCCTGACTTTTATAGTAGCTGTAGTTTCTTTCAGCAGGTATTTGCCATCCTAATGACAGTTGCACAAAGCAAGCTACTGAATGCAAGCAGACACGAGCGTAAACAGAAGCGCATGCCAGGTGGGTCTGTTGGTGAAGGGAAGGGCTCTTCCTGGATTACGCTGTTAATCTGAACGGCAGACGGGGGACACCTGCACCCCTGTAAAAATTAAAGGATTAGGGAACATGCTCCGCAAGGGAGGGGATGGCGAAATAGTCTGCCGGTGCACGCTGGGAATCCTGGGTAATTGGAATCCATTCCACGGAGAAGCTTTAATCCTGTTTCTAGCACGTTTCTGTTGCACACCGGTCGTCCAGACGCTCACAGCGTAGTACATTAGAATTTGGATGGTAACGTTGTGCAAAAAGTGCTGCGATTCTGACATGGCTCCTGCGATACAGGTGTTAATGCCCTCAAATTAAAGCTGACAGACTCTTCTTCACTGTTTTCTGGTCCAGAGTGCTAGTGTAGAGATTCAGGAAGCAGAAAATGTGTCACTGTTTGAATACTTAGAGACCATGATTGACTGACAGTACAAGATGATGAAAGCTATGACTCTGTACATACCTGCGCCACTGGCTATAGTAGCCCTTTTGTAAAGGCATATTTGTTGCAATTTATTTCCGATTCCAAGCCTCATGAGCGCTGTGCTTGCATGTGTGTATGTGTGCATGTATGCGCGTGTGTGTCTGTGTATGCAGCAAAATGTTATAACTGCTGCATGATTCTGGCTGCTGTAAACCCTCCATGTCATGTCATTGCTCAATCTCTCTCCCCATACTCGCCGTTCCCCTCTCTCTGTGGATCTCTATTGTTTTTACTGCACTGGAGTGAAGCAGACTGTGGCCACAGCTCAGGAAATGGTGGGGGGGGGTGCGGTAACGCGAAAGTTCGGACGGCTCCAGGGGCCGTCTGCTGCGTTTTGCAACACACAGAACGCAGAGGCAAGAGGAGGAGTGCAGCCATTTTCCAACAATGTTCCCACTGTGCTTTCGCTCTGCGCTTCGCATCTCCGCCCTGACTCATGTGTTTCTGCAGAAGCAGGGTGGGGTTCTGGAACCTTCTCTCCATGAAGTCAGAGAGCCTGTGGATCCCAGTCAGTGGGTGTGGGTGTGGGTTTGGGGGTGCGGACTGGGGCCCACATTCTTTTCCCATTATATCGTTGCTCTCCGGGGTCCTCTCTGTCAAGGTATTGAGGAGAACCAAGAAAGGAGTGGGAGGTGCAGACGTGTTTTGGGGTTTGCGGATCTTGTTCCTGGATCCCGCGTGACTGTACGGTACGCCAGTGCAGAAAGCATCCATTTCTGCTGATACTGTCAACTCTAAGTAGAGTCTAAAATCTAAAATTTCATTAAAAAAAGGGTATGGAAGTGGGGTTTTTGTCGAAGTAAATGAGAAAAACACTCGTTGGTAGTTTTTTTACACGTATTGGAAGCAAACACAAGGATTTTGTTTTTGCGCAAGGGATGTCTAACAGGAGTCTCTACGGGTTTAGTTGGAAATTCCCGCCGTGTGTTGATGTTGGGCTGACAGTGGGGGTTAGCTGGCCAATCTGATGATAGATCGGGAGAGTAAAGGTGCTGATTGGCTCCTTGGTTCCTCAGTGTCCATCAATCACACGCGGCCCCGATTTGCTGGAGTGGTTTGCCGAACCGCGAGTCTGTCTCTGTTTGACTCGGCAGTTTCCATGAAAACGGGTCGCGCCGTTAGCGATTAAGCATACAGCAGTTTCCCTGCAGTTGCGGTATTCATTAATGCCCACTTCTCCAAAGGCCTCCAGACATGTTGTCACAGGGTAATGAAGCCATTATAAGTGGTATTTAATGGGGCGGTTCAAATTCCGATTTCTCTGGGTTTTTCTATACGTGGCTGCTCCTCCAGGCTCCCAGTTCCCAAAATGTTCCATGGTGGCTTTTGTTCTCGTCTAAAATGGTTTGTTCTCATGTCTGCATGGGTTCTGTCCAGGTACTCTGTGTCCTTCTGCAGTTGAAAGACATTTGGGTTAAGTTAACTGCAGAGTCTACATATGTGTTGAAGGTGGTTGGGCCCTGTGGTATGTCCAGGATGTGCTCAAATACAGACATGATTTCAGTCTCCTAGACTTTAACTTTGATCGCAATGAGAATTAATGGAATTTGTCAAAAGCTGTTGGATATATGAATTGCCGGGGGGAAAAAAAGTTGGTCGAAGTGCTGCACCCTTGTAACGAGGCTTAAAACCTTTAAGAAATGACCTCTGGTTTGGTCCTCCAGAAACGGTTTCCACAAAGTGTGCTCCGTTGATAAGAGATCTCTCCTGCTGTCACCTGTTGGGAATGGCGGTTATCTGTGTTCATTCTTGGCGACCCTCCCCCGACAGCAGACGGCCGGCAGTACTGACGGTTTCTCCCCCGCGGCCTTCCTTCACGTGCCAGAGTTAACGATGTTGTTAGTCCCCAGGCTTTCCTCTGAAGGCCTGAATGAGCGACGCTCGATCTTGCCAATCTTAGTCCCCCCACAGAATCTGTATTTAAGAGGAGCTGCCTGCTGGCCATGGGTCTGCTGCTTTATTCGGTGTGTAGAAGAACTGAAGCGCAGATCTTTTAGCGCAGTGGCTACCATTGGGCACTTGAGTGCGGCCTCATTCCTCTGCTTTACATTGTCTATAAAATCCTGGAACATTTCCACTTGATTGCCCTTCAGGCATTTATAGGAAGTGCCTCTCATGGCTTGAGGATGGAGCCCTTTTTTGCTGGAATTTGCTCAGCAAGCTCTTGTCAAGCGTTTGCTAGATGCAGAGGAGCCTGCTGAATTATGAAATGCGAAATTGTATTTATTGGAAAAAGTCTGAATAAATTAAAGCATCTGCTCTGGTTGGGATTTTGTGGCATTCCTCTTTGTGCACTGAATTTACAATTGCTGAAAGACGATACCAACCCAGCATACACAAAGTGTTTCCATTGCTTTGGGTATTGTTCATATATATATATATATATATATATATATATTTTTACAACCCCAATTCCGAAATAGTTGGGACAAAGTGTGAACTGTGAATAAAATCAAAACGCAATGACTTTCAAATCACACCAGCCAGTATTTTATTCGCAATAGAACAGAAATAACATAGCAAATGTTGAAACTGAGAAATTTTACAATTTTATCCACAAAATGAGCTCATTTCAAATTTGATGGCTGCTACAGGTTCTAAAAAAGTTGGGACAGGGACCTGTTTACCATGGTGTAGCATCCCCTCTTCTTTTTAACACAGAGTGGAGGCGTCTGGGCATTGAGGAGACAAGTTTCTTGAGTTTAGCCATTGGAATTTGATCCCACTCTTGTTTAATACAGGCTTCCAGCTGCTGGAGAGTTTTGGGTCTCCTTTGACGGTTTTTACGTTTAATTATGCGCCAAATGTTCTCAATCGGTGAAAGATCAGGACTGCAGGCAGGCCAGTTCAGCACACGGACTCTTCTACTACGAAGCCATGCTGTTGAAATAGCTGCAGTATGTGGTTTTGCATTGTCCTGCTGAAAAACACAAGGCCTTCCTGTCATCTGGAGGGGAGCATATGTTGCTCTAAAACCTTTATAAAACGTGCAAGTGTCCCACACCATATGCACTAATGCATCCCCATACCATCAGAGATGCTGGCTTTTGAACTGAATGCTGAGAACGGGAGGGGTGGCCTTTCTCCTCTTTAGCCTGGAGGACAAGAAGCCCATGATTTCCAACAAGAATGTCAAATTTGGACTCGTCTGACCACAGGACACTTTGCCACTTTGCTACAGTCCATTTTAAATGAGACTTGGCCCACAGAAGACGGCGGCGCTTCTGGATCATGCTCAACAATGGCTTCCTTTTTGCATGATAGAGTTTTAGGTGGCATCTGTGGATGGCACGGCGGACTGTGTTTACAGACACTGGTTTCTTGAAGTATTACTGGGCCCATTTAGTAATGTCAATGACAGAATCATGCCTTTGAGTGATGCAGTGGCGTCTGAGGGCCCGAAGATCACGGGCATCCAGTAAAGGTCTTCGGCCTGGTCCCTTACGCACAGAGATTTTTCCAGTTTCTCTGAATCTTTCGATGATGTTATACGCTGTCGATGATGAGACCTTCAAGGCCTTTGCAATTTGACGTTGAGGAACATTGTTTTTAAAGTATTCCACAATTTTTTTACGCAAGCCTTCACAGGTTGGAGAGCCTCTGGCCATCTTTACTTCTGAGAGACTCGGCCTCTCTAAGACATCCCTTTTATAGCCAATGATGTTACACACCTGATGCCAGTTAACGCTTTAAGGCCTAATGCAAAAATCCCAGCAGAGAATCATGCTGCCATGTTTACCGTAGTAACCTGTATTTGGGCTGAAGCACAGCTTCCCAGCTTTCAGGAACAGTTGGAATTTTTTTTCTACTGCGCAAAACCTACAGTAATTACGGTACTTTTTCACGCCAATCTGTGTTGGCAATTTTTTTTTTTGCTGTCCCGGTTTAAATGGGTTAACTTAATTACTTGCTAAATGTTCTTTCAGCTGATTCTCTTATATATTAATAGCTTTTTCAGCCCTTTTCTGCCTGTGTCCCAACTTTTTTGAGACCTGTTGCAGCCAAAAATTTGAAATAAGCTCATATTGTTCATAAAAAATGTAAAATGTCTCAGTTTCAACATTTGAAATGTTATCTATGTTCTAAAATAACATATTGGCTCACGTGATCTGAAAGTCATTGCATTTTGATTTTATTCACAATTTACACTTCATCCCAACTATTGCGGAATTGGGGTTGTAATGGGTTCAGGACTGTAATGATTTGTCCAGTTCATCTGACTACATGAAGTTTTCTGTTGTCCTCCCATTAACTAACTACCAGTGCAAACTGTTCAAAAAAAAATGTGTTTTTTGTTACAGAAATTGAAATTCAATGATACAGAAGTCTTTTTTGATAGCAATGGCATAATCTTGATACCTTTATAAACCTCTTCTGAAGGGATTGCAGACATGATGGGACAGTATTTCAGTGAAGTTTAGAAGAATTGGATGAGTATCAAAGACTTGCAAGGCAAATATCTCTCCAGATTTTGCATTCCTCTTAAATTGACATACAAATTTGAAACCCACATTAATTTGAGTCATGAAGAATTTTCCTGCTTGATTATTGCCAGTACTTTTTGACTCAGCAACTTTCTCGTAAAACCCATTTCTGGGAATGTTAATCAGTTGCGAAACGTTACTTCCTGGAGAGCAGAGGATTGTGGGGCTTTGAAGGTCAGAAGAAAAACAAACATAAAAAATATTTAAGGGGTCAGTCAGTAAAGGACAGATTCTCCAGAATAAGGACACAAAACACAGGGTCACACAGCAAATTTACCACCATTGTGAACAGAGTCAGTAGCGGTAAAACCCCTCGGTTGGCTAGACAAGCTCGAATTCGGCGGGTATACTCCTAACGAGACGTCCCAGGTCATTTTGGGGAACGTTATTCCATTCCTGTTGCAATGCTGCAGCAAGTTCTTGGACATTGGCAGGAGGTTGTTGACGTTGGCGTAGCCGCTGTCCAAGCATGTCCCAGACATGCTTTCGATGGGGGGAAAGGTCCGGACTGAGTGCTGGCCATGGTAATGTGGTGATATTCTGCTGCTGGAGGTAATCTGTAACGATCCTGGCCCCTATGACATCTGGCATTGTCATCTTGGAAAATGAAACGGCGCATAACGGCGTGCAAACGGCACAACATGGGGTGCCAAGATGTTGTCCCGGTAGTACTGCCCTGTGACACGTCCAGCAACAACATGCAAGTCTGTTCTGCCGGCAGCAGTGATGCCTCCCACACCATTACAGATCCACCCCCATACGGATCATGTCTAATGACGTTAACGTCTGGAACGCTCGCTACGTCCGGGCGCCAAACCCTCCTGCATCTGTCAAGGAAGTCCACAGTGAACCTCGACTCATCTGAGAACATTACGTTGTTCCATCGGCGATTATCCCAGCGTTGATGATGACGACACCATTGAGTCTGGCCCCAATGTGACGATCCTCAAACAGGGAATGACACGAGGGCGTCGGGGTGTAAGTGAAATCTGTGCAGACGATTCCTGATGGTCTGGCCACTCACTACCAAGCCAGTATCCCTTTGAAGTTGAGACCTTATCTGATTTTACTGTTACCATACGATTTCTCAAGACAATAGTGCGGATGAATCTGTCCTGAGCCTGAGTTGTTGCCCTTGGTCGACCGGATCGTGGTCTATCCTGAACAGACCCTGTAGCACGATGTCTGGACCATAATCTGCTGATGACAGACTGGGAAACATTCATTGCCCCTTGCCACAACGACCTGTCTTGTGCAAACCTGTAGCATGCCAAGGGCACGTAACCTCTCCTCCTGTGTTAGACGGCGCATGGTCTCTGTTTAATTAACGACTTCAACCACTGATAATCTGATGCTTTCTTTCAAAATCTTCCTTTACAGTGGCTCTAACCTTCCAATTCAGAGTCATGCAAATTTGTGGCAAAACCCCTTGATCATCAATAGCATCCCGTGCAGATCGTGAGAGTGTCATTGATGTGTTTGGGTGATGAATTTTTGAAATGCTTCCTCAGTAAGAACTATACCACATGGTTTCGTATCCCTTTGTATATGTGAAAATTTTGATCTCAAAATAAAATATCCCCTACTTTTTTGAATAGTATATATTAATAGCTTTTTCAGCCCTTTTCTGCCTGTGTCCCAACTTTTTTGAGACCTGTTGCAGCCAGAAAATTTGAAATAAGCTCATATTGTTCATAAAAATGTAAAATGTCTCAGTTTCAACATTTGAAATGTTATCTATGTTCTACTGTAAATAACATATTGGCTCACGTGATCTGAAAGTCATTGCATTTTGATTTTATTCACAATTTACACTTCATCCCAACTATTGCGGAATTGGGGTTGTAAATGCGACTCGTCTCACTCAGGAATGTAATGATTTGTCCAGTTCATCTGACTACATGAAGTTTTCTGTTGTCCTCCCATTAACTAACTACCAGTGCAAACTGTTCACAGTAAAAATCACACACATCCTGCTCTTTGCCAGTGTTTTTGTTACAGAAATTGAAATTCAATGATACAGAAGTCTTTTTTGATAGCAATGGCATAATCTTGATACCTTTATAAACCTCTTCTGAAGGGATTGCAGACATGAGGGGGACAGTATTTCAGTGAAGTTTAGAAGAATTGGATGAGTATGTACCCAGCTATCAAAGACTTGCAAGGCAGCAATATCTCTCCAGATTTTGCATTCCTCTTATTGTTTTCCTTGTGTCTTTTTTTTTTTTTTTTTTACATTTAGTATTTGAAACCCACATTAATTTGAGTCATGAAGAATTTTCCTGCTTGATTATTGCCAGTACTTTTTGACTCAGCAACTTTCTCGTAAAACCCATTTCTGGGAATGTTAATCAGTTGCCGAAACGTGTGCTTCCTGGAGAGCAGAGGATTGTGGGGCTTTTGTCTCCTTGGAAGGGGTCGGAGAAGGCCTCGGAATTGAAGAGAAGGGCCGCTGTAAAGCTCAGTGCTGCTGTTAAACCTCCACACACTTTATCCGGCACGTCAGAAGTGAAAATCAAGAGCAGCGCTCTCAGTCCCCGTCAGTGCTCATTCGGGAGGAGGGGAGATTAGAGGGGGTGTAACTATCATCTGCAGTAATTGGATCTTCACCAGACTGGGACTCCAAGGGGTGCGACGCTATACCAGTAAACCTGCTGTACTTCACCTGCAAACCACTGCAGATATCAGTTCTCCCAGCTTACTACGTCTCAACTCCGGAAATCCTGCTTCTTTATATTATCAATCCACATTGTACTATTATACTGATTGATGGCTGACTTTTATTGTCCCTGAAGGTACCCTACATAGCCAAAAGTTTGTTGGCTCTTGACTTAAATCTCATTGACATTCAAAGAAAACACATATTTTAAAATCTCAATATCCAACATTTTAATTGAATTTGGAATGATTTTGTCAGTACGCGCTGGAAGGACAGACCTTTCATTTGAGGGTATTCCTGAACAATCCTGCTCCACTATTTGGATAAGGTTTCCCTTTCTGTACGACCCCCCCCCCACACACACACACACACACACAACTTCAACTAGTTTCAGTGGAGCCTTCAGTAAGCGAGGAGGGTATACAAGATGCATCAAGATGATAAAACAAAATTGCAGTACTCTCAAATGGAAGCTCAATGTCTGTTCTGTTAGGCCACAGTGACCTGTTAGTTTCAAATTTAGTTGAAATGTCTGCTGTTTGAATTTTTAAAATGTCTGTTTTCTCTGTTTGTCATGTATGTTTCAGGGAAGTGTCTGCACACTTCATATACAGGCTATAAAGTGTATAAGGTATTTACAAGGTGAAATATTATTTGATAAAAAGAACATAATATTATGATATAATAAACAAAATGAAGATGGATGAGAAACCAAGTACTACTGTATACAAGTATTTATTTCATGTAGTATTGAATCATGAAGATGAAAATAAGTAAACAGAGAATAATATATAGTAAACAAATATAATTTATGTCTATTTGAGAGAAAAAGTTAATATCCAGTGCGGCCACCCTTTGCTTTGATTGCAGCATTTAATCTGTAAGGCATAGTTTTCACATATTTTTTAAATTTCCTTACTCGCTAAACCATTCCATATGGTTTGAAGTTAATTCCAAAGAGATTCTTTCGATCTTACAACAGATTTGCTCAATTGGATTAAGGTCTGGATTTTGAGCAGGCCAAGTCATAACTTTCATGCCACCGTATGTTTCTTTCCAAATGAGATAATTCTTGCACAACTTAATAGGGCGTTTAGGGTCATTATCTTGTTGAAAATAAAATCCCCGACCAATCTGTCACTTTCTGGATGGTAGTGCATGCCTCACAAGGATACTACGATACTTCTTTTGATCCATGACTCTATCGATTTTTATGAGATCACCAGCTCCTGTCGAGCAGACTGAACCCCAAACTATAATATTACCACCTCCATGTTCTACTGAAGGGGTTAAATAGTCATTTTTGAAGTGCTCTCCTACTCTTCGGCACACATAAGTTTGGTGAGAAAATTTTGAATTTTGATTCATTGGTCCAAAGAACTCGTTCCCAGTCCATTGGTGTCCAATCCTTGAATTTCTTAGCGAACTCAAGTCTTTTTTTGATGTTGCCAGTTCTTGGCAGCAACATGACCAATCAAACCATTTTTACAGAGGCATCTGGAAATTGTAGATCTTGATACTTTCATCTCTTCACTTCTGGCATTATTAATATCATCACGGAGTTGTTGTGCTGTCAACCACTGTTTTTTTTTTTAATTAATTTTTTTTACTTGTCATACACAGATAACAAACATCAGAGGCACTTAACTTCCATTTTGCACCTCTGTTGCCACTAGTTTTCAGCGAACCGGTCTCTTTGAAACACTTCCTGTTTCTTACAGTGCCATGGCAGCATTTAGCATCTTCAGCATCATGTGAGGCCTCAACGCTGCTATGAACAATCTTGGTGAGCTCCTTCTGTTGTGCCATCATGTTTAACACTGTAACACTGCTCAAAGTTCATGTCACCTTATACACTGGAACAGCTGACCGTCAGAGGTAATTTTGCAGAATAATGTTGCCTCAAACCAGTGAAAAGAATTTTTTTTGTATCAGTGATGATGGAATGAGCCTTCAAACATGCATTCAGGCTATGCAAGAGTCAAAAAATTGAATTTGCGACGTCTTTCAATTGTTTTAGAAAATTAATGTTTTGAGTGTTTTATTTATTACCCATATTTTTACCTCAATATACTTGTGGGAATAATTTTTTATTCTGATTGCCTACAATAGTATTTTTCCCAACAATTTCAACAAAAATTATGGAGAAGTAATATATTAGGACCCCTTTTAGATGAAAGTGGTGGTGTATAATCATCACTGCTCACTACTGCATGTCTTCTGTTACCACTTATTTCAGTTTTATTGTTATCAGAGGATGAGCTTGGTTCTCGCATGGGTGTAGGCCTATTTGAGTAATTCATTGGAAATTGAACTGTACATTCTTTCTAGTAGATGAGTTTCCAAGGAAGTATTGCTAAAATCAAATAAAGTAAATTCCTGGGTCCCAGCGTTGGTGTTTTAGCGAGAAGCGCCAGAAATATTTTGACATAATGATAAAGACCGTGTAAAGGCAAAAAATTTTGTCTCGTGCCATAGCCCTCTCTCTAGCTCAGTTCTGCTTGGGAAGGCCCGTCCAGTCCGTCTACTGTATTTCAGGATAGCAGTGCATGATATCACTGGTTGGGCCACCGTAGAATTACTGCCCACTGCTCAACAGGTTGTCGGTTTAAAGAGGCAGTTTAATGGCAGTTTTCCTGTCTAGCCCTGACCACAGTAAGAAGCTTGTGGGAGGCCAAGGCCTTCAGTAATCATGTGGTCTTGTTGAGGTCTCATTCACAAAGTGCCACCCTATACCCTCTTTTTGTTACCAAAGAAACAAGACTCAATGGTGGACTTAATGAGTGGGACCTTTTTACTGTAAGATGCATTTTTTCACCGGTGGCCAATTTTTCCCAGACAGAAATCTGGAAGGGGATATGATTAAAAAATCTAATAGTTGAGAGCTCATGTTGCCTAAATGTAGAGGGTCTAGGGATAGAAAAATATACCTTTTTCATTGACAAAAACCTGTTTGGAACAGGTTTGTAGTGAAAGGTTGTCACCATTTTGTTTATTAACAGACTTTCCAATATGAATTGACCATGTATCATTTCTCAGATGCACACAGCGTCAGTACTGCAGCCACTCCAGAATTTAGGCAGTAGGGAGCATTTTTTTTTTTTTATTATTGACCTGAGTGTGCCTCAGATTTCATTGCAAACTATGATAGTAATTTGGAGGTCATGTATTGCAGTAATAGTTTATCCTTATGTAATTTGTGTTGATTTTTTTCAGTTGTTTTGGTGCTTTTTCAGTACATGGCTGAAGTATTGTCGTTTTTCTGTGTTTGTGTGAACCGATGACTCAATCCATTCCTAATGCTCTGAAATGGCTGCATCCAAACACAGTTTGGCCGCGCTCCTTTGGTTTCGGCACGCAGCTCTGCCGAGACAAAGCATATCACAGCACTCTAGTCATTTATTTTGTTTTCCTCACAGCCTTTTGTAGCTCTTGAAAAGTGAGCGATTAGATCTCAGGTTCGTGAAGGAACAGATTCCCTGGTGCTGTTGGAAAGAGGTGTAATGGCGGGGACGTGGGCATTTTTAGGTTATCTGATTGGTGGAGGAGGGTGCAGTCTGCCATTAAATACAAGTCTATGCAACCGTCATATTTGCTATTGTGAAATCCGGTTTTTGAAGAACCTTTTCCAACTTAATGGCTGCTGGTTTTGGCCCTCTGAAGTTTGTTTTGCAGTGGATGTGCGTATCGAGTTGTTGTAGCTGTAATTTTTTCAGTCTTTCGAAAAGCACTTAAGGGTGGGACACTTGCAATCTTTGAAGCCAAAACTAGACGAATATGTTTTGGGGGGGGAGTTCCATGCGGCAGATGTTGTTTGAACTAGGGATAGTGGAAAAACAGTACGGAATGAGTCAGAAGGCTGTGTCATTTCCTTCACAGTTTTACAAATACTGGGGTGTTGAACGCAGCACACGCTCATGCTGCCAAATGCCATTATACAATGTAGCCTAGCCTGCTACACGCTAATACGCTATACTCTGCGTGCTAGGCCAGAAAGTGGGATTGGTGGGGGAGGATGGGACAAGGTTGATGGGGGTCTGGTTATCTCCAGACTGTAATGCGGGTAAGATTTCATGCACACTCAAAGAAGATTTACTGATTTATTTATGAGTGTTCAGCTGAAACGTGAATACTTGCGCTGTCTATAATATCCCTCTCTACACCAAGCATGTAGTGCACTCAGTAAAAAAGGCTTCTTTGGCTTTTCTCAATGAAATAACCTTCTTATTTCTTCACAGAACGCTCTATTTTAGGTGCGCAGTGTGTGAAGGTTCCCAGATTGAACAGTTTTGCCCAACAAAGTACCCTTTAAATTGATGGGGTCACTCCATGCAGTTATAAGGTTCTTTTTTCAACCATTTTTTCCCACATTGAAGCCTTTTTTTTCTACACAGGTTGAAGCCTTGTTCAGTATTCTCAATTGGAACTGCCTTCTGAGTCTAGAAGTTTATGGTTGCCTTTATGTTGAAGGACAGTAATATTGCTGTGTTGTCCCTGAGTTTGTTCCCCTCAGTTTGGTTGGGGATAAAATGTGGGAGAACTTGTCAGATAAAAAAGAAGTGACGTGTTGCTCGGAGTAGCGCGGTCTCCCTGGCTGTGCAGATTTGTTGGTTCTCGGCTGTATATGTGTACACAACGGAGTATCCCTTTCCTTCAACAGAGACCTTGGTGGAGATTAAGTGGGTCGAACACTTGATTTTGCTCAGTAGGAAAGGGTCAGCACTCGTGTCCTAAATAATTGCGTCTTCATGCGTCACCGGCGACCGCTGGTAATTGGCGGTTCCCTGCATCAGTCTTTGCCACTTTAAAGCTCAGACGCCCTTTTGAATCAGACTCCAGTTCCCGTTTGCCATCCTCACCTCATGTCATGTGGAAAATCATTGAAAGTGGGCGACTGACTGTTTGAGGCGTTTTCTTGTGTCCTGTGTTGTGCTGCTCGGAGTGGACAGCAGATTTTGCCTCCTGGTTGCTTGTGATAAGGGGCCGGATCGTCTCCGAAATTCATGTCTGTTCCTCTCTCTCTTCCCTTTCAGAATTCCATGAACCTTCCGCCTGACAAAGCGAGACTGCTGCGTCAGTACGACAACGAGAAGAAATGGGAACTGATCTGTGATCAGGTGAGGATTTGTGTCCAGTCTTGCATGGGGAAATACACCTCAGCTTAGATTAGATGAGGAAGAAGGATTTAAGCTCTTATGCTGCAGTCTTTGGCAGAGCTCTTCAGTAAAGCACTGCTCTCATACCCTTAAATAATTTAATAACATGAATATCTGATGTTATGAAATGCAAATTTCAGTCACCTTGGATACGCAGGGAAAATCAATTCTGTTCTTACAGCCTGAATCGCTAAGTTTGTTTTAGCAAGTGCTCAGTCATTTTGTCATATTGTTAGCCTCATAGCATGATCGCTTAAAAAAATCTAAAGAAAAATCCATTCTTTTAAATAATAAAAAATAAATAATAAATCAATAAAAACCTTGAAAATTTAGATTGTCAATTAAGCTATGAGGCTAATGATATGCCAAACTAATAACAACCAATTATTGGTATAAAGCAAATTGCCTGACAAATCACTGGCCATGTATTGGTTAGTTGGTATGTTTTGCGAATGCTGACAGTCTTTGTCGATCAGTCGGATTGTTCATGCTGTCCTGCCACTACAAACCTACCGTCAGCAGGGAAATATTCATAAAATCAGACGGATGAATCCAGGCCCTGCTGATGTTCCAGGGGCTTTGTCACGGCTGCAGACTCCAGCAGATAGGCTGTTTGAGTGACCGTGATCGATAGCCGACTCACAGCCGTCTGTGCTGAATTAAAAAAGCGGCACGATCCCTCCGCGGGCCTCGTGGCTGGGCTGCACCTGGCACGAAGCCCTGTGTTTAACGGGTGAAAAATCTGCGGCCCTTTCCTTTGTTATTGGAGAAATTCGGGGGGGTTTGGCGTTCTGTATGTGAAGACAGGGCGCCCCTCTTTTCCGTTCCAGTGCGGCTTCTGTGCCTCTGAGGGGGGAAATCCAGGAGGACAAAAATATTCCACCGAGAAAGAAGAAGATAAATAAATAATAAAAGCTATTGAGCCTTTCTGTTCAACATACAATTACAATGGAATATTCCTGATAAATATACTCCATTGCAGATTAACTGTTTAAAGGTCCTCTATTATACTGCTGTCTAACAATGCAAGACAATTCCCTGTTGTCTGTTAAACAAAGTTTTGAGGCTTATAGCAGTTTTTGCAGTCAGTCACCAGCCTCTCATTCTCTCCCATCATTGACTATCCTCTGTTTCGGAATGGGTGGGGAGTCCAGAAAAGGAGACTCTGCTCTGATTGGCTGTCTCATTACAGTGCAAAGAGAATATTGGCTGCCAAAACCTAAAAAGATTGTACTGGGCTATACTATGCAAATGAATCTCCTTGTGACATTGACTAAGGCACAGAATGGCTGGTTGAATTATGTTTCCTAAGAAATGAAATTTAGGCAACAGCGCTGTGACAATCTGTTTTCATGTTTTGTCAGATGTTAAGAAGAGGAAGGGCCATAGTATATGTGTGAGGGCAAGGAAAAGAGTAATTTTAGTAGTATGGTACCTTTAATGCAAGGCTGCCCAAATCTGGCCCTGAAATCCAAATCCATCCTTGGTTTTCTCCCCTTCCATGCAATTAAGTGAACAATTAGTGCACCAGATTAGATAGACTGTCATCAAACCGAACTCCCAGGTAAAGGGCGGGTGGAAACCAGCAGTTATTGGCCCTTGAGGATTATGATTTGGGGAGCCCTTAATGAATAAAGATCTTGTACAAATATTCAATAACTTACAAAAAATCAATTCTGCCTCCCAAAAGGCTGACATGTAAAACCAGGTGTGAATAGATATGTTTTCCATGTCACATTAATGCCTTCTCTGAACATCTTCATGTAACCATGGCAACTGTGACATCAGGAACGTAGACTGGAGGATGTCTGAAGGATACATATTCCGTTATTAAAGTCTTACTGTCTGGAAACATTATTTTGGGAGATTTGAACATTGAAAATGTCTGAGGATTTGCTTGATGTGGAAGAAGCACAGAATAGCAAGGCTCAGGATGAAGTTTAAAGCCCAAATATAGTCGAAACGCTTCCAATCAAAAGATTCCAGGCAGATTGTGTGCGAAAGTGAGTACAGGAAGAACCAGTAAGTCAACAGAAAATAAATCTCAGCAAAGACCAGCCTGAATCAACTGTGACATGACCGGTGTCAAAACGAATGCATATTTGTGGAAGTGGTATTTGCTAACCTTCTGGAATGTTCTTTTGCCAAGTTAATTATTTTTTGTGGTTTCAGCAGCACCATTATTGAATTCTTGAAAATTATTGTACTTTCATTATGATGAGATATAAGTGTTTTTTTTTTTTCTGAAATGAGACCATGTATAGTGTATGGTCTCAATATATTTAAAAAAAAAAAATTTTTTAATGTCCAAATAATTGAATCAACTTGTCTAAATGAATTGAGGAAATGAATTGGTGAACCTATATTCTGTTGGACTGCATTCCCAGACATGGAGCCTTCTAGCGATTTTCAACCAGGCCACTTTCCCGACTGATATAAAGAGGGGTGAACTCATGTAAATCTGTATCGCTGTCTGGCTTCCCCAGCATTGTGCTGGTTTATGTGTGTGATTCCCATCTCCTTTCAACTGGCTCACACCCCTGCACTGTTGCTCAGTTTCCCAGGAGTGGTGGGATTTTATGAGGGTTCTGGACACACAGATACGCAGTCACACACACACACACACACACACGGCCTCTAATTACCGGCAGACTACTTTCTATCTGCTTGCCCACGGTATGGAACCCTTACTCCACAGGATATTACATAATCGGCTGCGGCTCGTCCACGTTAACCATCAGGCACCCATCCCAGGCCCCTTTACTCAGGGCCTAGAGATGGAAAATCCAATTTTAGGAAGTCAAAGTTATCCCCAGATTCTCTCTGTAACTGTCACCTTTTTTTTTTTTTTTTTTTTTTTTTTTTTTTTTAAAGAATGAGCACAATTTTTCAATCAGGAGGATGTAGGGGTAAAGGTGGAAGAATCCAAAATAAAAAATAACTTTTACTATGTCATTTTTAGCCTTTCCATCTCCTGCAGTAGTTAGCATGCTAGCTAATGTTTGATCATTTAAATTCTTTTTCATAATGCTCAGGCTTTAACATGTGAGCAGTTCCCAAAGCAGGATTAACTATTGCAGCTGTGGACTTCAGAAGCCATGGGGGTTTATTTTCTGTTGGTGGGCTATGCTTTACACTGTGAACCATTCGGCTACCATCCAAGACACTGTCAACTTGATAAACTGCTGGTACAGCAAGAGCAGAGCGTGTTAGCTCATATTCCTGCTTGTGAGTGGCCGTGACTCACCTCTGTGTCGGCCGTAGATGTTTCCCTGCGGTAGAGCTAGAGCGACAGCTGTCCTAACTCCCACATCCTGCCGCACTTCCTGCTGTCTGTCGCGCATTTCAGTCGCGCCGGCGTCCCATTTCCCCGTTAGCGCCAGTCCCCATTCTAGTCTCCTAGGAGCTTACTGCAGCCTTCCTCTCCCCCAAGCTGCCATCTTTCCTGTTTATGAGTGAGAGGTGTGCTCTCGCAAGCAAAATCTCGCTCAGAGGAAACCCTTGCTGTCACGACTGTTGTCTCACCTTCAGAGATGACCGACGCGGTGATGGCGAAGCCATTAGCCTCATCAGTCCTGTCTGCTACGGCCATTCCCACATGGCACTTTCCACAGCCCTCCTAATCCCATTCGCTTGCATGTGGAACAGAGTACAGGAGGTAACTTAGCTCTGCTGGTGTAGCAATAGCAGATCCTCCAGCCAATGGAGGCCAATCTTCATCCATCATTGCGCCCAAGCGTCCAATCCACAGGGACAGTCTTTCTGTTGCTTGCTTGGAGGCTGTCGACTTGGCACCGTTGGCGACTTTTGCAGAAGGACTTTTTTACGATGAAATATGCTACCAAAGGTTGAAAGTGGTCTTACTGCGTATATACCATGTAGTCATACTATGTAGACTGAGTCAGTCAGTTGGCACCAACTTCTGTTATTCAATCAGACTGATGCTCAGCAGTCCCTGGCCCTAGAGCCAGCCTTTGAGTAAATGAAGGACATACCCATTCATGTAAATGGTAAATGGACTGCATTTATATAGCGCGTTCTAGTCACATGACCTGACCCCAAAGCGCTTTACATTTATGCCTCTAATTCACCCTGCTGGCGGAGGCTGCCATGCAAGGTGCCACCCTGCGCATCAGGAGCAGTGAGGGGTTCAGTGTCTTGCTCAAGGACACTTCGACATATTCTCTGGAGGAGCCGGGGATCGAACCATAACATAACATGAGTGGCGAGAACAGGCCGTTCAGCCCAACAAGGCTCGCCAGTTTCTTTTTACTATTGTGAATATATCACTTCAGATACTCAATGACTCAATGGTATCTAGCTTTAAGTCAAGTCTGCTCTTGAAAATTCCCAAGGTTTCTGCCTCAACAATATGGTCAGGCAAGCTATTCCACATCGAAATTACTCTTTGGGTGAAAAAATATTTCCTAATATCCCTGCTAAATTTACCCTTGGTCAACTTCCATTTGTGACCCCGAGTTCTACTAACAAAACTTGGCCGAAGGAATCCTACATAATTCACTTTGTTAATCCCTTTAACATATTTAAAGACCTCAATCAGATCACCCCCTAAGTCTCCTTTTCCTAAGACTAAAAAGATTAAGGATCTTCAGCCTCTTCTCAGAGCTTCCATCTTTTATAGTGGCTCTTGCCTGAACTTTTTCTAGAACCTCTATATCTTTCTTAAAGTATGGTCCCCAGAACTGTACACAATATTCCAGATGTGGTCTGACGAATGTGTTGTACAAGAGAAGTATGACCTCCTTGGATTTGTACTCAATACTTTTGGCAATGTATCCCAGCATCCGATTGGCTTTTTTCACTGCTACGGCACAATGGCTAGAATCTGTGAGGGTTTGGTCAACAATCACTCCCAGATCTTTTTCATGTGGAGCACATTCCAGTTTTAAACCTCCCATGAAGTAAACCTGTCTAATGTTTTTATTACCTACATGTACAACTTTACATTTCGCTACATTAAATTTCATTTGCCACATTTCTGCCAACCAGGAACCTTCTGATTCCTAGCCCGCCCGCTCTACCTCCTGAGCCATGCCGCCCCTTGCCTATGTATCATATCTTCATAAGCATTGAATGGAATGGTGTGAGACAAGTCCTTATGCCAATATATAATTTGCTTCACAGCAACTACCCTGTTCTTGCCACGTTGACCTGGCTTTATAGGAATAGCACTACCTCACAGGACGTTGGTAGTGCAGCAGACATCAGTTGTGATTTGAATTGGCATCGGTTCGCAAAATATTTTGCTCAACGACAAGTCAGATGTTATGTACACAACATTATATATTGCATGGTCTTCATCTCAACATCGATCTAACATCGTGTTCAGACGATACTAAATAAACGGCTCATGTCGGGTTCCTTGTCTGTTGAGTAAAATATTTCGCAAACTGATGCCAATTCAAATCACGACTGATGTCTGCTGCATTACCAACTTCCTGTGAGGTAGTGGTATTCCTATAAAGCCAGGTGAACGTGGAAAGAACAGGGTACTAGCTGTGAAGCAAACTGTATATTGGCACGTTTACCTCAATATTATGTACATAACATTATACATTGCATGGTCTTCATCTCAACATCGATCTAACATCGTGTTCAGACTATACTAAATAGACGGCACATGTCAGGATCCTTGTCTGTTGAGTGATCTGTCAAATAAGAGAGGCTGTTTTAATTTTGCTCTCTCCTCCTGGTCTTCTGCCTCAGGAGCGATTTCAGGTGAAGAACCCGCCGCACACGTACCTGCAGAAGCTGAGGGGGTATCTGGACCCTGCGGTCACACGGAAGGTGAGATTATGGTTTTGTCCTTTCTCTGGGACACGCTCTTCTTTCGCCAACTCTTCCTTCCTTCCGCCCCTCCCCCACATCGGTTCGAGGCCAGGATATCCCTGCCAGACTGGAATGCTCGTTCTGATAGGTCAGCAGCAGGAGTACAGTTCTCCATTTAAAATGCAGTCAGCAGTCTGCTCCACTGCTGGAAGGATCTGCAGGCCTTTCTGTTTCCTGATAATGGCTGTTTTATACAGGCTGATTGCCTGGACATGTGGAAATGAGAGCAAAGACAGCTTCTTGTGTGTGTGTCTATCTGTTTGCGTGTCTGTGCATGTGTATGCATGCAAGTTTGTGTGAAAGCATGATTGCATGGGTGCTTGTGTGTGTGTGTGTGTGTGTGTGTTTATGTGCCTGCATGTGTGTGTGTATACATGTGCGTGTGTTTGCTGTGATTGCACGTGTGTATGTGTGTATTTCTGTGTGTGTGTGCGTGTTTGTGCTTGTGTTTGTGCGCATAGGCATTCTTGTGTGTATGTAAGAGAGGAAGAAAGACCCAGCAGATCAGATAGTCTCCTGGAGTTGATTCGGATAACAAGTTAGCGAAGAGACGCTGCCAAGAGCTGAGAGAGCTCCACATAGTTCACTCTCCCCGTCTGGGGTGGGAGTGACACCATCAAGGCTGCACGCGCTGCGGGAGTGCTATACTTTTACCGCTAAACCCGCTATCTCCACGAGCACGTGGGCGCTAGACATTAGCTGTGGGTGTTATGCCCCCCCCCTCCCCCTCACTTTATAGGCTTTCAAACAATGCAGAACATTGTTAATACTCAGTGATGTCTCTCCCTGTGTTTAGCCATTGGTAGTTGCTCTCTGTCACTGTATGGCTTTGGCTGCTATTTCTTCTTCTGGGTTTTTTATGCCCAATGATGTGATTATTTTTTCTCCCTGACATTGAGCAGAAAAAGGAAAGGGAGCTGAAGTAGGCATGTTGTGTAGTAATGGAGAATTTGCTTGGACTGTGTTTGTTGGTGTTTATATTTTGGTCCTTGTTGCAAATTAGATGGTTTTTACATTAGTTAGATAGTTTTTTTTTAATGATTTGATTTGTCTTTTATTCAGCCAGGAAACTCCCCCTGAGACATGATATCTCTTCTTTTAGGGGGTTCTTACAGTCAAAATTGCAGAAATGGCCTCACTTTCATATTGAAAAGAAACAGAATGTTTTTAAAAGACTGTTTCGGAGGGATAAGTGAGAGCTAACTGGAGGTGTGAGGAGACTTGTGAAGAATGTCGGATGTGAAAGGGTCGGGGGTAGGGGTGGTGCAATGGGCGGAGCCTCCAAAAAAAAAGAGGCATCTTCCCAGAGAAGGCGAGCGGCCAGGTCTCTTTCAAAGGGTGTAAACGTTTCACCCCCACCCACCCTCCGGCGACAGCTCGGGGATTTATACGGGGCTATAACGTCTGCGCCGGGGCCATTGTTTACGCAACAGCGTGAAATGCAGTATCGCGTTACCTGCCTTCGATCGAAACCTCCCGCTATTCTGGGGCAGTGGATTGCCCAGTTGGCTACAGTTTATTCTCCTACAGGAGTGGGCGGCTGTGTCAGGGAGAGATCGGGCCCGGTGTTTGTTTTCAGTCGCTCTGTTTGGCCTTAAGCCCCGTTCATGGTCCTTCTTTGAGAAACCTCGTGGGTCCTACGAAGGGCCGTCTGTCCCGGGAATGACGTCTTCTGACAATTATATAGCCCTCGTGTCCGAGTAACTTGCAGAAGAAGAGAAAGAGAGGAGAGAGAGAGAGAGAAAAGAGTGTGTGTGTTAGGCAGGGAAGAGTTATGCTTCTACATTCCTGTTCAGCCCCCCTTTTCTTCTGACTGGAACAATTGGCACTTTGTGCCTCTGTGAAGTAGCCCCAGGTCAGCGGCTCCGCTTTACATACGCAGTCCGGCACATTCCTCTGGGCGGCCCCCAGCCAATCAGGAGGAGAGGAGGAAAGGATCCTTCGGAAAAGTCCCCAAGAATGTCTGCGCTATTGATTTGTTTCAGGATGACCCCCTGCGGAGAATTTGCTCTGTTGCCATCCTTCCTTCTTTCCTTCTCCCTCTCCTGCTCTCCTCCCTCGCTCATTTTCTCTCTTAGCCTCGCTTTTTGTTTCTGTCTCTTGTTCTCCATTTCTCTCTCAGTCTCTCGCTCTGCATCTCTCTGTCTCTCGCCCCATTTCCCCCTCTCCTGCTGCTCTCGGTCTCTTGGTCTATGTCACGCTCTCATTCTTTTTCTTTCCCTCTGTCTCCCTCTCTCTCCCTCACAGTCTCTCTCAATCTCTCCTTCTCTCTCCCTTTATCTCTCTCTCTTTCTCTCTCACTCTTGCTCCCTTTTCTCCCTCTCTCCCCTTTCCCCTTCTCTGTCTCTCTATCTCTAATGCGCTCTCTCCCCCTCTCTCTATTTCTCCGCCCTTCTCTCTCTCTATCTTTCCCCACCCCCTGACTCTCCCTCTTACAGCTGGTAGTATTTATTGGGGTGCTCGGAGCGGGAAAACAGAGCCTGTGCAGTTTCGTTGTTCGCAACTATGTGACTTTCACACAAAGACAAAAAAAGAGCTCCTCCTTAACACAGACAAACAGTTAAAAGAACCCCAGCGCACGATACCACTCTGCTCCCCTCCACAGACATTACAGCACCCCAGCACACGACACCACTCTGCTCCCCTCCACAGACATTACAGCACCCCAGCACACGACACCACTCTGCTCCCCTCCACAGACATTACAGCACCCCAGCACACGACACCACTCTTCTCCCCTCCACAGACATTACAGCACACGACACCACTCTGCTCCCCTCCACAGACACTACAGCACCCCAGCACACGACACCACTCTGCTCCCCTCCACAGACATTACAGCACCCCAGCACACGACACCACTCTGCTCCCCTCCACAGACATTACAGCACCCCAGCACAACACCACTCTGCTCCCCTCCACAGACATTACAGCACCCCAGCACACGACACCACTCTGCTCCCCTCCACAGACACAGCACTCTGCTCCCTCCACAGACACTACAGCACCCCAGCACACGACACCACTCTGCTCCCCTCCACAGACATTACAGCACCCCAGCACATACACCACTCTGCTCCCCTCCACAGGCATTACAGCACCCCAGCACACGACACCACTCTGCTCCCCTCCACAGACATTACAGCACCCCAGCACACGACACCACTCTGCTCCCCTCCACAGACATTACAGCACCCCAGCACATAACACCACTCTGCTCCCCTCCACAGACATTATAGCACCCCAGCACACGACACCACTCTGCTCCCCTCCACAGACATTACAGCACCCCAGCGCACGATACCACTCTGCTCCCCTCCACAGACATTACAGCACCCCAGCACATGACACCTCTCTGCCCCCCTCCACAGACATTACATCATCCCAGCACAAAACACCACTCCGCTGCCTTCGACAGACATTACAGCACCCAAGCACACAAAACCACACTGCTATCCTCCACAGACATTACAGCACCACAGCACACGATACCACTCTGCTCCCCTCCACAGACACTACAGCACCCCAGCACACAACACCACTCTGCTCCCCTCCACAGACATTACAGCACCCCAGCACACAACACCACTCTGCTCCCCTCCACAGACATTACATCATCCCAGCACAAAACACCACTCTGCTGCCTTCAACAGACATTACAGCACCCAAGCACACGAAACCACTCTGCTCCCCTCCACAAACATTACAGCACCACAGCATATGATACCACTCTGCTCCCCTCCACAGACATTACAGCACCCCAGCACATGACACCACTCTGCTCCCCTCCACAGACATTACAGCACGCCAGCACAAAACACCACTCTGCTGCCTTCGACAGACATTACAGCACCCAAGCACACAAAACCATTCTGCTCCCCTCCACAGACATTTCAGCACCACAGCACACGATACCACTCTGCTCCCCTCCACAGATATTGTAGCACCCCAGCACACGACACCACTCTGCTCCCCTCCATAGACGTTACAGCATCCAAGCACACAACACCACTCTGCTCCCCTCCACAGACATTACAGCACCCCAGCAAACGACACCACTCTGCTCCCCTCCATAGACGTTACAGCACCCCAGCACACGACACCACTCTGCTCCCCTCCACAGACATTACAGCACCCCAGCACACGACACCACTCTGCTCCCCTCCTCAGACATTACAGCACCCCAGCACACAACACCACTCTGCTCCCCTCTACAGACGTTACAGCACCCCAGCACGACACCACTCTGCTCCCCTCTACAGACATTACAGCACCCCAGCACACAACACCACTCTGCTCCGCTCCACAGACATTACAGTACCCCAGCACAAAACACCACTCTACTCCCCTCTACAGACCTTACAGCACCCCAGCACACAACACCACTCTGCTCCCCTCTACAGACATTACAGCACCCCAGCACACAACACCACTCTGCTCCCCTCCACAGACATTACAGCACCCCAGCACACAACACCACTCTGCTCCCCTCCACAGACATTACAGCATTCCAGCACCAACACCACTCTGCTCCCTTCACTGACATTAAACCCCATTCTGCTCCCCTCCACAGACATTACAGCACCCCAGCACACAACACCACTCTGCTCCCCTCCACAGACATTACAGTACCCCAGCACACGACACCACTCTGCTCCCCTCCACAGAAGTAGTGCATGTGTTGCTGGCGAAGTCTGTGTGAAGGGCTGTCCTTTGGGAGGGGGGGGGGTTTCTGGGTGCAGGTGGGGGCCGCCTGGCGTTCTCTTTCACACTCAGCACAAACCTGAGGCGGTCCCGCCGCCATTGTTCCTTTATGGTGTCCGCGACGCTGCGAGAAAACGCTCACTTTCAGTACTGACGCAATGGTTTCATCCTCTGTCGTCAGTCGCAAATTAGATGTTTGAATTTTTGATTTTCTGAAGGGCCTTTTGACTGTGACATTGGTTGGAGGGAATCGTGGCCTGCAAAAAAAGGGTTTTTTTTTTGTTCATTTCTCGGTAGATTTAAATGTCTTCTCCAAATGGCTCTGCCCATGGTTGAAGTGAAATGACACAATGCCTGAATGGATTCTGTAATGTGTTACCTCGTAAGCATGGTCTGTGATGAGTTCTGTCTGCACGCTCAGAATCGTGATTTTATGCTCCAGTTCCTGTGGATTTGCACCCTGCTTCTCTTTGTGTCTGAATTGTCTGGTCTAAATAAGAGCAAAATCTGTAATGTGGTTTTACACTGGTGCCATAAAGTTGATTCACGTGTGGCTTGTCCAAGTCTACCAGTTCACTATTAGCTGTGTTCAAACACCATCCTGCAGTCGCAGTAACCATGGAAACTGCACAGAGAGCAATCCTGAGGAGAGATTTTTTTTAACACACCATCACAGCCCAAATAGACATTTGACTGAGGTCACTTGATTAAGGAAACCAGATTCGCTGCAAATATCCTAGCGCACTAAGATGGAGTATGAGATTCCAAAAACAGAATTTGGTTTGCATTTAGATTCATTAGGAGAGTCGCTAGACATGAAGAATGGTCAAAGTATTGAAATTTGTTGGATCGCTGCTAAATGTCTAATGGATTTGGACTGCGGCAGTGCATTAGGCTGGAGCCGAAACGTAAATTGATTTGGCATGACATAATTTATGCGTATTTGCGAGGATTTGCAGTAGATAATGTTTTGTTGAGGTTCTGTGCACCCGAGAATAAGGGATTCACCATGCTCTCTCTTCGCGATTAAACAACTTCATATTTTTTGAGCATTCCAGTTTATTACCCTACCTCAGTCTGTGCTGAAGAGATCATTTACCTTAACCAAACTGACAAAGATATCGTGGTTGATGTTATCATGATTTGGAACAATGATCATCATGGCGAACTGATCTAACACTCAAAGGCGCTTTCACGGACGCGAAAATTTTTTCCATTTTTACATTCAAAGTCAATGCAAAGACAATACATTCAAACGCGCGTATTCAAAAGCTTTGCATTGACTTTGAATGTAATCTGTCGTATGAAAAAATTTGTTTCAAGGGTCCGTGTGAAAGCAACGCTATTCTTTTTTTTTCCAGAAGTTCCGCAGGAGAGTACAGGAGTCGACCCAGGTCCTCAGAGAGCTGGAAATTTCTTTAAGAACCAATCACATAGGGTAAGTCGTCAAACAGTCTCTCAAAAGCTGAGTGGCCACAGCCCAGATGAGGAAGAGACCTCTGTAGCGCAGTCAGGCATTGATTTCATTAGCGAAAAACCTCTCTGCTCTCTGAACGCCTGCCAGTGAAGAGAAGTATTTTTACTGGCCCGGGGCCATCGATGGAATGCAGCCATAGTTTTGATTTGGAGTCTGTGTATTTCATCGGAGATGTGTCTCTGAATGAAAGAGAATCGCTTATTATTTTAATGCCCTCTGGTTCTCGTTTGCGTGAGAAATCCTGTTCAGTGGTGGACTGCTGTCGTATGCATTGGCGAGACCAGCATCGGTGTTTGGGAACGGGAAGTGGACAGTATCAGAGAATGGGTGTTGGAAACACACTTTTATATCATATGATGAAGGTTTGTTATTTACCAGAAGCTTTTATCCAAAGCAATTTACAGTTGATTAGACTTAGCAATATCTTGCTGGAGCAATTTGAGGCTATTGGCCGCATTCAAAGGCCCAATAGTTTCACCACTCTCATTGTGGATGCACTTATAAGCCTGAACCACTAATCGCCTCAGCCCCGTACTCCTTAACTGCTATAGGCTGCTCTGTATCATGAGAGAACATATTACTGCCTGTTAAGCCCAGTAAATAAGCTGCTCCTATACACTGATCACTTTAATAAGTCACTCATGCTGGAATGAGCTGAAATTTTCCTGTCCATGCGTGACAGAGCCAGGTGGTCAGTAGCCATGTTAAGATAACGTTAACATTGCTCATTCCTTCCACAAAACATTTGTTCAAAGTTATTACCAAGTTGAGGTAATGTTTTAGCATTCATGAAGCATTCCAGAGACATTGAGGGAACATTTTGTATGAAGTTCAACAATGATTTGGGATATATTTGACATAGGCCTTCTGTAGAAATAAAAACAAAAAATAGCAGTGGTTCATCAGTTAAAGTTCCGAACTATTGTGGAACTCCCATTTCCGCGAAAAATCCAAGCCTTGTTCTTCCACAAGCGTCTGGTTTTAATAAACGACGGAATGGTGGCCAGGCCTGATGTCATCAAAGCAGTAAATGAGCCCAGATGCATGCTGGGAGCATAGAATAGCATGTGTGGGGGCGGGAGGGGCGTGGGCGGTAGTGTCGATAAATGGGGCAAGGTCACGGACGGAGCGCAGCGAGAAACAGGAAGCGAGGAGCGAGGCCATCCTGATTCGATTTTACTGCGCCGCTGCCAGGTGCGGTTACGCAGGATACTTGGAGTTTCAGAGCATGTGATCACTTAAACACACATCAAACACACCCCGTCTAAAAAACACACACTCACCAAACACACCCCATCTAAAGGAAGTACCCAAGCACCCTGGCTGTCAGTGGATTGAAAAAGATTAGAGGAGGCGGTATGTTTTGGGGGGATTATCTTGAAATGTTTACTAAACGCGATATGGGTAAATGTGCGTGAAAAGCAGTTGGACCTAAAGGCGGACGCGGCACTCACAGAAGCGCTGGGGTCAGTTTTGACGCTCGGCAGACTCTCAAACAGCCACCTGTGCTGGGGGTGAGGGTGTTCTTTAATCTTATGCAGCGGATTTCTAAAGGTCCCACATTACGATAATCACATTTTCCCTGCCCTTACATATGTACTGTACTCTGTCCCGCCCTCTTCCCCACATCTGACAAAACATCAAACCAGACTGTCCCAACACTGCTGCTGCTGCGCCCTGCTGAAGAGATGTCTGTGTCTGGTCTCTCTCGTTCTCTCTCTCCCTCTCTCTTTCTCGTCCTCTCTCTCCCTCTCCATCTCTCTCTCTCTCTCTCTCTCTTTGTTTTGCGTAATCTGTTGTTTTTATTTGTAATGCATTCTGTTAAATACTGTTGATTTAGTAGTTCAATAAATGGGACCTTAAAATATCTCTCTCTCTCTCTCTCTCTCTCTCTCTGTATGTCTCTCTCTCATTGATTCTTTGCCCCTATCAACAACACAAGCAGGGTTTATCTGCATTTTTACAGACACCATTTATCTCTATTTGCATTCTTTCTATTTTTAACAAAGAGTAGAGTATTGGACCTTTAACACATAGAATTATCCTTTATGTTTCACTGAGTTTTTGTGGAGAAAGGTGGGTGGTGTGGGGAGAGAGCTGGGAGTCTGTTCACATAAGATGTATGTTCAAAGTGCGACCGAGGGTCAGTCCCTCTGGGTATTTATATCTCCTGTATTGCAGCACTGGCTTGGCTTTCATTGTGTGTAAATCCATTTTTGTTATGTTTCACCAGCCTCTCAAATGGCATTAGATTTATTGCTTCTGTGAAAAGGAGCTTTGCCAGTTTCTTTCTTCAGTCCAGGTTTCCACCCATCCAAACCACATCGTTAGTCGTTAACTATAAATTGTGGCTAATGATGTAAATTATGTTAGTTAAACCACACGTACACATACAGTGGGGACCAAATGTCTGTGGGCTTGATTGTTTTTGTATTGTGGATTAATGGAGTCATGATTCTGCAGTTACACTTCTTATTCTAGAATACGTTTATAGAAGACGTGAGGATAATGTTCCCACCACAGTCACTGGACCGGAACCCCAATGGAACATCTGTGGGGGTAGCTGACGAGGGGAAAGGCCAAAGGTTATGTGACTTTAGCGATTCATCCATGGGAAGAGTTGAGAAACTGCTGTGATGAAGAGAGTGTTGCTATGAGGTGTTGCAATCCCTGGTGGAGTTAATTCCAAGCAAAGTGGCTTCAGCAATCAGGGCCAAAGACTGAGGCTGTTCTGATCTACTGTTTTTTTTTTTTTTTTACTTCAATCCATATCTAAAGACTTTCTTAACTTTTTAAAAAAAATAAAGATGTGTATTTTTGAATTTTAAGCATCAACTGAGTGTATTAGTCTGTTAGCCCTTGATAAGTCAAAAAAGTCATGGCTTGAAAATGTCCTCGGACTTTTGGTCCCCACTGTATATAAACTATAACTCATCTTCATGCTGTCACTTTGATTCTTGCTTTTGCTGTTGCTTATAATAATGAGTAATTAATTCTGACACTTGATCTGTTGTTGAATATTTTTGATGAATTCCAGTGATGTTGAGCTTATGGTGATTGAACCAGAAGCTGGTGTAATATCTGCATTGATTTCTTAAACGTTAAGTTAAGGTTGGAGAGACGTAGTGTTGGGCAAGTGAGCAATGGAAAATCTCAGGGAGGTTCAGAACTGCTCATTCTTGGCCAGTATGTTCTTATGTACATAAACTGCGCAAAGCCTGGTCCAGAAAAGCAGAAGGCATGCTAGAGTAAAATTTGTGGTTCCTCTGGAATAAAACAATGTACTTCAAGCTTATCTTTAAAGCAGTCACATGTCCTGAAGTTTGTTTGTCAGCATTCCGGTAAAATATTTGTGCCCAGTCTTATGGTAAAGCTGTTTCAGTTAAGAGTCGAGTCCCCAAGAATAAGACCATACATGTGGCTGGAACCATTTAGAATATGCCAAGAGTATACCTTTGATTCTTACTATGTAGTATGTATATGAGTGAGGTTGCTGCTTTATTTTCTGGGAAATTACCATGGAGATGTGGTCCCATTTCTCTCCATGCTTCATGTTATAAAGTTTGCCTGTTCACACTTTGGCCCTTTCCTTGACAATTTGGACGATATGATGTTTTGTCTGCACTGTCGAAGGTGTGATTGCCATTACTGGCTCCTCAGTCTGACAGGCATTTCTGGCTGCGTGTTTCGGTCGATGGCGATGTGGAATAACGTGGTTGATCGTTTTCAGTGATGGATTCTGCTGGCCTGGAGCACATTTGTACAGTGATGACATGCTGTGTTTGCTATGAAGCTTAAAGAGACTGTTGCTACCACTTCACGTCCCTTGTGTTTTCGGTCATTAAATCTTACGCTGATGATGTAGCCAGAACGCAATCACGACCAGTCAAACGGTGCAGGTCCACAAAGAGCCTTTTTTTGGAAATGGCTAATTAAACACAGGCTGGACAAACGATTCTCCCGTTCATAAATATGGAAAAAAAGATCCAAAGTAGCTGCTGAACACGCCAGGCCATTTCTCAATAGTCGAAGGTGATGGTCTTTACCTCTGCATTTGCAATTCAATCCGATGCAATTAAAAACTCCCTGAGGCAGGCTGTACAGCAAAGACCTGCAGGTACACAAATGTGAATACGTGAGTTTGATGATCATCTCAGTGCTTCGGCAGAGAAAGCTGCTCTCGGTTGTCTGCACAAGAGCATTCTGGGATGGCACCGGAGGCTTTGAAGAGCCTGTTTTGTTTCATTAGTATTCCCAAGAATGGCACGAGAGTGCCACAGAACGTAATTGAAAACCGGAGATGTGCGAGAATCCTGGTTTGTTAAGATGAAGGCCCTCATTTTGTGTCCGAATGTTCCAGAATTACCACTGTAACATTGATTTCTCCTGGCCTGAAACATGCATTCATTTTACTTGGGGTAGATATCATAACAGGGGCCCAGGTAAACTGACATACCCAAACAGTCCTGACACATTCTCACTGATGCTGCATTGTCAAACAACAAAAATGATTAATGCGAGCTAGTTTCTGTTGGATCTGTGAAAAGCAGTCTTAGTCACCATTGACTGAAATGTGCTTACTGAAAGGCAGCCTCATGGGAACCAAATGGCAGCATGGATAATTTAAAATCCCATTATGAGACATTGACAGATGAGCTGAAACTGGTTTGTTTGCCTTTACTGGTCCTTGCAGTTTGTTGCCTTTCTGTCTTATTTCTCTGGTTATTACATATTAAACTTTACCTTGCTGAAGCAAAATAAAACTTTAGATCGCCAATAAGCACATTTCATTCAGCATTAAATCCCTTCATAGTGTTGTTGCCAGTTAGTGGTGGATATGTGATTATAATGCTGTAGCGATGTGGAAAAGGTGACGGTCCTCCTGTGCTATAACTATTTCTTGTCAGGGTTTCATTATCGCGCCTGCAGACCTGGATTGCTCGCTAGCATTTAGCGAGAAGATTATAGCCTTACAGTATCTGCCAGAAAACATTTATCCCAAACCCATTCTCTGCTAAATTGCATCCACCGAATATGTGACCAAAAATGACCTGATGACATTTAGCTTTTGGACAAGCGCAGATAAGATCTCGGGAGGTATTGTGTATTTGGATCTCCTGAAAGCCTGAGTTGGCTAGGACCTGGAAAAATGTTTTTTTTTTTTTTTTTTCAATCTAAGCCTCAGACTATACTTTAGGTAAACAATGTAGAGCTGTGTCTACTGTCGGGCTTTCTCCTGTGTACACTTGTGTGTCATCATCTTGTGTTTGGGTTCTGTAAGTTTCTTTTGACACTTTTATTTTATTATTATTTTTTTTAGGTGGGTCCGAGAATTTTTAAATGAAGAGAACAAAGGCCTTGACGTCTTGGTGGAATATCTGTCTTTTGCTCAGTATGCAGTCACGTAAGTTTCTCTTCTGGTTTTTGACAGAGTTGTTCGTATTTTTGTTCTTACTTTAAATATATCTACACCCTAACATCTGCTGTTGCCAGTCCAGGGAATCATGAGTAATTTTATGTGCACCCAAGACGTTCTTTATTTCTGTACAGGTTTTATTTAGATGAGTCACAAGGTTTCCATACAAGTGCCAAGACCATTTTTTTTCTTGACAGATCATTTCCTCTTTGTCCATTTATATGAGTGGTGTTTCCCTTTTTTTAAAGTTTACAGTTAAATGTCTATATTCAGCACTAGCACATTTTGTCACCTAAAACAGTATTTCTGTCAAATACATGAGAATCTCACGATGTCCCGCAGTAGTGCAGTCCCTCGAGTCTGTGTACTGACCCAAAATGGTGGTCTTCTCTGGGGTGCCTCTGAGTCCAAGCCTATCTCTTTAGATGGTAAATCCGAATTATTCTCCTTAATTTCCTCTTGACTAAACTCGCCAGACTGAGAAAACTGTTGGGTGCTTCCATCAAGCTCTCGTCCTAGAGTTTGCTTTTGCCATTTCAGATATTGAGTGCTGCTCATAACACAACATTCTCAAAGCTCTGTGTGACCACCTTCTTCAAGTCCTCTCACAGACTGTTGCAGTCTGCAGAAAAGTGCGCTAAACGAACGGCAGGCGGGATTGAGCCAGTTGGTCGCACCCTGATGACTTTCTCGCTCCTTCCAGGTTCGACTATGACAGCCTTGAAAACAACATGGATAATGCAGTAGACCGGTCCAAACCATGGAACCGCTCAATTGAGGATCTCCATGGTGGAAGCAACCTCCCCTCCCCTGTCGGTGGGAATGGTATCTCCCGAGCAGGAAGACACCCCTCGCTACGGTATGGATTCTCCCTCCGATGTAAACACACATATTTGGCCCAGGTGCACATATGTAAATGGGAAGAGCTCCATTTTTCATTGTTATATGATAACTTGAATGTAACCCTTTGAGCGCCAAAGAAATTTTCGAGGAATTAAAAATGTAATTATCCTGAGCTGTTGAAAACCTATCAAAGAGCAGGGGAGCTCGTTTAAACAAGTTGACACATGATAGGTTTTCAACAGCACCTGGTTTTGATATCTTACACCATTGGGCAACTATAGTTGCCTGTGGTGCTCAAAGGGTTAATAGTTGTGGTAATTGACATTAAGGGAGGGTGGAGTTGATACGGGTGTTTGAGAAGAAAACCTCAACTCTAGCTCTGTAATTTTGTAGGAATGTCATAGTAGCGAGTGTGCGTAGCCTGCACTTGATCGCTGGAAAGCCCATTTCTTAGGTCATGAGGCCTTTAAGTCTTTAAATGGCTTAGGAAACTTCTGGGTGTTGCAGTAGTGTTATAGACTGGTTATCCAAACATTCCAGTGGGCTTGATGACTCATATTGCACCCCTTAGCTTTCCACTCTTGAAACTTGGTATTCATTTCCATCGTAATTTTTTTTCATATTCTGAAGAATTTACTTCAAACATTGATGTCCATGTCTGGCAAAGTGTTGGTCTTCAGAGAGAAGTTTGATCATTTTTAAAAATTTTTATTTCATGTTGTCAAACGTTGACAGAAATATATTTAACCCTTACAGCACTATAGGCAACTATAGTGCCCCAATAATGGAGGATATCGAAATCAGATGCTGCTGAAAACCTATCATGTGGAGACTTGTTTAAAAGAGCTCCCCTGGCCACATGGTAGATTTTCAGCAGCTTAGGATAATTACATTTTTAATTCCTTAGAAATTTATTCAGCTCTTTATGGGTTAATGTATTCACAAGTGTATTTATTGCAAGGAACACACCTTCATCAAGCTGGTAATAAGTCCCGATCGATGAGTCAAAACATGTCTTTTCAAAGAACAATCTCGTTTTGTCGATTTGTTTATTTTGAATGGTGACCGACTGCTTAATCGCAGGGGAATGATGGACAAAGAATTCTATGAAAGCCGGTTTGAAAAGCACATTATTTTGTTTTGTGACCATACAAAGAATGGCCTTTAGTATTCACATGCCTGTACGTATTTGTGCTGTATAATTTACGCGGTATAGACTTCTACACGTTTCAGGTTACTAGCAGCTTCTGTTCTTGAGTATATTGGCAACTTTCTCCCCCCGGACTTGTAATCCTGCACCTAACTGGAATTTTTGAAAGGTTTATGGGTACTGCAGGAAACTGCAGGCTATGAATGAGCCAGTTCTGTACAGTTGTGCTGGTAACTGTGTTCTGTCTCCGCGCTTCTCCATAGCTTCTGTGCTGGCCTCTTCGAAAGAATTCTAGGATTTTTCTAGAGCTGCGAAACCCAGATTTATCAGCTTGCAACTTTTTCTTCATAAAAGCCAATTATCCTCTGGCATTACTGATTGTTTTTTAATCTGCCCATTTTTTCCTCATGTAGAAAATGTCTGCAGCGATTCATAATGTGAATCACACAATATGGATGCAAATAGAAAATATCCGAGCTGGTGGTCCGGATTTTAATCTGATATTCTGTGAGCTACAGTGCTGACCCAAAAAGCAACACTGTCTCTGTCCAAGTATTTATGGACTGCACTGTGGCCGTGTTTAGTCTCAGTCACACAGACACACGGGCAGGGTCTTGGAGAGATTTCTTAGAGAGGTCAAACGCACTGCACCTGTGTATTGCTCCTTTTGCATTGTTGCAGATTCCTGTCGTGTGACTTCATTTGTATGCTGGGCATCTGTAAATTGGGCCCACAATCTCAGTCATGCTCATTACTTAATGGCTGCTTTGGGAACTAAGAATTTCATCACCAAGTACATTACAGCTATTAGTCACTTTTCACCTTTCAAATGTTCCTGATGAATATTTTCCTCATAATTTCTTTATTGTTCATTCAGAGGTACTACAAATGACCTAACACTCATAATCTGCTGATTACCGAGTGACTTATGATGTCATGTGTCACTGTCTGTGTCTTATTTTAATGATTAGGTCCATACCAAATGTGTTGGGGACCATATGCTCGCTAATGAAAAAGGAATTTAAAGAGCATAAGAATGGTAAACATGGAGACACAAGTCTGAAGATGATGGCATTATTGCTGGCTGTAGATAAGGAGAAGGAATCTTAGATTATCTGATGTGTGCTGAGGATGATGAACATGTGATTTTTGTGACTGGCTGAAGACAGACCTTTACTTCTCTCCTGTCGCTTTGCACTCCCATAGGGACTCTCAGCTTTTGAAATGCCCTAAATGCTCGAAGGCCAGGTAGTACGGCTTCTTTTTTATGAACTATAATTCATAAAGTTGCTATTTTTTTGTTGTCCTGTAGTGAGCTTCAATTAGCAGGCCTATTTTGTTGGTGTAGTATATCTTATTTCATAGACTGATATCACAGTAATGTTCTGCTGTAGCTTAAAAGCCAAACGGTGTGCTGTTCAAAATATGTTGCCTCAAGCAACTTAAAAACTGTCAAAGTGCCGTGAAAAGCCTATTTATGAGTTGCTCCTTTGAAAGCAGCCTGTCATGGCAAGTTCACTGTGCCGGAGAAATACTGACTGACTAATTGTCTGACTATTGTGTGTCACTACTGACACACACCGACGATCAAAGGAGGAAATAAGTCACATATATCTTGCAACAGTCCCCGATCCCTGTTCTGTCAATATGTCAATGTGTCGATACGCAAACTGCTGGAAGCTTGTAGCGAAGGGAAAAAAGTTTGGAGCGCTGCTCCAATTCTGTCACTTACAAGCAGCGGGTGTTTACGAGCTCGCTTTTTCATGTGTGAGATGAATTGTACACCTGAAATCAGATAAAAGACGGGCACACACACACACACACACACACACACACACTCATTCAGACACGCGGAGCACTGTGTGACTCATGGCAATTCAGGATATGAGGTGTCGGCAGCAGGAAATATCCAAAGTCCTAACATGAATGCTGAATTAGGCTAATGGTTAGTGTGGCCTAATGCTTAGTGTTAGTTTTACTGATAAGTGACTGATTATAATGGAGTCATTGTTTTGGCTTCTCTAGTGACTCCCGCTGCCACCCTTCTTTCGCATTATCTCAGAAGAAGTGCAGTATATTTTATCAAAGGCTTGTCCCGGCTCTGTGGGGACAGTGGTGCGGAGGTTTTTCT
The DNA here is from genome assembly GCA_029692085.1 of Gymnothorax javanicus. Lineage (NCBI taxonomy): Eukaryota > Metazoa > Chordata > Actinopteri > Anguilliformes > Muraenidae > Gymnothorax > Gymnothorax javanicus. Next base: position 47,759,850 of record CM056205.1, read on the forward strand.
CAGTCAGGACACTGACACACACCCGGTGTCCAGGGAGACGAGCCAAGCTGAAACAGACCGAAAAAAAAACTGATTCAAACTGCAGATGCTGTCTGGGAGACCCATCAGTCTGAAGTGCTCTGGGTGTGTGTGTGTGTGTGTGTGTGTCTGCGTGCGTGTGTGTGTGCATGCGTGTGTGTGTGTGAGTGTGTCTGTGTGTCTGCGTGTGCATGGGTGTGTGTGTGTGTGTGTGTGTGTGTATGTGTCAGCAAGCACATGTGTGTGAGCACGCAAGTGTGCCAACCAATCAGAGTGTGTGTTTTCCCCCAGATACGCTGACTTGCAGCGCAGCAGTTCAGCACTTTCCTTTCATTGCGGGCCGGCTCTGAGAGAAAGGCCTCTCTCTGTCTCACCAAAGCTGTACTGATCACTGTCCTGCATGCAAATCACCTCAGGCCTTTGTTCCCTGAGTAAACTGTGTCTGTATGTGAGGCCACTGACTTACAGCAGTCATAAAGGCCTGCTAACATGGCTCGTGCTAGCACGGCTGCCCGTGTTTTATTTTTTTTGTTTTTTTTTTTTTAATTTATTTTGTGCTAATGTTTGTACAAGTGGATTTATTGAACATTGTATCTGTATTGTGTTCATTGAGAAGGCGTTTCAGTTTGTCAGTTGGCAGTGACTTGTTCTCCTGAAAAGCTGATAGATTGTGCCAACCTGCCTGTACAGAAATCACATCCACCAATATCTTGCATTCCATTGACCTGTTTAGACATAGAGCGTAGCGAATAAGGGGTTTGGCTTTTGGATGGTAGAAAGACTTTGGCAACAATTGTGATTGATGACTTTATATTTCATATCTAAAAATCGCGTTTTATGTTTTTATAGGTGTAACACATTGCCGAGCCGGAGAACGCTGAAGAATTCTCGATTAGTGTGTAAGAAGGAAGACGTTCATGTGTGCATCATGTGTTTGCGAGCCATCATGAACTATCAGGTGAGAGCTAATGCCTGCTGCTGCCATGCTAGAATGTTACATTTATGCCTTTACTGCTAAAAAATGCACAATAGCGCTCTGATCGTAACAAACAGTGACTCAACTGTCTGTGGCCCTCAACTGGACTTGTTGGTTCTCATATTGTTGAAGGTCATGTGATAATGACATCACAATGCCATGTCCCTGACTCTCCCACCCCCGTTTTGTGTAACCTTGCAGTACGGCTTCAACATGGTGATGTCTCACCCACACGCTGTGAATGAAATTGCACTGAGTCTGAATAATAAGAACCCCAGGTGAGCCCCCATAGGCCCTCTGTGTCATTATGGAGGAAACCATCCGTAACCTGTGTTTGCCTGATTATTGAAAGAGTCCTCTGGCTCCATTCAGCTGTGTTCTGGTCAGACAGAGGGTACATTTGCGAAACCCTTTCGACTCCACCCAATCTAGAAAATGCAAAACTCCCATCATGCACCACTTTTATTCAGAAGGACAGGTTGAGGCAGTGCGCTAAGGCTCGCAAACACGCACAGCTGCAGCTCGGAATGAGAGGACTGTGTTTGTGTGCGTGTGTGTGTGTGTGTGTGTGTGTGTGTGTGTGTGTGTGTGTGTGTGTGTGTGTGTGTACATGCATGTATACGTGTTGGGGTGTGTAATTGTGAGTGTGTGTGTGTGTGTGTGTGTGTGTGTGTGTGCGTGTGCGCGCGCACATGTGTAATGGAGTGTGAGCATATGGGTTGCAGATCATGTCACAATATGGAATGGAATGGAAATTTCTTTTCCAGATATTTTTCCCTTAGGTACTGGCCACATTACCCGAGTTCCCCTCCTTTTTCTTGTATTAATGGTCATACTTTTTGTATTATAGTTTTAATATAATCTAGGTGGTCAAATATGCTCTTGTTTTGCTCAAATGCACCTAGTCATATAAAATGTAATATTCTGTTCTAGTTAGGCTCCACAAAAAGTTGTTATATTAAAAATGGAGTGGTTTATAACGGGAGAGATCAGCAAATGAAGTCAGATGCCTTAGAATCTTTGATCATTTTTGTGTTCCATTTGAAAATCATGTCCTTTATTCTAAATACAATATCATACATTTCATCTTCCTAATCTGCAAGTGTTTCTCCAGTGTCTCCAGTGTGTTTTTCCCCTCTGTTTCAGAACTAAAGCTCTTGTATTGGAGCTGCTCGCCGCTGTTTGTCTTGTCCGAGGAGGACATGAAATAATCCTCTCCGCATTTGATAACTTCAAGGAGGTACAAGTGATTTTCTTTCCAATATTTGTGGATGGTGGCATCTTTGTTGCAAAGAGTCCATTTCTGAATTGTTATAAATTCTTGTTGAAGTGTGGTGTGTGTGTGTGTGTGTGTGTGTGTGTGTGTGTGTGTGTATAAAGAGCCTATGACGGAATCATTATTGCTGTGATCAATATGTTTCAAATGGCAACAGTTCTTTTAACCCTGTCTGATGCAATGTGCAGTTTCTCATTTCATAACCAACCATTGCCGGCAAATGTATCTTGTGGTCGTGGAAAAGATGCTACTCTATTTTAGTAGGGTCAGATTATTGGCCGGCATTAAGAAAAGAAAACAGCTGAGGAGATTGCTGGAATCATTAGAATTGGGTGTATAACTGTCAATGTATTATTAAAACCTGGAGGGATAATGGTAACAAGTGTTTGAAATAAATGAGTTGGGGGGAATTAAGAATGATTGTGATGGAAGATGTTTAGAAGGCTTGGAGAAGTCTCATCATAAAACATCAACAGTAGAACTCATAGCTGTGTTAAAATGTGAAAGTCTGATCATTTCTCGCACAATGCAACAAGAACTTGCAGGATTGGGACTTTAGAGCTGCGTGGTCACAAGAAAGCCATTTGCTAGTGAGGCACATCGGAAAAAGACAACTTGATTTTGCAAAGGAGCATAAAGATTGGACTGGAGCAATGGAAAAAGGTCATGTGGTGTGATGAGTCCAGATTTACCCTTTTCCGGAGTGATGGATGCGTCAGACTCGGGCTGAGAAAGCTCATGAAGCGATGCACCGTTCTCACATGGTGCCCACTGTACAAGCCTCTGGAGGCAGTGTTATGATCTGGAGTCGCTCCAGTTGGTCAGGTCTAGGCTCAGCACTGTTATGCAGCAATAAAATGTAGTCGTCAGACTACCTGAATATACTGAATGACCAGGTCATCCCATCAATAGATTCTTTAAATCCCTGATTGCTCAGGCATATTCCAGGATGACAGTGGCACGATTCATCGGGCTTGGGGGCGTTTTCATGTGCGAATTGGTTACCACTGAGTCCTGATCTTAACCAACTGCAAAGTTTTTGTGATTTGCTGGGAAAGGCTTTACAGAATGGTTTGACTCGTTCGTCATAAATGCAAGATTTTGGCCAAAAATTAATGCAGTACACCATATATGCAGCATAAAATACTGCAAGAAGTGGTGGGCTATTAACAGCGTATTCTATATTGTGTATATCATTTTCTTGACTGCGTATTGAGGCTCAGTGTATTCAGGCACATGTGCTCATGAATGCACATGAGAATTTGAATTTGCAATGAAATGTGGTACTAATATGGAGGAATAGATTCATAACAGCATGCTGGTCTGTGAAAAGCATGACCTCGAGCGAGGTTAATGCAATATTGACACAAGCGAGATGAAATATTGAACAAGACTGTAGATGGCATTCAATGTTTGCTGCGGTGGAAATCATCTGTGGACACAGTCCTGAGTATTTCCTGTCATCCCAGAGAGCGCTACTCATATTTTTTTCATATGTCACACTAATTGAGCTTTAAGCTGAATTTATATCGATGGGAAAAAATGGCACACTACAATATGAAGTGTGTTCAGTTGCCTGAGATGAGAATGTGTGTGTGGTGGCAGACAATCTGAATACTTTTCATGTTAGGCTTTGCTGAAACTCACAAAGGTGAGTAATCAGTAAGCAAATGTATATAGAATAACAACACAAGATTGTGGCATCAGGAATCATTTTGCTGAATGGCATTACAGCCTCACCCTTGATGCATATATCAGTGCTGTGCAACTGTGTGCCTGGAAATCTTATTACATTCAGTTTAACCCTCATTTTGTGCAACTGATCCCTTCTAACTAGCAGCTGGTTGAGATCTCTCACTCTTTGAGGTCAGCATTGTTCAGGTTGAACTTCAAGCCTTCAGGACACAAGATCTTTTAGAACGGGGTTGTACAGCCCTCATTTGCTCACACAGAATGAGATCCACAATATTTTTGACAAGGATATATTCTTTTCTTGATTTTACACGCAGTTTCAGATTTTTAATGAAGCGGTTCACATTAAGCACCAAGTCGAGTGTCAAGAATGTGTGAAATTTTGTGATTACAAGAATTTCAACAAAAAATTGTGGAGCTTAAATTAAGAAAAAAAAAGAAATAAATGCAGTTGTCCCATGTATTATGGTGCTCACTATTTGTAGAACGCACCGTGCATGTGTCTGTGCGAAGGGTGGTAAGGTTTCCTCTAATTAGTCCATGTATTCATTGTGGTAGCGTGTTTTTCCGTAGCCTTGCTGTGACCGTGCTACAGCATTCTGGGCTGTCTGTTCAAATGAGTATGAGCCTTTATGCTCCAAACATAATGGCTACCATTGGGCGAAGAGGGGTGTTGTTTGCGCCGCGTGGCGTGCGGTCACTGGACCTTGTGCTGCCTGTATGGTTTCCTCTCCGCTAAAGATGTTCCATTGTGTCTTCAACTGCACCCTGCACTCCGAGCCGCAGAAAGGCCCCCTCAGTGCTGCCCATGTGGCTGCCTGTTCCCTTGCTTACTATTCTGCATGTGCTTATTGCAGAGAAGTATGAAGCGTATGTTTGAGGAGATTTTTAATGAATATCATTGCCTGTCCAAAATATGTAATTGGATCTGCTGGCTCAGGAATTTAGCTTTTTTTATCTGACCTAGGTGTGTGCACCAAAACACTGGGGAGGTCTTTGATGGTCTCTTCTGGAATTTTCCACCTTGGTCCAGATTAGATTGTGTTGTGTGGTTCTGCAGCAGTCATGTGGAACTCTGTTTGCCAGATTGGAGATGTGCATCCTGCACTTTGGTTAATGCCTCTTCCGTGTATTTGATTGCTTTATTGACCCATTTTCCTGCTTTAGGTCTGTGCAGAGACGCAGAGGTTTGAAAAGCTGATGGAGCATTTCAAGAACGAAGATAACAACATTGATTTTATGGTATGTTCTTGCACTACTGTAACATTTGTCAATCATGGTTTTTTTTTTTTTTTTTTTTCCAAATTCGATTTGTTTTATGCCCCTGTGCTTCTGTATTTCTTTTTAAAGCAGACATGACATAAAACTCAAAGTGGGTTAAGAAGACGGTAGACAAATGAGCTGCAAAACTTCAAATAAGCAATGTGACAGTTGTTTCTGGTAAATTTAAAAGGGCTGTTTTTTTTTTTTTTTGATAGTTCAACAAGTTTTTATCTATCTAGTCAACAAAACTTTCTGTTTGACAAAATTACTTTTTTTGTGATCACTTTTTTTCTACTGGTTACCTATAATGAAAATGACTATTTTGACCGTTGACTTAGATTGGCAAAATATGTTGAAATAACAAAAGTTGCAACCATTTGTACACTGTACTGAATAGAAGTCCGTTATATTTTAAAAACTGGGGCTATGGTTAATTTGATCCAGCTGGATGAGTCTTGTGACAGAATTATTGTACACCTGACAGAAAGTGCCAGAGTTTGTGTAGCGCTTGTCTGCTAAACTCGCAAGCAAACGGCGAGCCATTCCCACTGGGCCGTTATTATTTTAGTAGGGTGTAAAAGCAAATCGATTCTTCACTGCTGGCATCTCTCGTCACTGTGGGTTTCCTGGACATGGGGAGGCCATTCATGGAGACATTGGAGTTTCTGTGAGATTTGGGGGGATGTCAGTCTCTTGCATCTTATTGATAAATAAGGGATTTCCGCCTAGCTGCAAAGGTGTCTGAGACACAGCAGATCACTGGCTCGAGTCCTGCAATACGAACTGCAGTTAAATTGCTGCAACTGTTGGGCCCTCGAGCAAGGCCCTTACCCCTCAACAGTACTCTAAGGGGCACTGGACGCTGTTCAGTCTAGTCAACTTTAAGCCACTTTAGATAAAAGCATTAGCTGAATTAACATAATTGTTACAGTAGCCTGGCTGCCAGGAAACCCAATTACTTTTAGTTCTGTGTCAGCATGGAGCCTATTGCTGTGTCAGGTACTGCAAAGTACAGTCTGATGGACCATCTATCTGATCCCACAGGTGGCCTGTATGCAGTTCATCAACATCGTGGTCCACTCAGTGGAGGACATGAATTTTCGAGTGCATCTGCAGTATGACTTCACCAAGCTCAGTTTAGACGAGTACCTGGATGTGAGTACTGGAGGGGAAACCTGTCCTTTATCAGTTCAGGCCGTGGAAAACGCACAGCTAGCCTTTCTGATTTTATTTACTTTTTGTTTATCTTGAACAAATCAATCTCTTCTGTTCCCTGCAAACTCTATTTAATAGAGGTTATGGTCATTTTGTTTAAAGAAAGAGTCCCTCCTTGTGTACACACTGAGTTTGAATCGTCATCTTATAGTTTGAATTTTAATATCAAGCTGGTAACTATTTCGTAGAACTTTGTGCCTCATTCAGAAATGTTTGACAGAGCCTCTTAAAAAAAGGATTTTCTGATTAAGTAGGACTTTCATGGTAAATTAAACTAATCACACTGCTTAAGTCTTCAAGCATTGTATTTTTGTAATATGGTATTAATTTTATTTTTCTTACAGTTGGCTTTATTTTAAGGGGTGATCTGGGGTTAGATGAAAAATGACAGCAGGAAACAACTCAGAATTAATCTAAAGAGGTATATGTTATAACCACCAAAAAAATACAAGTTGGCATTTTTCTGTTTATGCAGTTTCCATGGTAACTAAATATGCAGAAAACTTCTGGCACCAATTCCTCTTTAACTCTATGATAGAATTCAGTTTTTCTCTCATCATTTAAAAGCCATTGCTTATCCAAATGCAATGACACAGCCATTCTTTGCCCAATTTATCAGTTTTGTGATTTTGGGGCATTTTACTCAAATTTTGAAATTATTTTGCTCATAATCTGACGAATACTCAAAATATTCAAAGTATGTAACAGATAGGCAAAATTTCCCTATGTCATTGCATTTCTAATGAAGTAAAGTACCTGCAGCCCAAATTTCATTGATTTTCAATGATAAACAAAAAAGTTATGGCTGCCACAAACATGAGAAACGTGGAAAAGTAATACCTTAGGAAATCAATGGAAAATGCATTAGACCGCATTGAAAAGTTGAATTCAGTCTTAGTCTGTGGCTTACACCCATTTTTCAGACTGTATTATCTGATTATTCTAATGTTTATCACTTTCCTGGAGTGAAAAGCATAAATTTCATCATCACAGTTGCTTTTAAATCATGATTTTATGGCAAAATTCAATTTTAATCCTTGTAGCAATTAATGATTCTTAAAGGTGGGTTATTATAGAATATTTTTATTCAAAAAAAAATTTTTGGAAAAAATAATCAAATTTTGCCCATTTGACCCCAGATCACCCCTTAAACAAGTGTTTGCTTGACCAGTCAGATTACTGCTTTGGCAAATCCTGGATTGGATCATATAGTCTGACCTCATTGGCAATATTTTTCTCTCACAAAAAAAAAAATGTCTTAAATATAAAACTAAAATACTTAACATTACGATGTTTTCTGTTTCTGAGTAAGATATGAAAGGGATGTTTTCTGTTTGTAAGTAGGATATGAAAGGAATGTTTTCTGTTTCAGAGTAAGATATGAAAGGGATGTTTTCTGTTCATAAGTAAGATAAGAAAGGGATATTTTCTGTTCCTAAGTAAGATATGAAAAGGATGTTTTCTATTTCTAAGTAAGATATGAAAAAGATGTTTTCTGTTTCTAAGTAGGATATGAAAGGATATTTTCTGTTTCTAAGTAGAATATGAAAGGAATGTTTTCTGTTTCAGAGTAAGATATGAAAAGGGATGTTTTCTGTTCATAAGTATTTTCTGTTCCTAAGTAAGATATGAAAAGGATGTTTTCTATTTCTAAGTAAGATATGAAAAGGATGTTTTCTGTTTCTAAGTAGGATATGAAACTGATATTTTCTGTTTCAGAGTAAGACATGATAGGGATTTTTTTTTGTTCATAAGTAAGATATGAAAGGGATGTTTTCTGTTCTGAAGTAAGATATGAAAGGGATGATTTCTGTTCATTAGTAAGATATTAGAGGGATATTTTCTGTTCCTTAGAAAGATATGGAGGGGATGTTTTCTGTTCAAAAGTAAGATATGAAAGGGATGTTTTCTGTTCCAAAGTAAGATATGAAAGGGATGTTTTCTGTTCCTTAGTAAGATATGAAAGGGATTTTTTCTGCTCATTAGTAAGATATGAAAGGGATTTTTTCTGTTCATTAGAAGATATGAAAGGGATGTTTTTTGTTTATTAGTAATATATGAAAGGGATGTTTTCTGTTTATTAGTAAGATATGAGAGGGATGTTTTCTGTTCCAAAGTAAGATATGAAAGGGAAGTTTTTTGTTTATTAGAAATATATGAAAGGGATTTTTCTGTTTCATCATAGAGCCTGGAAGCAATGTTATCTAGTCCTATGAATAACATTAAAGGAATGTTTTCTGTTTCTATGTAGAACATGAAAGGGATGTTTTCAGTTTTTTATTAGATAATGAAAGGGGTGTTTTCACTTCCTGTATATACTCTGAATTGGATATTTTACAGTATTTCTTAACAAGTAAAAGTTAAACTGTACATCCTTAAATCTCCATGTGCAGAAATTGAAGCACACTGAGAGCGATAAGCTCCAGGTGCAGATCCAGGCTTACCTGGACAACGTGTTTGACGTGGGGGCCCTCCTGGAGGACGCCGAAACCAAGAACGCTGCCCTGGAGCGGGTGGAGGAGCTGGAGGAGAACATGTCTCATGTGAGGAGATCCGCCTACACCGTGCCTGCCGCTCGAATGGGGCTACACCACCGAGAGCACAATCCCAACGCTGGCTGGTCGGGCTCATACATGACCCCTGTGCTCTGTGGTGCTGTGACTGGAAGTGTGCATTTAAACCTTGGTTTGGGAAGCTTTGAATCACATGCCTGTTTAAAGGAGCTTTATGTTACAGTCCCATGCTTTGGCTTAGCCTGTAGGCATGAGGACCGCTCGCCATCATCGCGTGCGTCACACACGTCCACAAGTCGAGTTCATTTCTTAAGCCCTGCTTTGGCTCATTTAAGTGATTACTGTCAAACCACCTAGTTTTGCTGAGGCCCATCCAATTACCTGAAAAAATTTGTGATTATGATGCATTTGAACATCCACGCAGCCATTGCTGTGCATCATTTTGAATTTTAGATATGTGCAGCCTTCTGTTAGTGTGTTATGGAAGCCACGGCTTGTGCATTAACTTGTTTCGATTCAACTTTGATCATTAGCAGATTGTAGTTTTCGTCAGAAGTGTCAGCTGATGTGTTTGAAGGATGTTTGTGATTCTGTTTTTATGGATTCGCCCGTCGTGCCCCTCAGATGACGGAGAAGCTGCAGGACACAGAAAACGAAGCGATGGCCAAGATCGTTGAGCTGGAGAAGCAGCTTATGCAGAGGAACAAGGAGCTGGATTCCATCCGGGTGAGTCTGCCAGCAGGGGCGCTCTTCCTGTCCAAGACAACAAATTTTAGCTCTCTGTAGTTCCTCTTAATCATCTAGAGAGGGGCTGTAGCTTGTCTAGCAGGTGTAAACATTATCTGTAAAATGTAAATGGTATTTAAATTCAAATGTCAGAATTGAGAGTTCCTGACACCCACCCCTGGCTCGAAAGCACCCAGGGGTCCACAGTAATGCCTCAAAAAAGTACTTCATTTAGGAGATAAACCTATAGTGTTTTTTCGAACACGAGGTGTTTATCGTAGGATACATACCTGGAAATTTCCAGGTATCTAGCCTACAATAAATACTGAGTGCTCGAAAAAAAAACGGCAGGTTTATCTCCATTCTACCATGACTTTTGTCAACACCCCTACGAAAATATTGGCGTGCTAGCTATGACACACAGTTCAATATCACTTTGGCTTGCTAGCTATGAAGCCTACTAGCTCACTAACGAGCATGACAGTCTACGCATTGAAAGCGATCTGCAGCCTTTTTAGCTCGCTAGCCAGTTGGCTATGTAGCTAAATACATTGGTGCGCTAACAATACTATTGCTAGCTAGGTAGCCAACTAGCTCGCTAGCGAGTAAGACTGTAAGCAAACTGTAGCCTTATTTTGTCGGCGTGATCATGACAAGGTCTTGACCCAGTGCGAGGTAGTTTACCGGTGAATAGATACCTGGTGTTAACCAATCAAAATGCAGAATTCGCTGGAATGAATGGTAGAATTAAAGAAAAAAGGTATTTTGAATAAGTATGTCCCCCCAATCAAGTTACTGTATATATCAATTCTGGACTGGGACAAGCAGCACTGACAATATCTGCAAGGACCCCTGTATGTTACACACTTACAAACTGATATCACAGTGAAGAATTACCCTCCTCTTGCTGTCTACACAACATCTGATGGTGGGAGGTGTTTTGAAGCAAAGCTCTATAGAATGGTTTCTCCAATAGTTGAAAAATATCATAGAATACAGACTGTAGTTCTTAAATGACTTTTAAATTGCAGTTTTCATAAAAGGGTGAAAAAGTCATTTTGAAGCGCTTTGTCATAACGTTTTTCCATATTTCTAAAACCAAAAGCTTTGTTGCTTTCAGATAGCGGTACTTGTTAACTCAATGACAAAATAATTTTCAGTTCAGAACTTTCTAAATGAATAATATTTGAGCCGTTCCACTTTCAGTTAAAATGGTGAGTATTGATGGATTGAGACATGATTGGTTTACCCTGGTTTCTCCTCCCCAAAGAGGAGGTATAGAGAGATGCAAATATAGCAGTTTTTTCTGGAATTTTTTTTTTCTTTTTCAAAAATTCTTTACCAGAGATTTATTTTTATTCTCCTGTCGTGATTATTACATCAGTATCACAGTGTTGGGTTTAGTGGATGGTCAGGATGGTCCACTAATGAATGGTCATTTATAGAAAAGAGGCTGTAATTTCTGATAAGATCTCCATGATGTGGACATAAGTTTGCATAAATTAGAGCTAACAGTCTCTTCTGTTTCCTAATATTTTCTAGTTGGAGGACTATGTTGGAGATGATTTTGTCATTGTCCTAAACATGTTCACTGTTAAAACACGATTACCCACTGCAATCATTTAAGTCCTGAACTCAATCTGGTATTACCTCCCCCAAATCTGATGGGCCTCTTGCTGAAATTGACTGAACGTTGTGCGATGAAAAAAGAGTTTTACGCACTATGTGGCTCTCGTAGGACTTGCTGCGTGAAAGCTGATTTGTTTTAAATGGCTCCGTCCCTCTCACAGGAGGTGTATAAGGACGCTAACAGCCAGGTGCACACGCTACGCCGGATGGTTAAGGAGAAGGACGAGGCCATTCAGCGGCAGTGCCACCTGGAGAAGAAGATCCACGAGCTGGAGAAGCAGGGCTCCATCAAGGTCCAGAAGAGGAGTGACGGCGACATTGCCATCCTGCCCTCCGGGGCGCCTGACGCCGAGGGCGGAGCCGGGGCGTATGTGGGCGGGGCCTGTAGCCCACAGGGCCAGGAGGGAGGGGCGGGGCCAGGTGGGGCGAGCACTCCACCTCCACCCCCGCCCCCTCCTCCGCTGCCTGAGTCCGGCTCTGGTAGGTGTCCCCATCACCCCAAACGCTCAAACAGTGGGAGCAACCTATTGCCTCGAGCAGGGGTATCCAAACCACAGTGTCTGCTGGTGTTCAGTGTTACTCAGCAGTTGATTGATCAATTAAAGCATTTGATTACACCGTTAACTCCCCTCACCTGGTTTCCTGGGCCTAAACTAGGTTGTGAAAACAAAAGCCAGTGCACCCTGCTGTTCTCCAGGACCAGGGTTGGCCATCTCTGTCCTAGAGGTTAAGGTGTTTGTCTTGAAAGGCTGGTGTTCATGCCAAAATAAAATATGGGCTGCTGTTTGGTCCCTGAGCAAGGCCCTTAACCCGACACTGCCACAGGGGTGATTTGGCCACTGCTCACTCTAGTCACTTTTAAGTTGTTTTGTATAAAAGCGCCAGTAATGATATAGGCCGGTGATTCTCTGTTCCCTCTCTCTCTCTCTCTCTCCTCCAGTGCCGAATGGACCTTCGGGTACCTCCGCACCTCCTCCACCCCCTCCCCCACCCCCTCCTCCACCTCCACCCCCCCCCACCCCCCCCCTCCCGGCCCAGCGGTGGACATCTCCCCGCCCATGCCCCCGCCTCCACCCCCCATCGCCCCACCCCTCCCTGGCTGCGGGACCCCGACCGTCATCTTCAACTCGGGCCTTGCAGGTACGGCTTCTCACAGACTGGGTCAGTGTCCCTGCAGTCTAATGGAGAGAGACCTCTGGGTCTCTGGCTCTATATGAAACTCTGGAAAATTAAACAAAACTGAGCTTGATGGTAACTATCAAGTAATGGTAACTGAGCTTGATGAAAACAATCTTGTGCCCTTTATCATTAGCAGCTTTTCCCTTACTAGTGTTCTAAAGATGTATGTTTACTTTCAATTACCTGTAGTGATTGTTGGTTAATGATCTAGAATCTGGGACAGTAATCAGATGGCTGCCGGTTAAATTCCCTGCAAGGATGTTGTTGTGTGTATTGTTAACCCATTAAGGTAAAATGTGTGATCAGATTGTTCCTCACTGAACATTCGAATTATGTAGAATTTGGGAAAAACAAACTACTTTCCTGATGCCAAAAAATATAGCCAGGTTTTCAAGTTTGATTCTCCCTGGATCCCAGTTTCAACTTTTATACTTTTATTTACGGTACCCCATCTGTTGCAGTTGACTTTTTGGGCCGTTGCAAACAGTGCAGAGACACTTACAGAGTTATGCTGTTCGCCAGGTCAGTAACTCTGGGCTGGTTCTCTCACTTTCCGATGACTTTTGTACACACTTTTCAGCCTGTGGCTGCGTGCACAGCTGTTGGCTGCCTTTCCTGCAGTACTGTGTAATTCTGACCGCCTGACATCCCCCCCGCATCGGAGACAAACACTTAAAGGGGTGGAGACACCGTTTACTCTCCGCTATTTAAAGCTCTCTTAACTTCCTGTATATCTGGTCAGATCCGGTCACCGGCGCGTGACTGTGGATGGGTTTGTGTTTGACTCACCGTTTCCATCACGGGACGGCCCTGTCCTCCAGCCTGTGTGCACTCTGAGCTCTGTTCAGGTTCCCATCACACTGGGGCGCTGCCGAGCTGCCATCTTACTGTAAGCTTAGTTACTCTGGAAAAAAATAGGGCAGAAGAGTCTCACGTGGGATTTGAACTGAGCACACCCTGGTCGCCAAGAAGCACCCTGACATCAGAGCACTGCTGCATTTCTGCCGAAACAGAAACATCATCTTTGGATGTGGCCCCATTGTTTTTGTATTCCCGTATGTGCTAGAAATGACAATCATTAACCTTTTATTTTGCATAAATACAATGGCTCGAGGAAAAGGTGACCTTCTGCCTGTGATATTTTGTGAAATTGTCATTGTAATATGTGCTTAGTATTTTATAGACAGACAGGATTTAGCAGTTGCCGCATAAACATGGATTTGGGGGGCGGGGGCCTGTTATTTTATGTTGCGCTTGTCTATTTTGGGTGTGTCTGCTACACTTGAAGTCCTGCCTACTGCAATAACCGCTGAATTTTCTTCTCTCCCCTCTATTCTTAATGGGCTTTTTCTGGATCTTTCTTTCCCTATCTTCTCTGCCTACAAAGAGGGACCCATCAAACTGTTCTGTAGGTTTTCTCTGTCATGTGGCTGTGTTTCTGTTATCCCTGGCGGTAGTCGGGGCATGGCATTTTCAGTTTACATTAAGGGTTTGTGAAAACGTGCGCCGGTGGGGTTCTGTGATTCCGATACGTGACGGGAGTACACTGATTGGATGCTGTCGCTGTTACACAAACAAAGCGGCGAGCTGAACGCTATCCAATTCATTCCCTCCATCTTACAGTAGGTCTCTCCCTGGTAACGTAGCGTGTCTTTTATGACTAAATGCCTGCACAATTCAGACTGCAGGAAATGGAGCTATTTAGACAAAACGTGTCAGAAAGACTTTAACCACATCATCTGCTAGCGATTGTTTTTTTTTTTCTTTCCTCCTCTGCCTTTCATCTTTTTCCATGATAACAAGACTTGTGAAAGCCTTCTGGAACACGAACCTTGAGGCAAAAGCACATAAAGTCTGTTTTAGGCATTGAACTATTTTTAAAGAATCTCTGCTGAAAATGCCATGTTTCTGTCCCTCTGTGTGGAGTTGCTTTGCTGTGCGTCTGTAAGGTCTTAGGATGTGGAGTTTGTGCGCATTGTGTTTTCGTTTGCATGCTGAAACTCATATCTCTCTCACTGCCGACTGATTAACCCTTTGAGCGCTGAAATAAATTGATTGAAAATATTAATTTAAGTATCTTGTGCTGTTGAAAACCTATCATGCGGCGACTTGTTTAAAAGAGCTCCTGCAGGGAGCTCTCAAGTCGCCACATGATGGGTTTTAACAGCATTGTTTTTGATATCTTACATCATTGAGCAACAATAGCTGGCATTTAGTGCTCTAAGGGTTAGTAAGATATAGAGGCGCTGTGTAAGACAGGAATGCTGTGTGTGCTGCACCTGCAGAGACCTACTCAGGCTCCCTAACTGGCCTCTCTGTACGTAGACACCGTGTTCAAAGCTGTCTGTCTATCAAAAACCATGACCCAAAGTTGCAGGAACTCAGGAATTCATTACAGGCATATTTGTCCCCACACCTGATATGAGCATGTTGAAAGAACATGATATCGCCCAAGCAATCGCATCATAACCCAGTGCAGACTGTCCGTATTTTGACAGCGACAGTGTTTAAAAAGAGCTGCAGTGATTACATGGTTCACATGACAGTGATGTAATGTTAGATACTCCCTAGTGAGCAGCGACTGGCTCTCCTTAACCTCACATTTGTGGTTTTCAAATCCACTGTGCAGGAACGGGGAAGAAGGCAAGAATGTCATTGCCTTAAAGGTCCCCTATTATGCCACCAGGTGCACAGCTAATTAGCCAGTTCAAATTCCCCCCTTCCTGACATCACAAGGGGGAGTGACCACCCAGAATAATGAAATCTTAATGACTGCTTGGCTGAAGTTGATCAGTTCTTCTCGCCTCTGGTTGGTTACTTCCCCATGTGATGTCAAGAGGGGAAAGATTTTGAAATGACTTGAAATAACTAATTGACCGTGTACCTGGTGACATAATAGGGGATATTTAAGACTTGCAGACTGCACTGTGGATATGTTTTGCAATGCCAACCTAAACGCAAAAAATGCTTCAAACCAGAAAACTCACATCTGTTTCCTATATGGCAGTTTACGCTTAAATGCATCATTTGATTGGGCATCCGGTGTTGAGCTGTCAGGTTTTCATTTCCATCGTCACGTCACCAGTCTTCATGGAGTTGTTGTCTTTCATCCATGGGCGAGCTTGCGTGCAAATCTCTATCCCAGAAGCCCCGCCCCCTGTGGAGTAACGCCCATATCTGTGTCCCGTGCAGCGGTTAAAATCAAGAAGCCGATCAAGACCAAATTCCGCATGCCCGTCTTCAATTGGGTGGCACTCAAGCCAAACCAGATCAACGGGACCGTGTTCAACGAGATCGACGACGAGAGAATCCTGGAGGTGAGGGGGCGACCTTTGACCTAGCACACAAAAAATGGCCATGGGGTGAGATTATGCAAAAATGTCAAAAGGAATTTTGCACTTTAATGGGGACCTAACATCTTGTGTTTTCCTGAGAAGAAAATAGTTTTAAGTTGGTGTTCATTTCACCAGTGAAATTTTTGAACTCTTTTTGGCACATGTTGAAATGAGACAGTCTCACCACACTGCCATCATTTTTGTCATATTTAATATAAATGCAACACATATTAGTTGTTATGTGCAGATACAAGACAAATACTTTACTTTTTTCCTCCTCTTTGCTGTGGTAACGGTCTGCTCAGTAGAAACACGCCACTTAGAGCTAACGCAGTTCATACACTGCCTAAAAGAAATGAATGCAAGTGCGTATAAATTGCGACAGCAACAGTGCAAGTTGGAAAAAAAAAAAAAACACCGCTCCCAGTAGAGCAAACACAACATGATTTCTGTAACCGTTCTGCTTGAATGCTAACAGTGCAATATTTATTATTATTACTACAATTACTTGTTCTTGTCACGCAATTCTGATGTCACAAATGGTTTGGCTTGACATTTCACATGCTGCATTCTCTCCCCGAGGATCTGAACGTTGACGAGTTCGAGGAGATGTTCAAGACGAAAGCCCAGGGCCCTGCAATAGACAAGGTGGCGAACAAACAAATCATTCAAAAAGGCCCGAACAAGGTGACGTTGCTGGACGCCAACCGGGCGAAAAACCTGGCGATCACGCTGAGGAAAGCAGGAAAGACCCCGGAGGAGATCTGCAAGGCCATTCAGATGTGAGCCTTGAGTGTGGCTTTTCCTTATATTGCCAAACTAAGGCCGCTTTCAAGCCGGACGCGAAACGATTTTTCGCACGACAAATTACATTCAAAGTCAATGCGAAGACGCGAATACACGCGAAACGCGTGTATTCGCGTCTTCGCATTGACTTTGAATGTAATCTGTCATCTTGAAAAAATTTGTTTCAAGGTCCGCTAGAAAGCAGCTCAAGCCAGCTTTGCCCGTACATGTTTCGCATTACAGTGTTGGGAAGGAGGTAGTGTACTTTGTGCCTGGTGGATCTTGCACAACCACAGATGCTAGGAATGCTGAAGGCCCTGCTTTTCATTTTAAGTGTTTGCATGTAATTATATACACGGTACCATTCAAAAGTTTGGACACCTGTTTTACCCTTTTCCTGAAAATTTAGTCTTCCAACTGCTGCAAATGACCCCAAATGGCACAAGGTTAGAAGTAAATCACTTGTATCACGGGATAGTGTTAACACTTTTAGAATTCTTCAGAAAGCCATATTTGGAGAAATACTGAGACGAACAATTATTTCCAATTTCCAACAAGAGAATTAAAATCAAACTCATTGAGTGGAAAGGCCAGGGGTAGGTAATGTACAGTGAAAGTGCTGCACATCTGTGCCATCTTCTACTGTCATGCTGTCATTAGCTAAATGACTTCTGTGGAAGAAAAAAAAACATTACAATTTTATTCTTTTGATGAATTTAGGTTCACATATTTTTTGGACATAAAAAAAATATGTTTCTTTCAGTCTCTGAAATAATGAAAATGTGGGTGTGTTCAAATTTTGACTGGTGTTGTATATGTACTGTATGTTCATGTTTTTTTTTTTTTTTTATGTGAAACTACTTTGATACATTGGCTAATATATTTTAGCCGCAGAGTCGAGAAATTGGCATCCTGAAGTCATTTTTGACGTATTTGGTAAACTGGGAATTGAATTGAGCTTGGCACTGAGGCTGTGTGTGGATATGCCCTGTCAGAAAGAACAGCATCCTCTGCTTTCCAGTAACAAACACACTCACTCATTCTCCACATTCACAAAGAAATGCTTGAGTGATGATGTCACCGCTGTCATTTCCTGGACACCGATACAACTGCTGTTTTGTCCCAGCCTCCGATTGTCTGTGAGAGATTACGCAGCGCTGTAGCTTGATAAGGAGACTGAAAATGGCCACATAGTCCAATTCAGTCTCAGTTTGTTGTTGCTGTTGGTGGTATTTTCTAACACAGCATGTCTTTATTCGGTCATGGGAATTCACAGTTGTTGCTTGGTGATAAGGCCTTTACTCGTGTACTGTAGGTAATCATTCCTTTATCTATAACTTGAAAAACAGGCTCTCTTAAAGAAGAGCAAGGTTATTCAATTTTATAGGGGAAATGGGCTCTTACCCACCTTGCATGTAACCGGTGAGCCAATAAATTCTACTTTGTATTTTTATGCGCCAGCATTGTTATTACTTTATCTATGGCTCTAAAAACAGACATTTATAAGGCAGAGAGCGGTGATCGAACTTCATAAAGAATAATCACTTCAAGCACCTTGTGCATGACTCTGTACAACAGTGCTGGAAGCTCTGAGAGAATTATCTTCGGCAGGAGTTAGCGGAGAGCCATAGCTCTTTAGCAGTCAGGATTTATGTACCGCTTGACTTAACGGTCATAGTTTCTCATTAAAACTCTGCACAGACCTGACAAAGCAACAGACGCTGACTGTGCTCACCCCTGACCGGTGTGAATCGGATCATGCTCGCTGAGGTTTGTTGCACAACCTCAGACTCCCTTAGAGGAGGTAAAATCCAGGCACAGGAAGTGAAAGTCCCCCCCAGTATTTCTTTCCCCATGAATTTGTTGTTTGCCTAATAACAAGGAACATTTTGACTTATAAATCACAGTGATCAATAAAAATATTTAAGGACTACAGCCCTTTCAGTCTTAGACATTAAAACATATCCTCATTTGCATTACATGAAACACTCCGTCATTGAACAATAAAGGTTGAAATTTTTTCTATATACTAAAAAATGAGCTTTATTATGACACAGAACTATTTTCAAATAATCTTAGATAATTTATTGCTGGTTTATTCTTGAGTTACAAATGATATATATACACAAAATTATGATGCAAACTATTCGGTGTCAGTTTCAAATTTTGCGCCGCCATTACAGTCCACCAATTACGCGAGGTCTCCAATGTGGTACATGATGCGTGATTTCGATCGTTGAATACTGAATAAAGTTATTGGCGCATGCCGTGATTTTAGAGTCAGAACAACCCTTAGTTCCTCTCCTATTGGCTTAAGTACAATCGAAGGCACTAAGATGAATATATGGCACTCATGGGATTTTAATGCAGTCACGCCTGAGTGCTGTATGGCACTCTTGGGACTTAAAAGGTTAATCAGGTGGCAGGTCACGTAAACCTGGTTTCTCCCAAGGTTTTCTCCTATCTGTTCTCACAGGGAGTTAGTCATTGCCACTGTTGCTGTAGGCTTGCTTTTGACGGGGTTCAAGTCAGGGTTCTACTGTAAAGAGACTTTGTGACAAATGTTTGTGAAGTTTGCTATACAAATCAAATTTGATTTGATCTGATTGGTAATCAATTGTTAATCATCTGACTGAGGTTATGGTTGACTAAGAATTGGCTGGATTTTGGCTCCAGACTCCTTTATTTTACACCTCTGTACCCCCTCCTGTCCTTCAGGTTCGACCTGCGCACTCTGCCCGTGGACTTCGTGGAGTGCCTGATGCGCTTCATGCCCACGGAGAACGAGGTGAAGGTCCTGCGGCAGTACGAGCGCGAGCGCAAGCCCCTGGAGAACCTGACGGACGAGGACCGCTTCATGATGCAGTTCAGCAAGATCGAGCGCCTCATGCAGAAGATGACCATAATGGCCTTTGTGGGAAATTTCGCAGAGAGCGTCCAGATGCTCACTCCGGTGAGGGCCTCCTGTCTGCCGCGGTCTGATGATGTCACAGGAAGTTGAGCCTCAGTGCTGCAGATAACGGGCTCTAATGAGGAAAGCCTGACAATAGGCCCACTGCTTGGCCATTGTGATGTCATCAGTCTAGGCCTCCAACTGCTGACCCACTGTGACATCATCAGTCTGCTCATTTGAGTGAAGCCAAGCAAGAAATTCCCCGCTCGATGAACTAATCATTTGTTCTCCTTTTCTCTTTTCTCCCTCAGCAACTCCATGCAGTTATTGCAGCATCAGTGTCAATAAAATCATCACAGAAGCTTAAAAAGATTCTGGAGGCAAGTCTTCGGAGGCAATTTTCTGCTTCGTTTTGCTTTGATGCGTTTTAATTGTTGCCGACTCTTCCGTGAGGCGAATTTACGTGAGTGTTGAATTGGACTCTGCTCTTACAGATCATCCTGGCCCTGGGGAACTACATGAACAGCAGTAAGCGCGGAGCGGTGTACGGCTTCAAACTGCAGAGTTTAGACTTGGTTAGTCCATGGTTCGCTCCCTCACAAAATACACGTGCGTAAATGTGAAAAGGCTCATGGGAAATCCTCTTTACACCATTCCTTTATCCTGCATTTTCCCCTCAGCTGTTGGAAACCAAGTCGACTGACCGGACGATGACGCTTTTGCACTACATAGCCAATGTTGTTAAAGACAAATATCAGCAGGTCTGCCTGTTCTACAATGAGCTGCACTATGTAGAGAAGGCAGCAGCAGGTATTTAAGATTTATTTCTTATTTATGTTTGAGAACTGTTCTTCACCTGTTCACACAGCCAAACTTTGTATTGTGTGACTTGCAATGTGCGTTTGATGTTTGTGGTTTAAATACTGGAGTTTGTTCTTTGTATCTTTTGTTTTCCCATCTTGCTATAACCGCTTACGTGATTGAGAGACTCATTTACTGCACAAGGACGTTGTTTTATTTTTTTAAATGTAGCAGTTATCTTCTAAAACAGTGGTGCTCAATTATGTGCCGTGGAGAGCGAGAGTTTGCAGGTTTTCATTCCAGCCAATCATCACACCAGCTGATTACACCCCCTCTCTTCTTGTAGGTGTGCTAATCATTGAAATCAGTAGGTGTAGCGATTGGTTGGAATGAAAACTTGCATACTCCTGCCCCTGCGTGGAGCATGATTGGGCGCCACTGTTTGAAAGTAAAGCGGGTCAGAAAAGGGACATTGCGTGCAATAGCGCGTGTGAGTAAGATCCGGGGGTAAGAAGCATGCTGGGATCAGTAGTTCCCTGGACGATGTGCCGCTGTGAAACTGTTCCAGACGAGTTTATCTGCTCGCTGCAGTGTCGCTGGAGAACGTCCTGCTGGATGTGAAGGAGCTGCAGCGGGGGCTGGAGCTGACCAAGCGCGAGTACAGCATGCACGGCCACAACACACTGCTCAAAGACTTCATCGCCCACAACGAGGCCAGGCTGAAGAAGCTGCAGGATGACGCCAAGATCGCGCAGGTGAGGGCCGCTGCTGCCAACGTCCTCCTGAGTGAGGCCTGATAAACACTTTCTTTTCCTCTGTGGGAACTAGTACAACAACGTTTGATTTTTAAACTTTAGACAAATTCTTTCTAATTTCCATTTTTTTCCATTTTTAAATGTTTTCGACTGTGTTTTGAAACTAATGTTGAAAAGCGAACTGAATTTTTGACAAATTGTTGACTTGTTCATTTTGAAGAATTTCAGCGTCATGTCCGAACAGACGTATTTTGGCCAAGAGAATGCCGTGCCTGGATGAAAAAAACTGAAAATTACGCAGCCATTTGTTAGCTAACTTTAGCGAAAGTGTTTGAGAAGGGAATCAAAAATTGCCCTAGCAGTGCTCCATAATGTACAGCAGGGGTGTCAAACGTTCCTGAAGGGTGATGGTGTCCACCACTTTTTGTGCGCTTAAACATGTTATTAATTTAAATCACTGATTGGCTAAAGATTCTATGGATGCTGAGTCAGATTTTACCTTTCAGAACAGGAAAAACCAGTAATATGGCAAATTATTGGCCAGGATATTTGTTTTGAGCCAATCATTGGCCATGTTAAAAGGTTGTGTGCATGCAAAAAGTCTGTAAATCAGGCCACTTGTTCTCATGACAGTTATTGGCTGTAGATTGAAAGGAGCCACAAAAGCCTGCAGACACTGTAGCCTCCAGGACTGGAGTTCGACACCTCAGCTGCAGAAGCTCAAAGCTGCTAAGGTTCTAAAGTGGCTCTTATTTTAAAGGCCTGTAATTCCCACTCTCCTCACTCTGTGGATTTAAATTTTGTCAAATGAATGTACAGGCTCTCGCAGATGGTGAACCATATAGGAATTGCTACCTTTTAACACTGTGGCCTGGTCCAAATATATATGGACTTCCTTGTATTGTAGAGGTCTTCCCATTGGATTTACACCTCTGGAAAATTGCTACAAACAAGTATCGCAGACCAGGAGTAACTAAGAATGTTCCAGGGTATCTACAGCTCTGTAGTTTTTTATTTCAATCTTAATAACACGCCCAGGGACAGATCATTTGTGCCAGGTGAGGGCCGAGATAAAGACCTACAGCATGGAAAGTTTGGAAGATACCTCTCTTAGATGTTGGCATCTGACACTGACAAATAATTGTGAGCCTTTATTCTCGTGATGCGACTCTGACTGATTGATTGTTTTTTTTTTACTCAAATTTGTGCCTGAATTTATACCTCTTGTCTTCACCAGGATGCGTTTGACGAGGTGGTGAAATTCTTCGGAGAGAATGCCAAAACGACGCCTCCCTCAGTATTCTTCCCCGTATTCGTGCGCTTCGTCAAAGCCTACAGGGTAAGAGGCCGATGATCCCATTACAGAACCTTCCGCTTCCCA
This sequence comes from Gymnothorax javanicus, assembly GCA_029692085.1. Classification (NCBI taxonomy): domain Eukaryota; kingdom Metazoa; phylum Chordata; class Actinopteri; order Anguilliformes; family Muraenidae; genus Gymnothorax; species Gymnothorax javanicus. Next base: position 47,782,288 of record CM056205.1, read on the forward strand.
TGTAAGCTTTTAAAGTCCCCCATCATGTCACTTGGTGCACACCCAATCAGGCATTATCAGCCGTTTCAAAATCTTTTCCCTTTGTGACATCACATGCGGAAGTGACAACCCTGGGTCAAGAAGCACCGGCCAACTTCGGCCAACCAGTTAATCCGTTCCCTCGTTATTTTAGGTAGGCTTTCCTCCTTGTATAGTCACAAGGGATCGATTTTGAAATGGCTTGTAATGGCTAATTGGGTGTGCACCTGGGGACATGATAGGAGCCTTTTAAAATAAACCACTAAGTTGTGGGTAGAAACGTCTGCAGTTAGTCCAGATTTCACTGGGGTCGCGGTCTCAATCTTCTTACCATCTGTTCTCCAGCAAGCTGAGGAGGATAATGAGCAGAAGAAGAGGCAGGAGCAGATGCTGATGGAGAAGCTTCTGGAACAGGAGGCCATGATGGAGGAGCAGGACCAGAAGGTAGGGTGCAGCCACCGCTGCAGGGTAGACTGGGGGTTAGCTGTTTGACTGAAAACTATAGACTTGCTAGTTTAAGCTCGCAGCAGGGCTTGAGATTCTGACTTGCATATGGAGAGATGAAGTTGGGAAACGCTTGGCTGTTGGGCTTAACTCAATCATGCATCTGTGAATCACTCTAAAAATACTGATTACATTGTGATAGTGCTAAATAATATGTTGCAGTCAGTTGGCTAATGCATTTATACAGAGGTACTTGTGGTTTATCAGACTGCCTTAACTGGAACTGTGAGGGGCTTAGGGCCTTGCTCAAGCACCCAATAGCTGTAGATGTTGGGGCTTAAACACCTACTTTCTGAGTCTCATTTTAACACTCGAACCTCCCGGCAACAGGCTGCCCACAGATGCAGGATCACTACCTAAAGGCCACGTGCAAAGGTTCTCCTTAGATTTACCCTTTTATGGTTAGGAATGTTTGTCTTAATATCAATAAACATAAGTTAAAGTTTTTTCTTTTTTGCTCTGACTCTAACCCTACCATGGAATATAGCCAAAATGAACCGCTCATAGACGACTTTTTCATTTGCAATCTACAGAAAACGTTTGTAAGGCTTTGGTAATTTATTGCAGAAATGACATCACTGGTGTTATTGGAGCCAGGTCGGTCATTAACACCAAGTCAGTGAATTGCAGTTAAACGGAGTTATTGACCTTGAACTGTCACTTTGCTATCTGCATGGCTATGGTGTATTGTGTGCCCCTGAATAGCTCCAGCAATTCTGCGAGACAGCGAATGATGTACATATTTTCCGTTTTCCACCCTAGCGAGTGAGCACTTTTAATATATTAGCAGTGGCCATTCCGTTACGTGACCCCAGGCATATATGGGGGATGGCATGGGATTTGTTAATTTTTTTTGTTGACAATGTAGCTGGCAATGTAGCGGCAATGTAGCTCAAAATGTAGACAGCACCGTCTGCAATAGCGTATACAATAGAGGCTATTCAGTTCACCAAAATAAGGTTGACCCCTGTTCAGTGGAAATATTAGTGAAAAGCCGAATCGCCTGTCCATGGATGTAAAAGTTGTTAAGATTGTTGGACAGAATCGCTCCTGTACAGCTGCATAATTTCAGTATTATCATAGCTAGGTACCGCATAGCCTAATCCTACAATAATGCGATTGTTTTTGGCTAAAGATAAGGATAACGTCATTTATATTTGCTGAACATTGTTTTTGGCGAAAGATAAGGATAACGTCATTGATATTTGCTGTCTTGTGTGTTGTTGACTTGGCTTATATGATGTAAAAAAGTTTAACTGCGTTGTATTAGGCTGGTCTTAGCTATGTCCATCTTTGTGATTTGCCTTTACACAAAGTGTACCGAGCTTGACGGATCATGTTATTAGCTGGGCCTGATCATTTGATGTTCGTCTGAATAAATACACGCGAAGGAAACATTGTTGCCAGGCAATATTCAGCATTATTCAATAGTATTCAGCTCACACCCTAATTTCTTCTTTCGAACAAGGTAGCCAACAAGTTGGCTTGCGATGGGTAACGTCAACCCAAAGAAGAGGAAGATTAATTTTACTGATGGCAAAATTGGAAAACTTACAGAGATGTTAGCAGAGAATAGGAACTTTCTCACAGCTAAATTTAACGACATCAACGCAAAAACATATTTGCATTAAAATTGATCACCAATGTTTACTGTAGCTGAAGCGGAGAGCACATCGATTTATCAAACAGAGCTTGCTTACCAAAGCGACACCCCTTGCTCACTGTCTGAGTAGAGATACTGTGGATTGGTCTGATCACGGAGGACTCTTTCTCGTCTTCATGCTCTTTCGTTGTTTGTTATAAACAAGACACGCTGTCATCGCCATTTTTCTTCTCTGGTTGTGTCAATTCGATCGTTAATTATGTGTGTCCCCCCCCCCCCTGAAGGAAGAGGGGACATTTTGTTTTTGTTCAGTTTCCCGTGTGTGTTCTCGTGCGCGTCCGCTTCAGCATTCCCACCATTTCCGGACCAAAACTCAAAACCGTGTGATATATTTCCATGAAAGTTGGCAAACATTTGCATCAGGTCGCGCAGATGTGCCTTTTGCTATTTTGAGGTTATTAACTTTTCTAGTTTCTTCCTAACTGTGAACAACAATGAGGGGGCGGCTGTGTTGGGGTGGGGGGAGACATTTGTTTTTTTTTCCTTAATAATCTCTAGTTTTCTCATTATTTTTACCATGTCCACCAACAACTCACTTGCAATCCTTATACACTGCCATTGTTATTCATACATGCAATAAAATCAATGACATTTTCAATAGCTGACATCAACTAACCCGGTTTCAGTAGAGAATGTTCACATTTCATTTCATGAAGGGCTGTATTTTCAAAATGGGGTTTTTCCCCCTGACAGTTTTGTTGGCATTAGAGTATGCATATGAAACACTTCCACCAGGGAAATTATTTACAATATCTGAAACCTCTGCATGTGACCATTTAATGTGGGTCCGTTGCTTTCACATTAAAATCAGTGAAAGTTCAGTTGCTGTCACGTTAGTGTTGGGGTGAGATTGCAAACTGTGCTGTTTATGAATCGAAAAGCAGTATCTGACGTAACTGTATGGGTGCGTGCGTGCGTGCGTGTGTGTGTGTGTGTGTGTGTGTGTGCGCGCATTAATCTGCTTGTGTGTGCGTGCATGCGTACGTGTGCGCATTAATCTGCTCATGTGTGTGTGTGTGCGCATTAATCTGCTTGTGTGTGCGCGCGCGCGCGTGTGTGTGTGTGTGTGTGTGTGCATGTATGTGCATGTGTGTGCCCTTCCAGTCCCCGTCCCATAAGAATAAGCGGCAGCAGCAGGAGCTGATCGCTGAGCTGAGGAAGAAGCAGGTGAAGGACAGTCGACACGTGTACGAGGGGAAGGACGGCGCTATCGAGGACATCATCACGGGTAACACCCACACACACACACACACACACACACACACACACACCTCATACGTACTTGCTCAGACTCATGTGACCACACTACAAACACACACGCACACACACATGCAATCACACACTCAAACAGACAAATATACGCACGTGAGCACACATGCCCCAGCCCTCCTGAGTCCAGCCTCTTGTGTACTAGCGGGCTAAGTGCTGGGCTAAAGTGCCTTAGCAGACCTCTCTTCTCTCCAACATGCTGGGCTAACGGCTGGTGGCTAACATGCCCGGGACACACACTCCCCCTGTCCAGAGCCCAGCCTGATACGAGCTCAGAGCCCCCTGCCTTACACTCTATTCCTCGATCGCAACAATCCATTAACACTTACTTCTGGACAACTAACGCTATGTGTCTGCAGTTAGGCTTGGTGATTACAAGCCTTTGGCATACATTAATCTTCAAGTAATACATGCATTGTTGCTTTACCTAACTGTGCTGTAGCCAAGCTAAAGTGTGTGCATTATTGTTTTTAATTTGAATGCTTTGACGTAACTGTGTAAGCTGTAGACGGGCCTGGCTTTTGATACAGAAGGATTACAGTCAAGAAGCATGTATTGATCTTTACAACATTAAATGCCAACTGCATGTTTAATATTCTGTCAGCAAAATGTTCAGGGCATATTTTATCTCTGCTACTTGTAGAAAAAGGGAAAAAAAATCCCTTTTAACACACTAATTTTGTGTTTGGTGGGCTATCTAAATATAAAAATATCTCTTTTGAACTGAGAGGCCTATAGAATGCCTTGTAAAGATCTTTATTGTCTGATATAATGGGATAAATTGTGTTCAAAAGCCTGGTGGCCCAGTAGATTGTTTAATTTTGCTGTTTGTGTAGGGTTTGCTAACCTGCTGCAGGTCTGTAGCTCATTTGGCTTTGCTCCTGACCATGTTTGTCTTGTCTTGGCTGTTGTTCCAATACAGTTCTGAAGACTGTGCCGTTTACAGCACGAACGGCCAAACGGGGCTCGCGGTTCTTCTGCGAGCACGCTCACACTGAGGAGCTCCATTACTAAACTATACTCTCTCTCAGAAAGGTCGCCGTAAAAAACACTCTCCGTGTGCCTTCTCTCTCCTCTCGCTCCTCATCGACTCTGTCTGCACCAGCTGCCCTGGGTGTGACGAGTGTGTGTGCGTGTGTGTATGTGTATGTGTGTGTGTGTGTGTGTGTGTGTTTGTGTGAGTGAACATGCTCCAGTTTATATGTGTGCATGTGCACACACTTGCATGAATGTGTTGATATGTGAGCGCACATGCACACTTGCTTGTGTATGCGTGCATACATACCCTGCCCAGCTGAAAAAAAATAGTCACACACTCTAATATTTTGTTGGACCGCCTTTAGCTTTGATTACGACACGCATTTGCCGTGGCATTGTTTCAATAAGCATATGCAATATCACATTTATTTCTGTCCAGAGTTGCATTAATTCTGATCAAGATCTTGTTTTGATGGTGATGGGAGAGTCGGACTGCTGCGTAAAGTCTTCTCTTGTACATTCTGAATATTCTCAATGGGATGTTATGGTCTGGACTCTGATGGCCAATCCACGTGTGAAAATGATGTCTTGTGCTCCCTGAGCCACTCTTTCTCAATTTGAGCTCGATGAATCCTTAAACCGAGGCGGAATGAGCCGGAATGCCGTCGGAATGAAAATTCTTTGTATATTCCTGGATATTCAAAGTGCGTTCTAAAAATTCTGACTGCATTCTGAGTGCATTCCAAATATTGGGGCCCGTTCTTGTGGCCGGCCCGAATGTTTTGCTCATGCTCAAAACTTTCCAGGTGCATTCCAAGTGGAGAAATATCCAACGGCATTCGAAGTGTATTCTAACTGCTCTCTGACTGCATTATAAATATTCTTACGGCATTCCAACAGCATTCAAAACATTCTGATTGCATTCGAGGGAGAATCTAAATGGGAAGCCACATCAAATCCTGCCAGAATGCGCCTCTAATGAGCCAGAATGCACCTCAAATGCATTTCGATTGCTGCAGGAATCTATTTCGATATTAAAACAATTCACCTTAAAAATAATCCCTTAAAAATAATGATTGGTCATGACCTGTTTTCAATCGTTCAATTAAATTACCATTACAGAAACTCTGAAAACTCTCAACATTATCAGGTGTGGCCAGTTTTCATTAATAACGCATACCTGTCAACTCTCACGCATTCGGCGTCAGTTTTAGTGGCATATTTACGTTCCTCTGCTGTAGTCAGCAATTACTCAATCAACGCATATTGGACACTTGTGTTACATTCTAAGTATTTGAGCTGCATTCTGTTTGAATTCTTGGACGTTCCAACCATATTCGGCGGCCAATCCGGGTGCATTCTGACTGCATTCGAGGTGAATTCGTACAGCATTCGAGGCACCTTCCAACCAGACTTCGGGTAGAGTTCAGGCAGCAATTGAACCGCACTCGTACGGCATTCGAAGTGTATTCTAAATATTCTGATTGCATTCTAACAGCGTTCTAAATATTCCTGCTGTGTTTCAACTACATTCAAGCTGCATTCGAGAGCTAATACACCCAGAATGCGCAAGAATCATTTGAGGCGGGTTCGAAGTGCATTCTAAGTATTCAAACGGCATTCTGTCAAAGCTGCAAGAATTTTGGTCAATTTGAAATTCCCGCCCGAATGTTGCACAAATTCTTCATTCCGGCTGGTTCTGCTTGATTCCTGCTGATTTTGAATAAGTGTGACGGGGGCTTTACATTGTCATGTTGGAATATTTTCATGCCATCAGGGAAATAAAAAATCCATTGATGGAAAAACCTGGTCATTCAGTATATTCAGTTTGTCAGCTGACCTCATTTTTTGGGCTCATATGGTTGCTGAACCAAGACCTGATCAACTGAAGCAAACCGAGATCATAGCACTGCCCCCACAGGCTGGAACAGAGGGCACCAGGCATGATGGGTGCATCACCTCATCTGCCTCTCTTCTTACCCTGATGCATCCATCACACTGGAACAGGGTAAATCTGGACTTAGATCACAAGACCTTTTTCCTTTGCTCCAGAGTCTTATCTGTATGCTCCCAAGCAAACTGAAGCCTTTTTTTCTGATTAGCCACACCGGAAAGTTTTTTTTTTTTTTTTTTTTTAAAGCTACACAGCTGTCGAGTCCCAATCCCTGAGTTCTCTTTGCATTCTGCATGTGGAAATGCTCTTACTTTCTCTATTAAACTTAACTGTGAGTTCTACTGTTGTTTTAATGATTTTATTTCACCAACATTTTCGTGATCTGATCACGATCATTATTTTTTTTTCCAAACTCACTTCTTCCTCGAAGATGATGGCTCACCACTATCCTTCCAGGTTTAATAATGCGTTGGACAGTTCTTAACCTAATTGCAGTAGTTTCAGCAATATCCTTTGTTTTCTTTGCTTGATGCAGGCCAATAATTTGACCCTTCTGAAACAGAGTAACATCTTTTTCACAACTGCAGGATGTGTCTTCAAGCATGCTTGTTTAAGAAATGAGAAGCTACTCACTCCATCAGTCAGAGTTAAATAATATGTTGGCAGCTGAAACATATTAATCACTACAGTAATTATCCAATGAAATGTTCTTACCTATTTGCTTAGTTTAATCCAGGTGGTGACTTTTTTTGGCCTGGCAGTGTATGTTTATGGATGCAGATGCATACTTGTGTTTAAGTTTGTGTGGTGCTGCTCACGTGTGTGTGTGTGTGTGTGTGTATATCGTCTCATACAGGGTGTTGTGTGTCCCTTCACTCTCCCTCACAGCATGAGGAGGGTCTGATCGAGGGATTCCTGTGTCCCGTCCACTCTCTGCATGATCTTCGTCACGTCAGTCACGCGTCAATCATTCATCCGTCCGTCTGCACCGTGGTCACACTGCACGATACAATCCTGAGCAAACCATAATGTCACAGAGACCTTTTAAATAATATCCCACATGAAGCCATATGTGTAGTGCAAATGCTGTGCCATAAAATTGCTGTTTTTTCTTCCCTGTGTATCTGTATGTTATAGTTTAAAATGCTGTACAAGCGCCCTCTGGTGTTCAGTCTGGAGTAGCATTCCAAAGCGTCTTCCTGCCGATTTTATAGCCTGCGGATGCACCAGCCCACTTGTATTGGAGCAACGATTGCAGTCCTAACACCCCTCCCCTTCAAAATAACATTTTACATTAGATTGAACTTAGATTCTAAGATCTGCATTGGATGCCACTGAATATAATTATTAATGTTTGTCTTAATGTTACCACCACACATTTAGCAGTGGGATTCTGTAGCAGTCATTGTGTTCCCTTATATTTTTAACGTGTAATTCCATCTTGATAAACCAGTTGCTGCATAGTTAGCATAGCATAGTTACTGCAAGATTTAACCCCATTTCTAAATGGCTCTATGTGTTGTGGCATTATACATTGCTTTTGTGTCCATCTGTGTGTGTTTGTTGGTGAGAAACGAGTGTTCATAATGAGCAATCGCTGCTGTCTGGGGTCTTGCTCGATGGTGGCCGCCTCCAGCTATCCCTCTAATCATCAAAACTGCTCTCTTTACTGCACGGGGTTGTTTGTAATCATGTCACATGACATGCTCTGTTCCATTGCCATCCCATTATCCTTTGCATGAACAAGCTTGTCCTATTCCTAGTTGCTGTTAAAATATGTGTTGGATTTCCTTTGCACATGCATCACTAATAAACAGCCAGATACATGACTTACCATTGTGCTACTAAAATAAAAAATAACGTTAACATTTGCATTCTTATATTTGTAACAATTTTGGGGAATGTTTGGGTTGTTTCTCTAAGCATGAGGGACATGTATCTGGCTGGACGCATGCTTTTTTTATGTGCGTATATGCTTTGAAATCAATTTGAGGTTTGACATGAAAAAGTACTTCTATTTACTAGCGAATGACTGCACAGATTTAGCTACTAGCTTGCGTCTTCACGCTGAGAGTCCTTCTGCGAAGCAGCCTGGGTCTGTCGTTACACAGAAATGCTTTTTTTTTTATTTTTATCTCTTTTGGGCTGGACCAAAAGCTCCGCCTCTACTATTGCCCGCTATGCCCCTCGCCCTAATCCGCGGCAGCTTGGCTTCCGCAGCTAACCAGCAGCAGGGCCAGTGTGAACACTCGGGGCTGTGGCCCTCCTTTGTGCCCCCGCCCCTCTTTTTCTTCTAACCTCCATTTTGTCTCCCTCTTTCATCCAGCCCTAAAGAAGAATAATATTACTAAATTTCCCAATGTCCACTCGAGGGTAAGGAACTCCTCCAGTAGCACGCCAGTGCTCGTGGATGGGACCCAGACCTGGCAAGAACCTCTTTTTATATTCCCTCCATCCTTCTGTGCTGTGCCATAGCTACTCAAAACCTTGCCTCTCGTCTCTGACACTCACTGTCCGGCAACTTAAGTTCTTTCTAGCTGTGTACATAGTACTCAAACACATTTTGATGAACCTGAGTTAGGTGGAGTCTGGGTATTCTGTCAATGTAGTGTGTAGAAGATGCTTCTTTCATTCATCCCTCCTCACTTTTTTGTTCTATATCACAAAAAAGTGGCCAAGGTACAACCCTTTGGCAAACCTTATTTCTCAAGAGGCAAATCTGAGATGAGGTCAGTAACCATCCATGACATGGGTTCTGTAGACAGTGAGAGGTTCGCGATTATGAAAAACAAATTTCTCTCTGATTTTTGATCATGTTTCCCTTCCTGTTCCTGAAGGATGGTTTAGATGTGTTTCTGAATGACTCAAGCTGCTTTGCCAGACTGACTACCAGTGTAATTGACCTGTGGGTGTGACTGAGGGTGTGACGCAGGTGACTGACAGCTCCACTCCCCTCCCCCTTCCCCCCCAACAGATCTCAGAAATCAGCCCTACAGGCGAGCTGACGCAGTCAGGCGGAGTGTCAGGAGGCGGTTTGATGATCAGAACTTGCGGCCGGCGAATAACGCGGAAGTGGCGATGTGAAGACGACACGTATGTGACGGAAAGGGGTTGGGGGGGTGTATCGTGTTCCCGCCCAAATGGACTGTGACCTTTTTGCAATGAAGGATCCCTCTGGACTGGGTGGGGGGGAACAGAAAATGGAGGGTACGAAATGTTAAGATTTTTGGAAATCCTGGACAAAGCTAAGTGCCTAAATGAAATTCGGACGATTACTTCAAGCAATATGACCCGGCCTGGCTGCAGTTGTTTCTCGAGCAAGCTTTTTTTTTTTTGTGGTTTTTTTTTTTTTTTCCAATTTCTAAAACTGGACACATATGTCTGTAAGGAAGGACCCTTAAAAGTCTTTCCTTTGGAAAGCGTAGAATGTAAGGAATATTGTTACAGAACCGTTCTGTTGAAGGAAATTCCACTGCAGTTGCGTGCTATGAAGTTCCATAGTATCGTTATACATTCCGGTGCTACTACCCTTAGCCTTGGAATTAATAATACTCCTTAGGTGCACTTTTTAAAAAAAAAAAAAAAAATCCGCTTTCACCTTTTTTACTCAGTGGCTACATGCTTTTTTTAAACAGAGGTGTTCAGCTTCTTGTAGCCAGCTGTAAGAAACAAAATATACCCTTTTGCAAGTGTATGAGAAAGTGTCTGGAGGCTTCAAAGCACGACCATTCTCAAAGGCCTCAAAGCAAAGTAACTGCATTTTTAGAGAAATGGTTAGAAGTAACAGGGAAGTCGACGTTCTGACGACGAGGGAAACGTAATGTGAACTGTACATAGGCCTCCCCCACACACGCTTAAGGTATCGATATCTCATTCATCAGTGTTATGGTTTGTGGACCAAGCTGTAAGGACAACCTGTGCTAGATCATCTACTGAGGTAGAGCTGAAGCGTCGTTCAGTATCACTGCAATTGTGCCAACATGGGGACAAATCACTTCAGGGTGGGGGTGGGAGACGGGGCAAAAACCACACGGAAGATGTGTCCAAAGGTTCGACGCTCTTTCACCAAAGCCAAGGAACGGCAAACGAGGCACAGAGGGCTACTTGAGTAGATTGTCACGAATTTTCATGTTTTTTTTTTTTTGTTCTTTTCATAAAACCAACTGGAGTCTCATTTTTGTACTTTCTGGAAAACGCTTTTGGCTAATGAATCTTGGCATTTGTGTCTACTCACCGTCTTTGTAAGTTTATTGTATAGTATTTAACCACTGAAACGATTTCATTCCGTTTTTAATCACCTGGCCCTCTTGACAGGAGTTCCTGTTGTTTTTGATAACCTGTAGTAATATTAAAACGGCAAAACAAGCATTCAGACTTTTCTAAAATGTACAGATATTTTGCTACAAAATTACCATTTTTGTTTCCTTGTTTATTTTTACTTGGTCCTTCCAGTAGCTCAAGGTCAACATTGTACATATTGTTTAAACAAACGTTTGCCACACACACTGTGCTATACAGTTTGAATGTTATTTTAACTTATAGTTTTTTTTGTGTTCTGTTTTGTATATTTAATGAAGCAGTGAAGGAAGTCAAGCTCAGTGGTGAGAGAAAAACGTTTTGTGCCGTGATCCCTAATCATTGGCCCAGCAGCTTTTTATTCTGACCAATCACTTCAAGTGCTTACTCCCCAGTAAGTTCAGTAACTGCTTCCCTTGTCAAAGGCAGTCCATTTGTGAAACCAGCAAGCGATGTGATTGGTTGGAACTCCCACCGTGGCACATGATCGGGGACCAGAGATTCAACGGAAATATCTCCACCATAGGGCTGAATGCTCCATGTCATGCCTGCCCGGCGATAAAGAGGCTTTCGACCTTTGACCTTGTCAGTCAACCGCTCACCGGTCTTTTGACCTTAAAATACTCACACACTCCATAGCATGTGCTCCCTCTGTATTTCTTTCACAAAAGCGTCTTGTTACACTTGTGAACTCTGCTTCCTTTCATCCTCTGAGACAGGATAATGATGGGCATGGTTTCTGTTTTTTTCCCCGCAGTGTATCATAGGTAATAAATGCTTATTTGCAATGTACTTTTTAATAACACAACTCAGTTAGACCTCTGATTTCAATGGTTATGATCAAATAAACTATTTACACATTTATATTTTGGGTTATCCCCTGTATGCCGGGCATCTTCCTTTGTGCTGCATTCACATGAGCCGAGGGGGATGAAGCTTATAAAGCCTAATTTATAGTCGTCCAACTCCGTCAATGCGCAGACACGCAGAGCCCCTCTCCGACGTCGCAAACCCTCTCTTGGACGCATGACGGACCCCTCCCAAATTTTCTAACTATCCGTCAAAACGACGGAGGCCCCACGGATATTGCAAGCCTGTGATTGGTCAGCTAACTACATCATTCTCGGAATGCCGCTCAGACGTCAGGAAATGGTAGGCGGGTGTCCGAAAAAAGCGCTACGCCCCCTATTGTCCTAGCGGTGAATTGCTTTGCAACACCCATTAAGCAACGGAGAAGTCTGAAAGGTCCACATCTCCGTCGATACAACTGCGTGTCTGCGCATTGACGGAGTTGGACGACCATAAATTAGGCTTAACTCTGACTGAAAGCAAATATCTGTTACCATATCGATGGCCTCATGCAAGAAGGGCTTAAGTGACATTTTACAAATTTTACAGAAGAGCCAAAGAACGGCCACAGCACCACCTGTTAAAAAATTTGCCTGCAAATACGACTTTTTCAAAAGGCATTTTAACCCCTTTAGGATAGGAATTGAGACTCCAGACTTGGTCGGGAGATGGGCTAGTCGCAGTTATTCCAAAACAACCAAAAGTGTCATTTTTGTTTGGTCAAAGTGTCACTCACGCCCCTCTTGCATGAGGCCATCTGTACATGCGGCCTCTCGGTTTATAAGGCATTCAGTATGGAACACTTAGACTAGAGGTTTTCAGCCCTGTTCCTGGAGAGCTACCATCCTGAAGGTTTTCACTCCAACTAAAGCCCACCTAAATTCCCAGTTGGAGATCTCTGTGATCTGCAAGTTAGCCAAATCGGGTGTACTGAATCAGGGTGGGAGTAGAAACCTACAGCTGGATTATTCAACAGTTTCCAGAAAAGGCCGGTGTAGGTGCAGGCTTTCATTCCGACCAAACAGTTACACGCCTGATACTACCAAACAACCCCAGAGTTTTTGCTGAAGAGTTTGATTAGCGGTATTAGGTTTGTTACTGATTGGTCGGAATAAAATCCTGCACCCTCACAGACTCTTTTTGGATAATGTCGAATAGCCCTGCCTACAGGATGGTCACTTTCCTGGAACAGGGTTGGAGACCATTGAACTTGACCTTCACGGTGCCTTCAGATAATTTCCACTCCTTTATCATCATCTTGTGGTCATTATATCGGTCAGAACAGAGTTCTACAACGCAAACTTCCCCAAGGTAAAAACTTTACCTGATTTAAAGTATCAAAATGCCAAAGATATGGCAGGGTCCGATGCAAAATCTAGGTCAGGCTATCCTTCCAAACTGAAAAACCCATGGATATGGACTCTGTGGAGACATGGCACACAGGCTGGCAGACTGCTAGCCTCTTGAAGCATGATGTCTGACCTACAATCACCTCACCCAGTGTTAGGTTCTTGGGGTCTAAAGTTGGTGGTGAAAACGAAAACCAGCACCTACTGCGGTTCTCCTGGACCAGGCTCGGGGACACAGAACTAACCTTCCCTGAACCTAATGCAGGAGTGGACTGATGTGTGAGCAGGTTTCAGTTTCTGCCAACTGCTTGTGTAGTTCAGGGGCTGTATTCATGTCAGGACGTTTTCCGCCTATCGGGACGATAGATCACGATGGTCCAATAGGTGCAATTCACGAACGGCCATTTGGCCTTATCAGCCGAGCCTATAGGCCGACAACTTGGAGCGCCGTATTCGGGCTGATAGACGGCATTTGAGGGCAGTCATCCTAGTCACACCAAAAGACGACGTGATTTTTTCAGCTGTATTTTCGTCTAATTTTTTTTGGTTTGTTATATCCGAGCAATGAGCAGACCTTAGCAAACGCTTTTCAACGCGAATTTCCTCGAAGTAAAATCATCTCTCCGTGCTGCCAATTGGGATCCCTAACTCTGCTCTCCTCATTTTCTGGCGCTTTTCGTTTTTGCTTGAAAGGCATATTGTACACCAAGAGAGAAAAACTCGCTTAACCAGCCAAGAGACAAAAAAAATCACTCGTCAACACGACGATGAACAACACGAAATTTCCGCTTCGAAAACGAAAAAGGTAGATATCTGCATCACTGCGCATGCGCCCCTCATCAACACGTCATATTCCAAAATTAGACAGGCCATCAGCTGGGGGCCCGCCTAACTGACGTTCATGAATACCGCTTGGCACCGCGGACTTGTTGTCCGTTAGCTATCAGGAAGATCAGCTTTATCAGCCCAATAGGTAGAACTCCCGACATGAATACGGCCCCAGGACAATAGAATATTTCACCTGAACACATGTAGCTGCTGCATTTTCAGATGGTGCAAAAATCAGAAAAGCTACAAGGGAAAGGGATGCAGCCCTTGCTGCTCAGTTCTGAAGTAAAGGTTTGAGGTGAAAGGGTAGATGGGTAACAAAACTGAAGGCACCTGTTAAACCGCAGGGACTCCGACTGCCAGCTGAGAGCCCAGAAATGCAGCATAATCATCGGCCATCATTATGATCAAGAATCTCACTGGCAATATAAACACCTTCCACCTCAAAAGCAGATGAGAACATGCATTACAACGAGCAAATTCTGCATAAAATCATTTTAACTGCAGCACATTGTCCACATACCAGACATTCCCTCTAAACTCAGTCATCACAAGTGACCGACCAGTCGATGGTTAATGTGAGCATCAACTCATTTCTGAACAGCCCACAGCACTGGGTTACCGCTGCCAACTTCCAATCCCAGTGCCTGACCCACATGGGGTAACTTTAGGACATGGCCCAGCAAATTAACAGTGCGAATCTGATGAAATCAATGAGACAAACCCGCTCACAGCCTCATTAGTTAAGGCAAAACATTTTCTTTAAAAGTGCAACTCAAAGTGTGTTCCCACTGGACTGACTTTAATTGCCAAAAGGCCATATTTTTATAACATCAGTCTTCCATGCAAGCATGCGCTTCACGCTTTCACATGAACAGTTCAGAGCGAGGCAGCAACAGGACAGTAACCCAGTCCCAAAAAGATAGAATCAGTCATGCAAAGAACACCCTTCTGAGCTTCAAATGCAAACCTGGCCCGGGTTTCCCTTCTCCCCTGGTAATTCACTGAATCTGGGCAACCGATGGCCTGACTGTACTTTACATGGGACATTAAACCCGGGGTGTAATCTGATCCGCCATCAGCTCACTGTTACCAAATTTCCCCTTGGCCAAAAAAAAATTTCAAAAGTTCTTCCACACGACACCACACTTCCAAGTTCTACCTGGGTCATGAAGATGAATTTTGACACAAGGGCTGTCTTAAGTCCCTCACTCCCAGAAAATGACCCAGAAGGATTTAAGTGGCAGCCATGATGTGTTCAAATTCTCTAAATGTTAAGGAAAGGTGTTTCAATGCTTCCCAACTATCTCCTTTAGTGTAAGGTACACCGAATCATCCTTTAAAAATAACAAGTGTTGCCAGTAAACGTGGCCCTGTCCCCCGCCAGGTCACCAAAATCGACTGGGGTCGGCGTATCAAGCCAAAGATGAATGAAATCGGTCAAACCGTTCTTGAGATATTGCGTTCACAACAAACGGGACGTGACGGACGGACGGAGCTGAATACCATGTCCCCCGCTTCGCTCGCTACCGCGGCGGCGGGGAACAAAAAAAAAAAAAAAAAAAGAGCAGGTAACGACATCCCACAATTCTGTGCGGTAGCAATGTTTAAACCAACAATACCAATACACTCGGCCAGTTGTAAAAACAAACGAACATGACAGCACACGCATGATCATGTTGCCCGGTGTATGTGCATTCAGATTCCCTAAGCAGCTCAGTTGCCTTCCTAAAGCCATTATGAATTCTGCCTCACTCCTTGCCTTACCTCATGATGTTTTCCATTGAGGTTAAATGAAAGTGTTAAGGCATTAGACAATAGGACATAATTTTTTGACTGTTCAAATGCAGCCTCCATGTGCTAATTGAAACCTTCATATTCATTCTGCTATATTTGCATATTTTTTCACTTTCAATCTGCTGCTTCTAATTTAAACTCAGGTTATGTTTTTACAGAGCCACATCAAAGAAAATCTCCTGTCATGACCTGACCTGATCAACAATCAATCTTCTGACAGACTGTTTGAGTTGGCACATAAGCATTTGTAAGATCATAGGAATCGCAGCGGCACACAGGAAGAGGTGTTAGCTGCTGTCTTCACCTCCTAAACGGTACACTTGGGTGTTAGCTACACTTAATTGAAGTCTAATTGTGCCCCTTGCAAGAAAATCACAGACAAAAGTGGGCCAGATATGAGTATTCAGGAGTTTATTTTCCACAAAGTTGCTTTCAAATTTACATCAACAACTAAACTTCCACCCGGAACATGGGTGCCTTTTTTTCCAGTCTGCGACAGGAAGCCGAGTTTCTATATTTGGACAGAATGTAACTACACAATTGTACATCAACATGCACAACTTCTTAAAAGGGTAAAAAAAATGACAAAATAAGAGTATTGATATGTACTGCCTCATATTTTAATTATGCTAGAATCAAGTCCAAAATATACGACTGATCAAAAAGAATCTCAAATAGCACAATTCTCCGCCTTGTAGCTTTGAAATCAATCAAGTCTGGACCTTTAGTGCTGTTCTGCTTTCATCTGGATCGCAGTTCAGGCGCCCGCAGGAACCCTTATCAGACATTTTCTACAACAGAGCGGACCAACAGAGCAAAGGTAATTCACTTGCAGTTGGGTGGGATAAAAAATTAAACCAGCTGCTCTTCACTTGAGCCAGAGATCAGAGCAGCCGGTTGCCCAGTGTGAAGGAGCAGTGTGGTTCATACAGGCCCGATTTAATGAAGAACCCAGTCAAACACAGCCTCTGACACGGAGCCAAGCTGCGCTCCTCAACACGAGCATCAGCTTACATTAATCAAAATCACTACAGAGTTTCAAAAAATCCGGCCAAAAGTTTTATTGCATTTTTTTATACAAAGAAAAAAGAATAGCAAAAATTAATCTTCACCAAGACGTTGCTAGCAGCCACCGCAGCATGCCAACGCTTCCTGTGTTGTATTGACATAAGGAATGAGCTCTTGAGCCCCGCTCCTGTTGGAGGATGGCAGGTGCACGCGCAGCGAGGAGCGCTAGCTACTAGCACGCTCCGACGTGTAGCTGGCTTTGATGGGTATGGTGCTGAATTCAAGTTACCGCCGAGTTAAGGGAATGAGCGTGTGTGGGTGTGGTGTGGGCGGGGCTGCGGCACTAGGGTGGGCGGGGCTTCAGGGCGCATCAAGCTGCTCCAGTAAGGTCCGCCTCCTTTTCTCCAGCTCTCCTTCGCTCAGCTCACTGCCCGATGTGTCCCAGCCGTCCTACAGTGGCGGAGGGAGGGGGAGAAGGAGGGGAGAGGGAGGGATGACGGTGGGAGAGAGGGAGGGAGAGAAGAGAGAGAAGGGAGAGGGTGGACGAGAGGGAGGGATAGAGGAGATGAGTCACAAACTTTAGCAGGATGTCAAACAGTGGCTTCATGTGTGGGGCAACATATTGACGCCAAACAGTCTGATATTCATAACGAATGGAGGAGTTGTATCATCATTCCAAAACACCAGCGCATGACACCATAATGTGGGCTCATGGTTGTTCCAATGAATCAAACCCAGAAAAAGACAGAAGCTTCTATTGAGTGCCAAAAGTTGTCCCAGGAAAGGACATGCAAGACCAAACATCACACGATGACCACATTAAGATCAGAGCATGCATGAAATTCCGTCACTGAGTCACATGGACATACACCTGCTTATTTAGACCACAGTGCATTAAAACCGCCATCAATTAGACTCAGAAACCAGTGAGGCTAACACTTAATCCCACTCCACTGATATCCCATCCACGATCCATCCAAGCCACAGGCATCATGGGAGCTGTAGTTCCCCACCACCACACAGAGGAGAGCTAAAAATCAGTGAGCTAAATGAAGGTTTCCACTATCTGCCTAGTTCAACACAACCAGCGTGAATGTAGCAAAGTGCATTGCCAAGTTTCGGAGATACCTGCCTTCTCTCAAATATTACTGAACTAAATAGCATTCATCTTGTGATACAAAAAATGTGAAAATCTGCAAAGAATGGGTGCATCTCAAAGTGTAGGCTGCTGCCTTCGAAGGCTGCATTTTTAGGGGTCGTCACCAAATTCCATCCGCCAAACTAACATGACATCATTTTATCTCTATTAAAAAGCTTCAGTCGGTTTGAAAAACACGTCCCTGCGCCACACTGCGAGGGCCCTGTTCTCACCTCCTCTTTCCCAGACTTCCTCTTGGGAGACTTGTGTTTGGACTCGGAGCGAGGTTTTCCCCGGGACCTGTCACTGTCCTTCTCCTTCTCTCGTTCCTTCTCTTTCTCTCGCTCCCTGTCGCGGTCCCGCCCCTTTTTGTCGCGCTCGCCGTCAGACTCAGGAGAGGCCTGCAGGACAAGATGGGAGGGTCTGGGGTGAAACACTTCAGAACACGGCAGACAAACTTACCCGAGTATCACCACCCATTCTCAGTAAATATCCGCATAAATAAAACTGCGTGTGCATTGAAGTTGGCGGGTAATAAAATGGCTTATGCATTCGAGGTGGTGGGTACGTACAGACTTGTGTCTCCTCTTCTTCCCCTTCTTCTTGTGTTTCTTTGATTTCTTGTAGCTCCTCTCTAAAAATAGCAATCGAAGAATGGATGAGGACAAAAGAATTTTTAATTACTCATCAATTGCAACTTCCAAGTATGTTCAGTCCAAAAGATCGCAAACATGACGGATTATAAAAGGGAAAGGGTCACCCATACTGCTACAAGTGCCCTTCCACACACAGCTCACAAGTACCACATACTCAGACATGTAATGACTAATTGCACAAATTTCATGTGCAGTCATATAATGCCTAATCGAACAGACTTCATACTCTGTCATATAACGACTAATCGAGTGAACTTCATACGCAGGAATATACTGACTAATTGAGTCGACTTTATACTCAATTATTCCAATTAATCGAGTAGACACCATTCTCAGTCATGTATTGACTAATCGAGTATACTTCGTACTCAGTCATACAATGCCTAATTAAACAGACTTCATACTCAGCCATATAACGACTAATCGAGTAGATCTCATACGCTTTCATATAACGACTAATTGAGTAGACTTGGTACTCATTCATATAACAACTAATCGAGTAGACTTGATACTCAGTCCTCCAATGACTAATCGAGCTGACTTGTCAGCAAAAGTGCTCCAATAGCAGATAATCTGACGTGACACATGCAGGTAGAGTCAGGCACTGCAGTATGTGTAGAATAAGTGCGCAGGTCTGACCGGATTCTCCGCTGGAAGAGCGCTCCGATGGGGACTTGGACTGCGAGCGCTTCTTCTTCTTGGAATGGTAGTCATCGTCCTCCGACTCGGAGCCCTGCAGAGACAGACGCCATGAAACCCTCTCATGAGCAGGTTATTCTGGAACACTTGGTTTTCAGAATTCTCACTCAGAATTCTAGAACTGCATAGCCTTGAATTAGCGGTAGTGATCGTTATACGTGCACCAGGAAGTCCTATTGGGACATTTTTAAACTTAACTTTGAAGAGTTCTGCTCACTTGTTTGCAATTTGGAAAATTTTTGGTCAAGTTTCTCAGGAAAACTCAGAAGGAAAAGGGTTAAGGAGCTACCGCACTGTGGAATATAAGCAATGGTTTAAATAGCAGCACACATAGTCAAAGGTCAAATATACTACAATCACTCACTGAGCGAGATCTGGATCTCTTCCTGTGGTGTTTCTTGGACTTCTTTGAATGCTTCTTGTTTTTAGAATGATGATGCTGACACTCGTGCTGTTAAAAACAGGAGAAGCTTAAGTCTGATCAAGCAAAAGGTCTCAACACAAGTGCAACTGCACAATCATCGTTATCAGTTCACCTTCATGCACTATCAGTTCCAAGTCCCGTAACCCTCAGAGAAGTGGGAGTTTTCGTTCTCTCATAATTCTATATCCGCCTTCTAGACCTCAACTGTATTTTTCTGATGGAGGTCATTATATAGCCATTATGAACGTTCGATTACAAACTTCACTATCATACACGTGAATCCAAGTCTTACAGGGTCAAAAGGTATTCAAGATGTAGCATCACCTCCAAAACATGAATGAAATCCTTAAAGATCCTCTTCCTCTCTGACTCCAGTGTGACATCCTCAAAGGCTGATTCCTTCAGGAATCTCTCCCGCACCTGAACAGGAAATGTCATGAAAAGACTGAGAACTGCGGAAGATCCCAGTGGGACAGACGGGCACTAAAGGGAACACTGAAGAACAGCAGAGACTGGTTCTGTAGATTCACAGGCAGTTCACGCACAAAAAAGTGGCCAGACCAGGGCTCCCCAAATCACGGTTCTCCGCGCCCAGTAACTGTTGGTTTTCTACCTTCCCATTACCTGGGAGTCAAGTGTAAGGACAGTCAGGCCAATCAAAAGCACCAACTGTTCACTTAATTGCCTGGAAGGAGAGAAAAACAGGGCTGGATTTGGATATGGATTAGAGTAGCGCTGGACTAGATGGTCCCCAGCCGACAGGAAATACTGATGTCTGCGTCTGGACTACCGCAAAATAATGACCGTGTAAAACACACATCATCAAAAGTAGTGGTACTGCTAACACCCCTACTCCTGGAGATCGGCCATTCTGTAGATTTTGTAGATTTTCACTCCAATCCTGACAAAGCACACCTCACTCAAGACCAAGAGACCTCATTCAGCTGGTGCATAATATTTACAGGCGTGCCAAATCAGGGTTGAGATGAAAGCCTACAGGGCATTGCATCACATCCTCAGGAACATGACTGAACAGCCCTGTTCTGAGGCAAGAGTAGCGGACGGGGGTCACGTACGCCCTCCCAGGTGGAGTCGGGTTCGAGGGGCGGGGTGGCCTGTTTCAGCATGCTCTTGAAGGCCGCCTCTTTCCTCTTCATCTTCCGCGCTTCCTCCTTTTCCCTCTCTCTCTCGCGAGCCTCCGCTTTCTCCAGCAACTACAGACGGAATGGAGTATGTGGCAACTAGTCAGTCAGTCAGCCCACGTCCTACGCGGTATAGCCCTGTGCAAGTTTAGCTGCTTAGCTAATGCCACGGCCTTTACTCGTGATCACTATATTTGATGTGAATGTGCTTTGTGTAAGTTTACTTGATGTTATACAGTGTTCATGTCTGTCGTCATTAGTTAATGAGAGAAACTGCAGAGCCTTACACTGTTAAAAGCCAACTTGATGTTGCCTGCGTCCAGTGTTGTGGCTCTTTTATCAGAGCTGATCGCCGTGCCGAACTCCTCGAAAGCAGTGTTGACCTCCACAGTGAGCCCTTTATCCTGTAAATGAGCACAATCTTCATGAATACACACACGGGGGTAGTGGGACCATACAGCAGACTGACGACTGCAGTGCTACGGGTCGAATGAGGGGTTACATCACTGACTAAATCACTTCACTGAATGACACACATTTTCAAATAAAGGTTCCCCGAGTCAGTCACTGACATGCATTACATTACAGTTATGAGGCGGATACATTTATCCATCTTACAAATAAAAAAATACATATTGCCAGGATCATTTTGGGGTTAAGGGTTTTTCTCCAGGGCCAAGCAGCTATAATGATGTTATTGTAGCTACAGTGGGGATTGAGCCTTCAGTCAAACACCTTAACCACAAGGCTGATGGCAAACCATTTTAATCACACAAATCGCATCAGCACTGAAACTCCCCAAAACTCAGCACGCACCTTATTGTGCATTGTTACAGATCACACAGTGCTCTCGGCCCAGATGACATCATAATGACGAAGTTAGCTGGGCAACTACGCAGTTTAAAAAAACATCCCCCAACATTAGAATATAAAGTGAAGTAAATGAGCAGTTCGAAGTTTCCTCCAGCAGTTTTCCACCAGACTCGGGTATCCTCAGGTTACAGGATGTATGCACAAATGGTAAAATCTTAAAATGACACAGTTTTGGAATCAGCAAGGCTTTCACCTTGAGGATGTCTTTGATGATTCTCTTCTCGTCATGGTAACGCGCCTTCAGGTCCTCCACGTAGAACTTGAACAGGTCCAGAGGGGTAGAGCCTACGCAAGAATCAGCGTAAACTAACGCACAGACGTTACTCAGTGTGCGCCTTCACCAGAAATTAATTCACATCTCTGCACTCCCCTGAGTGTAGCTTCTACAAGCAGACTATGACTTGATATTTTAATTAAAGTTCACTTAAATTCTAAAATTCTACTTCTAGAACTCAAAAGTTTTCAGTCACCAGCAGTGACTGTCATATCAGAATAGTCAGCACAAAAAAAAAAACTCTGGTGGGGATTACTATTGCAGTGCAAGACTGGTCAGTCGTGAAAATTCTAGTAGCAATTATGACATCAATGCACATTTAAGAAAACTGCAATTACATCACTGTAACCTCACCTTAAGGGTTAAATAGAGTCCCATGGTGACTACGTCACGCAGGTGTCAGAAGTAAATATTCCCATTCATTTTTGGTATTAAAAAAAAAAAAAAATCAAGTTTTAGTAGTTCTTGTAATTTTTAAGCCTTAATAAATTTCAAGATAGTGCATCATATTTCCAAGTTCCAAGAACTACACGTTGTTCTTCTTGACCGTAGTCAGCTATAATTTACATCGTTTTGATTTTTCGCCGACACGATGACCCCCTTTATAGTCTATAAACTACAAATCCCAAAGAAGAAAGGAGTAAATTCAGGTTTGCATGAGAAAGCCGTCAGCATCTTGCCATCTTTGATAGCCAAAGCTGTGAAGTGAGGCATAAAAGGCAAGTTCGCCTGTTGAGGTAGGTAGCCAGCTAATTAGTTAGCAACTGTATGCTCTGCTTAGTGAAGCTAACCTAGCTCATCATCAAGGTATGCACCCAGCACCAATTTAACCTTTAGCATGCCAAGTTAATTTAAGCCTATTGCATGCTGGCAGCTGAGTTCTGGATCAGTGTAATATAGCCTGCAACTGGCTTATTTTCAAGGCTGATCCAGATATCACACCTACTGATACTAAAAAGTTTATAACTAGCTTGTTATTTGTACAATCTTTGCCAAATTTGAACTACATGTTGTTTGTGTGTATGTACACATGTACATTTGAAGGTTAGGTTACAGAAACCCAGGAGCAGCCTTTGATAACCCAGTCGGGGAGCACTGGGGAACATGTACATGTACTTCTGTATATAAATATTTACATGTATATTTTATTGGCTTTATTTACACATGTACATCCACTGGTGCAGTTCTGGAGTGCACTGTGTCCGGTAGTTCACCATGATGTGATACCGCTCAAAGCGCGGAACCGGACACAGTGGCCTCTCATATTTTCGACAGATTTACTGAGTCTGGTTACGTTTGGCTCCAGGTGCCCTGCTGGAGCAAACGTGGCAGTCGGGAAGAGATCTTTTTCCGTTGCTGGTTTTGGAAGGGTTCAGGGCAGGGTAATGGACACCGCCGATGACCCGATCTGGTGGGTCCAGAGCAGGGCGGCCATGTCCAAGTGGCCTGTCCCGCTGGTAGCCATGCAGCAACCCATGGACGATGGCCAGCCTAAACTGTTCTGCCTCCACCCGCCTGCCTTGGCGTGCCTTCCAGATGACTAAGGCATTACAGAAGCAAACTTCCAAAAGGTAGAAATATACTTTCTTCTGCCATTCAGTGCAACGGTGCAAAACCACATAGAAAGTCATCGCCTTGTCGGCTCTGTCGATTCCGCTCATGTGTTAGGAATACGCCTGGATTGCAGTTGGCTTGTCCACTAGTCGGACATTGCTCCTGTCACGCTTCGACCTCACGTTTGACATAAGTGGCAGCGTTATAAGCAGTCGTGATGAGACTAACGGGCCTCTTGTCGAACCAAACTATGTACAGGATGTTCCCGTCACGAAACGTTACTGGCGGATCTCCAGCTTTTGGCTTTGCCTTCTTGATTTCATCGGGCACATTCTGGCGATTTACACGTAACGTGCCGCATGCTGCCGTCTGATTTTCTTCTAATTCGCCAAACAGATTCGGGGACGAAAAAAAATTGTCCATGTATAGAACATGTCTGTAACCGGACACGGGATCAGCCAGATCACAAACACTGTGTGCTACGGGAATATCCATTGGGTTCACTGCTTCTTTCCCGAGATACAGGCGCCAGTTGAACATGTATCCAGTTCTGGAATCTGCAAGTGCCCACGCTTTCAAGCCCCACTTGTTTGGTTTAGCCGGCATATACTGCATAAGGGAAGTGCGCCCCTTGAATGGGATCATAGACTCATCGATGGATATCTCCTTGCCTGGCTGAAAATACTCCTGCCAAAGTGGAACCAACTTCTCAACCAAGGGGCGTATTTTGAACGCCTTGTCATGATCCGGATGATCCCTTGGCACGGCGTCATCATTGTTGACCAGATGGAAGAAAGACAGAATGTTGAGGAATCTGTCTCTTGGCATGATATCACGAAAACCCTTCATTTCAATCAATGGGTCCATGGACCAGTACAGCAGACAGCTGGAATGTTTGCTGATGCTAGTCAGTAGCAGGACAGCAGTGAATGTTTTAATTTCCCCAAACGTAACATCAGTCCATTTTTGCTGTCTGGCATGTTCTGGTAAGTTTCGGTTATCCAAATACTGTTGGGCATTCATGTTGGTTTCTGTTACCAGATGGTTGAACAGGTCATCCGTAAAAAACTTACAGAAAATGTCAGCTTCGCTGGCATCATCAGGGATGTTACGAGGTCCTGACACTCGAATGAAATCTGTCAACCAGGGATGATCGTACGCGTCGGGGACATTGTTGACATTCGCTTCCCGATTGGCTTCTTCTGATTCTGAATCAGAAATATCCAACAAACCAGCCGGGTTATCCCTCCTGGCATCAGCTGCTTCGATTTCAGCAGCATTGAAACCGAGAAACTCATCTTCTGAATCAGAATGGGCAAAAAACAAGCCATTACGATGATGCAATGGAGTTTCCCATATTCTGACATAAGAATGACTAATATTGGCCACGTGATCGTTGGTTCATTTTTTATTTATGAGGGAGTTGTTCTTGTTGAGCGATCTTGCCGGCAGTCGGAACAGATAATAACAAACCTGGTGAATGCGGTCGCCGGCAGTTGCACAGAATAAGAAATATATGGGCGAGTACGGTCGCCGGGAGCACGCTAAAGGTTGAATTAATAGCCAATTATCTTGGTCACCAGCGAACCAGCATGAAGCCAACTAATTAATCTCGTCAATACATTACTGACCTCGCCAGCCATGTAGCTAAATAACCACAACTCACAGACCAAACATTAGTTAAGTGGTGAAATAATTGCTATTCACTGTTCTATATTTATTTCTATGCACTAAATGTAGCAAGCCAACTAATAGTGGGCAGCATCTCACCCACACACCTACTAACCAAGCGAGCTAGCTCCCCAACTAAATAATTGCCACTCACTGCCGACCCAACACTAGCAAAGTAGCGACTTAATCGCCATTCACGGCACTCTATTGATTTCTATCCACCACATATAAGCTAGCTAATAGTAGCCATATATGAAACAAATTCGGTAGAATATTCCAGTGTTTTCTGGAAATGGCCGATAGCAAGCAAACAATACATCAGCCTTGTTTTCATGAACGTCTTTTATCAGCCTCCATCAAGGTACAGTTGTAAAATGTTTGCTGAAACGGAGATACCGGATTACCTGAGAACAAATCACCGGCTATTCGTGCGTTTGTAATTTGCAAAACATGGCCAACAAACTTGACCACAAATGCAATAGCATAATATTTTCGCAGATAAACTACAAATCTGCGCTCACTAACAATCAGGGAGCGACCCGGCTCACAAAATTAATTTAGAACAATGCCAGAGAGTGCCCAAATCTCAACAGAAATTTCAATCGGAAATTTACTCCCGACACCAGAGGCAAACTAGCAGTGACGTTGTCACCACAATACTCCCAGAGGCTCAGAGAGCTGGAGAACTGTAGGTAACCAAAAGACAGTGGATGTTTAAGAGGGACTTTATTCGTACCCGTCTGGCCCAGCATATTGGCGAAGCGGATGTCAGAGCTGATGGTGGGGTACATCTCCATCCAGGCTGACATGGAGTGCAGTTGGCCATGATCGTGGAGCTCATCCAGGAATTTCTGCAGGGAATAACAGGTTTAAACAACAGGGTGCTTAGCAACAATTTAGCAGTATTACAGTTCTTGAGAAAATCTGGTCTTTTTCTGTTCAGGACCGGATGCCCAGGCTCTGATTTTATCTGATTTTATCATTATTCTTCAGGCCAGGATGGGGATACCCCAATTTTAAAATGTGAGCCATTGAAGGCCAGATTCACTTGGTTGTTAGGATTTTTTAAGTTGTGTAAAGTACAAAAGACATTACACCAAGCATGCAAAATCAATCTTAACTTGAAGAGTTACTGTGTGTACAGGTCATCCCCCCCACCCCCCCAAGTAGAAATCCAGGGCCAGCAGCTATAGAGCACTTTTATCAGTCCCTTTCAAAAAGAAATGCCCTTTCATGGTAAGTTACAGTCTGAATAGGGCCAAATGTAGCAGGGGACTGCATTGTGGCTCATTAGTGAACAATACACTGCAAATTATTTGTATTTATTTTTGTAAAGATATAGTGTTTAGTTTTATTAAGAATGTTCACAGGAAAGAAGCATGGAATGGCACCTGTGACTAAAGGTCGAACGATTCTCAGCAAAGGCACACAATTCAATCAACCACAGCGAGCAGTTCCAACACCGCTGGTAAAGTGACCAATCTCACAAGGTATTATTTGATATCATCACAATCATGTTAGCGAGCTTACCCCAAGAGCCATAATTCCAAAAGACATGTCCAAAACAAGTTAAAATGATGGTTAACTCTGTGCAGGACACAACCATTAACCTAATGTGATGTCAAGGAAAGGCTGATGGATATTAATGACCCTGTTAGGAAAATTGTTTATGAAGATAACCTTTGCTGCACCAGTTTTGCTGGTTTCTGGTGCAGTTCAGTTTGGGGCGGGGGGGGGGGGAGGGGAAATCAATTGCAGGTCCACCTGCACACAATACAAACGCTCGCATCTGACTATGTGGTTGAATGGGTGGGCATCAGCAGACAGCGTCAAATTCCAAGCCGGGCCGCTGTCGAGGAATGAGTTGCCTCTTTGAACACTATTCCATGTTGTTATACAGTAACATAACATAACATGTAACACTATAAACTACATCACATTTATTCACGTGCCACAGGAACATTTAATAATCAGCACATGTGCTTAATCTGCATGCAAGTGCTTCTTTATCAAAATTGGGCAACACTCTGTTTTTGTCACTGGGCGAGTATTGATCATCATCAGCCAGTTACCGAATTAGCCCTTAAATACAGCGAATGGTATTAAATCCGAGGGTGTTTAGCTACACTGACAGCAGCCATCACTCAAGTGCTGAAACTAGCACTCCCTCAGCATTGTGATGATAAAAGAATGGTGGCAAGAGGTTGCAGGGAGAAAAATTAATTTTCTTGACATTAAAGGTACATTACAGACATTGTATATGCAAGTTAAGGATTGCTAATGCTCACCAACGTACAGCTATTAAAACTTTGTTTGCCAGTCAGCCAATGTTACCAACATCCTGAAAAGGCAACACACAGCAAAGGAAAATGGCCTCCGATAGAGACAACGATGAGAGCATGTAGGCTGATGATGGTTTGGCTGCTATAATTCGCCCCTGACCCTGTCTGACGGCTCCTCACCTGGAAGGCCTCCCTGTTCTTGCGGTGCCTGCGTCTCTCCCGCAGGAGCGACTTCTGTTTCTCATCCTCCTCCTCCTTCTCCAGCGTGCGGATGTGCTCCTCGAAGCAGATCAGCGCGTCCTCTTTGTCCATATCTGCACTCGCCATCGGGAAAGGAGAGAGCGTTAGCGGCAGGCTAGCAGTCACAGACAGTCATAAACAAGCGAGGGTCTCTTGGAGGCAGGCACTGCGACAGGTTCACAGGTTCAATAATAATACAACAGTAAACAAATATACAACTCCAGTTAGTGAAAGTCAGGAAATACACAACAGACAGGCTGCCAAATCAAATCAAATTGTATTTGTATAGCGCTTTTCACAAACATATGTTACAATGCACTTGTAACCATGGCAATCCATCACAGAGGATATACACACAGTCACACACACTCTCGGATCCTTAGTAACTTAGTTACAGATCAAATGGGAAGATAATGCTGAGAAGTGGAGGGGTGGGGGGGTGGAGTAAGGAAGAGAGGGATTCCCTTAATCCAATTTAATTTCCTAATCCAGTCTCTCAATCTTGTTTACCGAAAGCAAACACGCACAACTGAAATTTAAAATGTTCGAATTATTTTGCCCCATTTCATACGTCCCTGAGCCACCTCAGCAACAGTGCGAAGGCAAGACCACAGCCCTACAGCTGCCGGTACACAATGGTCGTCAAACAGAAACCCGTTATACAGCAGCACACGTACTCTGCAGCTCCTCATCCTCGGCGAAGGTGGGGTTATCCAGCAGGTACTGCTGCGCCTCCGACCAGGTGGTGCGGTACGTCACGTTGGCCATGTTGTCCAGGATGTTCTTCAGCGCCTCCCAGTTCCTCTTCCTCAGCTGCTTGGCTTGTTCCTGCCAGGCGAACATGCAGCAACACGTGCAGTTACACAAATACACTCAGCAACACATGCAGTCACACAAAAACTGCACAGAAACTCAGCCATACACCTACAATTCAGTCTCCTTCAGCCTATTGATTTCCATTTCTGAACAAGATACTCAACTTTCCATTCAAGCACTTTCAAATTTGATGTCCATACTCTACCGAGAGGCTACAGATTTCTTTCCCTAATAAAAATATAAACTTTCAACAATTTTGAAAGGCCGTAAGAACGATTAAAAATTCTCTTGCGATCCAAGAGCCCAGAGACTATTTTGACGGGAGGAGCTGAAAGACGACAGGCGGGAAAAACCTCTCACCTTCTCTTTCTTGGCCAGGTAAAATAATACATCCTCGTAAATCTCCAGGCGGTCTCGTTCAGGAACGATGCTCCACACCTCCAGATCTCCAAACATCTGCTCTGCTTTCCTGAATGACAAGCACAACATCTCAAACACTGGACATTACTGCTCCGACCATTCTACAGGGAATATCACCTCTGCTCTATTGCAGAACCAGACATATGCCCATTTTTTTCTATATTGAGCAAAAATAAAACCTGCGCAAAAGAGGCGAGAGGGTTTAATTCATTTAAAATTTTGTCAACAGGGTAAAAAAAAAAAAAAAAAAAAAACCATCTCTTCTGAAGAAAGAAGCAAAACTAAATTAAAGGGAAATCTATTGCTTGATATTAAGATTAAATAAAATTTAAAGTTGCGTTAGAATAGTGGATCCCCAACTCAATGCTGGGGCCTGCCTGTGTGTGCTGGTTTTCATTCCAATCATGATCGCCATCAAAGGCTTACAGTAAGCTGATAATCTGTCCTCATTAGGAGCATTTTAGTTTCAAAAAGTTACTTGCCATTTAAGCCAAATTTTAATAGAAATATCCTCATGTGCCATGAAGAATAAAAGACCCTTGTACATACTGGTTTGCTTTTTTTTTTTAATGTAGCAAGCACTTTCCAGTAACAACACTTTCAAACAAATCAAATTAGACACCAAGAAAATCAGTGCCCCCCAAATAAGGTCAGAACATGGGTGTTCAGAGTTCTTTCAAAATAATTTTCTTGAACTTTATAACAACAAGCAACATACAATCTTACTGGACAGTACAGGACCCAGCGATACAGTGTCTTTTTGCATATTAACTGTGACGCAATGAAGCTGAAGTGCTGCTTGTAAACTCAGGATCTGTTCAGAGAATATAGCTTGCTAGTTTAAGTTAATGCCTAAATTATTCCTCCCCAGCCACCATAATTTGACGTCTACAGCAGCGAGCTAGATAGACACAAGAAAAATGAGCGGCCCAAAGCCACAGTTTTCATGTAGCTCTGTAACTAGCTAGCTGGCTACTGTCGAGGTGAAATGAAGGCATGCACAAGTAATGTTAATGCAGTACACTTCAATTGAGCCAGAAACACAAAACGAACATCACGACCATAACTGCTGGTGCAATCGAACCTTTCTGCTGCTGGATTGAATAATAATTTTATTAACGCACTAGCAAGCTTCGCTAGCAAGCCAACTGATAGAAGCAACGTGCAGGATTGTACGATGCAGTGCGTTTTTGCATATTAATTTAGTATGATCCTACTTCACAGATTCAACCAAATTTTAATCAGCTCATCTGCAACGTTATATCTGTTAATGTGCAAAGTTAGATGGTTATGGCTAGTAACATTCTGGAGATATTGTGTGTGAAAGAATTGTGACTCACTCACTATTGTGGCAATATTAGCCTGCTATCTCAGGAAAAAACATCACACGAAACAGGTTTGACTCCTTCATTTGCTTGTCTAATAAATTGTCAGTTATTGCAACCATGTGTCCACAGTTTCACCAGTAGGGAACCAATTAATTGTTTACTTTGATTGGTTAATTTTTTCCCCCTCTCTCTATGCAGTCGTTACTCATATCTTAATGTGGATATGGAATCGGATTGCACTGCATGTATGCCTGTAACAAGGCAACATTGTCACCAATATCCCCCGCCACGGTAAGAATGGTCACGGGAGATTCCATATTCCCATTAAAACACCCATACACCAAGTTCAGAGTCAAGGGCCATAACTCCGTAAAAATACATTTCTCGGAGTCAACTGTCGAAATCATTCAATAGGGTCATTAGTACTGGCCACACAGAAAATTTCACCCATGACGGTGCAATAGTTGCCGAGAAAACTTGTCTCCATTGAACCCGATCGGACGAATGGACGGATTGACGGACGGACGAACTCCATTCCAATATCCCCCAATCCACTTAGTGGCGGGGGATAATAATAATCAACTTCAAAAGGCGAAACAGTGGAAAGTTAGAAAATGTACTGAGGAGAGAGAATGTTTGAATGTTTGGATAAAAATATGTCCTCAGAGGATAAACTAATGTTCTAAACATAAATGCACCTCATTAAGACAAAGTAACAGCTTACTAAAATCCTACCATTGCAACTGTGCTTGTAACAAAAACCAGCAAACACAAGGGTACCCCACGACTGAGTTTGGGGACCACAGCATTACAGGGCTGAAGTGTGCAGAAAAGCCCAGTGAGCAGGTGAGGTTGGTGCTAGGACGAGATCCTCCACATGATGGCAGCAACGTGCAGAAAACAGATCAGAGACAGGGAGAACTGCTATCATGAGTCAGTTTCACGTCTTTAAATTAGAAATCCATGAATGTTCAACATAAAAATTTAAGGACCTCCAAGTTATTTCTGTGCCATTTTCTCTTGTTCTGAGCTTCCCGAGACACCAAAAGCCGTGGTGAGAGCATGTGGTGGTAGCACAAGATATTAAAATTACATTGGATGTTGTTTGAGGTCTTGATTTTAAGGTCTGGACTTGGTTTCTTGCTGGTCTCCCCTGTGGATGCCCCGTTTCAGGATAATTAAGTCGTCTGATCAAATGTTTTGATGCATTTTGTGTCTTGAATTACCCCTTAAAGCGTTTCTTTTTCCTCAGCCTATCCCTCAAAAAGTTAATCATTCATTAGTTGGCAAATGACAAACAGAAAAAATGAACAGAGTTGGCAAGCAGAGCAGATTCAGAAGCAGCGAGGGAGACACAGAGAAATGTTAAAGTGCAGTGTACAGGAAAGTTTGTGGTCAGGAAAAATAAACGCTGAATGAACACTGATGAAAATCCTCCTGGGACAATAATTATAACTCCCGCAACAGGGCGAGCGGACGAGCTCGCTATTTTTGCTTTACGAATTAGACCTGATGCGGTCATGACCATACGGTAGGCAAAATGCACAGCCATGAACAAAGCAACATCAAGGTTTGCAGAATTATCATTGTCTAAACAGCAATAGTTCTCACCTTGGTCCCATGCTCAACTGACAATCAAGCACTTGATTCGCACAATTACAAATTTGAATCGGAAGACGGTCCAATTTATTTTTATATTGTTCTTTTGGCAGTCGCATTTTGAGATTAAAAATGACCAGGAAACAGCACAGATTCACCTGCGTGCGTTTGCCAGATTATTTTTATAGTCTTACATTTGACGATTTGATGTGAATACGAAAATAAATCACATGTCACGGTGGATAGGCTTAATGTTTTCCACATTGCGTCGGCCTATATTGTTATATTTCTGAAAACCAGGGCAATATTCAAATGGATTTATTGTTGTTGGTTATTGGCACTCTTACACGGAAGCCTTGTTTGGAATGTCCACTTCTCATTATCGCTTTTTAATCATTATAGGCTACATGCCGGTTGAACTTGTTGGCTAAATAAATTGCTTGATTTTTAAGCTACTTTTCCGCGAAACGAATTATTCGCACGACAGATTAGTGCATTCAAAATCAATGCGAAGACGCGAATACACGCTTTGTATTCGCGTCTTTCCATTGACTTTGAATGTCATCTGTCGTGCGAAAAAATCGTTTCACGTTCGGTGGAAAAGCAGCTTTAGTTCGGCAAAGTACTCAGGAATAGATTTAGGGTATGCTATTTATGTCAAGGTGATGCAGGGTTCTGCCGATGCTGGTCGACGGTGGTCGGCGCCGACCAGCACTCGGAATGCACCGACCACCACTCAGTTTAGATAGCTAGTGCTTTCCCTGACCGGCACTATTTTTTCAAAGATCAGTTAAAATGAATGCATCCAGTGTCCAATAAAATCGCTAGAAACAAAACATGAATGACGCTAAATATGTTCCCCCACTTCTTGTTATTGTCAGAATAGCGAACTTTCGTTTTCGACCCACGCCCCGTCTGCGCTGGTCTTCATTGGTACTGAAAAACCTGCCCAACAGTGATGGAAACACCGAGTGCCATCCGAGCCCACGTGTGCTGGGTATTCATGGGTGAATTGAATCTGAGGCTGTGGGGAAATGATCGCTGCGGTTGTCTCAATCTAATGATAGACAGGCAATTACAATCGGGCAGGGTGATTGATTTCTGTAGTGTTGTGCTTTGCATGTCGAGAGAAAAGTTTTCCTGTTATATAAATAACAACAAAATTAAATAAATCTCTGTCGAGGACCGTAACATTCCTTACATGTTAATCTATCAGTGTTTAATAACAGTGGCGGTCGGTGGACGG
The DNA here is from genome assembly GCA_029692085.1 of Gymnothorax javanicus. Lineage (NCBI taxonomy): Eukaryota > Metazoa > Chordata > Actinopteri > Anguilliformes > Muraenidae > Gymnothorax > Gymnothorax javanicus. The sequence goes on from CM056205.1 coordinate 47,815,103, forward strand.
AAAACCGAGGGGGCGGAAAATATACCTTGAAACGGATGAGATTATTGAGCGATTTTAATCATTGTTCTTGGTTAACACGTTTTCCAACAATATGAAAAATCCATCTGCAGTTAAGTACACAGTTTCCCTTTTAATGAAATGGCAAGGCGAGTGAATAATAAATTCAATAAAAATGTTTACTTCACGTGCCTTAATAGGTAACCCTTCATGAAAAAAAAACCTAAAAAACCTACTGTGGATTTTCTGCGTTAACTTTTGCCACATCTTACAAAGCAAGAAATGCGCACTTTTTTGCCTTCAGTTGACCCGTTTTATCTCTCGTCTTAATGAAGAGAATTAGCTACACCTGAGAAGGGAGAGTTACAGTATCTTTTATCAAGAAAAATGACTGAAGCAGATCAAGACTAATAAGCAGTTTAAAGACGTCTATTGCCCTCCTTGTTCTCTGTCCAACGGGCGCCGCTGAAGGAATGTTTGAAACATAAATGACAGTTGTTAAGTCGTATTCAGAAATTTGATCAAAAGTATTTGGATATAAAATAGAAAAACAAGTTTATGAATATGGCATCTATGAAAATTAGAGGCATCTCGCTACGCACCGAGGAGCACATCAAAGAAACTCAGTAATCTGGTGACTCAGGGGCAACATCTGCTTTCGAATTGACGCTACGCGCACTCGCATACAAACAATTCTCCGACCAGCACTCCGAGCATCCTGGGCAGAACTCTGGTGATGGAGCTGACTTAAAAGGCACCAGAAGCATTTTAAACGGCCACTGAAGTTTGATAGCCATTTTTTCAAGACTGCAGTTGGATGGTACGTGGATGATAACGTGGTTTGGCTTTAAAGGGTTGCCCCAAAACTAATCTTAGTTTATGCTGGAATGCAGTCGGCGTGCTGCTTTCTCTCCGTGCAGGCTTTTGTTTGTGTGCAAATGTGCCTCAGATGGGCTTGCATCAGTGCCTGCCTGTTTGATATGACATTATAATTGAGCACTATCATCTCCTGGGTTGCGGTTTGACATTGTTGCATCCCTAGATCATGGCCATGTGGAGTCAAAGAGCACTTAAGGAGCACTTATTTTGCTTATTTTGTCTTTTTACTTTTCTTTTAACCTTTTTTTTTTTTTAACTGCACTTTCACGGCCAATTGTTTTTTTATTTTATTTATGACTACACTAAACATTTCAGTTTGTGGGAAAAAATCGTGCCGAAGAATCGTGATCTCAATTCTAAACAAAAAAATCGTGATTCATTTTTTCCAGAATTGTGCAGCCCTAGTTTCAAATATCCCCTCAAATTCAGGAAAAAAAAAAAAAAAAAAAACACTTGCATGTAAAAGGTGAAGAACATGATTTGCAGTGAAACAATTGATGTGAATTTTGCAACAAAATCCATTTCACAGGAAATACTTTTAGGTTCATAATTTGAAAATTAAAGAAACGCAGTATACTATATCCAAAAGTCAATGGAACCTTCCATACACCCATGCCGAGAAAACCTGTCCCCATTGCAAATCCCGTATGCCTCAGTCAACGAACAGAGTCAAGGGCCATAACTCCATGAAAATTAACTTCTCTGAATCAGTTTTCAAACTCATTCAAAAGGGTCATTACACTACTGGCCACACACAAAATTTCATCCACCTAGATGCAGTAGTTGCCGAGAAAACTTGTCCCCATTGCAAATCCCATACACCAAGTCGACGAACAGAAACAATGACCATAACTCCGTAAAAATAAATGTCTCGGAATCAACTGTCGAACTCATTCAATAGGATCATTAGTACTGGCCAGCCACAAAATTTCATCCACGTAGGTGCAATAGTTGCCGAGAGAACTTGTACCCATTGCAACACCCGTACACTGAAGTCCACGAACAGAGTCAAGGGCCATAACTCTGTAAAAATAAATTTTTCGGAATCACTTGTCGAACTCATTCAGCAGGGTCATCAGTACTGGCCACATACAAAATTTCATTCATGCAGTGCAATAGTTTCTGAGAAAACTTGTCCCCATTGAAACCGGACGGACGGACGGACTGAGCGCCATTCCAATATCCCCCGATCCACCACTTTGCGGCGGGGATAAAAATATGTCCTCAGAGGATAAACTAATGCTCTGAACATAGATGCACCTCATTAAGACAAAGTAACAGCTTACTAAAATCCTACCATTGCAACTGTGCTTGTAACAAAAACCAGCAAACACAAGGGTACCCCACGACTGAGTTTGGGGACCACAGCATTACAGGGCTGAAGTGTGCAGAAAAGCCCAGTGAGCAGGTGAGGTTGGTGCTAGGACGAGATCCTCCACATGATGGCAGCAACGTGCAGAAAACAGATCAGAGACAGGGAGAACTGCTATCATGAGTCAGTTTCACGTCTTTAAATTAGAAATCCATGAATGTTCAACAAAAAAATTTAAGGACCTCCAAGTTATTTCTGTATTATTTTCTCTTGTTCTGAGCTTCCCGAGACACCAAAAGCCGAGGTGAGAGCATGTGGTGGTAGCACAAGATATTGAAATTACATTGGATGTTGTTTGAGGTCTTGATTTTAAGGTCTGGACTTGGTTTGTTGCTGGTCTCCCCTGCGGATGCCCCGTTTCAGGATAATCAAGTCGTCTGATCAAATGTTTTGATGCATTTTGTGTCTTGAATTACCCCTTAAAGTGTTTTATTATTCCTCAGCCTATCCCTCCAAAAGTTAATCATTCATTAGTTGGCAAATGACCTTCAGAGGGACTCACAGGTACCCGTAAACCCTTCTGAACGTCCTCCCCGACTAATTTGCCAACTGAAAATTGGCAAAATTGTTGACATTTTGTGGGCGGAAATCTGAAATTTTGCTTTATTCATTTTGCACCTTGTGCAACTACAGCGAGGATCAGCACTTTAAGGGTTAACACCAATAACGTATATTTTTAGCCATGAGGTTCAACGACAAACTTCAAAAAGAAACCCCATATATGTGGCGAAACAGTTAAGGAAAATTAAATCCAGAACGTTCAGATCTTGGAACTCGACATAAAAGGTTGGCGGCTCAGAGATCATTAAACAGTCATTCTTTCATTCAGACTTTTACGTCATACCGAGTATTTGGAAAAGAGACGATAATATCTTCAGAAAATTGAAACGGCAACGCAAATAGCTATATGTTCCTCGATAACAAAACCTCAATGCAACGCAGCAACCATTAAGATAAGTAATCCTTGATATGCAACAAAGAACCCACGGTGGGCTGACAGATGACACGTACGTTATGTGAGCTCGCATTATGGAGCCCTGCAGAGGACCGGATACATTGGCCATTAATGCCACACGCACAAGGGGAAAAAGATCGGCTCCGTCGGGGGATATGATGAATGGACTGTGCTGCATTTCTGCCCAGCCAGACTCCTAATTTCTACAGTATTCAGACAGTGACGATTCTGCTTTGAGGCCCCGCACTCCAACACATTGGATCTGATAATGAACACGAGGTTTAGAGCAGACGGTGTCTGCATTAATATGTGGTTATTTTCATCTACATCGTGCTGCCCCGTTTTACAGTGACACGGTCTAAAAACTTATAGCGCACCACAGCTTCTTGGAGAGCAGACACCCACTTGAGAATTTATTACACGGTTGAATAATTACACAGAAGAAGTACCTCACTTCCTCCTCAACCAAATATCTGAGCTAAAAGTCCCAACGTTATGAGCCAAAATCCTGCACACTTCAAAAAAATAGGACCAAGGGTCCTGCAGCTTATTGGCAAGTAGTCCTATAGTGATGATACAAGATATGAAAATTTCATGTGAAGTTTGACATTTGAATCCATGAAAATCAATGTCAAGGTCACTAAATAAAAGTTCATACATTTCTAGGACCTCCTGTAATACAAACACAATCTGAAGCTCTGAAGCAGTTTTGGTGATACAAGTCATTGAAAATTCAATATGTCAATTGTGAAATTAAAGGTCACAGAATGTCAAGTTGTGGTCAGCAAATGGACCATATATGTCATATATGACTTTCTAAATGTCTCTATCCAAACCTTGGCTCAATCTGTGACCATTTTGGTGATACAGGTCATTGTAATTTCACTGTCAAGTTTGACACTCAAAAGGTCACTAACAGTCAAGTTGTATATCACTAAATGAAAGTTCACATGTGACTTCCTAGATGTCAGTAACACAAACCTAGGCTCCATCTGCAACCATTTTAGTGATACAAGTCATTGAATTTTCACTAGGTCACAATTGACCTTTGAAGGTCAATATGAAGGTCACCAAATTAAAGTTCATATATGACTTCCTATACGTCTCCAATACAAACCTACACTCAACCTGTAACGATTTTGCTGATACAAGTCATTGAAAGTTCACTGTATAATTTGGCCATTGAAGGTCACTGAAGGTCAAGTTCAAGGTCACCAAATGAAACTTCATACATGACTTCCTATGAGTGTTCAATACACATATGTTCCCCAATCTTCAATATTTTCAAGCCTAGAAGCCTTCGAAAATTGTAACATTTTGCTTGACCTCAAGTTTGACCTTTCAAGGTCATCTGAGGTCAACTTTAACAGAGCCGAAATATAGTTCATATATAACTTCCTACATGTCAGTAATACAAACTTAATCTTGATCTGCAACCATTTAGCTTCCACAGGCGATTTTGCCCATTCTCCATAAGACCCAATGTTAAAGTACAGCGCCCCCACTAGACCCACTTCAGCCAATTCAATCAAAATGGCACTCGCACTGTACATATAGTGTATCAAGGTGAGTTGATTGCCAGATTTAGAAAAAAAGTTATTGTACACTTTTTGAGAAATATTTTTTTGAAATTTCAAGTCATATCGTTTAACATTGTTAATATTTTCCCTGACCTCGAGTTTGACCTTTCAAAGTCATCTGTGGTCAAATTTAATATTGCCAAAATATAGGTCATATATGACTTCCTATATGTCGATAATACAAACTTAATCTCTATCTCATGACCATTAAGCCTCCACAGGCCATCTTGCATATTCATAAAGTACAGCGCCCCCAATAGACCCACTTTCGTCGATTCAATCAAAATGGCGCTCGCACTGTACATTGACGGTACTAAGGTAAGCTGATTGCCTGAGTTAGGAAAAAATTTATCACGCAGTTTTTGAGAAATAATATTTTTAAATTTCTCAGTCCTATCTTTAACATTGGGGCCAAAATTTCAAGGGCCCATAAAATTGACAAAAATGATTCATTCAAAAATCTGAAAAAAACACCTGGAGATAAGGTCTAGTAGTATGTTATCACAAATTTACAAGAAAATTCATCAGGCCAAAAAAAAAGAAAAAAAATGTTCCGGACGACAGATGACCGACGCCACACCCCGACAATAACTTATTGGCCCATAGGGCCGGTAAGCTAATAAGCTAAAAACGGAGACCGTCTTCTATCCACAGGTGGCTGGGAGCGAGGACTGCTTAATTTTCTGCTGAAGTGTTTTGCCGAATCAAACGCTGACTGGAGGACTGAAGAACCGGCGGTAAAGAAGCACATAACATCTGCTGCATCACCAACCAGATAAGATAACCTCCCAGGAACATTTTTGAAGTACCATTTACATGAAATTGATGCATACTTTCAGCGCGATATACATGGCTACTTAGTCAATTACACAGCTTTAAATTATGTGGAGTAGGTAACTAAAAAAACATTCTAATCCATTTACCCAGTTGAAATGAAATAATGAAAGCAATTCTGTATATTCTCAGTAGAGAATGCACTCACGGACAATCAAATGTTTGAGAGCGTCACTCAGTTAAGAAATGTATCGAATACCCCGAGAAGACATTCAGTGAAGCCGTAGCCCAGGGCGGGGGCAGTCAAACTCAATTATCGGCCACCGAATTAGAACGACGAGGAGAAGAACGCAAAGCGACAGCCTCTGTGACTGAGGGGGAGAGTGAGCCAGCTCTGAACATGGCCGCTCGTGGAGGAGAAAGAGGGGGGGTAGGGAATGGAAGGGTGAGAGAGATGAGGTGAAAGGAAGGGAGAGATAAAACAGAATATTCCGGAAACACGGCAGCGCGTACTTGTATCTGGTGGTGGAGGTCATCTTCTCGTGGTTCTCTAGGAAGCGCTGATACGTCTCCTTTGACTCCTTGTACTTGATCCTGGCCTCCTCCTTCTCCTCCTTCTCTGTCTGGACTTTATAGGCGTTGAAGGCCTGCTTCTTCTCGCTCAGTTTGGGTAACGCACTTCAGAGGAGAGACGGCCGGGGTAGAGGGAGCCACAAGTGTTAGTTATGTTAACAATAATACATCCACTCATCCATCAACCAATCTATTACCCAACTCAGGCTGGAGCCAATCCCAGTAAAGGAGAACTACTGCTGGGCAATATGGACAAAACCAAATACCACAAAAATATTGATATTGTGGCGTTTTTTCAGGAATAACTATTGGAGCTTTCAGAAAATATTCATATAATACATTTTTGAGGAATAATCATTAGTGATGTGGATATTATGACCAAGCAGGTAGAGGCAACAGCCAGAACACTTTAATAAAGTGCCGAAAACTGCATCCCTTTTACAATAACACAGTCTTTAAAACCAAAAAAAGACAAGGCTTGCCTCATATCACAAGATTATGATATTTGAAATCCTTAACGATATCTTATATCACGATATCGATATATTGCCTAGCCCTAACAAGACTTGACCAGGAACTGGACAGGTTGCCAATCCATCGCAAGGGCTCACACACCATTAACGCACGCACTCACACCTATGGGCATTTTAGTCTCCAGCCAGCCTGAATAACATGCCTTAGGAGTTTGGGTAAAGGCCGTGCTCTGAGGAAACTCATGCACACACCAGGGAGCACATGCAAACGAGCCACTGGTACAGGCTTCGCTCATTTCAGGGTCCAGAGCAAATCACTGGTTACCTGTAGCGCGGGTCATTGATGATCATTTTCATGGCCTGCTCCCAGGAGGCATTGGAAGACACTCCCTGCAAATCAAACGCACGAAAAACGGACAAGCATCAGAGCCAATCATCTGCAGATGAGCTGGGAATCATCATAGCGGAGGCAACCCACCCCGTATTGGTTATAATATTAAAACTGTCAAGCAGCCAAATTTTTTTCCTAATGAGAGGTTTGAAGGGAAGTCCTGTTTATATATTTCACATTTATATATGATACGAGCATCCCAAAAACTACCTCCAGAATCATAAAGAGCATCCAACAGTGCCTGATGGGAGCAGCAGTTTTACTAATTTTCTTTAGCTAAATATCCAGCCAATTTAGCCAATGAAAAAAGTGCACACTCTTGGCCAGTAGACTGAAAATAATGGTCTCAAGTGACAAAAACACAGCATTTCAGTGCAGGAATACATTACAAACCAAAAGATGCCGCAAGTCTCCTAGACCTGCGTTTGAGATCCCTGGCCTTCTGCTCGTTTCCTGGTACATTTTTACCCCATTAAATCAGCATGACAGTAATCTCCAAGCCAAGATTTCCCCACAGTCCAGTGTTTTTTTGGAGGCATTTGTGGATATTTTTCCAGCAGCGGTACACTGCCTTGGTTCGGTCAGGGTTCTCACAGGTGTACCTAAATATTCCAGGTGTTTGAAAATATAAATGCCCTGGTAATAGACTAGTGTGAGAAAAAACTGTTTTCCAGGAGTAGGCAGCAGACCCATTTAAAAAAAAACGGCTTTTAAAAAAAATCGTGCATAGAAATGCTGCAGACTCCATTTAGAGGAAAGGCCACAATCATTCGTATTCATCAAGCCAATCTCCCAAACCGCCTTCTTCCCGATCACGCGTCTGTCCAATAAAGCCAATTACCGAGACGTGGCGAGAAAGCTCTCAAAGGAAATTAACACGCCACCTCAGGATAAACTCTTCAGGGCCTAATTAAACACCTAAAACAGGATCAATAAGCGAGCGGGGAAGGGGGGAAAAAAAAACAGGCCCGATCGAATAAAAACTAGCCCTGGGCCCGTCATACAGACAACTGTGACTAAAACCAAACCAAGCGACGGCCAGTTCTGAGCCCGTCGTACAAGGGTGAAACAGCCCGGGCGAAAGATTGGAACACGAGCACGTCACCCCTGACACGATATGAACGCCAGATGTTAACGCGGTGCGCTACTGATGGGCGTGTCCCGAGGGTCCGAGGACAGGTAACCGGACGGAAAGCGAAGCGGCGCGGCGGAGAGGCACCTTCTCCTTCAGCAGCTCTTTGAAGGCCTGCTTGGCCTCCTCCTTAGTGCTCCACTTGTAGATCTTCTTCACCAGCTCCGGCCGCTCCTCTCTCTTAGGCCCCTCCCTGTAACGGCCCCGAGAGCCAATGAGAACAGCCATCAGCCCACAGATCATTTGATCAGAGATACATTCATTTATTTAATATTGTTTAATGACACTTTCAGCACGTTATTCTATGGTTATATTACATTATCCTTTGTACTCATTCTGAAGGCACAAAGGAATCAAGTCACATACTGTTCACTCATATTTATGGCAATATAGCAAATATAGCATATCCAATTAGCTTGACATGCCTGTCTATGTACTGTGAGGGGACACCAGAATACCCGGAGGAAACCCACACGAACATGTGGAGAACATAAGAAATCCGCACAAAAAGGCCCCAGTCCGAATTTGAACCCACAACCTTCTTGCAGTGAGTCCATCGTGCCCCCGCCCAATCAGAGATGCATTAACATGGCGTACGTACTATTGACTAGCGCTGATGGCCGAGCGCTCCTTTGCAGCAAAATGACCCATAATCCATAGAGCATGCAAACTGAAGGATTCTAACCCACAACCGTCTTGCTGAGGCAACAGTGCCACCCACTGTACCATCCTGCAACCCTGTACTGCAATGACCTTTAATATCTGACCAGATCTCACTGAGGCACAGTTTGCACTTGGACACGGAAACATGTCTGGCTTTATGGCTCTAAACTCCAACACAATGGAGGCAAAGAATAGGAGTTTACATTAAACATGGTCAGTTTAACGCAAAGGTCTTTATACCCATATATCATGAACCAGTGTAAATATTACGAATGACTCTTTACACAGCCTCGCAATCCAAATAGTAACAGACGGTACTGTGGAGGGTCTCGTCACTGCAGAGGTGAACCAGCCATAAACTGACCAGCATCGGCAGTGAGGGGGTGAAAGTGGGCGGAGTTTATGTACCCGGCTGGGGTCTCCACGATTGGCACCTCCTCGGCGGCGCTGACGGGCACGTCCGCCATCACCTCGGCCACCTGCATGGGCGCTTGGGTCAGCGGCTCCTCGACGACCGCGGCGGGGACGACAGTCTCTGTTTCGGGTGCCGTTGTCATGGCGACGGTAGCCTCCAGCATCACGGCGGGGGCGGCTGTGACAGTGGTTGCCGTGGCCGCAGCAGGGGTTGCCGTTACAGCGGCAGTAGCTGCGACAGGGACGGTGGCGGCTACAGCATCAGGAGTCCTGGTAAACATGTGGAGCTTTTTTACGTTGCAACCCCGTACACAACTGCCTCTGAAACATTTCAACACCAGCTACCTCTCCAATACAACTACTAGCGTCATCGAGCAGAGTTCGGACTCCAAAAGAATTGTTTTAATAAACCGTTTTAAATAGAATATTTTTATAAACATTGACAGACGCCGGAAAAGTAAAAGCACTCCGCAACAGCTTCAGATCAATTTGCTTCCCAAGCCTAATGCAGATTTGCAGGTGAATAAAGAAAAGCTTTTTGGAGGGAATAACCACAACTTACCCAGACTCTTCTGCTTTAATCATAGCTGCAAGAAGAAAAATTAAGAGAGAAAATTAGTCACAAGAAAGATAGGAAAATAAATTCAAGTGACATTTTGACCAGAAATACACCTGGAAAATGCATAGCCCACAAAAAAGAGAACTGGAGAACTGCATAACAACTAAACACAGAAAAGAATGCATCATTTTTCCTCTCAGTTTTGATTCATGGTCACCTTCTAGATCCTCCAGCTCCTTCGGTTTGCTCCAGCGAGACTCCTTGGTTTGAGAGTTGTAGTAGTACGGCTTTCCTGTGTCCGATTTGTACTCCTTCCAGGGACATTTCGACAGCAATTGCTATAAAAGGGAACATAAGGTTTATTATAAAAAAAAAAAAAAAGCCTGCATAGATTCATTGACAACAACAAAAAGAAGAGTTGTCAGAAGACAACACAGCTCGCTGGAAAACTTTAACCTTGCTGTCCACTGACGCAAACGCAGACGCCGACGCAGAGGGTACGGCAATAGCTCTGCGAGGACATACGTCCCGGCGAGCTAAAAATTAGTTTCTCCCAGACAAAACTTCATCAAGAACTTATAATGTACATTTTATTACAGTCGCCTATTCCTGTAAATGTACATTTCCGCAGGTTTTCACCTATAACCTTGCATAAAAGAATTCATTTAACGGCAAGAGAGATCAGTCAGCTACCAATTGCGAGTCCAAAGCATGGTAATGAAATGGAAATGAAATCTTGCAGGAGAGTACATCTACAGACACAGGGCAGGTTATTATAATCATGTCAGGTAACTGAACCCTCTGCATATATACAGGGACAAATCACACAGTGATGAGGTAAATGTCACTGCGGTGGCCTACAATGAGAGGGAGGTGCATGTACAGCATGAATTGAGCTGGGCCAACCCAAACACAGACCTCTGCAGGAGATTTCAGCTCGTCCGGCTTCTCCCAGGTGGACTGCTTGGTCTCTGTGTTATAGTAGTATGTCTTCCCTTCCAAAGACTTGTGCTCCGTCCACACCGACTTCTGCCATTAAAACCAGAACATATATATTTAACTGACCAAGAAGCAAAATCAAGTGCAATAATCTCAGTTTGGAAGGCAACAGACTTTATTGCCCTAAAGACATGTTTTTATGCAATAATGGTGGCGAGAGAGCAGAGTGAAATGTGGAAAAATTTGAACTAAAACCTAAATCCAATTAAACTAAAATGGAAGTAGTCTTCATCCGTCTGTCTGTATGCATGTCTGTGCTCAGATGTTTTTCCCAACAACTGCCCATCCAACCGACTTCACACTTCCCGGACATATTGTTGAGGACCCAAGGAAATGCAGTGTCAAGAGTGAAGTTGAATGCAGCTGTCTCGAGAACCAAGCAGCAATACCGGTCGCCAAGCAACTGGCTTGTTCCGAATACGCACAGATCGAATAAGCATTGCACCGTTTACATCCATTTTGCATTCCATTTTAACTGCATTGATTCTCCATAGAAAACCAAATCTGCACCTGTCAAGCCAGCCCACTGTGACATCATAAAGGCATCGCTCACCTTCTTCGGCGGCTCATCTTGCGGGGAGCTGCTGGATGAAGTGCTGGGCTGAGCCGTGGAAATGGCGGCATTTGATTGGATGGCCATTCCCAAGGGGAGTGGGGGGGGGCAGAATGGTGGGGTTTGGCACAGATTAATCAATTAGCACTCAAGTGTAATACAGCTTGAACTGAACTAACATTTACAGTTTTTCAAGCTACGAACATGCAGATCATATTGGTCATTCTATATCATTATCTTACAGCATAAATAATTGTCATTTTTGCATTACTCAATTACCAATAACATTTCATAATGTAAACTTCTCATGCAAAAAAAAAAAAAAAAACACAGTAAGTGCCATTTAAAAAATTATTTCAACATTCATTGCGCAGGGAAGCATGTATGTGCCCGGGTATCAAATACTTCTCACAGAGACACGGACACACGCACAGCTAGAAAGCACTTCATGTGCCATACTCACCACAGTTCCTGGCGGTGCGGTCGCTAGGATCAAAAAGATGAAAAAGGTTAAAAAATGCCTGTAAACGTGAGAATTAAATTAAGTGTACTTGGCTGGAATTTGGTTGATGAGAAACAATTTTAAAAGAGCTTACCAGCAGTGTCTACAGGACTTACACCAGGCTGGAGACACAAAAACATAACAGGTTATAATACATAAGCAAGACAACTGGATGCCTTTGCAAAATAAATATTCCTATAATATTCCTACAATAATACCAAGAGCTGGCCACTTCTGGAATACTAGACTAACAGGCCCCTACACTATTCCCAGTTAGATGCAGGGATTAACTCTTTTCCCCATAATGACTATATATAATGCCTAAGTGCATGTCAGCTTTTAACTTCAATAGAGCTACTGTGTAATTTCAGTTTTGCGTCAACTGCAGCTTTAACTCTTTTCCCCATTATGACTACAAATGACGTCTATATATATGTCAATGGACCTTCTCCCTGACCTCCTCTAGGGTCGTCATTTGCAGTCATGATGGGCGGGGGTGTCAGTCTATGGGGAAATGAGTTGAGGCAAATATACACTGGAGTTTTAAATCACACCTTTCATCATCCTTAGACTCACAGGCCTAAAAATGGCTCAATAACACCACACATCATTAGACAAATTAAATCCCCCGGGCACAATGTGGAGTGAAGGGCCTTGCTCAAGGGCCACACAGCAGCACCGGTTTCATTGTGGCTTGAACCGATGTTTCCCAATCCTCCTCTTGGACCACACCAGCCAGATCCAGGTATCTGTTGTGTTCCACCTTAAGCACAGCTGATGCAACTAACCAAGCCCATGATCGACTGGATCAGTGTGCTTCACATGGAACATAACCACCGAGATCAGGCAGGAGTGACACGAGGAGAGGGGACCCTCCCTTATCCCAATCAATCACATTTGTAATAAGTAGGGCCGTCAAGAGATACTTCAATTTCAAATGCATTTAAAATATTTTAATTTTTCAAGGTTTGAACCCGAATTTGAGCATTAAATATAAATTAATGTTAATTTCAAGCGGCGAACTGTGCATGCAAAATTTATTTCCTTTCCTGTGCTAACCTAATGTAACTTTAAAACATTCTTTTATCATGGGCTTTTATTTATGCGTGATTTTTTTTTTTTTATAGATTAAATTATCTTGATTTTTAACATATTTTAAATTGTTTAGGAAGCACTTTGTAACTTTAAGAAAATTGTAATATAAGTAAATAAATAAATAAATAAACCTTCCTTCATCACATACAGGGATTAAACCAGTGAAAATGGCAGCAGCGGCAGGGGACTTGGTCCCACTAGCTAGTAGCCGAAGCCCTGTTCGGAAATTATTCGGCTTCTTGACCAATGTTGCAAGTAGGTTAGGATGGTTTGTTATTGTTTGCTGAGCTGGAAAATACTGCTCTCGATTTTCAAGTGACTGAAAGTTAACACTTTTGTAGCACACAAGCCATGGTTTCTTACGCGCAGTAATACAGGGTTCTTAAATATGTACGCACCACAGAGCTGATCAAACCCAGATTAATTAACAAAGTATGAAAGCTCACGGATATCCTATTTTCTACGGCCCACTAGCAAAAAAAAGAACTACAGGCTAGTCTGGGGTTCTCACCTGCAATATGCATATTCTTCACCACTATACAGCACCCAACGGCCACCAGCTTATTTTTGTGAAGTTATAGGCAAATGATAGTTGAATATATATTCAAACGCTAATAATTTCAAAAGCTAATATTGAAACCTAATTTCACGGCACTTCTGACAGCCCGTGTGACCAGGCCACCTCAAAGTTGAGACCACTCCCTCACCACATCATCTACTCTCAGTGAAGCACACTGCACAGAAATAAAATCATGAGCAGCAGACGGTAAGTACTGGAGCAGTAAGCAGACACCTGGAAGTGAGGTTTCTGCACTAGCAGAGGAGCGTAGACTCTGCTTGCAGCTGATATGGGCTGACAAGTGTGAACCCCACCCCCAGCCCCCAACAGCTCACAGAGCGGGAGGCCGCCATCTGGTGTGTGTCGCCTCTGAGAGAGAAACGCCGTTTGCCGGGAAATCACCAAATATCTTACGGCACGTAACACCTTCCAAATTAGCCACTTAATGATGTGCACAGCTTTCAGGCGAGTCCATAAACAAACACTGGGACGGCAGGGCAGCCTAATGGTGGATTACAGAACAAGCAACTGTCCAATGGCATTTGGATTTTCATTTGCACTGGGAAATAAGTTGGGAATTCCTCTGCCGCTGGGCCCTTGAGCAAGGCCCTGAACCCCATTGTCTTTATCCCAGCCTCTCTGTTGAGCAGTGTGACAGTATGACTTATCTGAAAAAGACAGAAGAAAAGAATTAGAGCGCGAGTTACCGGTCCAGTTGGCTGAATGGGCCCAGCTGGCATACGAGGCGGCATCATCATCCCGGGCATCATCGGTGGCATCATGCCTGGCATCTAATAAAAGAACACACCATGAAAAAATATCAGTCATCTCCGCGCCGTTAACTTCCCCGTCCCCGACTCGCACCTCCAGAGCACCCAGGGTGAAAATAAGCGACGCGACGTGCGGCGAGGCGCTCCGTCGAAGCGCTTTAAAGTGACAGCTCACAATTCGGGCTCAGAGAAGCGCCGGCTCGGCACATCGACACCTCGGTTACAATTTCAACCTCCGGCAGAGATCACACCCCTTAATTAGCAAACTGTGACTGCGGTTCACTATAGCTGCAATACCCGATGGAATTAGTGGATATTAAAAGTCTACACGCCCTCACTAGAAAAGGCACTCCTACAAAGTATTGGTTGAGGGATGTGCAGACTTATAAAACCAAGGATTTGTATGCATTATATTTTAGTTTTTCCAAATAATTAACCAGGTGATTACTTTCCTCTTGATTTTACCTAATTGAAAATCCACACTTAAGATCACAAGTCTGGCGTTATTTATTTTTTATGGCTTTTCATTACAGTAAGAGTGTATAGGCTTTTTACAACCATCGTCACAGTATAAGCACAAAAATAAGAGATAGTCAAAACGTTTTTTTCCCCCCCGAGGATTTCCACATTTATTACCAGGGCTGATGTACATTATGCATTACTAGTCACCCTCCCAAATTAAAGATTTATGGTTCTCTCATTTAGATACTCTAACGATACATTTTTTGTTCTGTACCACCATTAAAGCTGAGTAATCAGCCATGGAGCGCTAGCAATTAGATGAAACCTCAATTAGAATGAAACACCCTCATGTACTGTATACACCTTGATCTGAATTAAATCACCCAATCTGACTGAGAATCCAAACCAACCAAGTGAGGTGGAGTTGTCCTTTCATCAATCAGTTCATCAGTTAGGCTGCCGTCGGTATTTGGTACTCCCTGTGCATGTCCATTACACGCAGTAATGCCGTCGTGACATGTTACGCACAGCTGAGTTGAAGAAACATGGGTACGTGTGCGGGTGAGTGATGGAGACAACTTTTCTGTTGCACATTTTTTAAAAATGAAAAATAAGCAAACAACTGGACGGCACACATACAACAAGTAGTTTAACACTTTCCCCCTCACAGCCCTAAAGATAACACAGCAGTGTATACTCTGTGGGGAGCTGGCTACTGCAACCTTATCTCCTCACAGAGCTGCTGATGTGATAACACCCATTTACTCAGGCATTTTCAGAAATAAACAAAGAAATGATGGACCATTAATATTTATAATTACACATAAATAATTACTGAATAAAAGTATATAAAAGTATATATTTTCTTTTTCAGGATAACCTCACCTTCAAGATAATGTTTTTTATTTCCCAATATTCCAGTTAGAGAAAGAGAAATTTCACTACAAATGTCAACTCATTTTATAAACACAAAGAGTTTTTATATTTACAGGTCCAATAAAGTTCAATTTATGCTAATGTTTTTTATTTTTATTGACCAATCATATGCCTTCATTTATGCATCTACCCCGAAACTGTTGACGTCATAGTCTTGATCTCATATAAGCTTAAAATAGAAAGTCGTCCACAGACACTTATGGGGAAATCCCGGTGAGACGTCAAGAGACGCTTGTGTGGTGATCAAGACCAGTCGTCGAGAGGCGCCTGTGGGGAGATAAGGGACAGGCGTCGAGAGGCACTACTGAAGGGGAAAGAGTTAAAGAGGCTTTGGAGAAGTAAAATGCAGTGGGTGCAAACAAGCCTAACGTAGCACTGTCACAGTTCTTGGTTATGTGGAATTAAATTTTTAAAAAATATTCCAGGCCTTTAAACCAAATAAATGATGTTATCTTCACTATCTTCTCTGTGTCATTACCCCTCCTGAGAGGATGGAGTTGAGTCGTTTCCCTATGAGAGGCCCGAGCAAGAATGAGAAGGGAGAAGTCAGTTCAATTCAATCTCCATCTGTGGTATTAATGGTATAACGTGATCAAGCATTTCAACAAATTAGCTGTAATATGTGTCTAAGTACATTGGTATCCGATTTTTTTTTTGTTTTTGTTTTAATTATTTTCAAAAGGAACATTCACGATTTCCTCTAAAATTCAGCAACTCCGTTCAACTGAATGCTACACTAGGAGGTAGTCACATGACCATTCGTTCTCGTACCGGTTTGTCAAGCTAAACACTTCTCACTTGCCACACAACCTTGTTGCTTATTTCATCACAAGGTATTTACATTTTTTCCCCTTTTATTCATTTGTTTGAGTGGGGATGATGTTGCATTTTATCAAAAAACTATGCGAAACAAAAGATATGCGGCCCCAGCCAATATTCAATTCTTTGAAATACAATTTAAGAGAAAGGTATTGCAAAAAGGTTTTGCCATCATGCGCAGCAGAGAGGTTCGTTATGCGTGAAGACTGGATGTGGGATCATGGGTACATCAGAGGATCTATTCCGATTGTATGCATGGAAACTGTAAATGTGCACATCCATCCGATGACTGTATTTAACGTTCATGCAAACCGTTTGTTCGGAATCATCTGTTGGAATGGTTTCATTCCGAATGAAAATGTGTTCACGTAAAACATAGCTATAGTATTGAATTACATGACCAATAAACAGAACTTGAATCATAAACTACATTACAGCGGGTGCCCCAAGTTACAGTTTGCAAAGCAGGGGACACTGAAAAACACAGATAAAATAAACAAAGCTATTCCCTCAGATATTTTATACTACACTCAAATCATGGAGTCTCACTGGACCAGACCTACATCTGTAAGGAGATAAGGAGTAAAAAAAATAATAAAAAAAAATAGTTTCTTATATGTTATGGTTTCCCAAGACCTTGACATATGCTAAATGAGACCAGTGAATACTGTTCAAAGCAAACAGCATTATACTGATGAAATCTCCACCCACCTGTCCCATTGGAGGCCCTCCCATTGGTGGCATCATGGGCGGGATCATGGATGGGGGCATAGGGGCCATGTTCGGAGGCCTCTGTCCCATTGGTGGCATCCCCATGGGTGGGAAGTGGGGTGGCATTCCGGGTGGGCCCATCTTTAAAACACAAAAGAGGGCGAGGGGTACAGTGAGGAACTTGCCAATCAATCCGTGGGGAGGGAATAAAAATCACGGACATTCTGGAAGACAGGACTGTTCTAGCACCAACTTACAAAGGGCGGCGGCATCCCGGAGGGCGGAACAACTGGGAAAGGGGCGGCCTGGTTCGGACCGTTGCTACCATCTGTCGAAGACTGGCACAGAGAAGACAGGCCATACAGTTACCAGTGCAGTCACGGGCACATACAGTGAGATCAATCAACCCTGAGACAAAGGTATAAATTCATCTTCAGTTCGCCGCAATATTACATTAGCAATCAAACGTTTCACGTAAGAATTCAGTGCAGATTCAAAGTTTTCAGAGAGATGTCAGCTCGTATACATGTCAACAGCACAACCCCCATTTCT
Organism: Gymnothorax javanicus; assembly: GCA_029692085.1. NCBI lineage: Eukaryota > Metazoa > Chordata > Actinopteri > Anguilliformes > Muraenidae > Gymnothorax > Gymnothorax javanicus. Next base: position 47,832,823 of record CM056205.1, read on the forward strand.
GGGCACCATAACATCTTGGGACAAAAATTTGCAAATCGAAGCATTCGTGTTTAACGCTGTTCATCATATCTTTTGCACGCAATGACTAATTGAATTCTGTGACCCACAGGTATCACAGTGAGATCACCTTCTCCGGCAATTCTCTGCCTGACCTGTTCATCATCTACAACTGCTCAGCAGCTAGTTGTCTCAATCAGTCTTTAGCGTAAACACATCATATTCTGACTGGGGGGTAAATCAGCCTGTCAGAACAATTCCCAGTTTTGACTCTGAAAAACTCCTTCGTAGCCATTGCTGTATGGCTGAAACCACTGCCCAGCAGTAGGATGAAGCACCACTGTTTGGAGTCTTTGTCTTGAACTTGAGCGGATTAGTTGCTTCTCTGTTATGTAGATTTCACTCTGCTGCTGCCAATCGTAGTTACATCAATGACAGAAGTCAAGAGAACTGCAGGCTGCGACAACTACATATGCCTGAACCAAAACCCCCCCCCATCATCACACATTACCAATATGGCAGGTGTGCTATGGACCCTGGGAGTTCCTTTTTGATGACATTTTATGCTTGACATTGCTCTGATACAGCTGGATCTTGGTCTCATCCATCTGCAACGTTCTCCACAACTCTTCAGGCTCTTTTAGTAACTACACCCTCCTGCCCATCCTTTGCTGTAAGGTATTAACAAAAAATACTGAAATACTCAGAAAAAGAGCTGAGAATTTTCACTTAAACCACATTCGAGTTGTTTATTTAAAAAGCTAAAATAAGTGGTGGCAGGCATAACACACCTCGCCTGGTCTGACCTTGACCCAATTAGGTCCAAATTAGAATAAGGTGATCCATGGACCACTGCACACCTTTCCTGAAAATTTTGTGTAATATGATCAAACTGCTTTGCGCTTCGCTGCTAATGGAGCCACGGACAAACAGATGCTAGAGAATCCCATAACCCTCCCCCTTTGGGCAGGGTAACTACAGTAGAGCCAAAACCAGTGAAGAAGACATAAGTTTTTCTCAAAAATGTTACAGAGCCTAGAGACTGTGCTGCAATAACACTAATCAGTGACCGCACAGGGCACCATCAAAGTAAGTGCCTCAACAGGAAATAGAAACAGTTAATGAAATCGGAATTAGCCAAGACATAATCATGCATTTCTTGATCATTAACCATACCCCAAGGGACAGTAAAACACATTATCATATCTTATATTGTCAAAAAGTAAAAATAGAAACTGTTAAATTCCTTAATTAATAACAGACGTCTTCGTCTGGAAATTAAATATTAAAGTTTTGATTTCCGTAATTGCCAGAGCACTATAACCAGCCAACTTGCCATTTTTCAGTTTAGAAAAACTGTGCCTGTGGACCGTCCCATCTGATAAAATATATTTGTAAAAAGGAGCTCATTAAAAGTACATGCCCAATAGCAACCCTATGCAGCACAGATCTGATGAGGCAGTCCAGGAGGGCTTCAACGTGAGCATTTTTTTGTGGTATCATACGAATCAACTGGGAGTACAAGTCATTGAAATTTGGCGTATGAGCTCCATGTTCAATACATCACTAAATGACATCAGTGCTGCAACACAAATAGCCTGCAGACATTGGGGCTATGTTGTACATGATGTTGAGATTGCTGCCTAGCGCGGAGAGTCCAAAACCATTATCTCCCGTCTTGAAACAGCCGCAAAAGGGGTTAGAAATCTAGTATGAGATCCATGGCATTGGATTTGAGAGACTAGATACAAGAAGCAACTGGACGACATCACCAAAACTAGTATTTAAGCAACATAAATAATCCCCTCAGGTACTGAAGTATAGTCATCGCAACAGGGCCAAATACAGCAGATGCAAGCGCGTCAAATGAAAAGAAAGATGATGCACATTGCAGAACAGTACAGTACATAGCACACTGTCAAGTGCATGTAGCCAAACCACGATGGATAGTAGGAGCATGTCAGAAAACTGAATGTCCTTGCGCTAATATAGCGGGATTAATAATAAGAAAAACTGAATGAACGAAAAACAATACTGTTACAAATAATTTTTAATTTAATTACAAACTTGTTTAAAGCAAAGACATGTCTCCCAACTAAACAGGCGCAGGTATCCAACGTTAAACTCTGTTGTAATCTGTATGTTTTGTTTCACTTTCTATGAATGAGCATTTTATCACAATTTGAAAATAAAAGCAACGCACAATCAATATACTTACACTCATAAATTATTTGTTTGATGAATCAAACCGCAGTTCATGTTTACATGACCAAGGTCTGAGCCTCTAGTGAACCAAGCTGGCTTTGTGATTAAGCCTGACTACAGCACTTAGTAAAACCAGTAAAACCAGGAACCTCTTGAAATCTGGATCATGGACTTCAGTAAAAGGAGCTGCTCCGGGTTTTACTTAAGCTGAAAGTCAGGCTTAGTCACAAAGCCAGCTTCGTAGTACACCCCCCAGCAGATGATAGCTCGTACTTCATAGGAACCGAATAAGACATAAACATAAGTTATTATGGTCGAAGGGAACGGAGGAAGGACAAGTCAATGAACGTTAACTCGTCGTGGTGGTCAAGCTATAGTAAATTATTCTCATTTCCGACCTTACTGATTTTAAAAATTGACCGAGTAAGACACCAATCTAAGTATTCAGACGCGATCTCAGCATCATCAGATAGAACACTGAATAAGCCAACTACAGTTCCTATGTAAAGAGCACACATCTTGGGACTTGAGGCTCTAAAATTAACTACGTAGCTATAACTAGTTGGCCAACAGTACAGCAAAAATTCAACGCACGTTTTATATCTAGCAGCAAGCAAGCGATCACTCAAGGCCGTCCATACAGCTGACAGCGCGAAGCAATAATGTAGCGTTAACATTAAAGTTTCACACGAAAGTAGTTCATCCTGTTTCTACTAGCTACCGTCAGGAAACTGCCGTATTAAAACAGCGCAACACTTGACTTCGCCACCTAACAACATTAGCTAGCTAGCTAGCGAGCTAACACGAACTCTAAACCCAAATAGCACGCGGCTGCTAACTCACTAGCAGAGGCGAACCGTTTGAATGAAACGGCTATAGCCGAGCGCTTAGCTCGCTACACAGCTAACGACAGCTAACTAGCCAGCTATATAACCAGCTGACTACAACTGAGATCAGCATCCTACAGATCAACTAAGACTGTATATTGCAAAAGCTGGAACTAAGACAACGGTAATTAAGGACTAGCTTACTTAATTTGCTCAGAAAATAAGTTAACTAGCGCAAAAGGTTTACACATAAGCAGGACACTTCACTCACCATGGTCACGGGCTATGGCGTGAACCGCCGACTCCAGTACCACTCAATAAACTGGGATATGATTGGTCCATGAATGGGGTTGAAAGGGCAAATTAAAAGCCAGCATTAAGGCCCTTTCACACCGGACGCGAAACGAATTTTTCGCACGACAGATTACATTCAAAGTCAATGCAAAGACGCGAATACACACAAAACGTCTTTACATTGACTTTGAATGTAATCTGTCGTGCGAAAAATTCGTTTCGCGTCCGGTGTGAAATTAGCTTTACTCTTGCTGTTTGAGAAGTAAAATTCCTGATAAGGGTCTCTGGCAAAGCTCCTTGAATGAGTATCTAAATGGCTTTGACAGCAACTAATGCATTGACGTTACGCGTGAATGTCAACGTTCACAAGTTGGTTTAGTGAGGTGATTTTTTTTAGTCCTGTGGTCATTCAGAGGGGCCGGAAGTGTGATCCGTGGTGGAACAGTTACGCAGCTACACGGTTGGAGACAGAGCGTCATCCTTGTTTGGCGCACTTTCGAAATTTTTAGCTGATCGTACATCGTGAAAAAAATAGAAATAGAAATTTTCCCACACAACTGGCTAGTGAGCAAGCTAAGAACTTTTTGCAAAAGTTTTCGATATTTTTGACTCTTAATCTTTTTAAAACAAACGTAAAATACTGTATATATGCATATGCGCATGCGTACCATAAGGGTGCCTGTCTTCAGCTGCAAGTGGCAGCCACGGTATTTCTCAAGTAGACGTTTCGTCTCTGAGAGAAGTTTGTGTGAAGTTTGATCTTACTGCTCAAGTTAGACACGTTTAGCTAGCTAATTATCATGACTTTAGTGTATTAGTCCTGCTAGTCATGAACGCAGAGGCTGAATAGAAATAAGATTAATTTGTAAGCCATCACCAAGTTTGGCTACTTGTTGGACTCACTTTAATTGGTCGACCTCGGAGTTCCTGTAACTTGAGCCTAATTTATTTGCGTCACATACTCGGTCACTGCATGATAAGAGAATCGTGAGTTTGGCAACATCATTTTAAGGAACTCTGGATATTTCCGTCTGTGTAAAATATCTTTGGTATTGTAAACTAAAACCAAATCTTGGTTGAAAATATTTTTTTATAGGGGCTACAACCCGGTTATTTCCTAAGATGTCACGGGTGGGCGATGGTAAAGAAGAACTGCAAGTTGGAGATAATGGGTTTTCTGCGGATCCCGCTAGAATTCGAAGGCTAGATGAGCAGTTTGAGGTCTTTGATCAGCCACAAAGTTACAAGGATGAACAAGAACAAACTGCTACTTGGCAAGTGACTGGATCTCAGCGTGCTGTCAAGTTGAACAAAAACGCAGAACATAGGAAATACTGGAGCAATGGGAAGCACTGGCCAGGGAGGATATTCTCAATGTTATGCTGCATTGTTGTTCTTTCGGTCGTCGCGTTTTTCCTGGCATTCATGTATCTTATTTTGAAAGGTAGCTGAACGTCAGTTGACGTTAAATTAACATATCCTTCTCTCATAAGTTGTCTCGACTTGGATGGCTTTTACATGCTTTGCACCATTCCTTCACCATGGCTGACTGCGAAGGTGGCTCATGGCTTTGACGCTTTGACTGAGTTGCTCCAGATATTATTATGCTGCATGCGTTTGAAACCAGCGACAATATATTCTCTGTGGATGGCAACGGCTTGCTGATAAATATGTGTGCTTAAAAAATTATAAATAGCTGACATATTTTATTTATATTTTATTCGCAAACTTTCTGTCATTAAATTAGTTCAATTGTCAATAATGGTAGAATTAAGTCTATTTCTCTGACATGTTCATTTTTTTTTCTTTCAGAGCTACGCAGTGAGAGAATAACCACTGAAGATGGTTCAGAGATAAAACTACTTGGTAAATACGAATTCAGACCGAATTTTACCCTCAAATTGTTTGTCGGGGGAAACTACTGCGGTTTGCAGGTTCAAATAACACTATTAAATCAAACGTCCTAATATCGGGGTGTTCATATCGTTTGTAAACTAGTAATATTTATTTTTCTTGCTGTCTTATATCCGATTTACTTGACAATCGTTATAGCATCCAACAGTGGCATGGTACAGTGGGCTCTAGAATGATTGGCATTTTATTAATGTTTCAACCGACCAGAATCATTCATTTATTTGATACAACTAGAAATTCTTCAGAATTAAGGTTTCACAGTTATTGGCACCCCTGGTTCAGTACTTGCTGCAACCACTGCCATCAAGAATAACACTGGAGTCTTTTCTAGGAACATAGTAAAGGCACATGTGTAGGAATTTTGGATCTTTTCTCCTTACAGATAGTTTGAAGATTGGTGACATTCATTGATTTGTGCCGATCTGCTGCCCCATAGAACCATTTCTCTCTGGATTTTGAGGTGTGCTTTTGGGTCGTTGTCTTCCAGAAAAGTCTGCATATGGCGAAGTCTCAGACTTTCGGCAGTGGCAGTCAGTTTGTTGCCAAAAGTTGCCTGATACGTGATGGAATCGATTAAACCATTGATCCTAAGCAGTGCTCCGGGATCTCTGGCATTAAACTGGCCCCAAAACATCTCTGACCCATTACCATGGCTATGAGGCGCCTTTGCTTGTGTTCGTTTCCATTTCGACAACAAATTTGTCAATGCTGTATCTGACCACGGCACCTTCCTCTTGTCATGATTAAGAAGACTTTGGACAAATCACAGTACTTGCTCATGTGTCCTGGGTTTAGAGAAGGCTTTCTTCTTGCCTCCCTTATTTATTTTTATTTATTTAACCCTAACCAGGGGAAGTCCCGTTGAAATTGAAATCTCTTTTTCAAGGGAGCCCTGGGGGTTGAGGTGGGGAGGGAGAGGGCAATTTGCACAGCCAATTAGATCAGGGGATGATTAGGTGGCAGGTTGAAAGAGCCAGATTGGGACTTTAGCCACAACACCCCCTACTCTTGTTGATAAGTGTCATAGGATCTTTAGTGACCACAGTGAGCCAGGACCTCAGTTTAACGTCTCATCTGAAAGACAGCGTCTCCTTCAGTACAGTGTCCCCGTCACTGTACTGGGTCATTGGGGATTATTCCACCAGAGGGAAGGGCTCAACCTACTGGCCCACCAACACCTCTTCTAGCAGCAACTTGGTTTTCCCTGGTAGTCTTCCATTTAGGGATGGCAAATTTGAAGCTTCGAAACGTTTCAAACATTTAAACCATTGTTACCCCGCCCCACCCGAAGGGTGAGGGAAGGGGTATTGTTTTCGGTTCGGTTTGTTTCTGTGTTTGTGTGTTTTTTTTGTTAACACTCTAGCGGCAAAACTAATGGCCAGATTCGCCCCAAATTCGGTATAAGGATTGCCACTGACCCAAAATAGATCCCTATTGAATTTTGTGCAAGTAGGTGAAATTATGTGCGAGGGGCGGGGTTTGTTGTGCCTGGCACCACTTGTTTCGAAATGTTTTGAAACATTTCAAAACTTACTTGCTCAACATTGGCATCCACTGGCAGAAGTTGTCATTGCAGCCTTTAATTATTGTTGGTGTTGATGTGCTGAAGCCCCCCTTTTCACAAATCCAAAAATATTAATAGTTTTGACACAGGCACGAACAGTCAATTGTTTATTTTTTGGAGGATATGATTACTATTTTTTATTGTATGGCACTGTTTGTTTATTTTTCCGTTAAATGTTCTCATTCATTCATTCATTCATTCATTCAATATTTGAGAATTATTGTGCCTTTTATATATAAATGGACTTGACAATTACAATTTTTGATAATGCCCTGTTGGTATTGCACCTCATTGAGATTATACACATCAATAAAATGTGGTATAAAGATTTAGATTCCGAAACATTTTGCTCAAAGATTTTTATTCAGGGATAATATTTGCTGCACTTTTTTTTTTTTTTTTTTTTTCAGCTGGCTTCTCTACCATCTGAAATCAAATTACAAGTTTATTTAAACAAACAAATAAACAAACATGCTTCAACTTATTGACACATTGGAAAATACCTGGTAAGCTTTAGAAAATCTATCTATCTAGTATTTTAAACAACTGTAGCAAAATCCTCACAAAATCTCTCATCACAACTCAACGCAACAAAACACCTCGAACACCTGTATTTTCCGTTGGCTTTTTAAAACCTTTCGCGGTGGACGGATAGCGATCACGTGACGTTTCGAAACATCTCTCGGAACACCGCGTCGGAACCGGAAGTGTTGAAACGTTTTGAAGCCGTTCGAACTTCGGTATCGAAATTGCCGTCTCTACTTCCATCCCACTCTAACTGACCAAGCCCACACCTGCTTAGCTCCAGCCACGCGGCTGGAGCAGATCGAAGAGTGGTATGGCTGCTGGCAAATTCCTCAGAGCGAGTGGATATTGAGGTGGTGTCTGATTATGCTTTTTGAGAGCTGGTGACCCCAAGATGCCACCAAGGCCTCCAATTCTTTTGCTTTGATTCTTGGAGATCCTACTTTCTGTCTTGGGGTGCAAAATTAATTTGTGTCCTTGTCGCATTTTCAACTTTTTCTTGCTTCTTAGATTTTTGAATAATTGCCTTCACAATCCTCAGTGGTATTGTTAATCTTTTGGTGGTGGATCCTTTTGTAGTCATTGCCTAATTTATGAATGTGTAAGGCTATCCATCTCTCTCTTTTGTTTTCTTCATGGTGCTAGATGGCAAAGGGATTCTGTTGGAGTGTTAACTCATTTTTATACCCAAACGGAGCACAAAGTGATACAATGACACAATGTACAGTGCTGTGAAAGATTATTTGCCCCCTTCAATTTTTTCTTATTTGTCATATTTAAATTTTTCAGATCATCTAACTAATTACCCCGCCCCACCCGAAGGGTGAGGGCAAGGGGTATTGTTTTTGGTTCGGTTTGTTTCTGTGTTTATTTGTGTGTTTGTTTCTGTGTTTGTTTGTTTGTTTGTTTGTTTGTTAGCGGCAAAACTAATGGCCAGATTCACCCCAAATTTGCTATAGGGATTGTCACTGACCCAAAATAGATCCCTATTGAATTTCGTACAAGTAGGTGAAAGTATGTGCGAGGGGCAGGGTTTGTTGCGCCTGGCACCACTTGTTTTAATATAAGACAAATACAATCCAAGTCAACACAAAGTGCAGATTTTAAATGATCATTTCATTTATTGAAGGAAAAGTTATTCAAAACCTATATGACCCATGTGAAAAAATAATTGCCTCCCTAAACCTAATGACCTTTGGCGGCGGCAACTGCAATCAAATGTTTGCGATAACTGGCAATAAGTCTATTGCATTGCCGTGGAGGAATTTTGACCCTCTCAAGTTTGCAGAATTGTTTTAATTCAGCCATTTGGAGGGTTTGCAAGCATGGATTATGGGATTCTGGTCATGCCACAGCATCTCAATCAGATGAAGTCAGGACTCTGACAGGGCTACTTCAAAACCTTCATTTTGTTTCTTTTGAGGCATTCAGAGGCAGACTTGATTGTGTGCTTCAGATCATTTCCCTGCTACATAACCTGACTGTGTTTGGACTGCAGGTCAGAAACTACGTAATGGCCAGACATTAGGATTTAGGACTGCTTTAGGATTTTCTGGTAGAGAGCAGAATTCATGGTTCTATCAATTATGGCAAGTTGCCCTAGTCCTGAAGCAGCAAATCAGCCCCTGACCATCCACTGTGTTTGACTGTTGTTATGATGTTCTTATTGTACGCTGCTGTGTTAGATTTACAGCAGATGTAACGAAACCTATGTCCTCCAAAAAATTCTACTTTAGACTAATCAGTTTCACAGAATATCATTAGATATAATTTGTGGAATCATGAACACTGACCTTAACTGAGGGAAGTGAGGCTTGCAGTTCTTGAAATGTTACTCTGCGTTCTTTTGTGATCCCCTGGATGAGCCATCTATCTGCTTTTGGAGTAATTTTGCAGGCTTTCCCTCCTTGGGAGGTTCACCACTGTTTTGAGGTTTCTTCATTTGTAGATTGTGGTTCGCTGGAGTCCTGGAACCTTACCTTTGTCAGGCTGATGGATATCAATGACATTGTTTTTTTATTGGTTCTTGAATTTCTTTAGATTGCAGCATCTTATGCTGCTTTTTTCCTACTTAACATTGTAGACAGGTTCTGTTTAAGTATAGTCTGTCTGGGGCTGGTAGTTTGCATGCTGGGTGTGGCAAGTGAAATTGAACCCAATTATGAATTAAGTTTGTTCAATTGGATGATTTAGTAACTAAAGGGGCAGTTACTTTTTCACATGGGACCAGGTAGGGTTGCATTGCTTTTTCTACTCAATAAATTAAATCAATAAAAACTGCATTTTGTCTTTTCTGGGGTTATTTTTGTCTAGTATTAAAATTAGTGAGATGATTTGAAAAATTTAAGTGTGACATTTGCCAAAATAGAAGAAATTGAGAAGAGGGCTAATATGTTTTCATGATGCAGTAGATCTTTAAATCTTACATGAACTTAAGAAAGCAGAATTTCATTCCTGGTTTAAATTTGGGAGATCTTATTTAAAGCAGCCTTTAAGGCCGCCACCTGCTGTGAAACCTTAATTTGGAGGCTATTGTCTTAAAAAATGCATAAATAATTTTATTATGTTCCATTGAAACTTTAATCAAGTTCAGTATCCCTCACATTGGCATTTTTCTCTGCGATGTTGTTATTATTCATGTTTTAATACTGATTTTAGTGAATTTGTAGTCAAGGGCACCAATAACTCTTGAGGCCTGTGTATGTTTATCATCTTAAAAAAATAAAATATACAAACTATTATAGAAACTATTTTATCCTAAAAAAAAACACCCAGTTATGTTAAAAATTGCCTACAGGCAGGTCTGGTGTGTGACGTGCCCATTTTTTAAAAATATTTATCCACACATTGGGAATGTCTTTTCTCAGGTTTTTGGGGTTTGCTGGTCTTGTCTTCAGCGGCTGGATTTGCGTGTTGCGGCTTCTCTTGGACCCTCACTTACTTTGATTCTTTCGAACCTGGCATGTTTCCCCCAACCCCACTATCTCCTGCAAGACAAAGGTCAGGCCCGGCTCTTCCATTGCAATAAAAATGACAGCTTTTTGTACTTGTGCTGAGGGATTGTGATATGACCTAATTGAAGACCCCAGTGCTAAAAATACTAATGTCACAAAAGGTCCATTTTGACAAAACAGACATGGGTACATACTAAAAAATAGAACTTAAAAAGGTAAGGCAACCTGCTACACAGCATTTTTGAATTTGCGTAACTTGATTGTGAGCTGCCATCAAACAAATTTTTGAAAGAACTTGGAACTTGAAGTTGAGCCCATTCGTAAGTGCTTTGCAGCTGGTTGCATTACCTTTTTAAGTTTAAAAAGGTAAGTCAATTTTTTTATTCTGTACAGTTTAACTATAAAGGAGTTTCCCCATACTTACATCACGGTGCATGATAATGTGACGTAAGTGCTTTTAGCACTTGGCTCTTCAATTTATATCACAGTATATTTGGAATTTTGGATTTCTAGTGCAGCAGCGCCTGTTCAGTACAGGATAATTGCTTGGCCTCCGGCATGGCTGTTTGCACGCAATCGGTATTGCTGCTTACAGCTTTGAGATTTCTCTAGAACCTCTCAACCTAATAGCTTGTACGCTGCATTTTTTTTGGGTCCTCAGCAATACACCGGCCAAGTATGTGGTCAATCGAGCGGACAGTTGTCGAGAAAATCGAAGGGCACAGACATGCATACAGTCATGCATGCATATATTCAGACATGCATACACACTGAAATCCCTCCATTTATAGTTGGGTAATAATTTATATCACAGTAGCTGCTTTTTCTCAGATTTTTTCGGAACATGCCATAGAATGAGTAAGTATGCTATAAGAATTGGACTACTTGCTTAATTGGGTAAACAACAAATCTATCAACTGGCCTGAACCAATTCCATAGCTGCCTCAGGCCTGGCAACCAGCCAAGCTGTCTGGGAGAGATTTTTTTTTTTTTTGCACTGTTGATTTGATGCAAGCACCAATAATTTGTTTTTTTTCCCCCCTCCTGGTATGGACATTAGTCAAATTCATATTGTGGCTCACATTTCTTGGTGTATATCATTTAAACAAATATATTCCCCACTTGTACTTGTGTGTTCCTAACTGTAATGCAATTTAAGCTTTTGTAATGGTCTCGATTCTTGAACACAAAGCAAAACAGGCCCCAACAAGTTGCATCTTTTCGTCTAATGTTGTACATGTGAATTTTAGGTTGTATTACTTTCTTGAAATGGGAAAAATAAATATTGTTAATTTAAGCCTAGTTTCACTGATGCAGATTATGATTAGCTACAAGCTGGATAAAGTTCACTTTTGTTGAGAGGTCATGTTTTACAAATGGTATTTGGTGTCTGGCTAGGTGCAGCCTCTGTTTGTGAAACTGGGTCATGGGGCATTTGCCTTGTTCATTCCTAAATTCTACTGGCAGTACAGTCTGGAGAAATTGGAATTTATATTTAGGACCTCCTCTGTGCTTCACTGATGAGTGATCCAAAGAATTTCAATAATACACATGGATGGCTCTCTATTTAGCTTTTGACAAGACTTAAACTGACATTTTAGAAACGCATTCATCACTTTAATGCATCGTTGATCCATAAACTTTTTAAAAGTTGGCGATTTAGCTGAAAATGCATTTTTTTTTCCCTCATTTTTCTGTTCACATCATTTCTTGAAGCATGTACCATACATGTCTGGCATTGCGTTCTATCTAAACCTCAGATATGGTACAATGGATCAGACTTGCAGGGACCGTTCAGAAGAACATAAAGGTAATTTTCTGCCAATCGGATTTTTCTTTGTCCGCAGGACTCATGGTGCCAATAAGGATTCGCTTCAAAGGATGCTAACAAATTGGCACTGAGGTTTTGGCCCTGACGCTCAGTCTTTAATGTTTCTGATAATTGTGGTCTGATCCTTCCGGGCCTTTCGGTGACCATAGACCCTCCCGCTCAGTGAGAGCTGCTGGTTTCTACCCTCCCCTTCATGGGACTCAGGTGTGTGGACTGCCTGAACAATCAGCACTGCCAACTGTTAGTTAATTAACTGGGAGGAGAGAAATTGTGGCCATATTTGAACTGGGAATTGGTCAGTTTTGGTATAGATGATGTAGATTTATGAGGTTATCTTTGCTTCATGTTCATCTTCTGGAGGAATATAACATTTCCAGATTTCATGTTGCGGGCCCAGTGTAAATTGGCCCTCTTTAGATAAGTGAGGGCCTATGTTTTTAAGTGGCGAAAGTTGGATTGTTGGCTCAGAAGAAAGCCCTAGTTTGCTAGCTTGATTGCTGAGGGCAAAAAATGTTCATGTTTATGAAACCCAGATAATTTGGTTGGAACAAGGAACAACGTAATTGGTGTTGTACATTTATGTTAGTTGTATCTTATGCTGCAAATTTTGATACAGGCTTTGTACGGAAAGATATCAACATTGAAATATGTGCACTAATCTGGTGATTCACGGGAGGTAGCCTAAGCTACGGTAACGACAAAGAACCTGATGATTAATGAGTTAGATACTCATATCATGTCCTGACAGCGCCAGGACCTGAGCACTTCAGAGCTGACAGATATTAGTCCCGTCACACTGTTCAGGAACACATGTTGTGAGTTCTGTGTCGGGTAAAAATAGAATTAAGCTTGTACTTTCCGATCTGATCTACGATGCGCTTCTCATTAAACCTCACCATAAAAATTGCTTCATTACCACCAGATGTCACTGTTGAGTTTTCTCTTGAGCAGTCAGGAAAATTTCAGCATTTATTTTTAAAATATGTTTTTACATTATGCTTCGTCTCAGTGTGGACGCAAATATCGCGCACATTTCACTGCAAAGGTGAAATGCATTTACAGAAACCCTAATACTGTTGTTGAGTTACTTTTCAACTGCAGAAATTTTTTATTTATTTAACAACCAAAAAGACATGCCGTCGGTCCAAGAGTAGCGTTGCAAGCAAAATGAATTGTAATTTTCTCATTTCTCATTTTTTATTGCACTGGAAATGTTGAAACTAAGAAAATACTCAAATAGGCGTCGTTTTTTTTTCTCTTGTTCAGTCTTTTTATTTTATTTATTTATTTTTTTTAAGCATCCCAAGTTCTGTTTACCTGTACACACATTTGCCTGTGTAGATGTAAAGAATAGGACTCTCTGTATGTGCTTCTGGAAGAAGGGTGTTAAAAGGACATATAGGTGTGAATGGGAAAGTTGTGGTTCTAAGGATAGTTGCAGATGGGTTAGGTTGTGTTTCCTCAGGTCATGTAGACTGCCCTGAACTTGTAATATGTGGTAGGAGCAGGTGCCAGATCCCCACTCTTTCACGGTATCCGGTGACAGGCTCGGCAAAACCAGAGTGGAAGGGCTCATTTTTTTTCCGGGAGAGAGATTTTGTAATGGGCATGGATGAGACCGCTCGTGTCAGTTGTGTGCGTCGCCGCTGGCAACCACGATACTCGACAATTTCGGAGCAAGCTGCCACGCTTCTGTTATGATGGGACGCCTCATTTGTCAAACAGCACGGGGTTGTCTTCGGTTGCAACTTTCCAGTCGGCCTCTCATCGCTCATCATTTTTGCTGTAATTGGAGCATATTAGCCACAGCTGGCCGAACAGAGTCTGGTCAGGCTTTACACCTGTTTGAAAATTTGGGGGAAAAACTCAAAACTTGATGCATGGTCAATGATCTGTTAAATGCATGAACTTCAGGATGGAAAGATTACATTTTCCATTTAGGGTTTTTTTTTTTTTGAATCCAGTGGTGAAGATTACCTTTAAATTTGCTAATCAATGGGTTGTTTAAACAATCCAGAGTCATCATGGTGCTTTTCAAGTGGTAGGGCAATTCACGGAAGGTGAAAGTACAAAACCCAAAACCAGTGAAGTTGGAACGTTGTGTAAATCGTAAATAAAAACAGAATACAATGATTTGCAAATCCTTTTCAACCTATATTCAATTGAATACACTGCAAAGACAAGTTGCTTAATGTTCGAACAGGTAAACTTTGTAATTTTTTGCAAATATTAGCTCATTTGGAATTTGATGCCTGCAACATGTTTCAAAAAAGCTGGCACAAGTGGCAAAAAAGACTGAGAGAGTTGAGGAATGCTTATCAAACACTTATTTGGAACATCCCACAGGTGAACGGGCTAATTGGGAACAGGTGGGTGCCATGATTGGGTATAAAAGCAGCTTCCCTGAAATGCTCAGTCATTCACAAACAAGGATGGGGCGAGAGTCACCACTTAGTGAACAAATGCGTGAGCTGATTGTCGAACAGTTTAAAAACAACATTCCTCAATGAGCTATTGCAAGAAATTTAGGGATTTCATCATCTACAGTCCGTAATATCGTCAAAAAGGTTCAGAGAATCTGGAGAAATCACTGCACGTGGCGACAAGGCCGAAAACCAACATTGAATGCCCGTGACCTTCGATCCCTCAGGCGGTACTGCATCAAAAACCGACATCAGTGTGTAAAGGACATCACCACATGGGCTCAGGAACACTTCAGAAAACCACTGTCAGTAACTACAGTTCGTCGCTACATCTGCAAGTGCAAGTTAAAACTCTACAATGCAAAGCGAAAGCCATTTATCAACAGCACCCAGAAACGCCGCCCGGCTTCGCTGGGCCCAAGCTCATCTAAGATGGACTGATGCAAAGTGGAAAAAGTGTTCTGTGGTCTGACGAGTCCACATTTCAAATTGTTTTTGGAAACTGTAGACGCTGTGTCCTCCGGACCAAAGAGGAAAAGAACCATCCGGACTGTTATAGGCGCAAAGTTCAAAAGCCAGCATCTGTGATGGTATGGGGGTGTATTAGTGCCCAAGGCATGGGCAACTTACACATATGTGAAGGCACCATTAATGCTGAAAGGTACATACAGGTTTTGGAGCAACATATGTTGCCATCCAAGCAACGTCTTTTTCATGGACGCCCCTGCTTATTTCAGCAAGACAATGCCAAGCCACATTCTGCAGGTGTTACAACAGCATGGCTCCGTAGTAAAAGAGTGCGGGTACTAGACTGGCCTGCCTGTAGTCCAGACCTGTCTCCCATTGAAAATGTGTGGCGATTATGAAGCGTAAAATACGACAACGGAGACCCCGGACTGTTGAACAACTTAAGCTGTACATCAAGCAAGAATGGGAAAGAGTTCCACCTGAAAAGCTTCAAAATTGGTCTCCTCAGTTCCCCAAACGTTTACTGAGTGTCGTTAAAAGGAAAGGTGATGTAACACAGTGGTAAAAAGGCCCTGTGCCAACTTTTTTGCAATGTGTTGCTGCCTTTAAATTCTAAGTTAATGATTATTTGCAAAAAAAAAAATAAAGTTTCTCAGTTTGAACATTAAACATCTTGTCTTTGCAGTGTATTCAATTGAATATAAGTTGAAAAGGATTTGCAAATCATTGTATTCTGTTTTTATCTACGATTTACATAACGTGCCAACTTCACTGGTTTTGGGTTTTGTAATTGAGGTAAATTTCTTAAAGATATGTATTTTTAGTCACTTTATTCTCTTGCTCTGTGAATGCTAAATAAGGAAAGTTCTCGGCCTTACGACAGAAGGACGGAGTACTTCCTCTATTCTGAGTGTCACTCAGTGTCGCACCTGGGCAGCTCTGGGGCATTTTCAAATAGAAGGATCATTGAGGCTGGATTAAGAGTATGGAGGCAAACCTGGAACAGAGCCTGGAACCACTCCTCAGTTCATATTCCGCATTATGGAGGGTTCTGTGTTTTACTCAATGCAGTTATCCAGCTAACTGTAATCTTCCTTTGAAACAGGCCTGGCTAACTGCGTGGGAAATGGAAGGATGAAGGATGGACTGTGGTTTTACTCGTCTTGTTGAAACTTAATTGGGCTTCGTGCCAAAAGTTCAGTAAACTGCAACTCCTGCAATTTTCTGGACTGCAGTCCATGCCACCGTTGACCTTCTGATATTTTGCGTCCAGAGGGCCTTCACGGACTCGCGCCTGTGGAAAACCAAATGTCGTCTCGTATCACGTCACATAAGCCCTCGAATTTAACACAAGGATAGAATTCTATTTTTGACTTCTTTTACAGCGTATCCGTCAGTCCGTGCAGCCAATGCGTCTGGGAACCTGTGGTGTTGAGAATGATTGGTGATCGTGTCTGAGCGTCGCCTCCATTTCCTGAGACCTTTCCAAAGCATGTTTGGTTTATTACATTTACCGAAGCCTGCGCCTGATTGGTGCATTTGTTTTTGAACCCTTTCTCGAATTTGCATTGATTTGTTGATCACATGGAACTCGAAGCCATGTTACTGGCAGCTGTTTAAATGTTAGGGTCATATTCTATTCATGCAGGAATTTAAAATGTTTATTTCCTTTTTTTTTTTGTTTGATTTCACTCTGGTTAACGGAAAATACCTTGGGACATGTGTTTGACATGGTGGCACTGGACCAAAGGTAATAGGTTTGCTCAGGAACTGGCTGGCTGCTGTTCATGCATGATGTTCTGCCTTAAACCAGCGGTGCATCTTTTATCTAGTTTACAGCTGGACTGCAATCCAATTACCTCGTTCCAGAACATTGTTTCTCATCTTTATTTATCTGGCACACTTTCTGTTTGTTCCAAATCTCTTAGCGCAGTGTTTCTCAGCTCCAGTCCTGAGGACCCACAGCTCTAAACATTTGTGTTCCAGCTTAGCAATGGCACAATTCCATTAATCGGCGAATCCTAATTATCAATCTCATGGCTCATTCAATCAGGTGTCCCCATATTAAGAAACACTGCCTTAAGACGTTAAACTGTCTAATTAAGAACAGTGTTTTACAATCAAGTGACTGCTGGATTATTGGATCTACCTGGACATTTTAAAAACAGTATCTTAATAAAGTTATATGTCATTGATGTAACGATTCAAAATAATATATATAATTTTATATATATATATATATATATATATATATATAGACCATATTAAATAATATATATATTTGTTTCTCGATGCTTGAAACTAAATTTTTTACATGAACAATATTCTTTTTGTTATTAAAATTTAATTTGGTCTGCCTTAAAATCCTCTTCAACAGTGTTTCTGAACTCAAAGAGTAGCCAAAGTATTATATATGATTGTACCAGCCTTTCTTTATCATATCCAATTCAACTAACCAAGAGATTGATGATTACTATTTGTTGAATAACTGAATCATGCTATTGCTAACCTGAAACACAGATGTGTAGGGCTGTGTTTCCCCAGGACTGGAGAGGAGAAACACTGTCCTAGCACACAACCCTCCATATTGAGCCATGTTCCGATAATGTTACCTGACATGAGTGCGCCTTTTAATTGAGCAACATGCATTTTAATCTCATTGACTCTGGCTTTACTGAATTGAGTATGTTTAATTGCTCAAGTTCTCATTTAAATTACTTACCTGTGTGGTGGAGCTGAATTCAACAAATAATTTTTTGGTTGATACACAAACATTGTGGAAAAAATACAGCACTAAATGTCGAAAATAAGACCTGGGGTGCTTTTCCCGAAATCACACATGCTAACTGACATGGTTGGACATATTGACTGTGAATGAACAGGCTATGTAAGTTGCTAACCTTGTAAGCAACTACGCTTTTGGGAAATGCAGCCCTGCTCGAATATGTTGAATTGGCAAATTAAAGGATAAGTAAACAGTGATCTCATCAATTATATACAGTTGCAATCAAATTATTCAGCCCCCATTGCAAATTGGGTTTACTGGTAAAATTTACAAACTTTCAGCTGTTTGTGATGAACAGATTAAACAAAAACATTTTAAATGGCTCAACACAACTAATATTACAAGTGGTTTCTACAAATTTAACTCAAAATGCCACTTTTAATGACTACTACAGTCTCAAAATTATTCAACCCCCTGAATAGAATCCGTCATAAGATCATATTTGCAAGTCAGGTATTGTCTCAAGCACACCTAATGCAGCTAATCAAGAGCTTAATTAGTTGTATCAGGTTTGCTAGAGATAGAACACATCAAATACTTGCACTCGCTAGGGGTTTGTTGACAGTGACGTTTGATTGCATATCAGAAATATGGCTTTCAAGAGAATTGTCCAAAAAGCTAATGGAGGACATCATAGCCTGGCACAAACAAGGAAAAGGATACAAAAAGGTAGCACAGGCACTGAATTTTCATAGAGATACAGTTGGAGGCATAGTTCACAAGTTCAGAGTTAAAGGAAGAGTGGCTACAGTACCAGGATGTGGCAGAAAGAGGAAGCTATCAATGGCTGTCACCAGATTCCTGAGGAGATGGGTGGTCAAAAACCCTCGGGTGACTGCAGGAGACCCGCAGCAAGACTTGGAGGCAGGAGGCACTGAGGTTTCAGTTTGCACAGTAGGGCGCATACTAAACGCTGAAGGTCTCCAAAACATACACCACAACTGATCCAAAAGCACAAGCTCCAATATGCTCAAAACCATATAAATAAGCCATAGACGTTTTAGGATACTGTTCTGTGGAGTGATGAAACAAAACTGGAATATTTTGGGCTTATGAATCAGTGGTATGTCTGCAGGAGGAATAAAGAAGCATATGCTGAAAAGTACACCCTGCCTACAGTGAAGAGTTGTGGGTGCTTTTTGATACTCTGCGGCTGCCTTGCTTCCTCTGACACTAGAAACCTGCAAAGTGTGGAGGGTGAGATGGATTCAGTCAAGTACCAGGATATCCAAGGAGAAAATGTCATGCCGTCTGAAGGGAAGCTGTCGCTTGGGCATCATTGGACCTTCCAACAGGACAATGATCCTAAGCATACCTCAACATCCACCAAGGCTTGGTTTCAGAAGAAGTCTGGGAAGATTCTAGAGTGCCCATCACATTCGTCTCACTTGAACCCCCCAAAAAATCTCTGCTGGGGTTTGAAGAAGGCAGTTGCAGCACGCAAACCCTAGAATATTAGTGAGCTGGAGGCCATTGTCCATGAGGACTGGGCTAAGATTCCTTTGTAATGCTGCCAGAAGCTGTTGTCTGCCTATGCATCTCATTTCCAGCAGGTCATAGCGGCAAAAGGGTGCTCTACTAAGTATTAAAGATGCTTGTCATGAAGGGTTGAATAATTTTGAGCCTGCAGTAGTCATTAAAAGTGGCATTTTGTGTTGAATTTGGAGAAGACACTTGTAATATTTGTTGTGTTGAGCTTTTTAAATTGTTCTTGTTTGATTTGTTCATTGCAAGCAGCTGAAAGTTTGTAAATTTTGCCAGTAAACCTAATTTGCAGCAGGGGTTGAATAATTTTGATTGCAAATGTATTTATCCATAAATGCGAAATGTTGGCATTTATGGTCCTCCGTACAGCTGAGCATGTGTGCGCACACCGGAGTACCACAGTGCAATGGCTGGGAACCGCTTGGCTGGAATGAGGCTCGGTTCCCCCAGAGATGCCGTGCGATTGATTGGCAGTGGACTGAGGCAGCCGTTGGCTCCTCTTAGCTCATTTCAACTGAACAAGCTTTTGTTTTGTTGTGGCCGTTGGACGCCTCTATCTCGCCGCCCTCTCGGACCTCTGCTCGGTGCACTTGCGCCCTGACTGAGCGCCGTAGGTGAGTTCTCTTTCGAACGGTCTTCTACGGAAAGGCTTTATAGAGTCAAACCTTCAAATGCAAGTTCTGGGTTTCAAGTGTCCACGCCAAAAATGTTACTTCACAAACCGCTAGCCTTTGGGTGATTGAAACAAACCTATCGATTTTTGTCTGCGGGGGTTGCAAAGTGCTGTTACAACACGCGGTTTGAGTTATCGGATCGCAGCCTGGCTTTCATCACTGATGGTCTCGTAAAGGTTTGTACTGCTAAAAGCAAATTTGCCCCGTGGGTGGCTATTGATCTATTGCAGATGGGGACCTATTGATCCTGCTGAAGCACAGGCCTGGAACAAACCAACTCTGTCGCTCGACATCTGCACGCACTCTGGATCCCTCCTCATCCTACTTCAGGCTGAGGGACTTTTTCTTTTTTTTTAGATTGCGAGCCGGCATTTTGGCATTTCTTAGAATTATTTTTATTCTTTTGTTTTCTATGATTGCGCATCTTATCTATCAAAATGCAAAACATGGCAGAGGTTTGAAGCTTCGGAACAGAGTTAATTCTGATCATTCCTCCGGCAACGGCATTCAGTAATACTGAATTTCTTTTCCTAAGAGTGTTTGTGTGTACTGGTTGTTGATTTCAGATGCTGTTAAACCTTTGATACTTTCAAATATGGAAAATACGACAACGAAAATAATTTCAATCTGAGGAGCGGAAGAAAACAACTTTTGCCTCAGTTGCTTTGATTCTTTTTGAATTAAATTTTAAGACTTGATAAATACGGGAGATCTAACAATTGTTAGCTAAATGGTAAACTGGAGAAGAGATAACGATATTTTGCCAAAACTATCTCTTCTGAATTCTATTATCTGCTTGTAGTAATGGGTTGGAGCAAAGCACATTAGATTACAGCCCCTCAAGAGCGAGATTCTGTTTAGAGTGATGCAGCATTTGAAAGCAAATGTTGTCTCCTATGGAATTGTTATTCCTCTTGCCAGAACCATGAGAAAGGTTTGAAGGAAGGAGTGCTAAGAGCGAGAATTTTCAGATTCGGCTCTGCTTTCTATTTTATGCATTTTTTGGGATATGATGGAAAATCTAAATGCTGAATTTTGAAAAGAACCCATCTACGCATCAGCAATGGTAACATTATGTGTTAATGCTAATATGAAATGGAGAATTTTTATAGTTGACTGACAACCCAGGAAATGATGATGTATATTTATTATTCCTTAAGCAGCGTGTCACAACTATAAACACCTTCATTTGAGGATGTATTGCTCTATGTTGTTGCTGTGAGGTTAGACATTTTTTTTCATAATTAATATATATATGAAATATTCAATGCTTCCTTTAGTAGCCAGGTATGCCTGGCTTGTAGCAGATCGGATTTTATGGGAGTTAGGATTCATGCAATGTCTGTCTATCCATTTCTGACCTGAGAACTCCCATCTTTTGAATAGTTCCAAGGGACCACCTCCTTAAATATACATTTATGTGCTCCAGGTATAATTACAATTACAGCATCATTTAAATGCCTGCGTCCAGGGTTACTGGTCCTCTGCATCAGGGGGTTAAATAATGTCCTCTGACAAGTCTTCATCACAGCCATTTTGAAAGCTTCTTGTGCTCATGTTCAGCAATGGGTTGATTTGGGATTATCAATCCCTGGTTGGTCACCCATCGTGATCGAGATTAAAATAAAATGCCTAAGGCTGCGTTTACACTGCAGGTCCTGATGCCCAGGTCCGTTTTTTTTTTTTTTTTTTTTTTGCCTACATCCGATTTTTTAATTTTTTATTTTATTTTGTTTTGTTTTTGTTTTTTTTTACTGCCAATTTACATCTACTTTTAAAAGTAGCCCCTAAAAAGTTCATTTGTAACTGAGAGTTACTCAGTGGTTGTGGTTATTTATTTCATTTTGTAAAGTTGTTTGTATTTTAAGTCAATACATTTGCATAGGATTTATATATAGATATGATACACTTTATTGAACCCCGTAGGGTATTTGTCCCCTGCATTTGACCCATCCTATAGTTAGGAGCAGTGGGCAGCCACAAAGCAGCGCCCGGGGACCAACTCCAGTTCTGAGGCCAGTTCCTTATTCAGGGGTACTGGTGGGAGTGTTCCTGTAATGCTTGTTTTTGTGGGTGGAGGAAACCGGAGCACCCAGAGGAAACCCACGCGAACATGGGGAGAACATTCAAACTCCCCAGGCTGGATTCAAACCCACATCCTTCTTGCTGTGAGGTGACGATGCTAACCACTGTGCCGCCATGCTTACTAAAATGGTTTACTAAAATTTTTGGATGATGTTGAGGTCTGGCATTCTCAGTCTGTCTTGTAGAAGCCTTGGTCAAATACCGCAAAATAAAAACTCCCCGAGTGATGACTGTCAGACAGTTTTTGCAAGTGTGGCTTCCTTTTCTCTCTAATTCTCATGCTGTTTCTGAGGAACGTGATGTCACAATGGTGCATCCCATTTCCCCTATTCGCACCATGTTGAGCCCGCTTAAACTCAAACACTCAAGCACTATGGTTGCACCCGCAGTTCATGTATGAATGAAGTGAGGGCCCAGGGCTTGAGTCTTTAGGGTGGAGATTGACATTCAACCTGGGAGACTTCGATCAGGAAGAGTGTGAAAGTATTTGTGCCTGTTGTACATGTGAAAGTAACTGTATACATCATTAACATGCAAAAAAAAGCATGTTAAATAATTGACCAGGAATATCCGACCTGACCGTTTGGAATACAGTTAGTTACATAATATCCAAATATTATGTGATTTATTTCTATGAAATATTGAGGCCTGAGACGGATCTAGAATGTTATTCCATGTGCTTACACGTCCATAGTGCTGTCGTCCAACCTGTGTCACATGCAAACAAAAAATCTGAATTGGCTCACTTTTAGGAGGAAGTGTGGCCTAATGACTGCTTTGGGAAATGGGGGCCACAATATAATAAAGTAGGCTGGGAAGCTGCAGTCTTGGACCTGATAACTTAAAAACTGTAGGCAAACTTAACAGAAAATGATCCAGTCGTTACAAAGTCCAAACAGGAGTTATTTAAAAGTTTGAAAATGTGCTATGGGTTTTATGGTTGTTAATTATTTTAGGTTTGTAATCCTTGGCCCAGCTTGAGTGGATATACGGTGCATTATTGCATTTGAGGACAATGGAGCTAGCTGACGGAGCTAGCTGCACAGGGTCTTCCAGACAGTGGTTGGTTAAATACTTCCTTTCCTTTCACTTCGTGGCTTTCTCCCTTTGCTGCACATTTACACGACTCCAGCTTTTATCAGCAGCCCAGTCTGTTCTCTGAGATGAGGGCGGGGCCCCCTGCCGCACGACCAGGTTGCCATGGAAACCACTTGTCAAGACTCATCTGTCCAAATGCCAGTGCAAGGGGGTTAGAAGTGAAGCGGGTCCCTCAGTTATCTGTTTGTTGAAATTGTCGTTTAGAACCCAGCTTATCGGGGGAAACAGAAAAAAAGGAATTGAGCTTCATCACTTTTTTCTGTCGTGTGTGAGTAGTCAGCCGTTCTTTACTACTGAGCTATTTTCTCCAACATACCCTTTGCATTTTTTTTTTTTTTTAAGCGCGCAGAAGTCAGTTAGATGAAAACAACATTTTGTGTAATAAATTTCAAATTAGCTCGGTCATCGTCTAGATATCACTTTGTTTCCTAATGATAATCCATTCTGTGCGGTCCATTTAATTGGAAGTTGGTTGAAAACCGTTCAAATTGCTTTATTCTGATGGTCTGAAGGTTAATTGCGTAGCAAGGGCCAACTCTGCTGAACGCTTCACTGAAGAGTCAATGACACGAGACGTATGTGTCAGTTACAGTGAATATCTCAAATGAATGCACTTTTATTTTTGCACGGAGAAAAATTGCAACATTATTTTTCCTTTTCATTTGAGCTAATTTCAGCGATGGCACAAAGATCTTGATTGCTTGTGGGAAACCATGCAGCCTCTCTCTGCGTGCGGCCTAAGTTATGAAAGTGGGTCTGATTTCTCTGATTTCATGAATATCAATCATGTTCCCATTTTTCTTCCCCGACTCCAGCACTGGCAGAATTATTACAGGCCACAAGTCTTCCATGAATCCACAGAAAACCACCGGCCTGAGGTTTCAGGCTTGATGAAGAATGGTCCGTGTACCTAGCATGCCAATTGATCGTCGGAGTATTTGTAGTCGCGATTCTTAATGGTTCGTCTGCTGTAGAGATTTCAGAAGAGATTGTAATGTTTACCGCGCCTGTCACTGGTGTACATTTAACTGTTGAAGTTCACTCCTCTATCCAGATTGAGATGCTGTTTTCCTGAAGGGATTTGCATGATGCAACAGTCTGCTGTACTCCATGAACAGGATCCAAGTGGAAGGCTTTGATTATTTGCTGGGGGTCCCTGCCTCTCAATATTAGCAGTGCACTGACTGGATGTTCGCCCATACGGTTTGCCTGTATAAAATGTGTTTTTAACCTTATTAAAAATAATATTGGCAAAGCCACTGCGCCCACTTGGCCAAACATGGCCAAAATCGAACTTGGCCTAGATTTTCATCCCATATACACACGTATAAAATATGAAAAGGATCTGTGAAAAACTGAAGGCACTAGAGCGATGACAAGGCAAAAGGTTTACGGACGCACAACAGACCACCACGAAGGCATCTAACCATGAGCCCGACTGGCCTACTGTCCAAGCGGACTGAAAATGGGTTTATAAGACTAGAATAATGGGAGTCATGTCTCAAGAATATTTTTTAATCAACAGGCTCATCATCTCTCCTGCACAGGTCGTGCCTGTGAGGAGTCAAGCTTATCAAGCAACTCTGGCAAAAAGGGCCGGTTGTACTAAATTCTCTATTCAGCATGTTCAGCTCACTTTAGCCCTGGACTAAGTTTAATATGTGTCTTGAGGAACTGTGATTATTAAATGAAACATCAACATAATGGGACATAGTACATGAAGTGAAACCAGACAAGTAGTGGTTAATGTTTTTTGTACACTGTAGGTGTACATTGTGTTCTGTAAGAACAGTGAATTGTGGGGGTTGAGGAGGTCTCGATGGGGGTCGCTGGTTTCGCTAGTCAAACCACGGGGTGGGGGGGGGGGGTTACCTGCCATGGTGTGTGTGTGTGTGTGTGTGTGTGTGCTTGTGCCTGCACGTTTGGGGGGGGATATATGAGGCCTCAGGGTGGCAGGCGGGGAGAGCGAGGCAGGAGCTCGTCTCTGGTACAGGACTGTACAGGTGACTGGTAATAATCAGCACTGTCTCCTGTCACCACTGCTGCTCTTATCACAGCAGCACAGAGCTCCCACATGAGCGCACACGTCAAATATCATCTCCTGATTTAGGGCCAGGCTGACCACCAAATACTGTACAGGGTTTCACGCGTTTTGTGCCTTCTGAGGATTGTATTAATGTTGATGCATAGATCGTAGAACAACATTTTATTCTATTAAGGTATTTTGATATAAAAGAAGCTGTGGTGTTCGTTTTTACCCTCTCTGCGATGGCTGCTTAGTTTCGAATGTTCCCTCCTTGCACAAAAACATTTTCAGTATTTCAGTTGGCTACACCAGCAGAAGCATGTGGGACTCACTCTGTTGCCTAGCGATTAAGGTGTTTGATTTGGACTCCGAGAATTGTTGATTCAAGCCCCTGTGTGCGACTGATTACCCCACTGGGTTTGATAAAGTTTATCTTGTCTATCCTATTTACCACTGTAGGATCTGTGCTGCTTTCAGTCCGTGAGTCAGGCCCATAATACCTCATAGCTCCTGGAGAGACTGGACTTTGCTTTATCTAATCAACTGTAAGTCGTTTTGGATAAAGAAGCAAGCTTCTTAATGATAATGGCGAATCGTTTTTGTTTTTTGTGTTTTTTTTTTTTCAGAAAGATGACGGGGCACTCCTTCCACATTGGCTACAGCATGGCGATCCTGAATGGCATCGTAGCTGCCCTCACGGCCGCCTGGTGCCTGTCCTGAGCTCGCGGCCAGCCGCGTTTCCTAATAATCATCATGATTCCCGGCCCGACACATCACACTTCCTGTTTGTCCTCACACAAAACGTGCAACAATCCATAATGCTATGCCTCTATCCTCTCATCAGATGCCTTTGGATTGATTCCCACACATGACTGTGTGAATGACTTCTCATTGGGAGAAGTATATCACTCATTAGGGCTTTATAGCTCATGTTACAACACTGTTTAAAGATTGAATGTTTTTATCTAAAATAGCATGAGGATAAGATTTATATGTAGTCCTATATGAGCTGGTGCTATTTCAGAAAAGTACCAGTTGATTATCTAAAAGTGTCTTTAAGGTCAAGGGTGAAAAGGAAAGAATTCCGTATTCAACCTCCCCAATATCAAATGAAATCAGTATTTTTTTTGGTTTACCTTGATGTTTGGATACCCAGAGAAACATTTGGGTGTGTAAAAACGTCAAACGTATATCCAGTCAAGAAAATTTAGAGTTTACTTTCTAGTGCTGCTGTACGCAACAATTGCATATAACGGTGGCAGCCACGTTACTGATGACACACCGGGTTGCCAGGGCATGCGCCGCATATGCATTTGCAATCTTAATATTAAATTCTAAACCCCTTCTCACTAATAAAACCCCTCAAAATATATTGGTGCCCCCTTTTAAAATTGTTCTGGCAAATAAAAAGCCAAAAAAGTGTTGGATACGGAATCTTTCCGGTAAAAATATTCCTTTCGAATTTCCTTTTTTTTTTTTTTCCTTGGTGCCAAAGATATGCGGAATTTCCTTATGTATAAAGATTGTTATGAGCATTTTAGAATGTTTGAGTCACACACTGCAACTATGCACAATTCATAGCACAGGAAATTGCTGTTGTAACACTACTTGGAGACCTATAAGGGTAAAATAAGTAGTGTGGAAGAACTGCTTGCTGAAGAACACTGATCTTGACCCTGAGAGCGCTAAATGCAGCTGCTGTTGCTCGATGATGTAAGATATCGAAATCAAAGCTGTTGAAAACCTATCATGTGGCGACTTGTTTAAAAGAGCTCCCTGTGGGAGCTCTTTTAAACTAGTCGCCACATGATAGGTTTTCAACAGCACAAGATAATTAAATTTATATATTTTTTTTAATTTAAGGGTTAATATAATAATGCAGCCACTGGATTTGCATGTTAAATTTTAAAGGTTTTTATCAATGCAGAGTGTTTTGTGATCTTCACAACAAATCATTGCTCATGCAGGAAATTAGCAAAAATTAAACAAATGTATAAAATAACTTTGTTTGGGATAGTTTTTCTCAATGATTTCTTTCAGTATTAAAGCATTCTGGTGAAACTTTCTGAAGATAAAGGCCCATTCAGACCAGGGCAAAGCGAAAAAGCGGCACGGATTTGCGGAATATTCGCTGCACGAAAATTCCGTGTGAAACCATGCACATCGGACTCGATGCGAAATTCCGCGATCTTGCGTTCCAGTTTCGCACAACAGACAAACAAATCCGCGGGATATTTAATCAAATTGGATCATGAGAGCAGCAGCAGCGACGATGACATTTTTTGTACGTATCTAAACGATAGCCTTAGCCTCACGTCTACTTTTGCGTGACAGGCGGTCATCTCCGTAGCCACCGAGCGTTTTCATTATTGATGCCCGGAGCTGGTCTTCCAGCTCGTAGTTCAAGTCATCATCCCTCCTCTAGTCATAGAGGACAGGATGCTGGAGAACAATATTGATGAGACGCTCTCCTTTGTTTGTCACCGTACTATAGATATAGTCGGCAACAAAGGGAACGCCCACAAAAGTAGAGCCGAGGGGGAAAAGAAACCGGTCTCTGCCATTAGCCATAATGCCGAGGAGTTGCTGTGCGCCCTTTTGCACCGCAAATAAACAAAAAAAATCACCAATTAAAGTTTTACATTTTACCAAATAATAAAATGGAACCACAAAGGAGGACAAAGTGGCTTCAAGCTATCAGAAGAGAGGACGAGTTTGGCAGATTATGGCGGGACCTCACAACAGAACGTGTATGTCTGCAGGCCTCTGAATCGGATCATTCGCCCAGTCTTTTAAAACGTATGGACAACAATCCAGCCCCAGTATATTTAATTTTTTAATATATCGATCCTTGTCAACAGGCAATGGCGACTCAAAGTACGTCATGACAACTTCTTCGCGTTAGCAAGACAAGTTTAAATTCCTCGTTTTTACAGAATAGAGGACGGGGGGAAAGGATTGTTTTCGCCCTCGGCCCTAACCAGATGTGACGTTTGTGGGCGTTCCCGTTGTTGCCGACTGTATCTATGCTATGTACTGAGTTTGTGTTTATGTGACTTTGCAGTTTGAGGTTTGATTGCCGTAACGTGAATAGAAACAAAGCATTTCATTGGCTAAAAGTCTAGTTTCGCAGACGGATTTTCGCAGAAGCTTAAGTCCGTGCGGATGTTTTTTCTGTCGCACTTAACTTCCGCCTAGGTGTGCAAGCTTACATCAGAACCCATGAAATAAGCCTCTAGAAATATCCGCGCGAATAATCCGCACGGAAATTCGCGATTCACACCAAGCGCGGATTTCCGTGCGGATTATTCGCGCGGATTTTTATAGGAGCTAATTCCATGGGCTCTAATGTAAGTTTGCACCGTAGACTGTGGTTTGCACACCAAGGCGGAATTTCTGTGCGGCAGAAAAAACATCCGCACGGACTTAAGCTTCTGCGAAAATCCGCCTGCGAAATTGTACTTTTAGCCAATGAAATGATTTGTTTTTATTGATGTCACAGCATTCGAACGTTTTGATTAGCTAGATAGCCTGTATTCAGTTGACACTTAAATTTAACGTGACATCTTATAGCTGTGCGCAGTTGGTTTACTTTTTCATAGTAGTTAGAGATCTAGCTAATCATAGTTTTTTTCCCCGATTAACATTTTGATATGTTGAATGTTTGTGCACCAAATCAAGAAGCTGTGCGTCGCTGCGGTGCAAATTATGACGAAGCTTCGTCTGGGTTGGACAAGTTAAGTTTATTGAAACAGCCCCAGGTCCGGACATCAATAAGGAAAACGTTAGTTGGCTATGTCAGTGCAAAAGTAGACTGCGAGGCTAACGTTATGGTTCAGATACATACAAACAATGTCATCGTCGCTGCTGCTATCATGGTTCATTTAAGTTGAATTATAACTCGCGAATTTGTTTTTCCGCTGTGCGGAATTGGAATACAAGAACGCGAAATTTCGCACCAAGTTCGGTGTGAATGGTTTAAGGCGGAATTTTCGTGCTGCGAATATTCCGCAAACCCATGCCGCTTTTCCGCTCCGCCCCGGTGTGAATGGGCCTCAAATAACAATCATTCCTCATTAGAAACTAACTTTGCAGTTGTGGGGAGCAAGACTTTCTGCAATGTTCTATGTACTCTTAAGCATTAATTGACTTAACTGTGAATCATTTTCCGGATTTTTCCCATACAGGTCACTGCAGTAAAAGTTAATGAGCAAAAAGGTCACCCTGAAGGTCTCGGAACAAAAGAATTATTGGTTCCTAAGATCATTAAAAGATCAAAATAATGATTCGTTCTTATGACCATTAAAAGGTCAAAAAATTATTTGTTCTTAAGACCATTAAAATTTTAATATTTTGCTATTTTGGACAGTATTTTTGCCCAGGAGTGTATGTCTTAAAAAATTGTGTCTGTATTATAGTCTGAAAATAATTGTCTGAACCTTTCAGTTCTGAGAAGAAAAACACTGTTTTTTAGGCTTTCTGCAGTCAGGATGATCATCTGTTTGCTCTTACCTTATGTAATCTGTTAATTGTTCGTTTGTTTCCTTTTGTTTTCCAACATGGCCTGGTGGCTTTGGTGTGCCTTGTATTCTTGTATTCTCCTTTTGATTTTCTCTCATTATTTTGGTTTTCGCCATGCAGTTTGTCTTGACTTTTTGGAAATGATAGTCTGTGATGAATCACTCCGAGACTCGATGCAGTCTGACGGGGTGCGACGGAGCGACTTCACGGTGTTGTCACTTTGACGTTATAAGTTATGTTGAGATGGTGACAGATATTGATTGCTTTGTACTAAATAAAAAAGGAAAAACAATTCAAGAGGCTGTTGAAATATTTTGACATCTTCCTGTCACACTCCAGCAGTCTCTTTGTTTTCTTCCATCTTTGAATAATTTGCCTGAAGAGACAGATAATGTTTGAGCGATTTGGTTTCAGATTTATGTAAAATAGTTTGCAGCACCGAACACATTTTTGCCCTGTTGCAGTGAGGCCAATGTGTAGTGTATGCTTCCATGGTTTTGGTTCAAATGCCATTCTCACCAAAGAGGTGACAGCCATTCCATTTCTACAGAAAGGATTGATATAATTATTGTACATTGATTATCAAAGCCATGCACATCATAGAAGTGACAAAGGTGATATAGAATCCTGTTCATTTTTTTCTCTAAAATTGCTTTGTCCTGGTATATATTCAATGGAATGGTTTGGGAATATATGCATGAAATAGAAAAATATTCACTAATTTTGAATTTGATGCCTGCAACACGTTCCAAAAAAGCTGGGACAGGGGTATGTTTACTACTGTGTTACATCACCTTTTCTTTTAACTACACTCAATAAGCGTTAGGGAACTGAGGACACTAATTTTAGAAACTTTGTTGGTGGAATTCTTTCTTGCTTGATATGCGACTTCAGTTGCTCAACAGTTCGGGGTCTCTGTTATCGTTTTTTGCGCTTCATAATGCGCCACACATTTTCAATGGGAGACAGGTCTGGACTGCAGACAGGCCAGTTTATTACCCGCACTCTTTTACTACGAAGTGACGCTGTTGTAACGTGCAGAATGTGGCTTGGCATTGTCAGGCTGAAATAAGCAGGGACGTCCCTGAAAAAGACTTTGTTTGGATGGCAGCATATGTTACTCCAAAACCTTTATGTACCTTTTAGCATTAATGGTGCCTTCGCAGTTGTCCAAGTTACCCATGCCATGGGCACTAACACATCCCCATACCATCACAGATGCTGGCTTTTGAACTTTGCACTGAAAACAATCTAGCCCAGAGGACACGACGTCCTTAATTTCCAAAAGCAATTTGAAATGTGGACTCGTCAGGCCACAGCACACTTTTCCACTTTGGGTCAGTCCATCTCAGATGAACTCGGGCCCAGAGAAGCCAGCGGCGTTTCTGGATGTTGTTGATATATGGCATTTGCTTTGCATGGTAGAGTTTTAACTTGCACTTGTAGATGTAGCGACAAACTGTGTTAACTGACAATGGTTTTCTGAAGTGTTCCTGAGCCCACATGGTAATATCCGTCACAGAATGATGTTGGTTTTTAATGCAGTGCCGCCTGAGGGACCGATGGTCATGGGCATGCAATTTTGGTCTCTGGCCTTGCCGCTTATGTGTAGAGATTTCTCCGGATTCTCTGAATCTTTTGATGATATTATGGACTGTAGATGATGAAATCCCTAAATTCTTTGCAATTGCATGCTGAGAAATGTTGTTCTTAAACTGTTGGACTATTTGCTCACGCAGTTGTTCACAAAGTGGTGAACCTCACCCCATCCTTGCTTGTGAGCGACTGCCTTTCGAGGATGCTCCTTTTATACCTAATCATGACACCTGTTTCCAATTATCTTGTTCACCTGTGGAATGTTCCAAACAGGTGTTTTTTGAGCATTCCTCAACTTTCCCAGTCTTTTGTTGCCCCTGTCCCAGCTTTTCTGGAATGTGTTGTAGGCATCAAATTCAAAATGAGCGAATATATCCCAAAAAACAATAAAGTTTATCAGTTTGAACATTAAATATCTTGTCTTTCTTGTGTACTCAAGGAATATAGGTTGAAAAGGATTTGCAGATCGTTGTATTCTGTTTTTATTCATGTTTTACACGTCCCAACTTCATTGGAATTGGGGATTGTAATAACTACTGTCACACCATCAACAACCAATGAACAGTTTAATATTAGGCTACTATTTAAGATTATGGAAGGTGTGTTTCATTTCATTCCTTTCAGCCAAAATTACTGCTTCTGTGTGCAAAAATCATTCTTCCTCACATTTAATTTCCATGAAAGCAGATTTGTATGTTTTGAGTATTTTATTAGATTAATGAATAGCTTGGTTTTCTCTCCGAGATGCACATGCTGCTGTTTGCATAATGTTTTTCAACGCGTTGAGAAAAAAATGCTTGTTTTTTTTCTCAGTGAACTGCAGCCAGTAATGAAGGAGAAATGAGGCATATGTTAAATTACCAATTATTGCTAAGGGATAAATTGCACTTCTGATAATAGTGTTATAGACATTAGTTGTCTCTCTTAAATAAATAGGTAATGCTTTGGGTTGCTGCAGTTTTTTGTGTATAAATGGGGTGTTTTGCACTTTAGTCCCTCCTGGGGACCGCTGTGGCTAGACAGGAAATCTCGGACGTCGGCAGCTTGGCCATTACCCCTAATGGGGTGAAACTCAGCAGAGGAAAAGGTTTGCTGCATTATTCATTGATTAAAGTGCACTTTCTGACAGCTGTGGAAAAACTGGCTAATTCCAGAATGCCAGAAGAACTTTGACAGTCAAAGTAGCAACTTATGATACATTGCATGCTGGAAGTGTCTTAAATTATCGCTCAGTTCTCCGATACCATTTCTGAGGAGGTATATCCGTTTTCTTCTCCTTTCATTTACGCCATAGCTTGAGAAAATGCTCCTTATAATGGTTTCCACTGTATTAAAGTATCGTCATAGTGTTTTCTTACAAGACTGTGAAATGTAGTTGCGTATCGGTATTTTCACGAAACGTTAATGGGTTGCATTGTTTTACACCCCACTAAATTATCACATCGACACTAATTTAGAACAGGAGAGTGGCCAGTTTTGATTGTTAGATTAATAATAGCAAGTCATTGCACAGTCGCATGAAGCTCGCCTGGATTTGTCGGTCTGTGTTAGCTGCCATTTTATCTGTAAAATGAAAAACTGGTAATCCCTATTCTCAGATGAAGGTTGCAGGACCCTGATTTGTGATCTTTTCTGAACAAGTTAATTCTTTATCTCCCGATGGTAAAATTGATGCTGCCTTAGTCATTTCCCTTGATTTCTTAAAATTGTCTCAAAATGTGAAAGGTTTCTTTGGTGGGTTAATGGTACCATTTTTCTATCTCCCCGAGATGCAGTTAGCATGTTCTCTCTGTGAGAAGCATCAGCTGTAATGTTGTTCGGCGAAACATTGTGTGTAAATAATAAATGGTCTTATTTTCTATTCAGGGACTAATGGCATTTTATGCGTGCCTGGGAGAACAAGGCAATATCACAGTTCTCGAGAGCACGCAGGCTCATTTGGTAATTGACATTGCGTTGTATTACTCACTTGCGTATGAACACCTGCTTCTCTACTTTAAATAGCTCATAGATCTGCCTCTAATCTAAGAAGCGCAAACCGTTTGGGGGTCTCGTGTTCCACGGGGAAAATAAATCTGTGGGCCTCAGATGCTGGCTCTAACAGCCGCTTAATTTTATTTTTAAATTTCTCAGAGAACGTGGTTTTAATAATTCATTAAAGGTGAATTTTGTCACACTGTAGACTTCAGTGAATCTGTACTCCATCTCTGTTTCCCTTTGGATAACCTTGCGCACATTTTATATGGAGATTTCATCATGTGCGGAGCAAGATAGTTTTTTTTTTTTTTTTAAATCAGTTTTTATCAGATAATATTGATGTTAAAGCCAACTTTTAATTTTTCCTTGTTTTCGTGTGTAAGTGACCTGTCGAAAAGTAAATCAGCAAGTAATAGGCCAGTTTTATGCCTCAGAAAGTTGGTTTGATCGTTACTACTCGAAATTTTTTTAGGGGAACAACATGGGATGCAGCTGTTCCCAAATTTCGTGCCACCCTTTAGTTCTTCTGTAGCCCTAATTTTCATAGCATCTACCATTTTGGATACATTTATTCATAAATGCCACAATAGCCGCTGAGACTATGCATTATTAAGTCTTTAACTGTGATCTAATCTATCAGTGAACTATTGTTGAACGCCAGCGGCAGCTCAATTAGCCTTGGTATCTCGCGCAAAGAAAAACCACGCAAACTGGCCCTCGTAGATCCACGTTAGCATTTATTTGTCTTCTTCATGCGTCAGCTTCATCGCGCTCTGGCAGCTGCTTGATGCACACAATGACTGAACATCTCAGCAGTGACTGTATGGTCCTCCCAAACTTATCAACATTACTCAACACATGCTTAGTTAAAGTGTTATCAGATCAGTGAACAAAGAACATTATCCAACTGATTACTTTAAATGTGGTTTTAATTGAGCAATGTGTTCTAAATTTCCTCAGGGAACTTAATTTAAAAAAGATAATCTAATTAAATGATGTAAAATTTAGAGTTTGTCTGGCAGCCTGAATCTCGATAATAAAATGTTTGAAGGGTCATGCGTCATTTATTTGGAGGCCCTCTTGATCGCAGATTGTAAATTAGATACTCTGTTAAACTGTCCCAGTCCAGTGCTCCCTCTGCAACGCTTATTAAATAAGCACTGTCTGAAACGCTCAAGAAACATTTGGGCCTCAGCCAACCCTGGGCTGGCTCCCCACCCCTCAGCCGGGGCGGCCATGTTCTCGCCCCACACAGCTGAAGTCTCAGTGCCCACTGCCAGAGGATCACACTCCCATCTTTCTCCTCGAGCGCCAGAACCGTCCTTAAATATGTTCTCTTAAACGACTGCTATGAGATTGCCACTGTGGTGTTGTTGAGATTGTTCTGTCGTTTGGTTTTTTTTTCTTTTTTTTTTTTTTTTTTCTGGGGCCCGACTCCGATCAGGAAAAGCAACTTTACGGTGGCCTTAATCCTAAATTCACTGGCTTCAAGAATCAAAATTCAATCAGTGAAAACATTTTAATAGACTTAATTATTTTAACAGTTCAAATGCAAGAGTGTAAAAACCATTTGTGTCTCATCATGAGAGGTGCTTGGCCATCCTCTCGCGGCAGATGAACGCATGTGTCCGAGTGCAGCTCTCCCTGGCCATCTTTGATGGAACTCAGCTTATTTACCTCTCAAACGCAAGATTTGAGACAAACATTCAGTGTTTAATTGGCTTGGCCATTTGTGGAAGCTAGCAAGCGCTCCAGTGAATTTTGCTTTGGGAGGAGCTGCCTATGGTCTGCTCCTTATGCGTCATTCAGCAGGTGTGGTTCTGCGGTTCATCTCTCGACAGCGCCATTTTAATTTAGAAGTCACTCGCTCCCTAATCTCTTAAATGAGCTAGGTAAAGAGACAGTTTTGCCGTGTTTTATTCAAAATAACCACTCTTTATCACCCAAATTACCGGCTATGAATTCAGAGTCATGACTCTGACAACTCATTTGTTGACTTGGAAACCGGATTTCTTGGGGAACTATT
Source organism: Gymnothorax javanicus (assembly GCA_029692085.1). NCBI lineage: Eukaryota > Metazoa > Chordata > Actinopteri > Anguilliformes > Muraenidae > Gymnothorax > Gymnothorax javanicus. The sequence goes on from CM056205.1 coordinate 47,868,098, forward strand.
CCGCTGCTTCCTAATTATGTTTGGTTTAAAATGAAGTCTAGCTCTGAGGTCTCTGGTGGCTGTTGGTTAAGGTGTTTGTCTGGGTGCCCTGGGGTTGGGTGTTTGAATCCCTCCATGGGAGGTTTGCATAGTCAAGGCAATAATTAGCTCCGACTCTGTGGTGTTAGTTGGGGTTAAGCCAATCAAAATTTCTAAGTCTCATCGATCAACGGTCACCAGTTGGCCAGGTGCATGTAGGTGTGTGAACAAACTATACTCTGACTGCATCATCCTCCGATGACAAAGGCAGCATGTGATTGGTGGTGTGACTGCATGGTTGAAAAGGAGCAACAGCTAGTCTTGACTTGAGTCTGAAAAATTTGCGGCATCTTCCTCCTGAGTCGATGAGAGCACGCTGCTGCTGTGGGCTTAACAGTTCGGCTGTGTTCTGGCTCTAAAGGTTTGGAGTTACGGCTAAATTACTATTAATGTCACCTTTGTTAAATTTGATTCAATGAATGCTGAGCCAAATATGCATTTTTTCATCACCTCACAATACTGCGGGAATCATAACGAGAAGTAGGAATTTATGTGCCTTTCTTTGAAACCCCTCAATTTGGGAATAAATCCACAAATTAATGATTAATATTTTTTTTCTGGACAGTCCCCGTGTTAGAACTGGTATTTTACTTTAATTGATAGTGACAGCCTGTCAGCATGCATTTGTGTGTATGACAGTGAAGTAGCCGTATTCAAAAATAATAGACTTAGGAGTAAAATGAAGTGAAGTTGCATTAGAAAACTATTCATTTTTAAAAAGCACTCCACAATGAATAAAAACCTGCCCAAAAAATGGTTTATATTTTGAATAGACCTAGTACATTCTGAGGACCACAGAGCAATGAGTGATGCTGCATAGTGGTTATATTGAGAATAATCCCTGAAAATGTCAGCATAACAAATTGCATTGCAAAAGAATATGGCAACTGCATGTATTCTTCTTATTTTGCTTTTGGTCTCTGGGCATACACACCTTTCAAATCTTTCATGCACCATTCAAAACTGCAGAATGAAATGTGTGCAGGTGGCTGAATGAATAATTTATCCACAGTGTGCATTGAATTGGAAAGGGATCATTTCTTTTTCCTTGGGGGAACATGTAGAGGAAAGTACCTATTCCCTCATGAACAGGCAGGAAAAACGGTAATCTGTTGTTCCCTAATCAGCCCTTAGGTCTATTCATAATTCACTTGATGTGAACCTTACAAAATGTAATCATTTTCAGAACATACTAATTTTACCCCATCTCTCTAAAGCATTAGTTTTTAAAGCTTGTAGTCAGTAAATGTCTAATTCTACTCATATCGACTTACCTTCATACTATTTTTTTTTTTTTTTTTTTGCAAATTTGCTTGGAACATTTAGCAGAAGAAAGGCAGGGCTCAGTACTTTTAAAAAAAATTACCGCGCCTTTGCCTCTGCCAATCAAAATTTTTTAATGCTTAAAAATAGAAGATCAACAGTAATCACGTCCGATCAGCATATGCATAATTGAATGCTTTGCAAGAATGTAGTATTTTACATACAGTTTTTTTTTTTTTGAGTGAATGTAAATAGTACTAATTTTAATATGTTCAACCTTGTGCGTTCTAATATTGACGGAGGACAATATATTTTTGGCTTGACCGAAGCATAGCATAGCAGGAATCAGCCCTAGAAACATGAAAGTCTGTGACTGAGTGTTTAAGTTACCCAGTGACTTTTTCTCTTTCAACATGAATGGCTGTGAACAGTTATCAATCGCACCATCAGAAAGCTTTTTGCAGTGTTGCACGAGTCAGCTGTAACATCCTTACCTGCGTATCCTTGATTGATAAGACAATCCCATGTGCAGCATAAACCAGTACAAAATTACTTCAAGATGGCGAACACAAGCAATGTGACAGCTGAAGTAATCTCCAAATTTTAGTTATTTAACCACAATGGTATGTTTTACTTGTTTGTAATAAATATATAGAAATGTAATTTTAATACAATTTCAGTCATTTTGGTCGTCTTGCATTAAAAACACAATTCATTTGTTGCTTTAGCACCATAGCTACTTTCATCACATCATCCTAACCAAAACAGCTTTTGTTCTACAAAGCTGAACATCTGTTCTGTTCATTTCAAGCAATGCTTTCCCCAATTTCTGGAAAATCATTTTTGGGGTCTGATCTTCTGCAAAATGGAATTGCCCTTCTTGTTTTACCTCCTAGATTGAGTTTCTCTTAACTATTACACCAACCCACTAGGACTTGCATTTTGTCTGGCTTATGTTTTGTTTGTTTTTTTTTCTCCTTATTTTACACAATTGGTTCAATTATTTGGATTACCAGCAAATTAGAGTATTGCCGTACAAAAGGTAGCTTGCTAACAGTTAGCGTTATCTAGCTTCCTGGGAAAGATAATGCTATCTTATCAGTCTGTCTCAAAAATAAATTGTACTGAACTATTGATCTTGCTACTTCCACTTGGTGGATGGGTGTGTGTTTAAGTTACTTAACACAGCTACTTTTTCTGTCAAATGGGCCTATGTGATAATATTACCATGAAGCCACAAAGACTGAATCACTGACCTGCTCATTAAGGTAGATTACTGCTATAAAAATACCATTACCATTTCCACATTTTTCATGCACCATTTCTCAAAAAACGCTAATCCGATTTTAATGAAGTTTGGAACATAAATAGTTTACAGCATGATGGTTGTCCTGAACCTAAAAAATATGGTACCCTTTTGGTTAATTTCAGGGGGTGCTGAATATATAATGAGGTAGAGAATTTTCAAGTCAAGAGCAAAATATCAAAAAACCTTTGCATTTTGTTAAAGTATCCAACTTTAAGAGGTTTAGCCCATAGATGTTGGATCAGGCAACCTGTGTGCAAAATAAGAAGTTGATATGTCTATTAGTTACTGATGTATGGTGTTTTGAAATTGTCATGATATGCCCCTTTGCGGCCGCCATCTTGGACACCTAATTTGCATAAGTTATGCAAATCACCTCCATCCTTGCTAATTTGAATGTTTGCTTCTCATATCAATAAAGCAATTTGATGTAAATGATGAAATAAAGACTTTCATGCTTAACAGCAGTACTATACCTTAATATAGGCTGCATTTGTGGTTACTGGATGACTTGACCAGTTCCTGTGTTATTTAGCTTATAAAATTCATGCGATAATGTTAGCTAGCTGCTGATATTAACTTATCACTTAGCTGGGCCAACTTTCAGCTGTTCTGTAGTCATATTGGGTCAAATATCTAAAAGGGAACCTGATATGCTGTTTTTTCATGCTATAATTCTTTAGGATGTCCACAAAGGAGATACATTAACTTTTTAGCAAATTAATTAATTAAATTCCATAATTTCAGGGTTATTTGTTTCCTGTCATTCCTATTCTTATGAAAAATGGGCAGTTCTGAGAGCACATCCCCTCTATGAAATAAGCCATCCTCTGATCGGCCAACAAACAGAGCCACAGGCCCCATGTGTCAACTGAGAGCGGCCATGTCAAAATCCCCCAGCTTTTGGCAACAGTCCCTGAAATTGCCATCACAAAAAAGTGTTATTGCAGTATAATCTTTTATAATTGCAGCCACTTTGAAATTATGGTGAATATCCTTATTGAATCATTAGGAAGGCTGTTTTGAGAAAGCCTGAAATAACTTTGGTGGTCCAATGCCTACTGATGAAAATAATGGGGGGAAATTGGCTGTGTTTATGAAGACATCTGCACGCGTGGAATTGGTCCAGAGTCGATTATAAAAACATGATCAAGCTATATAGCCAGCATGTTTCTCCTCTGTGCGGTGGACTGTCCTAAATGTAGTGAAATCCAGTTATTTTCGGGCATGAGAGTTTGGACATCTGCGGTCTCCACATGCGGCAGCTGAACCGCGTTGCCAGAGAGACCAGAGGGATTGCTGGTTCAAATGAACGATGAACACACGTCAGCTAACTTGGTTTCCTCTGTGAAATTTGCTTGTGCTGTCAGCGGAGCCAGGCTTTTTTCCTCCCCGCCCGGAGCATAATGCTCCGTGACAACAGTCTGACCCATCCTCTGACATATCGCTCCTGTCAATCTCCTTCCCCTGCAGGAAACACGGCGCTCCGCTAAACTGTGAAGGCGCACTGTGGTTTCGGGTCTATTTCTGGAACCTGGTGGCCAAATGGGATAACATGAACGAGCTCTTTTTGTATCGTTTTGTGTTCAGTCAAAAATGTTTTTTTTTTTTTTAATGTTCAGAATTATGACTACCACGTGGAAAATTATGAATGACTGTTCGTTGCCCCTCTATGAAATTACATGGGTCTCCAGTCTTGTCACTCTCCTCATCATCTTTTGAAGTGAGATAATGACGGGCGCCAACAGCTGCAGTCTCCTGTTGTCTGCATTTCATTTCACCAGTAGTACATCCGCATCAACTATCCTGAAGAATCCCCGCTGTACAACAGCTTGTGTAACTGCTCACAAAGAAATCAAGTAACAGGTCTAAATCCAGGCTGTTTTTGAATCAATTTCTGCGACCGTAGAGGAGCTCCAGTCTGGGTCTCATGTTAATAGTCAGGGGGACACGCACGCTCCCTGGAGCACGGCGCAGTCACGTTTATATGTCACGAAAACGCCACCATTTTTTCAGTGTCGTGCTCTCATTTTTCATTCACATTGTCACTGTCCAACATCCTTGGATCCACCCTTGATGAGATCACGGACATAATGCCTACTGTGCACATTTGTTGCAATGCTATGTATTTCTCTCTCTAAGTACAAACTGGAGTGTTTGAGCCTGGATGTTGCTGTACTGGCATGTTTGCTGGGGGCTTATTAAAAACCCATTTATCAAACCTAGATGCTGTGCTCTGGAGGTTGCCGGTGTGGTGTAACAGCAAGCTATCACTCTATACTGCCTGGACAACACATTCTCATCCCGGACTCGTCATATCTTGACGCTACCTGCCCAAACGTCGATATACGAGGCAGAAGGAAGCTTTTGGCGTCATTATTTGAGGGTTAGGGTTAGGGTTCGGGTTAAGGATTAGGGGTAGGGGGTAGGGATTAGGGGTTAGGGGGTAGGGTTCGTTTTACACTGGCGTCGATAAAGGACGCTAAAACTGACCTTTTGCCTCGTATATCGACGCTTGGTCAGGTTGCGTCAATATATGACGCGTCGGAATGAGAATGGGCTTGCCTGGACAGAGCTGGCAGTCCAATGGTGTAGATAGTCAAGGTCTGAGTGTCTCCAACTGCAAAAGTAGGTTCTCCTCAGTGTATTGGGGGAAGCTTTGATCCGAAGTATGGATTTATTTGCTGCAAATTGATTCGTGCTCCTTTTGCTAATATCTGGGCAAAGTCACATTTCTTATGCAGGCCTTAATCCCAAAAACGATTTGATCATTTCTTGAAACCCTTAGAGAGCACAGGATTGCAAAGAGATATATTTGGATCAACATGTATGGCTTTTATACTATTAAAGTGCAAATTCATCAAATTTTCTCAAATAAAAACGAATCTGGTAAACGTTTGACCGAACAGTTCATGAACAGTATCTTGCTAATTAAATGCTTCAAACTTGCAGTTTTTTCGCGTAAAAGAGCCTTTTATTGAGGTCCGAGTGGAGATTTTTGAAAACAAAATGAAGATTGACCCAAGTTTGATAATTAGCGAATGTAGCGTAATGGGAGGTGTTCCAAATGTGGAAGTCAAGCTGAAAATAAGGTAATCAGAGATGGCAGACTTCACCCCATTCATGCAAATATTGGCAAGTGTGGAAACGCAAGCAAACACGCAGAGCCACTAGATGGCAGACTTCACCCCATTCACGCAAATATTGGCAAGTGCGGAAACGCAAGCAAACACGCAGAGCCACTAGATGGCAGACTTCACCCCATTCACGCAAATATTGGCAAGTGCAGAAACGCAAGCAAACACGCAGAGCCACTAGATGGCAGACTTCACCCCATTCACGCAAATATTGGCAAGTGCGGAAACGCAAGCAAACACACAGAGCCACTAGATGGCAGACTTCACCCATTCACGCAAATATTGGCAAGTGCGGAAACACAAACAGACAGACAAACAAACACACAGAGCTGCTAAAAACAGTACTTCATGCCCACTCTGTGGGGTGAACTAACAATAGAAAAACCATGTTGTCAATTAATATTATTTCCATAAACTGATTAAAAAAATATTTTTCACATCAGTGGGGGAAAAGGAACAACGTGACAATCAGCCTGTAGCATGGTGCACTGAAACTACGTACTAAGAGTTTCATGAGGTCATGACGAGGAAAGGTGTCCAAAAATAGGTAGCCTAAGTACATGATGACAACACGAGACCAACAGAATCTATTTACTCTGATTCAACAGTGCATACACGACAAACAACAGGGCCCATACAGGTCAAATGAGGCCCTGTTTGCACAGGTGGGGTGCATTTACCCAAATCACCGATGCTAACTTACATAGTTGGTACTATTGACTGAATGGACGAACTATGTAAGTTGCCAACTTAGCGACTCTACTTTTGGGAGATGCACCCCTGGCTGGCTGGCATGTTTACGCTTTTCGCTATTAGTGTATTTAGTTACATGTGTAACATTTGTCGTAGAAACTTGAATTCATTAATTTCATGGCAAAATGCGTTAGCATGCTAGCTAGCTAATTATTCATCCCAGTAACTTGAAAGGACTAGAAGCTTGCACTTTTTTCATTCTCCAATTGCAGCTCTGGGTCTCTTTCTGGTTTCACTACCATGGCTGAAGTTTCGATTTTACTCAATGTCTAGTGGTGGAAGATGGATTTAGTTTCGTTTAGAGTCATTTTTTGCATTAAATATTTTCTTCACTCATTTTAGGATAGGCTGATTAACCGGCTGATAAAAGCAGTAATCTGTAAAGTGTTTAGAACAGATCACCGTTTCTGATCCAGGCTCCGTGAAATTTGCTCGTTTCCTCTTCACAAAAACCACCCATGCCTTACGAATAGTGGGGTTTTTTGGAAATTTATGGACCATGATGCCTCTGCTTGCATTGGCCTTTTTGTTGCAGCCATAAACAAGGCAGATATTTGGCATCTTCCCAAGGGAATAATCCACAATTATGAATCACTGAGTCCAGTCATTGTCATAGACAATGTGTTCTCTGCCGCTGGCTAGGTTCCTCCCATAACGTCATCGCCAAAGATGGCCAAAGACAAATTCTGTCCAGATTGATTGCAATTTGCAGTGATTAAAATGCAAATAACTTTGTAACGGCTAATCAGAATTTGGAATGACCAATTAAAAAAGAAAGTATTTATATTAAAGATTCCAAATCTTATCTTTGGATGAACAAGCACTTTAATAATTTTCACATTTGTATGACGTGCTTTCGATTCATCCATTTGAAGAGTAAATTTTTTGAAATGTTCCTTTTCTTTTCAAAACTCCTTACTGCTCTTGAACTTTGCCTGTTTGAGGAGCATATTTTTAATGCTTTGTCAGCATTCTGTGGCTGTTCTACACCTCAACCAGAGACGTGCGGTCGGTGGTTAGTTTGGTGAGGCAGAATCCTCCCCTTTGCTTGATTAGCAATCAGACGATTAACTAGTTTAGTAAGACTATTCGGCAGAATGACGGGCCAGTTTAAGTTTCCGCGGCGTTATTACTCAGTACATAGAACCTGAAATGCTCACTAGACAGCAGATTTGCGCGTACTTGCTTCCAGGAAGCCGAAGCAATGTCATTAACAAATATTAAAACAGTTCGACTTATGCAGGGTTCAATGCTTGATCAATATACAATGTATTCTCCTTTAAATACGCGCTTTTACACCCAAACAAAAAGCGGGCGCTTATTTTCAGTCTTCTTTCATAATCCGATTAGCAAAATGTTTAAACGATATACAGAATTACCGAGAGCCTAGAATTTTTCCTAATTGATTATTCAGATTTCCATCCTTGCACTCTCGAATTGAAGCGTATACGTTAATTAATCTTTTTCATTATCTCCTCTATCAGTATACGGGCTTCCTATAGGCTTGGTCTTAATTGTTTTGATTGTCAATCAGGAATAGTACGAGGGAACAGGTTCACAAAATCCTGTTATAAAAGTTTGGGTGACTGCCTTACCTCACTGCTCGTCTCTGGCTTCCTGTAAGAAAGTACTCGCAAATCTGCAGTTTCGTGAGCATTTCAAGTTCGATGTAGCCTACTGAGTAATAACGCCGCGGAAACTTCAACTTGCCCGTCATTCTGCCGAATAGTCTTACTAAACAAGTTAATCGTCTGATTGCTAATCAAGCAAAGGGGAGGTTTCTGCCTCACCAAACTAACCTCCGACTGCACGTCACTGACCTCAACTGCTCTGAGTTATCAGGAGTGAGTTTGACATCAACACTAGAATTTTCCATAAAGAACATTCTAAGCACACATTTGTGATCCTTCAGTAAGGATTTACAGGTATTTGGAGGATTAGAGTGATTTAACTATCTGCAATGGAAAAAAAAATTGAGTAACCAGAAAATTGCTTTGGTACTCATTTATTTTCAACAAACACACTCTGATTTTAAATCCTAAAAATACAATGGTCACTTTTTACAACCCCAATTCCGAAATAGTTGGGATAGTGTAAATTGTGAATAAAATCAAAACGCAATGACTTCCAAACCACACCTGCCAGTATTTTATTCACAATAGAACAGAGATAACATAGCAAATGTTGAAACTGGGAAATTTTACAATTTCATCCACAAAATGAACTCATTTCAAATTTGATGGCTGCTACAGGTTTCAAAAAAGTTGGGACAGGGGCCTGTTTACCATGGTGGAGCATCCCCTCTTCTTTTTAGCACAGAGTGGAGGCGTCTGGGCATTGAGGAGACAAGTTTCTTGAGTTTAGCCATTGGAATTTGATCCCACTCTTGTTTAATACAGGCTTCCAGCTGCTGGAGAGTTTTGGGTCCCCTTTGACGGATTTTTCGTTTAATTATGCACCAAATGTTCTCAATCGGTGAAAGATCAGGACTGCAGGCAGGCCAGTTCAGCACACTACGAAGCCATGCTGTTGTAATAGCTGCAGTATGTGATTTTGCATTGTCCTGCTGAAATACAGCAGACCTTCCCTGGAATAGATGTCGTCTGGAGGGGAGCATATGTTGCTCTAAAACCTTTATGTACCTTTCAGCATTCATGGTGCTTTTTAAAACATGCAAGTGTCCCACACCATATGCACTAATGCATCCCCATTCTATCAGAGATGCTGGCTTTTGAACTGAACGCTGATAACAGGAGGGGTGGTCTTTCTCCTCTTTAGCCCGGAGGACACGATGCCCATGATTTCCAACAAGAATGTCAAATTTGGACTCGTCTGACCACAGGACACTTTGCCACTTTGCTACAGTCCATTCTAAATGAGCTTTGGCCCACAGAACACGGTGGCGCTTCTGGATCATGGTCAACAATGGCTTCCTTTTTGCATGATAGAGTTTTAGGTAGCATCTGTGGATGGCACGGCGGACTGCGTTTACAGACAGCGGTTTTATGAAGTATTCCTGGGCCCATTTAGTAATGTCAATGACAGAATCATGCCGGTGAGTGATGCAGTGGCATCTGAGGGCCCGAAGATCACGGGCATCCAGTAAAGGTCTTCAGCCTTGTCCCTTACGCACAGAGATTTTTCCAGTTTCTCTGAATCTTTCGATGATGTTATGCACTGTCGATGATGAGACCTTCAAAGACTTTGCAATTTGACGTTGAGGAACATTGTTTTTAAAGTATTCCACAATTTTTTTTACGCAAGCCTTCACAGGTTGGAAAGCCTCTGGCCATCTTTACTTCTGAGAGACTCAGCCTCTCTAACACATCCCTTTTATAGTCAATCATGTTACACACCTGATGCCAGTTAACTTAATTACTTGCTAAATGTTCTTTCAGCAGATTCTCTTGTATATTAATTGCTTTTTCAGCCCTTTTTTGCCTGTGTCCCAACTTTTTGGAGACCTGCTGCCGCCAGAAAATTTGAAATAAGCTCATTTTGTGGATAAAAATGAAAAATGTCTCAGTTTCAACATTTGAAATATTATCTATGTAAATAACATATTGGCTCATGTGATCTGAAAGTCGTTGCATTTTGATTTCATTCACAATTTACACTTTGTCCCAACTATTTTGGAATTGGGGTTGTAACTTGTATTCAAATTGAGGAAGTCAATTACCAGCTGATGTATGGATTATCATTGAACGCATCTTATCTTTGGTGAGGTTGTCTTCCTGTCTTTATTAGGCCAGTGCAAATTATGCTACTGTTCTCCATTCTGTCCCAACCTATCTCTCTTGGATTGTTGTGGCTGTTTAGTCATGACGCGTCTGCACAATCGATGTGTGTTTGCTCTCTCGCCCTGGTGCTCGCGTCGTCATTACTCTGGGCGATGTCAGCTCGGACAGGAGCAGATGCAGTATTGACACTGCCTGGTCAGACTTTTCAGGCGTGAGATGACAATGTTTTCCTTTCCAGGGCATATATGGGATTTTAGTTTGTTACTTAGCAACAAACTCATTCCAGAGCAATAGCGCGTTTCTCAGACTTGAGGAACCATAAAGCTGTGATGTCTCGGTCCGAAGTTTGCCTGGGCACTGTGGATCCACCCACGAAACTAAAAAATGTCAGGAGGGTGCATGAGTGTGATGGTAAATGCTTTAGGTTTGGCTAACTGAATAGGATGTCCTGTTGTATTTTATAAATAACATATATAAATATAAATGCAGTCCATTTGTATTTTCATTCAAGGCACTCTTTTTTGAATGGCTTGAAAAAAACATACAGCAGTCTAACGAATAACAATAGGCTACATGAAATTTAATGAAATATGGACATTTCAATATGATTTGGACAACAACCCACTGGTGTAGAAAATAATTAATGTCAGTGGTCGTCTGTTCGCAGAAAAATTAATGTTTCATTTCTTGGACATTGCCCTGGAGCAACAGTAACACACAGCCATTAATTAAATTGATTTTACTATTTTATTTTTAGGGGTATCGCTGTGCAATCTTTCAAATGTCGTTGATAACTGTGTGCTTGAAATTTCTCCAAGATGAAGAAATGTGTCTCAACATTTTCCTGAATATCTTAGTTGTTGGTCCTCAGCCACATATTTACAGTGAGCCATTATACTCTAAAAACAAATGTTTTTTTTTTTTTTTTGGGACTATGATGTGCCCTATAAAGAATTTAGATTTTGAAAGGTTATTTTTGAAAATATGATAGTGTTGGAGCCCAGCTTGTTTAATTTGCTTGCAGAATTGTGTGGCATTTAAACTACTATTTTTTTCATATTTAGATAACTTATTGGTTACTTAGGTTAGGTGACTTACTGGATTTTCAATTTTTATGAAATTTGAAATTAATTATTATCAGCTCAGGTGTTGTGGACATACAAGCTGGAAAATAAATTGAATTCTTAAGAGGCCGTTGGATAAAATCATTTTGATATCTTATTTAGATGCACTGTCAGTCTGATTACATTTCCAGACATTGTGTGGACAGCTCTCTGTCAGATAAGCAATGTTATGATGCCCTGTGATTTATTTATCTAGGCACTGAGCGATTGAGAAATGACAGTCTGTCTGCCCAAGGAACTTCTCAGTATGTGGATCGTGCTCACAGGTAGTACATTCATGCGGATTCATCGGAAGGGGTGTGCACTTCGGCCATGTTATCAGGGTATTCAGGACTCCTGCCAAAACTGTCCCTTCCTGTTATTCGGTTCCTGCGTGCGAGTTAGGGGTTTTGCATGTCTGTTACGGGTTTGGCTCATGTTATGGATTTGACTCCTGTATAATGGACTTGATCCATGTATCATGGATTTGATTCATGTGTTATAGATTTGACATGCTGCTCACTAAAGTTGACATTTGGCCAAGTAATGTAATTTTGATGCAATATGATGCCTTCAGCAACTATATCCAGTATATCACACAAGATTAACAGGTTAGAAAAATGAAAATGGTTACAAACTGATGATGTGGACTCAGAACAACATGGCTGTATTGAATCATAAATTTGAATATATCAGTCTTAATACATTTTGGAGTTTTAATTGTGTGTATACCATATATACCAAGCAACAAAATAAACGCAATTTCGTACAGGACTGGTTGGAAACTAAGTATGAGTGTAATTATTCTAAAAATCATATTCATCATTAGCACAATCATATTTACGCTCATTTCTTCAAATATGTCTTTTTTTTTTGCGGTTACTTTGACTTGGTGACCATGCGAGTATCATTATTCACTAACTTGCTAGCTTGTGTTTGTTGTGTGTGTGTGTGTGTGTGTCTCTTCGCAATACTGGACAGATTTCAGGGATAGTTGTTGTTCATTGTTATATTATCAGCAGATAATGATTGATGCTTTCCATTCATATTCATTTTGTTTAGCACGCATAAGACATATTGTGAGGAAAAAGCTACCACTTGAACCCAAGTAAGTTTTTTAAAATTAAATTAATTAAAATTAATTTTGGTTCAAATAAGGACACCAAAATGTGACATCAAAAATACATTTTTATCAAAAAGGATGTAGGAAATTAACATTGGTAAGTATCATGTGCTTTTGCCTATAAGTCATTTACTCACAGTCCAGTGAATAAACTCCAGTTTGTTACAAAACTTTTCTGGTCAGAACACAGGATGATATCAGACTGAAATCAGGTTTTGGTTGCCCTACATGTCCGCTGTGCTCATGTGGTCTTGAGTTAGTGATACTGCCCAAATGTACTGCTACTCCACAGAAGAACTAACTTTCCTTACGCCAATTAACCAAATTCTTGACTGCTAATTTCTGTCTAATTTGAAAAATATGAACCCAAATACTAAAAATCATGCAGTGTCCAATAAATCACGACTGTTACCAAAGACAAAGCTTGATTGTTATTCTTTGATTGTACGCATCAATTTATTGATTTTTCATGTCCTATGGAATGACTGCACACATTTTATCGGCAACAAAAGTTTTCCCGTGTGCAGCCGTGAGTCGGCTGATTTCTGCGAGCATACCTTTCGCGCCCACAATTTTGTATGCAGCAACGATTGTTAAGTGAAAAGGGAATTATGATAAACATCGTCTGAATCCATCTTACTCTTCCTCATCACTCAGCAATTGGCCATCCTCCCGCAAGGTAAGATGTTACGGAATGCTGTTTTCATGACTTTTCCATATAATTTGCGTCATTGATTTCATATTTTAGGATTATAATGCAACTTCTCATCGTGTAATGACGGATTCATTCGTACCCATTTCTTGTCCACCGTAATCCATCTTGATGCTTTTCTAACTCTTGCTTCTGTGGGGTAAAATGTTTTAAAAATCTGTTCAAATATTTGAGAACTGTGGGATTTTTGGTTGAATACTTTTAAACATTTTTACAGAGTTATTCCATTATCATTATTACATTTGCAATATTTCCTAGTAGTCCCACAATTTTGCATCAGTTTTCTTGTAATTTGTTTATGTTAATTGAGAAGGAATAATCTTGCTGGGCATTGCATAATAAAGTAAGTGTGGAGAATAACAACTGTAAAATCCAATAGCTGCTGTGGCCTCTGCTGCTATCCCAATGACACCCCGTGAAAAAATTACTGAGAGTGAGAATTCAATAGCCAGTGCCTCAGGAGTAAATGGTACCCTTTATTTTGCAGTTATTCAGTTGGTGGCAATTGGACAATTCTTTCCAACAAATGCATGTCACTGGAAATGAGTCTGGAAAATTAGTTTCTAAAAGGCCAGCGTGCAGTCACTGATTTTCTCAAGAAGCCATTATTGGTTTCTGTCTTTATATACGACTGCCTTAAGGACGGTCAGACCTCAGCCTGTACAGTCTCCACTTCCCTTGATAGGATTGGCTTGGCAAATGAACCTGCATCTTGCCGCATGATTTCCATATCTCCAAGCTACTTAATGCATACTGCTTTTTTCGTTAAAAATAATCAAGATAAAATACGAGAAAAAGACATGACTGTAGATGTAGAAATGATACTGAGAAAAATAATTGAATGTTGTGTGTGAAACAACCCTGTTCCTGGGGACCTATCGTCCTGCTGGCTTTCATCTCAACCTGATTTGGCAAACCAGACCTAGCTAATTAGCTGTTCGATATGATCTCCAGCTGTTTAATAAAGCATGCTTTTTGGAGGGCTGGAGAGAAAACCCGTCGGTAACAGGGTTGTCTATCGCTGCTATTATAGCTAGCTTTGAGATCCCTTGGCATGCGCACCTGTGCCCCTTCCACATTTTAACCAGTGGGGGTGTCTTTTGCCTTGTGGTCTCATGGGAGAAGGCGGCGAGCCCTGTGTGCTAAACTGGGCATGTGACTGTCTGTGTGGCCAGGACTCACCGCAGTGGAAAAAGACATGGATTTCTAGAGCAGATTGATTCCCCCTCTTTCCCTCCTCCCTCTCTGCTTTGTCCTCTGTCTCGCTTAGGAGAAGCTGCTATCAGTTCAGTGAGCATGATTTGGCCTGGCTTCCTATGCAATGTAGACGAATCCTCGTGTACAGACTGTGCGTTTAAGTCTAGACCAAATGCATGGGAACATCCCGAGATTTAAGGGTTATTTCCTATAGGGATGGTCCTTTGTTTAAAAAAAAAAAAAAAAGACAGAACAACTCATTATTCCCTATTGTAGCCTTGCCAAATAGCGGTCTTTTAAATCGTAACAATTCCTGTGCAGGAACAAAGAAATTGAAAAAACAAAGAGCCTGTCTAAATAAACAAGCAGCTTATATTAGCAATAAGCAAAATGAATACATTTATGATCATATAATCAGTGATGTTCATGATTTAACAGGCAAGAGCTGTGTTTGCTGGCATTAGCTGCATTTTTTTTTCTTAGGCAGCTAATCTGCAAGTAGTCAATTGTTCTGTTGCTGTAATGAGGCAAGGAAGATTTTTATAGAAATGCGCAGAAAGTCAGTATTCAGGCAATCTTCCTACAGTGCCTGACAAAAGTCTTGTCGCATACGGACATAGTAACTAAAAATAGCATATAACTTTATTTCTAACCAATCAATTGTTACAATAAATGGTTCATTTTAATGTCAAGGGCTTTCACATTAATAATTTGGTGCAAAATGAAACCGTCAAAAAGTGTTCTGATGTTCACAGCTTGGCTAAGCCCATAACATCTGTTTACGCTGGGACAAAAGTCTTGTCGTCTCTTCAGATGATGCAACAAATCGCAGATTAGAGTTTAACCTATGACAAATACTGTAATTAACACATTCCCAGATGTGTATGGAAACAACCCCAGCACACCAGACTTTCATATGAGGTGCGACTAGACCTCTGACAACATACCAAAGATTCAACCACAGACCAAAGTGCTGATCATCAAGAGCCTGAAGACTGAGTCTGCTGCTGAGGTGGCAGACATCTTTAATGTATCCAAATGTCAAGTGGAGGGGATGAGAAAAAGATTTGAAGAAACTGGTGACGTTCATGGCAAGCGCAGGTCAGACAGACCCTGGTATGACAACTGTTTGAAAGGACCGTTTGTTGCTTCAACTGTACAAGGCTAGCCCTTCTTCAACTACAGCAAAGCTACATGAGGAAATGTCACCAAAAATCCCGGTATCTACAAGAAGAGTTTGTCAAATTCTCTCTCAAAGTGGTTTTCATAGCCAAATTAGTACACAGAAGTCTGCATTAAACAGGAAACAAAAAACCTGCATTGCATTTGCCAAGGCCCACAGCTCGCAGAAAGGATTGATACTGGAAAAGTGGCTGAAAGTTTATTTTTCTGGTGAATCATCCATTGAACTGCATCCCAGTTGCCGTACAAGACCTGTTGGAACCCTCATGGACCCAAGATTCTCCCAGAAAACAATCATGTTTGGTGGAAGAAAAATCATGGTTTGTTGTTACATCCAGTATGGGGGTGTGAGAAAGATCTGCAGAGTGGATGGCAACATCAACAGCCTGAAATATTAAGAAGTTCTTGCTGCCCTACTTATACTGCTGCTCCTTCTCATACTTCTGCCTCCATGTCACAGTTCCTGAAAGCGAAGAAGGTGAAGGTACTCCAGGATTGGCCAACCCAGTCACCTGACATGAACATTATTGAGCATTTCAGGCGTAAGATTAAGGAGGAGGCTTGGAAGATGAAACCACAGAATCTTGATGAACTCTGGGAGTCCTGCAAGACTGCTTTCTTTGCCATTCCAGATGATTTCATCATCAAGTTATCTCAGTCATTGCCAAGACGTATGGATGCAGTCCTCCAAGCTCAAGGGAGTCATACGCAATATTAATTCTTTTTTCCAAGGCGCCATGGCTTTATGTTCTGATATTATAGTGGCATATTTGTGTATTCAAAATAAAGTGTATGTATAATTTCCACATTTTTTTTTTTTCATGCGACAAGACTTTTGTCCAAGCAAAATCTGACCTTTCTGTACAAATTAAATTATAAAACTCAATCAATGACACAAAACTCTATTTTGGTATATTTCGCATAATCTAGAGGGCTTTGCCTTTCATATAAGCCATTTTTGATTCCAATTGATCAACTACAAGTCAGGTTATTATTTGTTGTTCCTACAACTTGGATAAGTGACAAGACTTTTGTCAGGCATAGGAGATGCATGGACTGTGGTAGTAACCCAAAAAATCTGCTAATTTACACTGCCTGTCAAAAAAAAAGTTGCCGTTTTGATTTAAATAAGCAAATACTCAAGCCTATGATTGGATCATTATTGCAGTGATGAATATGTTTCAGCCGGCAATAATTCTTTTAATCCTGGCTGATTCATTGCGAACAACTCATTTCTTTAAAAACCATATTGGAAGATGTATGTCAAGGTCACTGAGAAGATGTTACAGTGTTTCAAGAGGGGCAAATTATTGGCCAGCATCAAGCAAAGAAAACAGCTAAGGAGATGGCTGAAAACATAAGAATTAATTCATGAACTGTCCAACAATTTATTCAAACCTGGAATGATAGCTGTGAACTGAAGAAATCGTGAGTGATCCTGATTGGAGATCACTAAAATGCTCGGTGAACTCTCATAAAAAAATCAACAGCAGAACTCATGGCTATGTTTATTATGAAGGTGAGAGCAGTTCAACACGCATGATGCAACAAGAACTTGGAGGATATGGACTGAACAGCTGCATCGTCACAAGAAAGGCACTTGTTAGTTTGGCTAATTGGGGGAAAAAAAAACGAAGTTCAATTTTCAAGGGAGCATGAAGATTGGACAGAGGAGCCATGGAAAAAGGTCATGTGATCTAATAAGTCCATATTTACTCTATTCCAGAGTGATGGGCACATCAGGGTGAGAAAGGAAGCCCATGAAGCGATGCACCCATCATGCAAAGTGCCCACTGTACAAGCCTCTGCAGACTGTTATGATCTGGGGTTGCTTCAGCTGGCCAGGACCAGGCTCAGCACTGTTCTGCAATAATAAAATGACTTCAGCTGACCACCTGAATATACTGAATGACCCGTAACCCATCAATGGACTTTTTAATCCCTGAAGGCACAGGCACAATTCCAGGATGACAATGCCAGGATTAATTGGGCTCAAATTGTGAAAGATTGGTTCATCAAGCATGAGGAATCATTTTCGCACGTGAATTGGCCACCTCAGAGTCTGGACCTTAACCAATGAGCTGTGCAGGAGAAGAATTAGCGGAGTGGTTTGGCTCACCCATTGTCAGTACAATATCTCGGTCAAAACTGAATTTAAATCTGATCGGAAATAAATATTGTAACATGGTGTAAGATGGTCGAAACAACACCAGGACAAATGTGCGCCGTGATCAAATCTTAAGGTGGCCCAACAGGATATGATACTGTGACTTTTTTTTTTTGGACAGGCAGTGTATCTCAAACCCTTTTCCTTCAGCTGCCATTTTTTCTGTTTCAGAAATTAGAGCAAAACCTATTTCTACTGATTGTGGTTTATTTAGTACAGCTTACTGCAAAAACTGCACAGTGAACTGCTCTGTGATTCATCCCAGTGTGATCAATGTAATCATATAATCATCATCTGGCTCGTGTGACATATTGACAGTGCATCAGTGCTGACTCTACCAGGACGGCACTGGTGCAATATTCAATGAACAAAACTGGCCTTCTCCGTAACGTGTAGCGGGAAGACGGAAGGGTATTGGGAAGAAATGGGTGTAATAAGCTGAGATCAGACCCTCGGTGGAGGTTGGGGGGGAGAGGGGGAGGTGTAGCGAGATACTGTCTCAAAGCAGGTCAGAAGCAAGGGACTGCAGTGGCAGGTGAAGTGTGCTTTTGTTCGTGAGGGGATGGGAGCCGACTGGGGTCAGAGATTAATGACAGATCTGCTTTATCTGGCACCTTTGGCTCAGCACCGCTGCCCTCTGATGCTACCTGTCAGCTCTCTTAAATGCCTGTTCCAGCGTCCCGTCACCGTGAGTCGCAAGTACAAGTAAGGGGCTCTTATCCAATCTCACGCAGCGGTCACTTTCTCCCCTTCAAAAAAACGCTTGAATTCAGCCCTTGACCATTTCTGTGAAGGGTCATTAAATGGCCTCCAACAGGTGAGAAGAGAAGGATGAAAATCAAAATGACCTCCAGCCCAAAATAGAGAGCTCTCAGTAGCTAAATCGGCTGCTTTTGTACAGATGACTCTAACTATGATAGAATCCTTTTCAAAAGAAAATATGACTAATAAACATGACTAATAAACAGTTGGAAAAATTCTCAACTGTCTGACTGGAGCCTCAATGTGTTTTGTTATTTCATGGACATGTCATGTAATGGTGTCTATACTATGCTCCTCTGATTCAGATCTCTTTCCTTGAGACTGCAGATTGCTTTTAGCTGTTTTTATTGTGGTGATCTCCCTAGTATAATCTGGGCCCGAGCCCCTGATTGGACTGCGGGCTTTATTATAAAGCGAGGCTGGAAGCCCTGAGCAGAAACAGTCCCTGTTTGCACATGCAGTCCTCACCGTGTGTACACTCATCCCTGGTGACAGCTGCACATCATAGGTAGCGCTCATGAGCTCACGTGTCCATTCCCATATTCATGCCATTCTCATTCTGCACACACACACACACACACACATGAACTCTGTGTCTTCTCCATGCATGTACACAAACAACAGCAATTCAGAAAAAACTGGCTGATGTAAAATGCAGATTAAATCAATAATGAGTGTTTTTTAAAGCCCATTTATCCTCTACTACATTGAAAACACTATAACAGGATATTTAACTTGTGAATTCAATTGTTTATTTCGAATATATGCTCATTTCAAAGCAGATGACTGCAATGGAATGTAAAAACAAGTTAGAGCAGGGACCATGCAGGACCAATACTGATGTGATAAGTTACAGTAACAAGGTGATGTGAGACAGGTGACTTTAAACACGTGAACTAATCGTGTTCTAGTATGAAAGGAGTCTTCAAAATAGACCATGTCCATCAAGATTGAAGTAGGATATAGTAGGATTTTGGTCAGGTCACACTCTAGAGTGCATAATATGATCAAAAGATGGAAGGTATCCAGTCAAATCTCGGTGCATAGGGGGTAGGGGCAAAAACCTCTTCTGAATGCACATGATGAAATGTACTAATTTATTTATATGGCACCCTTCATACACAATGGTAATTCAAAGTGCTTTACAAATTACAAAACCCAAAACCAGTGAAGTTGGCACGTTATGTAAATCGTAGATAAAAACAGAATACAATGATTTGCAAATCCTTTTCAACTTATATTCAATTGAATACACTGCAAAGACAAGATGTTTAATGTTCAAACTGAGAAACTTTTTTTTTTTTTGCAAATAATCATTAACTTAGAATTTAAAGGCAGCAACGCATTGCAAAAAAGTTGGCACAGGGGCCTTTTTACCACTGTGTTACATCACCTTTCCTTTTAACGACACTCAGTAAACGTTTGGGGAACTGAGGAGACCAATTTTTGAAGCTTTTCAGGTGGAACTCTTTCCCATTCTTGCTTGATGTACAGCTTAAGTTGTTCAACAGTCCGGGGTCACTGTTGTCGTATTTTACGCCTTCATAATGCGCCACACATTTTCAATGGGAGACAGGTCTGGACTACAGGCAGGCCAGTCTAGTACCTGCACTCTTTTACTACGGAGCCATGCTGTTGTAACACGTGCAGAATGTGGCTTGGCATTGTCTTGCTGAAATAAGCAGGGCGTCCATGAAAAAAGACGTTGCTTGGATGGCAACATATGTTGCTCCAAAACCTGTATGTACCTTTCAGCATTAATGGTGCCTTCACATATGTGTAAGTTGCCCATGCCTTGGGCACTAATACACCCCCATACCATCACAGATGCTGGCTTTTGAACTTTGCATAACAGTCCGGATGGTTCTTTTCCTCTTTGGTCCGGAGGACACGATAGTTTCCAAAAAAAAAAAAATTTGAAATGTGGACTCGTCAGACCACAGAACACTTTTCCACTTTGCATCAGTCCATCTTAGATGAGCTTGGGCCCAGCGGCCGGGCGGCGTTTCTGGGTGCTGTTGATAAATGGCTTTAAGCTTTGCATTGTAGAGTTTTTAACTTGCACTTGCAGATGTAGCGATAATTGTAGTTACTGACAGTGGTTTTCTGAAGTGTTCCTGAGCCCATGTGGTGATGTCCTTTACACACTGATGTCGGTTTTTGATGCAGTACCGCCTGAGGGATCGAAGGTCACGGGCATTCAATGTTGGTTTTTTTCAACGTCGCTTACGTGCAGTGATTTCTCCAGATTCTCTGAACCTTTTGACGATATTACGGACCGTAGATGATGAAATCCCTAAATTTCTTGCAATAGCTCGTTGAGGAATGTTGTTTTTAAACTGTTCACAATCAGCTCACGCATTTGTTCACTAAGTGGTGACTCTCGCCCCATCCTTGTTTGTGAATGACTGAGCATTTCAGGGAAGCTGCTTTTATACCCAATCATGGCACCCACCTGTTCCCAATCAGCCCGTTCACCTGTGGGATGTTCCAAATAAGTGTTTGATGAGCATTCCTCAACTCTCTCAGTCTTTTTTTTTGCCACTTGTGCCAGCTTTTTTGAAACATGTTGCAGGCATCAAATTCCAAATGAGCTAATATTTGCAAAAAAATTACAAAGTTTACCTGTTCGAACATTAAGTAACTTGTCTTTGCAGTGTATTCAATTGAATATAGGTTGAAAAGGATTTGCAAATCATTGTATTCTGTTTTTATTTACGATTTACACAACGTGCCAGCTTCACTGGTTTTGGGTTTTGTAGATTAAAAGACAAATATATGCACGCTTAAATTGGAGTCAGCATGTAAATGAAAAGAAGAAAGTATAAAATATAAAAATATAATGAAATGATGTATGATGAAAGCTGATTTTCTAAATGTAATCAGAACAAAAAATAAATGACACAAGACTTCAATTAAAACTTTTAATTGATTCTGGTACCCTCGGCTCCTCTGCCAAGGAGCATCAGAGCCATCATGTAATGGATATCATAGACTTACATGGGCTCCTGCATTCACAGATGCAAGTTTAAGCTTTACTACGCAAAGCCGAAGCCATAGGTCATCACTGTCCAAACGTGCCACCAACTTTTCTGGGCTCAGTGTCATCTGAGATGAGCAGCAGCACAGAAGCCCAAATGCATAAAGACACTGTAATGTTACACAATGGTAAACAGTTGACTGTGCCAGCCTTTTTGGGCTCTGCAGAGGTCATTACATTGGAATATTTTCTATACACAATTGAATTCACGTTAGTACATAAAATGATGTGCTCAGTTCTCAATATAGTACAGGGTGAATGGTATTATTAAATCAGTCCTTTTACATTTTGCATTTTCCATGAAGTACCAACTTTTTTGGAATTGGGGTTATACACGCACTGTGTTCTCACTATGCATGTGCATATGCGGTGTCCTCACTGTCAACATAAACACACTTTCTGTGTCCTGACTATGAACACTCGCTCTGTTCTCATTATGCATGCTCACAGTGTGCACTCCATGTACATATAAGCACACTTTCTCACAATGTGCAATACACATGTATTGTATTCTTATTGTGCACAGTAACACGGCCTTCATTGTGCGAATAAACTGTCTGTATCCTATGTACACATGCACTGTATTAGTGTTGTAGTCAAGACGACCTAATCTGAGACCAAGACATTACCAAGACCGGAGTGGATCGAGACCGAGTCAAGACCAAGACTTTTAGAGGCAGAGACCGAGTCAAGACCAAGATCGGACCAATGCAAATCCCACATGGCGTGGCACACTTATGATGAAATGTAGAACATGCAAACCATAGGCACTCCTTAAATTGATCTGAAATATCCACCTTCTGATAAAAGCACCCACATTAAACAAATGAAGATTCCTCTTCTTTGACCTATTTTATTGCCATTCACTGCATATGCATGTGTAAGTGTACTACAAGAAATCTGTTGATAAAATAATCAAAAGGCATTGCAGAGGTGAATTTTATGTGTGAGAATTTTCCTTCATTTTCTATTAGCAAACAAATCCAAACACACACTAAGGAGCTGAAAACAACTTCATATTTATTCAACATTCCTTTTCCATGTTTTACATTTCACCTAACAGCACAGTGTTTTGTGCAAGCATCAGGTTTTCTGAGTGAGTGCTTTCTTCACCTAGAAACCATCATACAGAAGGTCTAAAACAATTTAATACTTAAGTCTTCACTCTTCTCTCTCCTTCTTTTTTAACATGGTAAGTTTTTTTTAACTTTAACTTACTTCAACAGTTTTTAAACCAACTACAGCAGGGGCGGATCCAGGCATTTTGGAAAGGGGGGGGGCGCAGCCCCATACGAGCCTTGGGCTCTGAAGCCTGGCGGGAGTCTGGGGTGCAGCCCCAAAAATTTGAAAATTAAAGTGCCAAATACGCGTTTTTCTGGCATCTGGGAACAAAATTCAAGGTCTTACAGTTCGCTGAAAAAAGCATTTTTTTTCATTAACAATCATCTCTATTTATGGTATAAGTTTGCATTTGACTCTGCAAAGACAATCAAAACAAAGAGACTTAGGTCCTATTCCAATAGAAACAGACAAACTTTGAAAATGATCAACGCATCCATCAGGATACATCATGGATTAAACATTTAAAACACAACACTAAAGTTGTTTTCTTTCATGGAGAATGGTATTTAATTCACTTTGAAGTGAATTTCCTACTTGCACAATAGGCATATTCAGTAGGCATGCAGAGCTACAAAATCATCTTCTGGAATTTTTATTTCTCACTGAATGGGCTGATGAAGAGCATTCTGCGGGGGTATCTACGGGCTTACATATCGATCGCTTTGTCATAATCAAGTTTAAGATCCAGTTGCACTGGCACAAACGTTACTCTAAGATATAGCGCTGTTATCACTACTTAAACAAACGTTATAGCTCGTCTTATAGTTAATCCATGTAGGACTGCATACAACAGACAGTGTACAGTTGTCAGAGTTGAATAGTCACTTGCTATTTTACACATTCAGTTATAGAAATCATTCAAACTGAAGAGGCCTAGCTGTCCCGTGTTAAAATATAGCATTTAAACTGTAGTGCAAAAAATACTCAGAGGATTAACTTAACTAAAAGTGTCAATATCACAATGTAAATGCTTTGATAAAAGTAGAAATCCTGCATTTAAATTAGGAGTGAACTCATCCATAAAACCGTGTTTCAGCTTGGCTTGCTTGTGAATATTCAATAACTGATCCTGGTGTGCCATCTAGTGATAGAATATTGTAACTGCGTGCATAAATTTGCAGCTTCATGTCCGCTAGCCTGCGAGCAGGCTCTGAGTTTGCGATGGGGGAGCGGGAGTGAAAAGAGAGCCTGCGCGAAAGCCAGGGGTTTTTGAATTCCGCCCCTAACAAGCTGTCAGCGTGGTTAGACTAATTAGGTCTATGCATTGGCACTAAGCAACGGTAATTTTTTTTTTTTTTTTTTCCCCAGCGAGAGCGGCACTTCAGAACTCTTTTGCGAATGAAGGTAATTTCGGCGACAAGTACTTAGACCTGTTTTTGCAGCATGGTCACGCAACTTACTGTAGAAAATGGACAGCTGTCCGATTGGAAAATATAAACAGACGAAACCACATACAAGTCACCAAAATTACCTTCATTCGCTGAAGAGTTCTGAAATGAGTGCCAGTACATAGACCTAATTATAATTAAATTATTTTTCTGGACTGAATGTAGCCCATTATTTTGTCGCTTTTAGATCGCATGGGGGAGAGAAGCCGTGTCTTCAAGTGCCACTTGATTATTCTTGAATTGGAAAACGTGTTAATAAAGGGAAACCATCTAGAATTAGCAAGGACTAAGTTTTGTCAATAATTGTCCCCGAATTTAACGCCAGCCCTGCGAGTGTTCAACTGTCAAATTTGAATTTGGGAGCTGTGAAATTCGACCAATCAGAATGCTGCGTTCGTGGACGAACGCGGGGCAATCACAAAACCCTGGCTTTCGTGCAGGCTCTCTTTTCACTCTCTCTCCCCCATCGCAAACAAGAGAGCCTGCTCGCAGGCTACATGTCCGCTGGCATCAACATCTGTACAAAGATACTCTGCCGAGCACCGTTGTTCTTGAACAAGCCAAATCCAGGTAATCCTTATGATGAATTACATTCATATTTTAATTTGTTACGAAGTGGCCAGTGTCAACGTAACGACGTGAAAGTATACTTTTTATCTTTTAAATGTAGTAGAGTAAAAGTAAAAGTCAAAACTCAAGTAAAGTACAAATCCTCAAAAAAAAAAAAAAAAACTACTGAAGTAGGCTACTGTTCGTTATTATACACCTCTGACCATCAAAAAGTGCATTAGGACGCAACTCATTTTTTTGGACGACCCCCGGTAATTTCATTTTTCCGGCAAGGCAATTTTTCGAGCTTTAAGCCCTGTGTGTGATGTGCGAAAAAGGCTGTCTTCGAAAAGTCAGCCTGCAGAAATAAGGGGGGCGTGTGCCAGCCCCCCGCCCAAATCCGCCTATGAACTACAAGCTTTGTATAAATGTACAGCTGTCAAGTTAACGTTATTGGTCGCATTTGAGGCAGATGGTTTTGCATCCAATCACAGCAATGATGTCAAAAATAAATCAGACAATTCCCAGGCAAATTAGTGATATGCTCGCAGGTGTGGTCTTGACCGGTCTTGAAAAAAAAAGATCCCGAGTCCGCTTTGTCCGAGACCGAGACAAGACCGAGTAAAACTGAAGTCGATTCCGAGACGAGGCCGAGACATTCAAAAAATGGTCTCGAAACCGAGACCGGTCTCGAGTAGTACAACACTACACTGTATACTCACTATGCACACTAACAGTGTCCTCATCGAACATTAACGCACTTTCTGTATCTTTGCTATGTCCATACACGCTGTGTGCTCACCATGCAGGCTCACAGTATGTCCTCATCGTCAATATACAAACACTTTCTGCGTCCTCACTAGGTACACATGTACTGCGTACTCACTATGCACACTAATTTTGTGTCATTATTGCCCATAAGCACACTATCTGTGTCCTCAGTATGTACATACGGTTGTTTTCATCATGCATAATGACACTGTGTCCTCATTGCGGACATGAACAGACTTCACTGTATACATACACCTGCTCTTTTTGTATACACATACACACACACACACGCACACATACACGCACGCACACAAAGTATGTCCTCAATAGGTGCTCACACAAACGCATATTGTGTGTTCTCACAATACATACACACACACACTCTCACATACAGTGAGAGACATATACATACTGGCCAACATCATACATGCTTTGGGTGTCACCATTTCCTGTGAAGCTCACTCAATATTTGCAGTGGGGAAATAAACACAGATGCTGGTTAAATGAACTGGGTAAATGGCGCACAAAAGGCGCACAATTAAGTGCAAGAAGCCTCTTTTATGTCTTTTTCATGCTTAGTTGAAGAAACCCACAGATTCACACAGCACCTGCAGTCTGTATTACCCTGGAGCCCACACTGGGGTAATCAAGCTGTCATAAGGAGAACAGATTCATTGCTGGATTTGTGGAACACCATCACGAGTCACAAGTAAAGTATACTTTGAGTTATTAATTTGGCCCTTCCTTGTTATTGGCGCTCTGGGTAATGAAGCATTCTGCTGATATTTCATTAAAATGAATTGAGTGTGGTTCAAAAATTAACAGAAGTCACTGAAAACAATCAGTCTTGTCAATTTTCAGGCAATCAATATGTGCTGCAGGATAAATTTATTTATTTTTTTCAGCTCTCCTCTGTAAAATTGGCTCATGGGCTAGTCTGAGTTTGAAGTGCACGCAAATATTGGTTTTCTGCACGATGTTTGAAGCCTGCTGTTTGTCGTGACAAATGGCTGGAAAAGCACACATTGACAATGGAGTAAACGACTGTGAGAGAATGATTATGACTCCCACTGTACTCTTTCAGTCGGTACCTTCTGATGTTTCAAAGAGTAGCCAATCAGCTTTTTCTTTGTCATCAATATTCTTTTTTTCATATGCCGCATAAAAAGAAAATTTTGCAATTAGAATTTGTTTCTGTTGTCCAGGACTCACTGTTGTCACTGAAGTCCAAACATTTACAACCCAAATTCCCAAAAAAACTTGGGACTCCATGTAAAATGTAAATAAAAACAGTGCAATATTTTGCAAATTACTTAAAGCCTACATTTAATTTATAATAGTACTAAGACTACATATCAGATGTTGATACTGAACTTGTTAGAAACATGTTTCTGGCATCAAGTTCAAAATGAGCATATTTTTTCCAAAAAAAAAAAAAAATTTCAACACCTTTGTTGCCGTAGTACAATTTTCAATGAAATATAAAGTCTTAATTACAAATTAATGCATTCTGTTTTTAGTGACATTTTACACACCTCCCAATATTTTTGGAAATGAGCTTGTACTGTATTTGTTGTGTTCCAGGGACCTGGGCCTTTGGCCAGGACAGTATTTTGGGGTTTTAACAGTGTCTTGTGCCAGGTTTCATAGTTCATAGTCATCACTCATATCACGGTTTTAACAGGTTCTTGTATCAGGACTCATATGTCACAGTTTTCACATTTATTGTTCTTGTTTAATTTTCCATGTTTTGTGTTTTGCCAGGTCTGCCCAGCCACTCCACCGCTTGTCTGCGTTCCGCCCCATATCTTCGTTTTCGCACACTTCAGAGCTCTGGTTGGCTTTTGGTATTTCCCCCTTCCTTCTGTGCTGTGCTGGATTCAGGGCTGTCTAAGCTTAATTGGCAATTAACTGTTTTTAAGTTACTAACATTTACTAACAGTCACGGGAGGTGTAATTCTTAGACAGGCACATTACTAATACTACTAACTTAGGTAGGGAGCTTATTGTCATGATTCCTGCTTTGCTATTTCAAGATCTTGCTGTGCTTTTCTGTTAACATTCATGCTTCCTTCCAATCTGCATGCTTCATTGGTACTTAAGCTGAGCACGCTCATTTTCTTAATGAGCAAGTCATGTCAGCCTATCATTGTCCTTGTCTCATGATCTTGCCTTGCCCCTCGTTTCGTCTCCAGGTGTTGCCCCTCATGTGTGCTGATTTTCCTCCCTTTATCTGGAGTCGGTGGAAGTTGGCTGGCAGACAGAGTCGCTCACCAAGTTTTCACTGTGTGGCATGCCCTTGTGGTTGCATCAGTGCACTATTTACTTCTTCATAGCCAAGCCAAGTCTTGTTTGTATTATAGCCTGACTATTCTTTTCTGTTTGTGGTTTTCTCCCTGGAGGTTCCAGTGGTTTTTGTTTGTCGTTTGGACCTTTTTAGTTGTCAGCTCTGTGAAGCTTACCTTAGTTGGATTTTGCAACCCTTTGGGCCAAGTTTTCTGTTGGCCCTCGTGCCTGTTTTCTTTTGTTTAATAAACTCCCCGTTCCCCGCATCTCGCGTCTGGTGTCTCACTGATCTCGCATCAGTATTAGCTGTTTTGTGCCACAAAATAGAAACAGAAATTTAGACATGACTCCCTCTCCGTATTTCACTTGAAGTTTCATTATTGCATTTAAGATCAACTTGTAATTTGGTTTTATTTTAAATGTTTGAAATTTTTATAAAGGGCAGACTTGTTCTTAAATGAGGAACTTTCATCGAACAACTAAGGATGAGGTTGATGTTCATATTCAACGTGCAATGAAAGAACTGCCATATTCCACTCAACATTGAAAAAGTGCAAGGACGAAAATCTCATTTTAAATTGGCATATGCGATTATCAGCCATGCTTGCAGATCTGAAATGTGTGTAAGTTACTGAATGTTTGCCTCTCATGCATATGGGTCAATGAATGCCTAATCTATCAAAACATGATTTCCTCCATCTTCAGTCCTTGCTAAAGGACATTACACTGTTGCTGTCAGTGTGTTGAGATGGCCATAGCTTAAGACACAAAGACAAATAATGGTCCCTAGGTGTTGCCACAGATTTGAAGTTTCCCTATTATGTCACTAGGTGTACAGCCAAGTACCCATTACAAGCCATTTCAAAAATCTGTCCTTCCTGACATCACAAGGGAGCATGAACACCCAGAATAATGACGGAATTGGTTAGCTGGAGTTAATCTGTCCTTCCTCTGGGCGGTCACTTCCACATGTGATTTCAAGAGAGAACCGATTTTGAAATGGCTTGTAATTGCTAATTGGTCGTGAACCTGGTGACATAACTGGGGACAAGTAAAGTCATTCCTACACATTTAACTCCATGTGTATGAATACTCTAATATTAACGCTGACAATCTGCACTTTAATTTTGGGATGGTCATATCCCAGTAGAGATGACCATGAGTGCATTTCAGCACTGTACAATTGCATCTTTGTCAAACTACTAAAACCTCACTGTATGAGTGATTTTGAACAGACACAGGGTAAGCACTGTAATGCTCAAGCATTGCATCTCCCCCTGCTACTGCTAACAGCTGGAGGGTGGGAGGCTAGATGGTAAATACACAGCGAGTGGCAGCATATGGCCACACTGACCAGTGTAAACCACAGAAGGGCAAGCAGGACTCGGTGCCCTGGCTTTGAAACTGATTTTTATCATCCACTAGGTTACAGCGGTTAGGAGATGGCCCTGAAGATGCATATGACCTCCATATAAAAATTTTTGCATTAATAAAAGCATCTAATGTGCTGCCAAGAAAAAGGTGGACAATACCATTGAAAGGATCAGAGGCTCAGCACAGCTATATGCATACATGGTGTAGTAACCATGTCAGTGAGTGCATGGATAGCAGCAACATATAAAAACTGGTTCACAACAATATGGATGTAATCATGTAAATACAGGCAAATTAAAGCTGACGGTCTTCACTTTGTCATCTTCAAATCCTGCACTTGGATTCTGGAGCCACATATACAAAAATTTGTGTTACTTCTCAAATAATTATGACTGAACTGTAGGTATTCTGTAAAATTGCAGCAGTATGTTCGTGGCAAGCCCAGAGCTATTTTTATATTTTGAATTGCATGAATGACGGCAACACAAGCTTTTTTTAGCAGGGTTTTCTCTGAATATCCCACAGTGAATAATCTGCTAGACAATCTTGCGCTGGTTCATTATTGCAAACATCAGTCTAATCAGCTCATTGTCCACTGAATGTGATAGCACACATACTAAATTTGGTTAAAATTTCCTGATTTGTGTGGAATTTGTGAATGCTATTTATAATACTATATCTGTTAATGTGCAAAGTTACAAGGTTATGGCCAGTACCATTCTTGAGATATTGAATATGAAAGGATTGTGACTCACTCGCTTGCTCGCTCACTCACTCACTCACTCATCACTTCCATTATGGCCGTATCAGCCCACTATCACAGGGAATTTTTGGTGCAAGACATCAAAGGCCTTCTGTAAGGTAACCTCACCTTTCAATGCTTAATTGCTGAAGCCTGTTGCAGTTTACTTTCCCTGATAAGCAGCAGATGCTAAGACTAATCGGAAGAATGACTGTCCAATTTATTTTTGATATCGTATTCATATAGTACAAGAGGTCGATTTGTCTTCCGTAGATTCTGAATACTTATCATTCATGAAATGGCACAGATTTGTGTAAATTAGTTTGCATGACTTATTGCATTTTGCCAAAAAGTTTGGTATGATTTGATACGCCTAAGATTTCTTCCTCTTCAAATGTATTCTTTTGAATGCTTATTACACTATGAAGAACTCAAATGCAATCTTTTTATTAATTACGCAGCAGGAAAGATGCTAAAATCAGAGATGGATGTCAGAGAAAGTTTCGGATTTCTTGCATTCATTTGGATTACTACCATCCTTACAATGTCCCATCCATTATATAAATATAGCTAATAGGCAATCTCCTTGTCATTATCATTTCTTTTTATCATTGTAGACCATATACTGATTTTGGTCATTCAGTAAATATTGTTTGATGGCCCATCAGGCAAACTTAAAGTGAGAGACAACCTTTGTCTGATGTGAACTGCGAAGAACTGCCCCTTAGGTGTCACAAAATATACTTTTCATAATTTTAAGACACAGCTGAATGATAAGCACTTAATCATGTGGACTGTAACACTCACTGAATCAGCCATTTTCCCTTTACAGCGATAGCAAATGTCCTATAGCTCTTTTATTGCAAGAGGTAAAAAAAACAAACAAACAAATGTCTCGTGGAAGACTGAAATTGTTTGCTTTCCCCTGAGTGTTTTGACACCCAACTGCCAGACTCACCAACAGTTTATTTTATTTATTTTTTATTTAGATTTATTTAAGCAGGGGGCCTGACTGAGACCATGTCTCCTTTCAGCAGTGCCCTGCATTATAAACAATTAAAATAACACAGTTTTCAAGGACATTTGTTGAAAAAAAAATGCCATTATTAAGGGAAAACATTAACCAAAACAACAACAATTCTCTTGATAAAATGATTTGATCAGAGTTTTAAAATGTCCAAAAGGAACCAGTTCTTTCAATTTCAGTTCAGCTTGCAACTGGTTCCAGGTGTGTGGGACATTATAATAAAAAGCTGTCTTACCAAGCTCTGTTCTTCCACGAGGAACATTCAGACACAATGAGTCCTGTGACCGTGTCCCATGGCAACCCACTCGCTGCATAAGTAGACCAGCTAGATAAAGAGGGATTTTCATTAAAACACATTTATAAACAAATAAAAACCAGTGGTAGTCTCTAGCTTTCAATGACCCCCACCCTACTGACTTGTTTAAAACACAATGATGTGTGCGGAAATCAAGACCAGTGATAAATCTAATAGCAGAATGATAAATACAATCTAAAGGTTTTAAAACTGAAGTAGATGCATTTCTATTAATCACATCACCATAATCAAGCATGGAGAGTATTACTGAGTGCACAATCTTCTTTTTATTTTCGAAATTGAAACAAGCCCTATTTCTGTATAAGAAGCCTATTTTACTCCTTATCTTTTTTGTTAAATTTTCAATATGCATATAAAAAGTCAGCTTGTCATCCAGTCAAATGCCCAAGTATTTATAATGGTGGACAGTGTAGAATGGCGGGTAAGAATTCACTGCATATTTCATTTTACAAAAGATTGTTCCATTCCTAAACCAGTAAAATTCATCTGTGCCTTTGGGTTGGGTTCTGAGTGGCACCTCTGTAAGATCTGCAAACGCTGATGCGTGGGGGAGCCCAGAGGCTGTAAGGGACAAATGGCTGATAAGCTCAGTCCAGAGCCATGCCAGAGAGCAATAAAACTTTTGTGGACTTCCAGGAGGTGGCAATGGTCTCGCCACGGGGGGGTTGTTGCAGGGCTCTGGCTGACACAATGCCCCTGTCTTGAAGTCATATTACTGGCCTAAGTCTTAAGTTAAAGTCCAGTTATATTAATCTGTTTCAAATAATCTAAACCTCTGGGAAGTGCATAATGTGCTTATATGTTAAATCTCCTTCTAAGAAATCACTTATGTACTTATAACCCAATTTACCTACATAATAATTCATCTTAAGACCTTTTCATGACAACTGCATCATATTAGTACATATTCATATCATGTTTGGTCTTGTTATTCTCGGGGAAATCCAGGGAGTTGAATGGAGTATGTTTCATTCCCATTGAAATTATGGTTCATTCCCTTTTGGAAACTCCCGAGAATTTGGTCAGAATACTCTCTGGTAATCACCCTTCTTCTCTCTCTCTGCTGAAGTGTTTTATTACATCCTCCCAATGGTGGAAACCCAAAAACCAGATTCGACCCCCCTTCCAGGTGTTTATGGCCATGCCGCCTGGATCAAAGGCGTGATTTGGCTTAAAGCAATGAGAAACAATCCATTCTGGGAAGATCGTATCCGATCTGTCCCCGCGTACGTAAGTGCGTGAGTAGTCCTTTTCAATTATGTAATATCGTAATTTGAACTTCCCGCACACATTAGTGCGTGTATCCTTTTCCTCCAGGTATGACTTTATTCTCCTTTTCTAAATTGTGTGTAACTTGTAATTGGCTTAGTGTTGATTTGTTTGATTTAAGCTTTAGCCTACCTGGTGAATAAATTATTGTTATTCTTGTTAAGCTTGCGTGGTCTCTGTGACTCTTAATCCTTTTATTGTTTCTAGCCACGTTACGACCGGTACTTAGGGGGCGAGTCCTTATCATTCCAGACTAGCTAGCTGATGTTTTAAAGGTAGTGATGGGTTTCAAGTTGGATTGCAAGTTACGGTCTACTTATATAAAGGGTTTATGTAGTAAAGTCCTGGGGATTTGGCCTTAAGGGCACCCTTGGGCTTATAAGCCGGTGCCTGGTCGATCCCCTTAAGGGGCCCTGTGGTGCACATAAATCTGGGTTCATGATATGTTTATGGCAAAGTTGCTACTATCATGGTAATTTCTTCCATCCTCTAGAACTCTCACCGAACTAAGATCCGCAACTGCGCTTATTACCCAGGGCGCCGGTTGAGTAACTGGTTTTCACGGAAGAGTCTGGCGGCGTAGCTGCCCGAGATTCACGCATGTGTCCCTAAACTATAAATTCTAATTCTAAGTTGAGTCAGATATTTAACGAGGATATAACTAAATTCATCATTATAAATTTATTATGGAGTCAGATTAATTGTAACCGTTGTGCTTTTGTGCCCCGTTGTTCGAACGGAGAAAATATATCCATTTTATTGTGATTCGCACCAGACAGGACGTCGCGCGTGCTAATACCAGGAATCCTCACGCATTAACCTTCAACCCTGGCTCTTCCGTCTTTGGTCGAGCTGCGTGGGTCTTACTACATGCTCAATTTGGCTACCCTGCAGGGTACAAATATGAAAATCAAGGGGGTCTTTTTTTTCTAGCTTTGTTGAATACCATGAAGTTGGTTTTGTCCTCATTTAAGACGAGCTTCAAATCAATTAGAGATCTTTGAATAGAGTTAAAATCATGCTGCAGATTAGATACGGCCTGTTGAACTGAAAAAGCAGTCGAGTAAATTATGGTATTGTCAGCATATAAGTGCAGTTTACAATGATCCAAAGATAAGCCAACATTATTAATATAGATAGTGAATAACAAAGGGCCAAGAATTGAACCTTGTGGAACTCCTCTGCTGATTTGAGCACTTCAAGACTAATGTTTTCAAATGAAATATATTGAGTCCTATCCTCAAGATAGTTTTTAAACCAATTACAAGCAGATTTGTCAAGGCCAATGTTTGATAATCTTTTCAAAAGAAGGGCATGATCAACAGTATCAAATGCCTTAGACAGGTCAATGAGAAGGGCTGCACAATGCTGTCTGTTATCTAGTGCTCTTACAATATCATTTATAACTAAACAAGTAGCAGTAACAGTACTATGCCCAGACCTGAAACCAGATTGGTGAGTATTCAAAATACAATTTTTAGTTAAAAAAGATTGTAATTGAGAATTAACTAGGGACTCCAGAATCTTAGCCAGGCAAGGCAACCTGGATATTGGATGGTAATTATTTAAATTACTTGCATCTCCCTCTTTTAATAAAGGGAGAACATTAGCAGTTTTCCATACTTTTGGTATGTTGCTTGTCATAATAGACATACTAAATATATGAGTCAGAGGTTTGGCAATGAGTGAGGCAGAGTGTTTCAAAAGATATGGATCTAACAAGTCATCCCTTGTAGACTTATTTACATTAATTTCATTTAGAGCTTCAAGAACCTCCTCAGTTGAAATGCAACGTAAAGAGAATACAGTATTATTATTCAACAAATAAGAGGTTGTAGGACAGGCAGATAGATCAGAGGTGCATTGCTTATCATTGGTCTGCTCAGAGAGACTTGGGTCTGCTGCTTTGTTCATCTCAAAAAGATAGCCTGCTGAAACAAAATGCTGATTAAAAGCATTACTTATTTCAACTTTACCAGTAATCAAATTTGAGTTAAAAACAACTTGCGATGGAAGAGAAGGAGAGGAACTTGAACTTTCCAGAATTTTTTCAGTTTTCCAGAATTGTGTGGGATTTCTACCAGCATCTGCAAGGGATTTTAAGTAAAAGTCAGATTTTGCCTTTCCAACTGACACTGTGCATTTGTTCCTAAGCTGTCTAAAATAAAGCCAATCTTGGGGTAAGTGGGTTGATCTAGCTTTAGCCCATGCTTTGTTCCTGTCTCTGAATAGTTGTGAGAGCTCCAACGAATACCATGGAATCACTCTGTCCTTAATTCTCAACGATTTTAAAGGACCATGCTTGTCTGCCACAGAGTTAAATATAAAGGAGAAAAATTCAAGAGCAAGCTCTGTTTCAGGAATAGCAGAAACACGATGAAAATCACAATTATACAAGTCATGGAGGAAGCCTTGAGCATAAAATTTTTTATAATTTATCTTTTCAACTATACGAGGCTTGAACCTTTGGAGTTTTGTTGTTCTTACGCATGCAATGGGACAATGATCACTAAGATCACACGCAAACACTGCATTAGCCAAATATTTGTGAGGATTATTTGTAATAATAACATCAATTAGTGAAGATTTTCCTGGATCTTTTAAGTTTGGATGTGTGGGCTCTGAAATTAGCTGGAGCAGAATTAGTTGAATACATATATTCTTTAAATCATCAGGTACAGAGGTGAGCCAGTCCAAGTTTAAATCCCCAAGAATAACTAATTCAGAATTCAGGTAGTTTAATGATCTGTGGAGAATTGTATCCATCAGTGCAACAAATGCTCCGCTGTATTAACAAAGAAACATGATTGTAGTGTTAAGAAACCTATTGCACATTCACATTAATCCAACAATGATGCTAACTAGGCTAACTGCAAAAGCTAAAACATTAATTGAGGAGTCCACTTGCAAAGCCTTTTAAGTCAAGTTGGTCCATTTTTTCGAAAAATCTGATTTTTTGATAGGCATAGAAATGATCTTCCATAGGCACCAATTTTCACTATACTGAAACTATTAGCCTTGCAGACATAATCCATGAGGCAATTCATTATTTTTTTTAAGAAATGACTTTGATTTTGCAACACAAAGTTTTGACTTAGCAGGTTTTGAAAGCGGAGTGGAAATTTACCAGGTTTTGACAGTGTTTAAACCAGCCCCGTTGCTCAATAGGTGAAGGTATTTGACTCACTCTACAGGCAAGAAATGCATTTTAAGACATGCAAGGATATCACTCAAACTCATAATAGTGTTTCTTCCTTTCAAGTTTGAGGAGCTTCCTTTTTGAACCCTTACGAGGAGATTTGTTCGCATTTTTTGTGATCAAAACAAAACTTGAGTCTGCATCTCCCATCTTGAGTTAGAGAAAACAAAAGCTGAACAGGCTATAAAAGCTCGACTGTGATTGGTTCCTCGAAGCAAACGAAAACTGAATCATGTTTCCATATTGGCTGATAATTTAGCAGAATTTGACAGTTTCCCTCCTTGACTTAGCGGGTTTTGACAGAGTTTTGCTTTTTCTTTTACAATTTATAACATGATTTAGTAGGTTTTGAAAATGGAGCTATCAGTGGGACATGCGCAGGTGCCTGAAAGATAGGCTAAGGGAGATAACTCATTTATTTTCAAAACTTGACTGAGCAGGTTTTGCAAGTGAACTCCTCAATTACTTTGCTAAACATTTTAGAAGTGTTAGACCGTGGGCCAAGCAATGAAAATCCCACTAGTTTTTCCTTTTCGTGACCCATATCTGGTAACCACTCAAATTTTTGTCTGATAGGAGATAAAACATCACTGAACAAGAATTTACCACTCGGCCAAGCCAAAAGTTACACACTAATTAGTATTTTTAATTATTATTAATCATCCAGATGAAAAGCGCCCTCCTTTGTCAATAAATGAAAAATCATGTACAAACTTAAGGAAAGTAGACATAATATCAGCACAATGGCAACACTGTCCTGATAAGAGCATTCAACACACACACACACACACACATACTCACACATCCCCTCAATCACATGTGCATATTTCTTCCAAATTTTCTTCTCGAAGGAGTCAATGACAGTTCAGTGAAATGGACTTGTCTTCTTACGCTCGCAACTTTTATCTCGAATCTGACACCACACTTACTTAAGCTGCTGCTTTTAGAGCAGTCAGCCATGCCGCCAGAGATATGTGCCATTTTTTCACCATGTCATGAATGCAATAATGCTAATTAAACATAGATTAAGGCGTCATCAAACGAATGACTCTTGCGCTAAGAAAATTGTGCCTTACATATTGGCTTGTGACAGCATGTCTCTGCGGTAGCTTAAAAAACTTTCTCAAATAAATAATGATTATTCTGCAAACAGTAAATGGGCTATGCATTATGCAAAATACCAGCTATAATAATAATAATAATAATAATAATATCATTACCTCAGCTTTAGCCAAATATGCCTTACTAAAATGATGTATTAATATGCAAAATAAAAAGCGAAAATGAAGCCTACCAAATAGGCCCTATACTTCTGGAATGCTGCATGCTAGAGACAGTGGGCTTTTGCAAACAAAGCACAAAACGAATGGCATCTATCAAAAATTCTGAACTCATGTAGCCTACATGATGCAAAGCATAGTATTTCGCTGAATGAATTTCTTTTTTCCTGCTGGTTTGATTCATGTGGAAATGAGTGCCAATTGAACAAGCCAACCGTTAAAATAAATCCCGGGATCAATAGATTTCCTTTTTCGTGTTTGTCATGGCAGAACATTACCGCAAATCTTTAATTTTCTGCGGATTGCATGAAAACTCTGTTTTCCATTAGTTTTTTTTTTTTTGTTCATCCTTGGTGTGAAAAAGCCTTAATCATGATGGGTAAAAGCAAAGAGCTCTCTCTAGACCTTCCCAACCTTATTGTTGCAAAACATACTGATGGCTTTGGTTACAGATGTATTTCTAAACTTCTGAATGTTCCAGTGAGCACCGTTGGGGCCATAATCCGGAAGTGGAAAGAACATAATTTCACCATAAACCAGCCAGGACCAGGTACTCCTTGCAAGATTTCTGACAGAGGAGTCAAAAGAATAATCAGAAGAATTGTCCAAAAGCCAAGGACCACTCACGGAGACCTTCAGAAAGACCCGGAATTAACAGGTACAGTTGTTTCAAAGACAACAAAAAATAATGCATTTAACCGCCAAGGCCTCTATGCATGCTCACCGTGCAAGACTCCATTGCTAGTGGAAAAGCATGCTGAAGGTCGTTTAAAGTTTGCTGCACAACATTTGGACAAACCTATGAAATACTGGGAGAATATAGTCTGGTCAGATGAGATCAAAGTTGAACTCTTTGGATGTCACAGCACACACAATGTTTGGAGGACAAACGGCACTGCACATCATTCCCAAAACACCATACCAACAGTGAAGTTTGGAGGTGGGAACAACATGGTGTGGGGCTGTTTTTCAGCATATGGTACTGGCAGACTTCATATAATTGAAGGACATATGAATGGAGAAATGTACCGAGACATTCTTGATAAGAATCTGCATCCATCTATCAGGATGCTAAAGATGAAACGAGGGTGGACATTTCAGCAAGACAAAGATCCCAAACACACAGCCAAGGAAACTCTCAATTGGTTTCAGAGACAGAAAATAAAGCTGCTAGAAGAGCCCAGTCAATCACCCGACTTGAATCCAACTGAAAATCTGTGGAAAGAACTGAAGATCAGAGTTTATAGAAGAGACCCCCAGAACCCTCAAGATTTAAGACAGCTT
Organism: Gymnothorax javanicus; assembly: GCA_029692085.1. Classification (NCBI taxonomy): domain Eukaryota; kingdom Metazoa; phylum Chordata; class Actinopteri; order Anguilliformes; family Muraenidae; genus Gymnothorax; species Gymnothorax javanicus. The sequence goes on from CM056205.1 coordinate 47,906,268, forward strand.
ATGTGGAAGAATGGGCCAAAGTCACACATGAGCAATGCATGCAACAAGTTTCTCCACAAAGGAGGTGTCTTGAAGCAGTCATTACTAACAAAGGCTTTTCTAGTAAGTATTAAATAAATTTCAGTAAGCGTGTTCAATACTTTTTCCCTGTGTCATTCCACTTTATGATACATAACTTAATTTATGGACTTATTTTTTTTAATTTCTTTGTATATGTTGACGGCCTGTGGCCTTTCTGTGTGGAGTTTGCATGTTCTCCCCGTGGTCGCGTGGGTTTTCTTCGGGTACTCCGGTTTCCTCCCACAGTCCAAAGACATGCATGTTAGGTTAATTGGAGACACTAAATTGCCCATAGGTATGAGTGTGAGAGTGAATGGTTTGTGAATGGTGTGTGCGCCCTGCGATGGATTGGCAAGCTGTCCAGGGTGGGTCCCTGCCTTTGCCCGTAGTCAGCTGGGATAGGCTCTAGCTCGCCCCGCGACCCTAGTGAGGAATAAGCGGGCATAGAAAATGAATGAATGTATATGTTGATTACTTGGGTTGTTACCGACATCTGGTGAAAATTTCATGTCAATTGCCCCATTAAAAATATATTTACTGAGAAAAATGTTGATGCGTTCAATACTTATTTCCCCCACTGTATAATGATCAAATCTGCAGTAAACTTCCCAGATCCCAGAACTATGAAGGGAGAGACATTTTGCTGGTAACACCGGCGCAAATGTAAGTATCCACTCAATTTAATGAATACAAAAAACAATTAACGTTTCACTAGAGCATTTTTTGCTCAAAAGAAACTAAGAATGAAGGAAAAAACAGATCATGAACCAATCTCCCATTGCTGGACAACCAACACGGAAAGTGAGGCTCTAGCTTGTGCACTAACCAATTAAAGCTGGCAATTGCTCAAAACAAGTGGGAATTTTGTACAACATGAGTTAAGCCTAATCAGGCTTTGGCTAAGCTATGGTCAGTTGATGTCACTGTCATCAGACTGCCAAAGCGTTCCTCTGCCTCTTATTGGCTTAAAGGTAACCAATTTGGTCCATACCCTCAACTTTTTTTCCGCATAATTTGCCTGGCTGTTCCAATAAAAAGATTTGTGTATAAGTTTTAATGTCGTCCTCGACCCCTAAAAAGGATAAATTCCAAAGGAAAGCAATCACTCGACCGTTACGATCAGCCATTGTGGCTGCTGGACCGCGGCCTACTACTTAGGGGAGAGCGGTCGAATGAAAAACGTGGGGACCCGAAAAGTAATACGGCGATTTACTAAAGCCATCCGCGACTTCGACAAATGTCAAATTAAGTCAGCACGCCCAGCTTATGACACTCTCCAGACCGGGAAAAATCGAGGTTTTCGTCACTTCCCTTTTAGAAACGAGACTGGGAAGACCGTTTTCCACAGTGGTGAGTAAATTCAGACAAATGGTAAACTTTTTTGATTTAAAGATTGTCTTTATCGCTCCATGTGTCATATTTATGATGAAATGATAGGTCATTTAGTTCTGGAACATATCCTGAAGTTTGAAATGTCAGACTTTTTTTCCACTTTAGAAGCAATCCTGGTTCAAATGTCAGGAGTCACTGTCGGGCAGTAGTAGTAGCAATGTTACGTTAAGTCCCTATCTGCTAATGCGCCGTATTTTCTGTTTTAAAAGCTCATTAAAAATGTGTGTGTTAATTTTCTGTTTTAAAGCTCATTAAAAATGTGTGTGTTATATTTTACCGACAGAAAATGCCAAGAGGTAGGGTCAGAACTAACCAGAGAGGAAAGGTTGACCAGCAGGTTTACTCACTAAGGGGCTTTTTTGATGTCCAAAGAGGCGAGAGTATAAGGAGGGCAGCAGAGGTGCGGGTCCCAAGAGGCGAGAGTAGTAGCAATGGTTACGGTTACGTCCCTCTCTGCTAATCTTGCCGCATTTTGTGTTTTAAAGCTCACTAAAAAATGTGTGTGTTATATTTTACCGACAGAAAATGCCGAGAGTGAGGGTCAGAACTACCCAGAGAGGAAAGGTTGACCAGCAGGTTTACGGAAGGGCCTTTTTTGATGTCCGAAGAGGCGAGAGTATAAGGAGGGCAGCAGAGGTGCATGGCATTTGTCATGTCACCCTGTTCAGGTACTGCAAGAGGAGGGCAGAGGCAGGACGACAGCAGACCAGAGCCCCAGGGTACAGGGCTCACAACAAAGTCTTCACAGAAGAACAGGAGAAGAGACTGCAGGCATATATAAAGAGAGCAGCTGATATATATTTTGGCCTGAGTCCTAAAGAGGTTGGAGTAACACTGTAGACAGAGCTACACCACTACCGCCATTTGCCTAAGAAAGCAAGCACCTCCACTCCGGATCTGCCCCGGCACAGAGCCGGGGCAAATACAGAGCGGAGGTGCTTGCTATCTGGGAATTAACCTCTTTTTTCATGCTGTTTTAGGTGCGAAAGTTTGCATATGAGCTGGCCGAAAATATTGGCCTCAAAACTCCATGTTCATGGGAGAAAAACCAGATGGCAGGGAAGGATTGGCTCACCTCCTTCCTCAAGCGCAACAAAACCTTGTCCATCCGTCAACCTCAAGCCACCAGCATGTCCCGTTCCACCAACTTCAACAAGACCAACGTGACAGCGTTTTTTAAAAACCTAAAGACTGTCCTCACCCGTTATAATTTTGAAGCAAAGGACATCTGGAACATGGATGAAACAGGTAAAAATTTATATTTAGATAAATTAAAAAGCAACAGTGATTTGCAACAGCAATAATTCATTTCATTTATTATTTCAGGTACCACAACGGTTCAGGTGCCAGACAAAATCATTGCCACCAAGGGGCAGCGCCAGGTCGGTGCTGTGACCTCTGGGGAAAGAGGGACATTGGTGACTGTTGCCTTTGCTGCCAACGCACAAGGCAACTTTGTTCCCCCTTACTTTATCTTCCCAAGGAAAAAGTTCCAGCACCACTTCATCCGGGATGGCCCCCTTGGCTGCACTGGTTCTGCCAATGGATCGGGGTGGATGCAGGAGACAGATTTCTTGGCATTTTTACAGCATTTTGCATGACGCACCCGCGTGACCCCGGAATCAAAGTTACTGCTACTCTTAAACAATCATCCATCACACCTCTCTGTGGTAGCTAAGTCACATGGCATTGTACTCCTGTCTTTTCCATCCCACTGCTCCCGCCGTCTTCAGCCGCTAGACCGAAGCGTTTTTGGTCCTCTGAAGCACTACATTAACAGTGCAGCTGACAATTGGATGTGAATGAACCCTGGAAGAACTTTGACCATCTACAACATCCCAAGTCTTGTGGCTAAAGCTCTGCCTCAAGCTCTTTCATCTGGGTTCGAAGCTGGCCCTTTAATCCAGATATTTTCAGTGAGACAGAATTTGCATTTTGTGACCCGATCTCCATCACCAGGTCCATCACCAGCACCCTCTTCATCACCAGCGCCCTCTTCATCACCAGCGCCAGCTCCATCAATCTTCATCACCAGCATTTCATCACCAGCGCCAGCTCCATCACCAGCACCCTCTTCATCACCAGCGCCCTCTTCATCACCAGCGCCAGCTCCATCACCAGCACCCTCTTCATCCAGCATCACCAGCGCCCTTTCATTACCCCCAGCTCCATCACCAGCCCTCTTCATTACCAGCACCCTCTTCATCACCAGCTCCATCACCAGCGCCATCACCAGCTCCATCACCAGCCCAGCTCCATCACCAGCACCCTCTTCATCACCAGCGCCCTCTTCATCACCAGCGCCAGCTCCATCACCAGCACCAGCTCCATCACCAGCGCCAGCTCCATCACCAGCACCCTCTTCATCACCAGCGCCAGCTCCATCACCAGCACCCTCTTCATCACCAGCACCCTCTTCATCACCAGCGCCCAGCTCCATCACCAGCACCCTCCATCACCAGTGCCAGCTCCATCACCAGCACCCCTTTCATCACCAGCGCCAGCTCCATCACCAGCACCCTTTCATCACCAGCGCCAGCTCCATCACCACCCAGCTCCATCACCAGCCCCTCTTCATCACCAGTGCCAGCTCCATCACCAGCGCCCTTTCATTACCAGCGCCAGCTCCGTCACCAGCACCAATGCCCTCTTCATCACCAATGTCCGCTCCATCACCAGCGCCCGCTCCCTTAAGACACCACCAACCTAGCCAGAGCCCATCTGAGCTGCATCCCCATGAGTCTGCCATTCCTGTAGATGGTGAGAGTTTGTGTCTGTGTGTGTCTCTAAATGTGCATGTTGAGCCTGGCCAAGCATTTTTAAAAAATATTATCTATCCAGGTATGCTTATGGTTCCAGGAACATCTAGTGGCACGCCAATACAGAGGTTCAGCCCAGAAAAGGTTCGCCCATATCCAAAGGCTGGCTCGAGGAAAGAAAATAAAAGAAGAGGCAGAAAGAGGTGAGCAGAGTGTTGTTTTAAACTTGTCTTGATTTTCTTGCTTGTATAAAAACAAGCTGATTCTGACTATCATCTCACTGAATGTTGCAGGTCAACAGCAATACTGACCGACACCCCAGTAAAAGCTGCTTTGGAGGAGGAGAGTCTGCAGAGGGGCCAGAAGAAACAGTCCTCTTCAAAACGCCCAAAGAAAACTTTGTTTAGTGGACACACTGCAACCAGAGTTTCTCAGGGCAATGATGAGGCATGTCTTGTTTGTGGGGAGACATTTTCCTCATCTTTGCCTGGAGAAGTGTGGGTGCAGTGCATCTTTTGTCTGCTGTGGTCACATGAGGCATGCACTGAGGGTGCAGCTCATTATATCTGTCACAACTGTGATAATGAGTAAAGTAATTTCATAATTTTATAAAATAGACCAATTGCACCCCAGATAGCAAGCACCTCCGCTCCAGATCTGCCCCGGCTCTGTGCCCACACCAGCTGATCCGGCTCAGAGCTGGGGCAGATCCGGAGCGGAGGTGCTTGCTATCTGGGACGTTAAACATGTTCACGTTTACTTTTGAAACATTTGAAGCAAATTAAAATGTTTAAAACAAATGTCTGATTGTTTTTGTTTCTGTTTTATCGACAGTAATTTAAAAGATTCCAGTTAATTTCATCATGTTACTTTTGTCCGGCCTGTGTGCTACTTTCATCCCGACTGGAGGGGTCGAAAGTGGCAATGCGCAACTTCCGTTCGACGTCAAACTATGCCGAAGTCAATATATATATATAGGGATGATTTAGCACCTGATATTGACAGAGCACACACGAAAGTAGTTAATCGCTCTGAAAATTTTTTTCGGTCTGTAACGTTATCTTCTAAAATGACGTCCATGTGAAAAATGTTACTTTCGTACCAGCTCTCCCCTAATATCCATGAGCGATTTGCATGAAAAATCACGTCAGATCACTCATCAGATTCGACTGCTAGTAAATAAATTACATTTATGCGTTAGAAATTCATTAATATAAATATGTCTAGTTACAAATATGGGACGATTGTACAAAGTACATTAACAATCTGAAAGTGCTAGGAAACAGGGAAAGCGGGCATTTTGCACCAGGAATCAAGTTTACTTGCGTATCCAGCAAAAGTTTGGCCACATCTTCATCGGAAATATCTCCAAACCTGGCTTTAAAAGTTTGCCAGCAATCAGTTTGGCCTTTTATATTTATCCTGGTCTTCAATCGATCTTCTTCCTGGCCTATTCTAGCGCTTTTATGGGCCGAATCAGTCAGATATTTCTTTGGCTACAGCATTTTGCTGTTAGCCAACTTCTCTTCATTTCTGCGTCCACCTCGCACATCCGTTTTTGTGTGACATCATTTTTGCATACTTGTGAATACTAATGAGGTATTTCAAATGGCTCGGGGAGTTTTTGCGGGTTGCAAAAACTATTTTCACATTCAATATTTGCGGGATTGCAAGCGTTCTCGGAGAAAACATTTACAGTATTGTTTGTTTTCATCATATCTATTAAATTATATCAAAAAAAGAACAGATTGGTAACTTTTAACCTTTTTGAGGGATGGAACGATGGTGTCCTCCATTTTTATTGTTTTGTTGCATTTTTGTAATTTGAATTTACAACAACTTTACAACAAAATCGCAAGAAATCCCCGTCATAAGGTCTGGACTGCATATTGGTAATTTCTTTATTTAACATTGGTTTTGTGCAAAGTTCTCTGTCACTTTAAATCTGAACAGCTTGAGAGCGATCGTGCCTTAAATGGTATGGATCTAAACTTCTGATGGTATGTGACTGTAAGACACGCAGGCACTCCCCCACGCACAGAAACACACAAACACATAGTGAGTGACTAATATATATATACAGACTAATGTGGTTATGCTGTCAGTTCCTGGTGATAATGAAGGCTGAACTGCCATTGGCCCCGTGATGCAGAGTAGCTCAATAAGTCATGACCCCTTGTAGCTTCATCGTGGAGCACTCAGACATTCTCATTTGCTGTGACAGAGCAGGGCAGCAGACCATTATAACTGAATTCCCAAGGTAGGACCGGCACCCCTGGAGCTTTTACAGCAAGAGACTCATTGGTCGGCTGGCAAATCAGATTAGAGTGTTTAAGATACCCAGCCTTCCCCTGCACAGGGCCCTGGAATTCAAGCGGTGCCCATAATTTACGAAATACAGCCAGCAATTCCCTAGAGCAATGTCTCCCTTTAAAAGGCAGCCAGCCCTTTCCTGTTAATATATACCAAAGGAAAGGCTGTGGTATATACCAATAATATATGCAATGTACAATTTATGTGAGGTATACTTATAACGCCCAACAAGGTGCTTTGCTTGTAATGCTTTAAATTTGTATGGCATGATTCACATTATTTATATATGATGCAAAGAATAAAACAGAATCTTACTGACTTCGTGATGATGGCAAAGCAACTGTTTATTTTGGTTTCATTATCTCAGTTCAATGTTTGTTATTATTTTCGTTATATGGGCCTGGCAATTTAATTTAGCCGATTTAAAAAATTTTATTAATTTTATTAATTTGGGTTTTGTTTTTTGTATGTCATCTTGTTAGATGGTGCAGCTGAATTAAATCAACTGACTATTTCGAAAGCAGGTTGAAAGAGAAAGAAATTTTACAAAACTGAAGTGATTTCTGAATTTGCCAATAAATAGTGCAATGAATATTTAATTGTAAGGTGAAATAAATCTAGAAGTTTAGGAGACATTCCAAGGCTATATTTTGTGTTGCATGCATAATTCAGCATGATGGCTGAGTTCATTGTTATGTAATTCCTCAGAGTAGAATACCTCATGAGGTCATTTCTGCTCTTGAATCCTTTCGTTGGTAATAGGTTTTGACTTTACACCCTGATAAAGCCTGGTCTATTGTCTGAGGAATTCTTGGATATGCAGAAAATTCAGTGAAATTCAGCTTTGCCTCATGAAAACTATCAAGAATGAAGTGTAGAAATGCGTGCGTATTTTTATAGCTGTGAATAAGTCACAACAACTCCATTTTAAGTTGAACCAATCCTCTTTCTATTTTATCCAAAAACCATGTCAGGGAGTCAGGCATGAATAATCGACGGCGAAGTTAAGCAAATGGTTAATCTCAGATGAACTGTGGATCACCTGGATAATGCGCTTACCAGAACAGATGTGTGTTTTCACCATTTGGATTTCTTTCTGTTGACAGAATCTGACCAAATTGACCTTTTAGGAATCTAGTCTGTTTTGCTTGTAATGATTTAATTAGCTTGTGCTGTGCAACTCCTGAGCACCAAACCTGTGTTATAATGATTGACACCATGACACTGCACAGGAAATTTGAAAACTTTTTTTTTTATAATTAATAATCCAGCAGGAGTGTTCTAAAAATGAAAAACTAAAATTAGTAAGCAACCCAGTCACATGACAGCAAAGTTATCTAAAAATAGACACTTGTGGCTGTATTGCTGATGAAATTTCGGATGATATCACGAGCATGTAATCTTTTTATTATTGTGTCTCGAGTGGCACGCTGCCAGTGCTACTGCATCCAGTGTAGGACAGAAGTGTTGCTGTCGGAGACGTCATTGCACTGTGCCTCGGGCAGCAGCAATGAAAGAGTGAGGTTAATTGTCATAAACGGCCCATCAATAGAAATTATGTCCCTCATGGCTTGCTGTGATCAAGCATGACAACTGCCCAATCAATCCAAATATCCACATCTCCAGTTATCCTCCTCGCAAGTCAATTGCTTATACAACGTATTTTAAAGCTTTTCCCCCCCATCAAAATATGAATGGGAAAATGGGAATTAGCTTTGATGCTAACTGCTCTCTGCCTGGGGTGGGAGGTCCAGGGGTCTGAAAAATTTGAGTCCACTTGTGTGTTTATTTCACCCACAAACCCAGCCAGCTGACTAAAGTTAATAGGCTTATATCTTGCCTGGCTATGCTGATTTACAAATCCAAGTGAACAGAACAAAACTCTCACAAATTTTACTACCTGAACCTGATTTTTTCACCTCAGGATATAGCTACTATTATGGGTGGAACATTTACACATTTATACAATTGCACTTGTGTGTGCATAATGAAGTTCCTACTCAACAGAATAAAATCAATCTTTCATACACTGTATTTTGGGTCCATGGAAAAAAATATAAAAATAATTCTGCCCATTAACAGAAATACAAACAATGTCTGCAAGCTTTTATAGTACACCACTGTTTCAATATCCAGTCATTTTTTTTTTGAAATTTGAACGCCATTAATTAATACCTCTGTCCAGGCCTGCAAAGTTGCATTTTGTTCAGATTCATTTTTTTGCATCCATATTAAGCTCCAAAATCACAGTGCTGAAGCTGTGTGGTTGATGTGTTATTGATGATCATGGCATCCCTAAGGTCCTCTTCACAGCTGACTTCTGCCAAAGGTCATTCCTTACATGTCCAATAGCAGCCCAGCATTGGTTGTTGTCAGGAGAGATTCTCAAGCCTATGGCTGAACAGAAAGGCAGTTAATCCCGGTGACATAACCTTATCAGGCCTCATGGGGATCTGGCATCTTCAACACTGCATTTTGATCAAATTGTGCATCTTTTTAGAAGATCAGGCAGTTAGGAGCATTCAAACACATATAGTTATTTAAACAGAGCGGTTTCGGTTGCACTTTCAATCAAGTATCGTTTATAAAAGCTTCATGCAGCTTATACTGTGAAGTGCTTCAATAGATCTGATGTCGTGCCTTTATAAAACATACATAAGTAAATGTCGTGCAATGTTTTACGTTACACATTTTTGTGTGTCTCGTTTTGCCAATTGTGAAATAACCTAGCTGATGGTTAAATATTATAGAAGATGACATCAACATGCTTATTTGTGTGATGCGAGGCTAACTGTGATATAACTCATGATGTCATCCATGATTTCTTGAAATGGTCAAAATTAGCCTGAGGGAAGTTACTCCCTTTGATTCCTCAGCTGGCCACAGTTGTCTTGGTTTAAGATGATTGATGACCGTGTTTTGTCAGCTGGCTATCATTTCAACTGTCCGTATAGTGAATGAAATTGATCCACACCCACCCCCTCTGAAACACACAGCATTTAGAGCATTCAGGTATGTAACATTTTGTGAACTATTAAGCCTGCTTTGAATAGAACAAAACCAAGATTTTGACCACCGTAGCTTTAATTACTCGTTTATGGATGTCCTGGCTACTAACAAAGAAAGAAAAAAGTTGGACTTATGCCCAGTACAATACATCCTGTCATTCTGCTGCTTTCTGTCAGTCACTTTCCCAATTATTGTGAAATTAGTGTTTCTGTTCTTATTACACCAAGTATTTGACTGAACATCATGAGTCTATGAATGAAAGCATAGATTTTAAAGAAATTACTTTTACACTGCCTGATACAAGGATTAGAGTTATGATTTTATGACATTAATTGAGCAAGTCTTGAGCCTCTCATTCATTTTCCAGTAGCTTGTCACTTGGATTTTTACTGTACTTTGACAGTAAATTAGGTCCACTGTATCATTTTCTTGAATGCATGTTTGGCTGAAAATCTTTAAATGTATATCTGTCATCGGCTATACTGTATCAACACAACTTTTGTCTTGGGAAAACACACATACACTACAAAAGTTTTAGGACACCCCAATTTTTCCAGTTTTTTATTGAAAATTATGCAGTTCCAGTCCAACGAATAGTTTGAAATGGTACAAAGGTAAGTGGTGAACTGTCAGAAGTTTTAAACAAAAGGTAAGGTTACCCAGGTTTTTGTGTACGTCGAGTAGGTGAAAGGATGGTTCCTCAGTGTGTGACATCAACTGTCAAACATGGAGGAGGAAGCGTGATGGTCTGGGGCTGTTCTGCTGGATCCAGGGTCAGTGACTTATAGAGTGAAAGGCACCCTGAACCAAAACGGCTACCACAGCATTCTGCAGCACCATGCAGTACCCTCTGGTATGCGCCTAGTTGGTCAGGGGTTCATCCTACAGCAAGATAATGACCCAAAACATAAGTCCAAGCTCTGCCAGAACTACCTTAGGAACAAAGAACAAGATGGTGAGCTTGAAAACCTGGAGTGGCCAGCACAGTCTCCAGACTTAAACCCCATCGAGATGGTTTGGGATGAACTGGACAGAAGAGTGAAAGCAAAGCAACCTACAAGTGCCACACATTTATGGGAACTTCTGAAACAGAGTTAGGAAGAACTTTCTGAAGAATATTTTATTTCCATTGTAGAAAGAATGCCACGAGTGTGTTCAGCCGTTATATCTGCCAAAGGTGGCTACTTTGAGTCAAAAGTTTAAAATACATTTTTGTTTATAAATTGATTCCATGATTTCTTTTTTTAACTTTGATTATTAATTTGTCCTATCATGCCTATGCTTTCATTCCAGAGTACAACAAGACAATAAACTGCATAATTTTCTATTAAAAAACTGGAAAAATTGGGGTGTCCTAAAACTTTTGACCGGTAGTGTACAAACATGATCAAGACCACGCAATTAAAGACTGAATGCAACCAACCCTCATCAGCCTCTAATGGTAGAGGTGTGTTACATTACAGAATTCATGAAGTGAGTGGCACAAAACAGATTTTTCTTTATTATTTTGTTTTTCATTATTCATTCTACTGTGAACAATGTGCACCTTTAGTACGCACTCATCAATCAACAGGGTGAAGGCAGGTGCTGTTAATCTTGTACACATGATTAGCTCATTATCAGGAAGTGCTATTATCTGTAAATACAAGCAGAAACTTCTGCAGTTTGGAGTCTGCAATGTTCAGACTTGCCTTGGCACAATATGACTTTGACAATCCATTTGGTGATGTGTTTCTTAGAGAAGAAATTTTGACTGCATATCACTCTCCTCATATTTCTTTGTGAGCAAATAAAATTTGGATTCTAATTCCTGTGTATGTGTAATTTTGAATACTAACACTGAGATTTTGTCAGTCAATTAGTTAATGAATTAGTTTAATTTATCTTTTCTTAGTGGTATGGTCGCGCAGTAGGTATGCAACACAGCTGCCTTGTATGTTTCCATGTTTTCTCAGTTGTTCGCTGCGATTTTGTGGTATTACTGGCAATCTCTGTAGTCTGGTGGCTCGTCCGGGATATACACTCACCTTCCCCTGCGACCCTGACAGTGAGTAAATGGGTTTAATAATGGATAAGTAGACGAGTACCTTCTTCGCCTTTTTGCCATACGATGTTCTCTTGTGGGAAGAAGCTGCTCATGGACCTCACATTCTGAGTGTGTATAGCTGGGGGCTATTTTAGCTAGACAATCAGAAAGTTAGCGCTGAGCTCAAAAGAGATGTTACAGATGGGCCGCCGCGACAGTCTTAGAGGTAGATCTTTCAATGCGGCTGATGAAAAATGGCCTCACGAATGCACTTGAATCACGGTGACAGCTCCGGATGATGAACAGGGAAAAGCACCGAGGAGGGAAGGGGAGTGCTCAGGAATCTGTGCAAAACCTCGGCAGGGTCCATTTCATTCACTGAAACTGTCAGCACGATTCAAGTGTGTAGCATTCTCTGTCTGTTTCGTGAAACATTATTACACAGCCATGTATGAGTAAAATTAATTTTTCATTAGTCATTCAGTAGGCATTCGCTCATTTCTGTTGTATGTTTTTTTTTTTTTTTTTGTGGTGCTTATACCCTAGTTTTATTGTTCAGTCTCCATCAGGTCTGTGAGCTCAAAGAGTGGGACAGTGACAAAATTAATATGGCTTTCATTCCTACGCATCCCATGACATATGGGTGTATGAATAAACTCAAATGAAATTGAGATTCTGCACTTAAATTTGAGGTATGCCCATTTTCATGGAATGAGCCATAGAGCCCTTTAGAAGTTTTCATCATGCAAATGTTTAGAAAGTATATTAAGTCAATTGTGCCAACTAAATAAATGATAATTTAAAAAAAAAGAAGAAAGATTAGTATCAGTTTAAATAGCTTTATATTTAGGTTTGGCTTTTGGGTATGATCATGAAAATGTCATAATAACATCGTCATTGTGTGATGTCTAGCGGATTTGGTAGTGAGCACTAAACATGAAACTCAAGTCAAGAGTTCTCACTTGTAGAAATTAAGGGACAGTGATGATATGTTAGTTCTTTTAAGGAACAGAAATCTCAAATTTATACTGAAAGGTATAGTTTTAAAGATACTTATAAATACCTTTAATGAGCTACAAAGTAGAAATTAGTCATTAAATCCAATGCTAAAGATATGATTTTGTATACTTGCTGGGCATCAACCCTGTCACAAACTGTTGGATAGTCTTTTTTTTTCCTGTCTGTGTATCTGAGAGTGCATCATGGAAATTTCATTTATTTAAGTGAAAGCTCTGAAAGACTGCACTGAAGTCGGCTACGTCAGTCTCTTTAATAGTACGTGTCGTCAGCAGAGGGACTGAATGTGTATACACTTGGAGTACTTGTGTTCATTCCTGGACTTGTATGTAAACGCATGGAGGGGCTCTTGCCGCATTCCGTCTTTTTCTTGCCCTCAAAAGTTTTAAACATTTATGCATCAGCAGTATTAATGTGATGAAAAGCAGGTGTTACATTCCCAAAAAACGTTAAAAGACAGGCTCTAAAAAACTGTTTAGGTTCCATTATAAATATTTAAAATAAAAGAAGAGGAAGTGTTCTAGCTCAACTCCATGAGGGAAAATATCCAACATTTAAATCGGAATTGACCCACTTAGGAAATATAGGCGTGCTTTTGGTGTCATAACTGAAACGTCAAGTTTGAAATGAACAGTAATTACAATAACAATTGCATGTTTTGATCAAAATTTTATGTTGAGTACATTTTAGCCAAGCTGTATGCGCATCTTACAGTTGAAATATACATTAACTGGCACTAACTGCTATTGTGTTGGTTGTGTGAAAGATGGTGATTGGGCCTGTAGCAGGAGAATGGCCATAAAAAGTTAAATCTGATCTGACCCAGTATTTTTCTGGTTCCTAGCTACAGCCCCACTGGCACTACTTTTTAATTCAAAAAAAGGAAATTTACCTTCAAAAATGTATGCTGAAATATTTAGAAAAATTTGAAGTAAAATTATATGTATGCAGTCTGTCATGTCGCGCCCACAACGGTCTGCATCACCTGAGTTCCGAGGACTGGCCTGCTCCCACGCTCATCAATTCAACTATGTTCATCTCTCCTATGATCTGGAAAAACCCAGCACATATGTCACTTTTGGGAGAAACTGAGTTTGACCCTCTTTTGCAGTAATTAAGAGTGGTGAAAATCTTAAAACGCTAGCTATTAGTGTTATTTGAACTGTCTAGATCAAGTTTCTATTATTTTTTTCGGTTAGGAGAAGTCCAGAATCCAAAGGATTCTGTTCAGTTGTGAGAATCCTTGCCACTGATAAATTCACTAGGTTTTTCCAGATCACAGAAGATCTGTCATCAATCATCTATTATCCAATAAAGCCTTTAGAAGCCTGAGCTTCGCACCACTATGGTACAAAGTCTCAGAAGCCTTTCTGTAGCGTACCGCTTTTAACTGCTCACTATTGTTAGTCTAGCGTGCTTTGTAAATATTTGGGAATTATTGCTTCCCGCTTTGTTTGATTATCGTTTGCTTTTGAAGCCCTGCTTCAAAAGGAATAAACAACGCATTTACTTCTTTGCACTTGAATCCAATCGCCCTCACTTTTATTCCAGTGCACGCAATACGGTGCACAGAAAAGACAGCACATAGTCAAAGGTGATTTAGAATATTACATGCCTTAAGTGGATAAATGAAAATGCCTGATCAGGTACTTTTACAGGGAAACTGATGTTAAAGGGGCATTAGTGTTGTACAACAGTGTGGATTCATTATCTTTGACAGAGAGGTATGACTCTGCTTACATTTCCTCTTTCACCCATAAAATTTGTCAGGCATAATAACTGAACTTAAATTATGCCATGTTGAAATATCACATAGCTGTACACTGGAAACTATTCTACGTAAATTAGAAATAAATTTTTTTAGTGTTGAGTTTAAAATTTATTTTTGTTTCAGAAAGATAGCATTTGTAAATTACATTTAATTCAAAATACTGGGAACATGCCTGAATAATGGCTTTAATTTTTCTCAACCACAATCGTGAAAGAATCCACGCTTCACTATATTAACTGTCTGCGTAAAAGAGGTTTAGATGGTCTCCAAAGCAAATGGGCATACTAAGAGAGTGCCAAAAAGGCCAAATAGTTGATGCCCAAATTTTTGGTGCATCAGTCACATAAACAGTAAAATTATTTAAAGCGGCTTGGGTAACTGTGCCAAACATTACGAAAGCATATTCCAAACACCAAAAAACTGCAAAAGCAAAAGAGAACTGTGTTTGAGAGATGAATTTCATTGCCCGCCCAGCTGGCAAAGGCATTAGCCTGATAAATCACCAGGCCATGGAGGCTGTGCAACCGAGTGGTGGTGATGACCGTGTCCGTCAGGCTGCTGTTTGGAGCTGTCAGCCACAATTCAGATCATTGGCCTCCTCCACAGGGCAGCAGGGCATTCAGCCAATCAGTGTGCCGATAAGTATGCCTTCAGGGGACAGTTCGGCTGCATTCGACACACAAGAGATGCCCTGTCCTCACGATGTGTGTCACAGTCAGTAAAACTGTATCTGATAAAACCGCAGCGATTGTCTAAAACAGTTCTATTTGCCATTGCTGTTCTGATCCATAGGAGTGAAATAAAATTATATTATTCTTCACTTCTTCTAAGTAGATGTTTTTGCACTCTGAAAATCTCTACATTTGCACTCGCCTGTTCCTCATTAGGAATAATAATTGCAATAGATATGTTAATATAAAAACAAGGTTCACATTGATTCAGCACAGGATGTTCGCTCAACAGATGGCATGCTGCCCTCTAGAACAGTGGTTCCCAACCCAGTCCTCAAGGACCCCCTGTCCTGCAGGTTTTTGTTGCAGCTTTACTTTTGCACACCTCATCCATTTAAGGCCCAATGCACCTTCATGCACACCCTGTTCTGGTAGATCTTTTTCAACCAATCAGCATGAAGCCCTTAAATGGATCAGGTGTGAAAGAGTAGACCTGGAGAAAAAACCTGCAGGGCAGGGGGTCCTTGAGGACTGGGTTAGGAACCACTGCTCTAAAAGACTACGTTGTGTAAAGAAGTGTTGCAGTTCTCTTAATTTATCCCTGATACTCACAAACATTTGCAGTATGTTTTTCTTGATTGAATTCAATGATGGAGAGAATGGAGGAAAATCTGCAGTCTTAAAACTAACCTATATGGTGAGATTGTCAGAGGAATACAATAATGTTGTTATGGATTGTTATATATTTATTTAAGGTAACAATCCCTCCCTGAATAGACTATTGTTTCTGACAGCAAGCCAGATAACATAATTTCCTCTGTTATTGCAGCCGCTAATGCAATATAAACGCTACACATATTTCTATTTACGGCAGCCTCTCAAAGTTGGCTGTTTGATTTGCAGACCTGCAGGTGAACTCATGAACTTTGAAAAGGCATACAAATATCAAGTTTAGGACAAAGCTTTATTTGACTGCTTTCTAATAGTATTTTCATGGGGAAAAAAAAACATCAAAGAGACATCTTAAAATAGAGTATGTTGCCAGAGGTGAGCAATTCTTGAAATACAACTCCAACATGGAAAAAATTAGGACAGTACGAAAAATGCACATAAAACAGGAAGCAGTGATTTCTAAATTTACTTTCACTTGTATTTTATTGCAGATAATGTGAAGAAGATGTTTTGTCTGGTGAGCTTCATTTTATTTGCAAATATACAATACATCCATTCCTGCCAATCAAACCTGCAATGCATTCCACAAAAATTTGGGATGGGGGCAATTTAGGGTTAGTACTGAGGTAAGAAAAAAATAGCCCCGCAAAGCTGGCGTTACCCCTCAGCCCCTAGATTATTTGGAATGAATATAAATTGACGAAGGCGTTGTCAAGTTATCCTACGGAATACAAATACAAGATAGCGGCTGTGGCAGCCATACTGGACATCCGCATGCCGTCAAATTCGATTGGCATCTGTAAGTACAAAAGACCACGCAACAGAGCAAAAATAGTGTAGATTGACGAGGGCATTTTCAAGTTATCGTGTCGAATACAGAATTCAAGATGGCGGCTGCGGGGGTCATACTGAACATCCAAGCGCCGTCAAAATCGATAGGCTTCTGTACACAAGACCAAGCAACATAGCAAAAATTACTTTGATTGACGGGGGCGTTTTTGAGTTATTGTGCGGAATGGAAATTCAAGATGGTGGCTGTGGCAGCCACATTTGATTTCGGATCGCAACCGAAATCAATAGGCTTGTGTAGGTAGGACTCTACCCTGATGTCCTCACCAAAAATCATGATGATCGATGATGGGGTTTTTCAGTTATCGCACGGAATCAAATGTTGACGGACAGACAAACGGATGGCCAGACGGACAGACAGACGGACGCCGTGCGTGATGACAATACCCTGCAGCCTCTTTCAGGGTGAGGGGTAAAAAGTATGATGATTTCAAACTGCTGATGTCACCAGGTGATTGTGGTTTGGTAAATAAGCAGCATCCAGGAAAGGCCAAATACTTCTGGAACGAAGATGGGCCAAAGATTGCCAATTAAGACACAAATGCGTAAAAAAAAATGTTATGATCCCGACAAGGAACCAGATGAATGTTCAGAGTTCAGTTCAATGAAGGCATTCATCGGTAGGAATAAAATAAGGGCAGGATTGGGACGCAGCCTAGAGCAGAATGAGCACAGCTCAGCTCAGATAGTAAAATGACTTGGGTATAGGGCGTGTCCAAGCCGGGCCAGTGGTGTCCCGAGCAGAAGTCAGGTGATGATAATCCTCATCAGAGCAGAACTGTCAGATGGCGAGTCTGAAGGGATCAGCAGGGATGCAGTCCCAATCCTGGAGATGGCTTAAGGCTTGGGTGCTGTTCCTAATAAACTGGGTAGGGAAACAACTTGAAGAAGCGGGTTAAAGTTAAGAAATCGGTCCCAGTCCTGGAGACCGGGGATAAGGCTTGGGAGTGAAGAGTACTTTTGTATTTTACTATCATCAAAGTTTAGGAAATTTCAGAAGACAATAAACTCCCAGACTTCAAAGAAGCAAACTGGCTGGTTGCTGAAGGCAATACAGCAGGGACAATCTAGCAACTTTGCAAAACTTAAAATAAGGTTATATACACAATGGGAACACACAGGAGTGCGGCACACGAACGCATTACACTTGGAGGGGGAGGCAAACAAGTCACTAAACCAATTAAAAGAGACAATACTGCTAAAAGACAAACAGGTTGCGGGATGGGAGGAGGAAACGATTAGAACTCATGCGAGGTCTGTGACAGAAAATCATAAAAAGGTTTAAAAACAATGTTCCACAAAGAAATGTCGAAAAGAATTAGGATATTTGACCATCCGCGCTGAATAATACACTGCCCGGCCAAAAAAAAAGTTGCACTCTCAAATATTTATTTGGAACCCCTGTAGCTTTGATTACAGTGCATATTCGTCTTGTCATTGTTTTGACAACTATATGCAATTCCAGAACATTTATTTTCGATCAGAAATGCCGAAATTTTTGGCTAAGATCTTGTCTTCTCGACATAATGGTTGAACCACTCGGTGGTCTTTCTTGAGCACATCCCAATAACTTTTACTGTGTTTAAGGTCAGGACTTTGTGGTGGCAAATTTGTTTGTGAAAATGATTCCTCATACTTGTTTTTGTCATTCATGGTTTTTGTCATTCATGTCATTCATGAAATACTGTAACATCTTTTCCACCATCAAGGGATGTGTCTTCCGACATGATTTTTTTAAAGAAATGAGTAGCGACGCGCTTCATCAGTCAGGGTAAAAATGATTATTGCCAGCTGAAACATATTAATAACCGCAATAATGATCCAATTATAGAATTTGTTCATTAATTTCCAAATGGTGACTTTTTTTTTTGGCCGAGCAGTGTATAATGGAAAGATTCAAGGAATCAGGAGGATATTTCTGGCTGTGAAGGGCAAAGGTTCAAGCATTAGTTGAATATTCATGATCTACGATCACTCAGATGCTTTTGCATCAAGAACAGTCATTTATCTACAAGCGAATTAACCACATTGGTTCAGGATTACTTTGGCAAACCTTTGTCATGTATTACACAATGTGGTTACATCCAGAAATGGCAGCCAAAACTTTACTGTGCAAAATGGAAACCTTGTGTCAACAGTGTCCAGAGATACTGTTGACTTCTGTAGGTACAGAGGCATCTGCAATGGACCATCACATAGTGCAAACATGTATTGTTATTGTCAGATAAATCAATATCTCAGTCTTTTTTGGAAGAAATGGATGCAATATGCTTTGAAACAAAAAAGGAAGGACCATCCAGACCGTCACCAGCAGCAGGTCCAAAACCCACGGTCTGTCATGGTATGGGGTTGTGTCAATGCCCAGGGCAAGGGTAACTTGCACTCATGTGAAGGCACCATTAATGCTGAAAAGTACACTGAGATTTTGGAGCAACATATGTTGTCTTCAACCTCATTTTGAGGGATACCCTTGTATATTTCGACAAGATAACACTAAGACACATTCGGCACGCATTATAAATGCATGGCTGCATAAGAAGAGGGTGCTGGACTGGCCTCCCTGCAGTCCTGACTTGTCTTCAACAGGGAATGTGTGGCACATTTTGAAGTGCAAAATGCAATAAAAAAAGACTGTGTGCCGTTGTACACTTTAACACTTGTTTGCTGTAATAATGGGACAAAATTACACGTGAATCACTTAATCACTTCGTCTTCAGTCTCCAAACATTCATGAAATGTTGTTTGAAGGAACAGCAACATTACCAAGTGCTTAATACTTCACTGCCACAACTCTTTTTGGAGTATGTTGCAAAAATCAAAATTGAAATGATTGTTAATTTTGAAAAATCAATAAAATTCATGCAATGAAAAATCAAATAATGTACTGTTGTGTTGTATTCAATGTAATACTGGACAAAGACAATTTACAAATCGCTGCTTTCTGTTTAAATTTTTTTTTCAGTTTGAATTTTAAATTAACATACCATCCCAACTTTTTTGATTTGAAGTAGTAGATCTTTTGCCCTGTTGACAGTCTAAATATATCATAGCTGATGTATTTAAATTGGGTTTATTCTGAACGAGTGTGATTTGATTTCTGAGATATATTTGACTATCTGCAAAATTGATATTCATGCTGAACACAAAGTTCTTCCTATCACCATCTACCCATTTACTTCTTTCTCAGTTAGACAACATGGTCTGGTTTGACTTGGCATTTTAAAGAACAAGCTTATCCTCAGTACTTTGAGGTTCATCGTGTATCATTGGCCCATAATCTCTGAAGGCTACATCAATTAAGGTTCCCAAAAAGGCTTTAAGAATAAACAAATGTTCAGGTAATAAATAGGAAAGCCTTTTCAATTGGAAAGTGGTCATTGGTGTGTCACTTCATCGGTCCCGACTTGACTCCACGACAGAAAACAGTCTTAACAATGGCCACTAGTTGAAAGTATTATGGTTAAACTGAGGGAAAAGTGCCGTGTTGACTGTAAATAATGCCTGCAGAAAACAATGCTCGGCCAATGAGCAGTTTATATATTTATCCTCCTTACTTACAAGCTAGCAGCAGATAATCTTTGTTTAGGATGGCCTTTCTAACTGTTTCAGTTTATAGGATTATAAAGTTCATTCTCAATGAAAAGTTTACTGCAAAGACTGCAATGAGAATTATAAATGGCCCCTTGAAAGATTACAGCCTTTCTTCATTACAGTAAATTTTCAATCCTGAGTGAGTTGGTGGTTTGGAGAATAGCCCAGAATAAGGCTGTGATACTTTTTCTTTCAGAGCTTTTTAAGATGCACATACTTTAGTGTTGCCAATCAGAGTTCTGCAGCACGTTAAATTTGTGCTCATTTTCTAATTGTTGTTCCTATATTGCTTCATGTCTCAGTGTGACTCTTTACTAATTATTCAGTGTGATTACAACAAAAGCAACACATTTCTCAGACTGATAAAAATAGACCTCACTTGCTGCAACCCTGTCAAAATCCAGGATTGTTGAGAATGTAATCCAGACTGTGGGCTTAGTGGGCATATTCTCTTTTGATAACAGGCTAGTTTAATAATCACTCACAATAATCTAAGTGTGTAGTTATCGTTGAAAAATCACTGAAAAATTATAATTCACTGAAATCCAGTAGAATTTGTCATGGAATATTGTTGTACTTGAGTACATTCGATGTAAATTCTGATAATGCTTGTTCAAAACCTAATATGTTACAAGCACAGCAGTTAAAAAAAAAAAAAAATCTCAGTTTACCCAGATTTGTTCTCTTTAACATGTAAGGAATAACATAAAAATCATGCATATATATGGAAGCTGTAAAAATGTTTGACTTGAATAAATTGGCATGAAAAAGAACCAGCTCCTAAGCATATAAAACCTAATGTCCTGGCTGCATAAATCAGCCGGTCTCATGGTTAAATGATGAATATATAAGTCCACAGAGTGACACAGACAGCACACTAAATATACAGTACTGTATGTGCCGTACCCAGGCTGCTCGATGGTAGAGGGAACACACAGTGGGGCTGATGTGGGCTCACTGTCAGTTTGCATCTTATGGAGGTCGTACTAACGTAGCACGGAGGTACTACGCCCTTTAATAAGATATGGTGCCGATGCTGCTTATCACCACTCAGCTATCAGATTTTCATGGATACAAAACATGGATAGCTCGTATGGATCAGCATAATAGGCATTCAATTTTCCCTTTTCAATCTAAATTCAAATGTCATCTTGAATTCAACATGTTTCTTTTCAGTAATTATTTCCTTGAGCTTAAACAGCGGCGTTTTACTTGTTAGTTTTGTTTTATGTTTTTGGAAATACCATGATGTAAACAATACTATAGTATGATCTGATTCTGTGGTAAGGTATGTCGGTGCTGAGTTTTAATAACAGGCAAACTACCACAATCTATTCTTGTGAAAGCCTCCCTCAGACAAAGCATGACATCATAGCTACATCTGAACTATGTAGTGGAGCTATTAGGAGGGTTGCATACCAATACCTTGTGATGCTATTTTCCCTGAGTTGATGCAATTTACCAACACTTATTTATTTACTTAGTTTATTGAACTGAGACAATGCTTATTAATGAACAAGGCTGTAAATATGCCAGAATTAGCCGAAAGGCTAGTTTTTATCTGTAGTCCCTAGCCAGATGTAACAATAGGCTCCAAAAAAATCGAGGAACTAAACAAAAAGGTATAAAACACAATTATTGAAATTGGGCGTGAGCAAGATCATGTGATAAACATGAATAAACTTAACATGTTACCTCAAAAAATTTTGACGTTAATGATGATACAGCTAAAAAAAAAAAAAAAACATTTGTGTCGGGCAGCCTTTTTCTGCTGATGAACTCGGACACCATGAGTTGTGAAATCCCCAGCCAACAGGATGGACAGGACCCCTGTTTTAGTCAGCTCACTGCTTCACACTGCCAGGACCGCAAGAGGCATTTTGGAATGACTGAAGTGTCAAGAGACGATCTGACCCTTAACAGAGCGCACAGGTGTGAAATTGCACTGGCATATTGTACAACAGTCTCATTTTCCCTGTGTACACAGCACATCTGAGTAACATAAAGCCTTTCGGATCCACAGGGAACATCATATTTGATGTGTGCAGTGCTGTGGGAAATGGCTTCAATTTTTCATTCATTTCAGTGAAATGCAAGAAATAGATGCAAGTATTAGCTGTTTTTGGGGGTCAAAAATGGTCCTCCTCACACCTAAATTTTTTGACATGATCTCATGAACTATTTCATACAATTGTATCTATGCTGAAATGTTTCTGATGCATTTTGCTGTCTCATTAGAGACCTCTTTGTGTTGTACATATTGCTAGGACACAAGTCAAGCATGCTTGCAAGTATGCATGCATGTTTATATGTGCATACATCAGTACATGCGCACAAGTGTACTCACATGCATGGCTACATACATATATACTGAAAATTGTATTTGCATTTCAGACGTGTTTTGTGCCGTGCATATCAATAAATAATTATCCGTCCATTAGGCATGAACTACACATTAATTCAGCAATCATGGCTATTTTTATTATTAATCCCATTTGTAAAGAAGTGGTCTGCTCTATAGAAGTGAATTTAAATAGTTCAACAACAAAATCTTGGGATAAAGATGCACACGAGACCTTTGGGATGTGTTTATCCTCGATCTCCCAAAATCCTACAGTCAACTGGAAAATATTGTGCCTGCAATGATTTGATTGGATTACTTGATGATAAAAGCAATGAATTTGCAGATGGGTCTCTTTGCTTTCAGAGATAAATTTTCCCACTAATCTTTGTTGGGTTTTGCCATTGAAATAAATCAGTGTGTGAAGGATTCATTAAACTATATCAGCTGAACATTGACACTGGACGGAAAACGGATTAGCAAATGATTGAAAGCGATGCTTGAAAATGGAATCTTCTCTTAATGAATCCAAAGATAAAATGTCCTGGACTCGTGACCGCGTGCGAATGGTTATTAATCATAGAGAGGACCAATTGAAGATTCTAAAAAAAAGCAACGTGTTTGAGCACTTGTTGTAAAACTTTCTCCTTTTCTGGTCTTTTTTTTTTTTTTTTTTTTGAAGAAAATCAGAATTTTGTTTAAACATACGCATCGGAGATGCGGTATGTAAATTAAACATTTCCTCAAAAATACAAATAAGTTGAATGCTAAAAGCCGACGTACACTTTTAAATCAATCCAATAGATAAAACTTCAGAAATAATTCCAAATGCATTTATTAAACCTGACAACATACATTATTTTGTTCATTACATTTTAATAATTCTGGCTTCATATTTGCCTCAGGTTAAAACCGGCAGTTTTCCTGCATGCATGAAACTAAACAGGGTACTGCAAATTGTACGCCAGTACAAAAAGTACAAATGACTTCCGCGAACGTATTGTACAGAACACTCAAATACTTCAGTTGTCAGAAATTATTGGACGTTTAAGTTGTTGTAAAACAACTGTTTAACAAAGAATAATTTATGTTACGTATTGGAGGTTTGTATCCATGTGAAAAGTGGAAAGCCTAAGCTATATACATTCTTTACGGATAAGCTTTGGCGCAATGGAAAAGTAGCAAACAAACTCCGGAAAAATGGCAGTCTCGTTTTCAGTGGTCCCATTGACAAATTGTCCAATACCGTAGCTGTCCCTTCGATAAAACAAAACCGAATTACGCTTTCTTTGCGTTAGTGGCCGTGATTCATCCTCGTAACCAACTTGTTTACACTGGGGCTAGAGTCACAGGAAAGGCATTGGGTTGTATGAAACCATTGCATTTAGCATGTGTCCGTCTTCCAATGTCTTGCATTAATACGCCCCAACAATGACAGCCTCGACCTCTTTAGATGGTCTTCTGTCCGTAACCAAGAAGTTGATCATTCCCTCCGACTTAATGAGAAGATTGCACCCTAGAAAGAAAATCCCGAATACCACGGTCAGTGACAGCACGCACATGACCGCTATTTGCACAACTCTCATGATGAAGAGACTCCTCTCATCCGGCGCAGCAGCAACAAACCCACTGTCTGTCACAACAGAAGAGAAGTTGCAGCATTTCAAAATCCCGTCAGTTCTGTTGGAAAAGAGTCCCGCGTCCGATTGATTGAACGCTGTAGAATCCATGTCTTATATAGCGTTAAACTCGCCAACCGAAAACGCTTAAACCAAGTTGCCCCTACTTTAAACAACTCAGTAAAACCTTCAGCAAGATTTTACGGAGTCCACATCCCAGTTCTGAAAAAAATGACTTTTTAATCATATGAGGCGCGCTGAAAAGTCAGATAAATGTTAGTGAATACTGAGTAGTCCTTGTTATTTTATTTTCTTTCTTTTTAGGATTTAGACGTGAGACGACTCCTACTTCAAGTAAGGAGGCAACAGTGCAGTGTGCCGACGCTTGCCGTGTCGTCGGAAACTAATGGTAATATACCTGGTTGGGTGAAACCATTTCAAGTAAGAGGAGACCGCGTTTTACTCTTGGGTGGCAATAATTCATGGAAACAGCGCCCCTCTGCGCACAATCCCGCGCAAAGCCCCTGAAAACTATGGAAGAGCCGCAAAAAGCCAAAATAATACACGCACGAATGATTTTAAAGGAGCTGTGTCTCGATTCTACTGCGCACGCTCACAACTTCGAACGAAGCAAATCCGTTCCACACTTCAGAATCTAGAAGGCATTTTTCTTATTCAGTTATTCTTTGCGATAGCAACCAGCTTTCATTCTTCGCATCTCTGGGCTAAAGCTTAAAATAGCGCTTTGTATCCTCTAATTTCCATAGAAAGCTCCTGGATATAAAAAGCATAATTCCGGAGTAACTAAAATGTATAAACAAAATGCAAATGAAGACGGATTGGCAAGGATGGAATCAGATAATGACTTGCAGTCAAGCAGATTCACTTTCTTTTGATGCAAGTTCTGAGCATGTGGAGTAATCATGACGCGACTCCAGTAATGCTTAATTTGTCACTTTCTGTATTAACCAGCCGCGAAAGCAATGTTGGTATTGTTTTGAGCTTGTTTGTGTGTGTGATCAGGGCAAACTTCCACAAGACTTGTTTGAAACCACAATGCAACTGCGATGAAAAACAAATTCAGTATTTTTCTGGGTGTTTCTGTCTGTCTGTCTGTCTGTCTGTCTACCCGTCTGTCAGTCCTTCTGCCTGTGGTTCTGTTTGTGGACATTTCATGTGAACACAATTGCGTTCAACCTCTTAAGACAGGAAAGTAGCTGGGATGAAAAGTAAGGCTGAGTTTGGAGATACATGTGGTTTGAGTACATACTCACTGAACAGGGTGTGTTCTGAGTACGCACTCACTAAGCACTTCTTAATGAGGACTGCTGTAGTGAAACCAACAACAGCATCGCTGTAGCAGCTGATGCGATCTCAGACGGTGTCTTGTTATTTCTAATGTTTTCCACAGGGTAATGGAGGTTGGGGGTGGTGGAGGTGGGGCAGCGTGGTCCAGCACCTTTCTTTGATTCATTTTCTCTGCTTTTATTGTTGCTGATGTCTGTGTATTGCTTACATCAGTCTGTGTTCTGCTTTCACTGTAATTGACATGCTTTGCATCATGATTACTTGTTTCTTGGTTTTAAATTGACTTTAGACTGTCAACTTCTTATCAGGCCAAGGAATACAGATAAAAACTAGACAGTTTTGTTGCCCACAGCCGTATGGCTGTATCCCCCGAAAGCCTGCTTCTCTACTTTGATTTGTGCATTATTCGGCCAATACTGTTGCTATGGCAACCAAAATCGATAGGTGTCATAACTTAAGTATAACACATGTCCACACCAAATATGAAAGTAATCGGTCATAAATTACAGCCAGTGCAGCGTCCACAAGGAAGTGTCTATGGATGCAGACGCAGCAACAGTGGCAGAGACAACAAGCATGAATCCATGGTAGCTGCCCTTACAACTAGCTTCTTGGCTAATTCTGGAAAATTTTATTGACATGCACTGTCCCTGAGAAATACATTGAAAAATAAATTAATTAATTTTCAATTAATTTGTCAACCATCCCAAAGAGATTCTTAATTGAATATATATATATATATATATATATATATAATTTTTGATATTCTGGTCTGAGGTATGTGACAAAAACATACTTTCCCAGATGATGCAAGATGGAAAAGCTGGTGATTCATTGCTCCCCTTCAACAATGACTACTTGAGGAATAGCGTTCATTACCATGACAAACCATTATTATTAACTGGGTTATCATACATGGAAGTGGATAAGAGTTCAAAAAAGTCCAAAACACATCCCCCAATTCTTATTACCTGGCTAATAAATGAGGTATCTGTGTTAGATAAATTATCATAGAAAATAGACTTGTTTCCCAGTAATACATTTAGAAATTTTGAGAAAGTGCAAATCGTTTAGTAATGCCTTGACATTCAGATGTTGATAGCGAAATCACCCCTTCAAAGAATAACTTTTCAGCTTTGTCAAATGCATAGTTAAAATTCAAATTATGTCAGAATTCAGTATTTATGGTCATCACTGTGTCCAACTGCCCAAGATCTGACTGGAATGTCATCTATTCATGCAATGTTGCTTAGTAATTTTGCTTTTATATTAAGCAAAAGCCCTGAATGATGGGCTTTTTGTAGTTGATTGCTAATGGGGTCAATGCTAACACTTGCAGAAGATGCAGAGAAGCATCCTTTTAGTGATGGCTCAAGGGGTGTATGCAAATTCTTCAAAGAGCAAAGAACTTTTCTTGAAAACAGACATGAACCTACAATGGTTTGGTCGGTAGCCATGACAAGGAGTGTTCATAATGTCTATTTCACAAAGGAAAGGAGACAATTGGCTCCTTCGCTGCTTCCTTCCAGTAAGGAAACACAGGACCATCCTTCAAAGAAATAATATAAGGGCCTTTTCCCATTGAGAGAAAATGTAACCTCCCCTCCATTCCTCCACCTCCCTTCCTCCATGACTCGGAAACCAAACATGCCTCCTCCACCCAAGTGATGTTCCAAAACTGTAGGACACAAGGACGCCAATCCACAATTCCTCTAAAATGTTTCCTTCAAACTGAAGAACCTTACATGCATCCCTTCAGGGGGATCCATCTTTCTATGTTTGAATGACATCATCCCATCCACTCTCACATGATTTTAAAATACGAGCCCATCAATGTCCATCAATCCAATGGTTACCAAACTGTCCAGGAGCACCCTTGAGTATACTGGTTTACATTCCAACCACAATTGCAATTAAATATTTTTAACGAGCTGTTAATCTTCCTTGATTACATGCTTCGATATTTAAAGGGATTTTGTACCTTCTTAATCAACAGTATGCCAGAAATAGCTTTGCGATGCTGCCAAGAATATATGTTGCTCAAAGAATTAAGGGAACCCTTTCATATAGTATAACACCAAGTCAGTTAAACTTCAGGGATATCAGTCTAGCCATTTAGGAAGCCCAAGTGATTGTGAATCAGTTTCACCTGCTTTGGTGCAAATGAAATTGACAACAGGTACAATTGAGAGGCAAAAGCAAGACAACCCCCAAAAAGGCAATGGTTGTGCATATGGTGACCGCAGACTACTGCTCTCTTCTTATCTTGCCTGACAGATTATTCTCTAGTTTTGTGTTCTGCTACTGGCCTTGTCACAACTGGCTGCATGAGGCGGCACCTGCAGCCCAATCAGGTTGCACAGGTAGTCCAGCTCCTCCAGGATGGCACATCCATATGTGCAGTTGCAAGAAGGTTTGTTGTGTCTCCCAGCACAGTCTCAAGAGCATGGAGCAGATACCGGGACACTGGCCGTTACATGAGAAGAGCTGCACAGGGCCACAGAAGGGCATCAACCCAGCAGCAGGACCAGTATCTGCTCCTTTGTGCGAGAAGGAATAGGAGTAGCACTGCCAGAGCCCTACAAAATGACCTCCAGCAGGCTACTGGTGTAGATGAGGGTGGCATTTATTAAAAAATGCAGTTTTGCCGACTGAGGTTCACGTGTTAAGTTTGCTTATCGACTGCTTGCTCCACAAGTATTAAGTATATTTTTTTACTGTAACTGTTGGATGCAAGTCATATTTTTCACATTGTCTCAAAGTTTTACATTGCCTTTTCTTAAAACTTAAATGCACTTAACCTTTCTGTGCTCCATGCAGTCATTATGTAACAATAAAACTCTGTCTACGACCAGTGACATTACTATAATGCAGGTTAACACTCAACCTGTTTCTGATTAAGAATTTGACAATTAATTGAATGAATTTACTGAGCAAATGCGCTACCAACAAGCTGCATCGCCATTAATGATTAAGACATATAGCTTTGTGTCAAAGTTGAAGGCTATATGAGAGTGAATAGATGGCAATTTACTGAAATTTCTCAAATTCCATTTTGAAGTAGAATGTTACATGTGTTATTAATGAAAATTGACCATACCTGATAAAAAACGATTTTAGAGAGTTTTCAGTTAGCTTTTGTAATGGTAATTTTAAATGAATGATTGAAAACAGGTCCGTGACCAATCATTATTTTTGTGTCAAGGGGGCTGGGTTTGATGGCAATTTACTGAAATTTCCAGTTCACCAGAATGTTACGCCAATATATACACTACCATACCTACAACTGAGAGTTTTCGACAACTACAAATAATATTGAAAACAGGTGATGTGTTGTGTCCGTTCTATAGATCTCTATTTGAGGATCAGCAGTGTCTGTCTCCCTCTGTCAGCAACGTACGCAACGTACGTCACTCATCTTCGTACGTCATTATGTTACTATGAGATGAACGCTGGCTTTATCATTTCTCTTCACTTCACACAGGCTCGATTCAGCCTTGCTTCGTTTCACACAGCCGGACCCCAAGTTTGCAGTGCTGGCTTCAGTCAGTCTGGAGCGAACTCAAAAGCCAAGCTGATCTTTCGCTACAAATCCGAGCACATTATGAGATTAACTATGAACACCCCGGCTAAGTTCACCGCATTCGCTAGCAAAATGCTTGCATCGGGTACACTCACATTATATAACGCCACCGTTCATCTGTACATAACAATACGAATATGTGCACATGCCCAAGTATCATAGAAGTAAAGCCAAGGTGATCTTTCGCTACAAATCCGAGCACGCATTCGCTAGTATATATATATATATATATATATATATATATATATATATATTACAGAGATAATGGTATTAAATTTCTTTGATTTTTTTTCTGAAAAATAAAGCTTATTTTTATGCTATAATTTGTCATTTGTAAATTAAACATATGGTACCCATTATTTATTAATTCCAGACTTTTCTTTTGGCATTGGAATATAGATGATCATGTGTTAAAGCAGAAGGAGGATAAATGAAAAAAGACTCATTCTTCAAAAACACCTTACAGTTTGGCTGTGTGACCATCACTGCTGTGGTCGTTTTCAAAGATCCACTGGGTATTTTTACTTCTTTTTATGTTGTCATAAACTTTTAAAATCTATTTCAGAGATTGGTCTGAAATTTTGAATGGAATTTCAGAAATGAGGGATTTCCTCTTCTGAGTTGATTGAACTGTACGGATCATTTTTAGAATTGCTTATAATATTTCCAAAAATCTCAATTATTGTGTGTAGTTGAATATTTTTATTATTATTTTTTTAAATTACACAAGTCGTGCCAGGCAACACATACCCTGCCTGCGATTTATGCTTCTTTGGGGACCATATCTTTGACCTTGACCCCATTAGGTTGAAAACTTCATTAGATGATTCTTGGACCACTGCACAAGTTTGTGAAAATATTGTATAATTTGATCTGGCTGTTTTTGCACAAGACCGCAGAGGGAAACACAGAGGGTCAAATAAATGCCAGTGGAAAAAGCACCCCTCACCTTTCCAACCATGAAAAATAAGCAGAAATGAACTTGTCCTCTTCCATCAATCTTCCTCTCATGAAACAGGCCTGCATTTTGCCCGATGTTGGCAATATAATTCCTCACCTCTGGCTGAAGAAAACTGAGTAAGCAGCACTCTGAAGTTTGTGATACAGAATAGAGCTCAAGATTTTACACTGACTACATTATAGTCTGAGAGAGAGAGAGAGAGAGAGAGAGGAGAGAGAGAGAGAGAGAGAGAGATGATCTGTAACTATAGGTATATGGTTTTGTCGTATCAAAGGTCTCTCCAAATATAATCACATCAGATTTCTCTGTGCATTTCTCAGAGAGCTGGGTGCTGGCCATTTCACTTTGTTAGGTCCCCTCTCTTTCTGCTGCAATTGCTTCAAATGAGAATCCAGTATTAAAGGAAATTCACCTTCTTTGTAACTGCAGTTTTGAAATTTTGACCAGGAACCGGGACAACCTTGAAGGGACACTAACTCTCAATCTTTAGATCCACAGTCAGGCACCTTTTTCACCACACCTTGTGGTCCACACCTATGTCTTGATGGCTACTGACCTCAGTCCTTTAATTACCCCATCCAACTATTTTTACCAGCTAAAATACGTTGTATATAAAACCATACGTCTTGTCAATGAAAAGTACCAGAAACTGAAATGACTTCCAAACAGAACACATTATTTCCTCCATATATTCCTTTGCTTTCATAAAGTCCTTTCTGGGGAAAAAAAAAAACATTCCCCAATAGTTGGTCTTTCTGAAGGCTTTAACTAATTTCTCAGTCCCACACTGTCCAAATACTGTGCTCATTGTCTACCTTTTGGTCACATTTATCCATTATAGACAGCAGATGGCAGCATTGCTCCTTTTATCAAACCATCCTTTATGGCTAACAGCACAGCTCTACTCTTTTTTTTTATGGCATGGGAAAAAAGAAGACAAATCAAGAACACAAGCTGACAGAGAGAATTTGGAGAAATTTTCTCCACTATGTATCTGATTCTTCACGCAACATTTAAGCATGTTTTAATCAAAAATGGCCATTTGTTCATTGAATATAAGAATTCTGCAATATGTCCTGGAAAACTAAAGATGGGAAGCTAAATCAGGCTTATATTTGTGCAGTCAAAGGAATTCCAATCTTTCAATTATCTGTTGAACTTGCTTTCCTAAACTCCAAATACCAATGCCAGGCTGTGCATCGCATGATAAGTTCACTGGCATCCTTTTGAAAGTATGACCCAGGCAGTGCAGATCAAATTTATTTCAACACAGATTTGCATAATTGTCTCATAATTGCTCAATTAATATATTTTCCCTTAACTAGTTATACGTTTCATTTTGATTCACATTTTGGATCATTCTCCTGCTTGAAGACCCTACCACAGCCAAGCTTAAGCTTTCCAACAGGGACAGTCAGGTTTTCATTTCACATCTGCTGCTGCTTGATGGAATTCATGATACTGTGAACCTGAGCAAATTGTCTTGGGCCTTTGGAAGAAAAACAGCCCCACGAAAACAACGTCAAATATACACCGCCATACTTCACAGTGGGTGGGTGGTACTTCATGGAATGGCTGTTTTTGATAATACACCAATCCCACCGCGAGTGGGATAATAGTCAAAGAGCTCAATTTCTTGTCCTCTGACCAACCATGGTACCCTGTCCCTTCAGATGTTTCAGTTCTATTTTGGCACACTAAGTGCAGTAACTGATTTTCTTCCTTGCGGAAATACCGTCATGCGAAGACAGACTGGCTATCAGCAATTACACCGTCACTCACTTGTAAATCCAGAAGCGCAAAATGTAGACTGTAAAATACAATTTTTTCACGGCATCCAATAACATCAAAGAAAAAAATTATCATTTTGGGTGCAGAGTCGACTATACGCACCTCTATACGAGTTAAAGCGAAATTGCAAATGAAATGTAAATGAGATCACTGTTGTTCAGGGAATTTTTGAAAAATGAAGGCCTTCATCACCTCAAAAAATTCTTAGTCTATATTTGTACTTATATTGATATTCCTCAGGCTGGTTCACTATCCCCTTGTAGGAGGGAAATTCTCATTATGTCATTACAAATTATGAAAGAGATCTGAATGGAATATGTAGGCTTGGTGATTTACAGCGATTGGTTTTATTGTGAAAATTGCCAGACCAGTAACGTTACCAAAACAAAGGGCTTCAACAACGGTCTGTGAAAATCGTTTTAAATCGAGCCCCGTTCGCGGTGTAGTGATTTCAGTTATCGGCCTATGCCAAAATGAGATGAATAATTAGAGAATTAGTTTTGTGGATAATGACTCAGGACCTTCAAACGTGCAGTCACCTGACCGATGCCTTTTCAAATACCAGGAATACACCGAAAAAATACATTTACCAGACGTCTCAGCAAAATTCGCAAGCGGATGCTTCGTGAATGTCATGGACAACAACCAATCACACGCTTGTAAACGAACAACGAAGCGTTGCGGCATCAAGTTAGACTACACCCAGAAATCTTGCATTTCCCGTTATGTACTGTCAGAATTCGTGTGTTCGTGAAGTCAAGCGGGAATTGTTATGCGTTTTAAAAACAGATGAACACAATGACATTATGGATTCTTCCTTGTACATACTTCACGTTGAAAATGTACCATGCGGGAATGTCGGCGTCCCGAAATAAGAATCAGATTATCTTCAGATGAACGTGATCCTCTGCAACCCGAAGATACGCCAAGATAACCCCGCAGCGTTGTCATTGCGATATCAACGCGCAGAATGTAAACACGGGACAAAATATCCCTCATTTATTTCGCAAACTTCTTAATGGATGTTTGTGTAAACTCATGCAACACGTTGGACTTGAAAGATTTTCACAGACTTTTTTTAATTTTTCCCTGTTTGTTACCATCTTTCAGTGAGTATTGAAGACTTCCCGTCTCATGCAAAGTCATATTGCTACTAAATTCCATATGATACGCGTTTTCATGAGGCACAGATATGCAAATGCTCTAGCAACGATAGCCTTGGCACATCAGTTGATTTAGGCGTTTAGCTTAATGTTCTTTGTTGCTTTATTATATATTTTGAATGGCAAAGGCAAAGACTGTGGGACCACTGAAGTTTGTGCACCATTTCATCACGCCTCGGTAATTTAGAGTATTCAATCTCTGAATAGTTTTCCCTGAAACTATTTGCCATGTGTCTTTTACATTCGGTTTCGCTATTCATCACATCCTTTCGATAATTAAAAAGGCAACTATAGATTTTTTTAAATGCTGACAGTCATAAAGAAATGACTAGTTGCCATTGGAGACACCAGTCAAGCTGGCGATCTGTTGAAGGAATTGATCTCGTCACTTCTGTCCTGTTATAAAAATTCAGTGGGACGAATTAGCAGTTTATTATTGATTATTTAGATGAACTGAAGCAATGTCTTTCTTTTTTAAACCTGTAAAGGCCATATACAGTACAATACTGTTTGGAACTCAATTGCATTGCACCACCTTGGAGTGTTGGAGTGTACGGAGATTATTTATTTATTTATTTATTTATTTATTTTTTGCGGTAAAGCTTACGCTTACTCAGTCCTCAGTCTACTAGTTCAACAGTTAATAAATTTCATTTTATGCTGTTTTCAAGCTTTCTCTTATTTGGAACATGAATGGTTCATTAAAAGGTCTGATTATTATGCTGCAGATGTGCATATTGCTGGAATTACAGTAGACCTTGGTCTGCATATAATGGACAGTTGTCCTATACAAACGTTACGTTCAATTTCTTCTTCTTAGTATTATTATTATTATTGTTGTTGTTGTTGTTGTTAATGCTATTTTTAGGAGTCATAAAACTGTTCATTAACTAAAAACTGGCAGCTAGTTTAAAGTAAAAGTTATGGACACATTTCGATTAAATATTTTCAGAGTAGTTGATTGCGG
The DNA here is from genome assembly GCA_029692085.1 of Gymnothorax javanicus. Lineage (NCBI taxonomy): Eukaryota > Metazoa > Chordata > Actinopteri > Anguilliformes > Muraenidae > Gymnothorax > Gymnothorax javanicus. The sequence continues at coordinate 47,940,131 of CM056205.1, forward strand.
TGATTGCAGGCTGTATTGGATTATTTGCTGACTTGTCTCATCTGTTGTTCAAAATCCTTAATGACTTAGATGGTCATTGTAGTTCAGTAGAGACTGCAGGATGCAAGTTGACAACAGGAAATCCTGACACACTGTTTCACACAGGAAGAGGTTTCCGATTCAGACCTACACTCGGGGCTTGTTCCCCTCATTTAAATTTTTTACAGACTTCCTCTTCACCTCACTGGGACATCGATTGAGGTCAGTCATCATCAAGGAGAATCCAGTCTCTTATACGAGTTTGGAAATACGAATGAGAAGTCTCACAAGGAGTTCGTGATAAAGGAAAGATGAGACTACCATTTGCAGAAGTTCTTTTTTTTTTGCGGAATGCACAGCACGTACATTCTTGACTCGTGGATCTATCCCTCCTCATCTGCTATCCCTCAAACTGACGTCACCTCTGTCATAAGTTAAGGGGCAAGAATGTTCCATTTCGTCTACATTTGTTTGATTCTCCGTCTTGCTTGCTTTTTCATTTTTTTTCCCTTGGCTCCCAATGGATACAGCTACAAACATGGAAGGAAGGAAGGAAGCAAGCAAGGAAGTGAATTGAATGGCTCCTAGGAGCATCAGTGTGGCCTGCACCCTCAGGCGAGCGCATTAGCCTCTGCTAGTGGGCCTTTGTGTTGACCGTAGTCTTACCTGCGAGGCTCTGGTGAGCATATTGCTAATGCTGCCTTGCCTGTGTTAGTAGCTGTGACCTAGATTGGATTTGTCCCTGTTGACTCACTTTCCGGGACTATGCCCTGGTGTTGTTGTTGTCGTCGTCATCATGATTCATGGGAGGGGAGTCTTACCAAGGGTCAAGGTTGTAAATCCTTATCACTAGTTCTTCTGCCGTGAAGTCACTGTGTTGCCCTTGTTTTGTTATTGTTGTTTGTGAAAATTTTTACAAAAAAACTATGCTCTGAAGAGCATTTTTGTCTGGAAGGAATGTCCGTTTGGAAGATGTTTGTTTGAGTTGCCTGCATTTCATGAGTATATGGTGGCAAACAAAAAAAAGTGTGAAAAGAGTGTCTTGTAATCGAGTATGTTGTCTTGATAGCTTGGACGTGCGTTTTTTTCAAATCCTGCTTGTACTGCACTGTTTGACGGAGAGGAAATGCTCTCCTGTGCAGATGGTTGGTTGACCTGATGCAGTGGAATCTTTGCAATTGGTGGCACTAAAACCTTTAGAAAATATGCAGGACAATTTGTGGCAGATGGTTCGAGATGCCAAATTGGTTATATCTGCAAAACTGAACTGGAAATGACTGCTGTATTTCCTCCAAGCCTAAAGATTCCAGGCCTCTGAGAGGTAAACGGCCTCTATATATTCAGATTTAAGTGGTCGGGCTGGAGAGCTTGGATACACTGACTCGCAGGCAAACTTAAATTTTTCAATCTATTTTCAGTAGCTTTTCTTGGGATTGAAGCATGCTGATTCTCCAAAATGTGGACATTAATTAATTAATTGGTTTATTCATTCATTCATTCTAAATTTTACCAGTCAACCATTTAACATCACTTAAATTATGGGTGTTATTCCTGAATATTATTACAGCTATTCCTGACCACTACCTGAGCACTTTTTTTAGGAGCAATGGTGCTTCAAACTTTGAAGTAAAATTTTATTAGCAAGGTGATGGCGAGATTAATGCAATGCTAGATTTTGATATTGCAAATTGAAAAATCAGACTTTGATCATAGGGGTTTTTTTGTAGCAGTTTAAGTAAGTTTCCGGAAAAGAAACATGATTTCTGTCGGATAGTAGCATTTTCCGACTGGGGGATTCCCTGCCACTCTGTGGATGCTTAATCAGTGATTTTCCGTGGGTTTGCGCCAGGATAATGCTAATTTTTTAAATTGCACTCTTTCCTGTGTTGCGGTTTGCAAATTTATTGGTCACATTTCTGCCCACTTGCGGGTCTTGGGGAACAGGACTCAAATTTTGGGAGGCTCCTGGATGTTTTTGGAGAGCTGGGAGATGTGTCAATAATGCGGTTTCCATTTAACGTCTATACTTCCTGTTCCCTCATTTGTTTTACTTTCGATTTGTTGGATCGAATGAAGAAAGCAGGAGTGCATGGCTGACTAGCTGTCATTTTGCACCTGTGCAGGACCAGCATTTGCTCTTGCGTGCAGCTCGGCTTTATTCCCAATGCTTGGGGCATGTCCGTGACCGTTTGTTGCAAATCACACTTCCTGTGAAGGACGAAGGAAAGGAAATCTGCAGACTTGCTTCAGCTTAACTCTAGCACTGTGCAACCTACTCTCTATCACTGCAATAAATAATCCTGGAGATGTGTTTTGTCAGGGTTGAAATGAAAACCTTCAGGAGGATAGATCTCCAGGAACAGGGTTGGTTGTCACTGCTCTATGGCATGCCAAGATTTCTATCTCATTTAACCGTACTGCAGGGACTCGGGCTGTGCTCTAGTTGTCAAATTTCTTTATTGGATTTTGATGCACAGCTGTTGCAGTTAGTTAGAAATGTCATATCCTGTCTGTGTGCGCGTGTGTGTGTTTATATATGTGCTTGTGTCTGTGTGTGCTCTAGTCTGTATGTTATTTCAAGTATGAGCAGTTCTAGCCAAGAAAACGGGTCTTCAGAGCCTGTGCCAAGGATAATCTCAGATCTCCGCAGTTCTCAAACAAGATAAAAGATTCCCCCCCCCCCAGGCGGACACGACGTGGGCTGTGAGGGACACGGGCCTGGGGAGTTCAGGCAGAGGGAGGCGGTGGGCCTGAGCGAGGATCGAAGAGTCGAGTGTGCGCTGTGGGAGAACGATAAGGACATGACACTCTGAGATCTCACAGATAAGGAGGCCAGGAGGCTTCTGGGTACAACAGCTGGTTAACAGTATTTGGAAGATGTTGGGGAAAGAAGAGACTTGAAATCCAGAATTTATATCCTGTAAAGACCTTGGTGTTAAATGTACTATTATTATTATTATTATTAGTAGTAGTAGTAGTAGTAGGAATAGCAGCAGAGTATTAGGCAGAAAATGAGCAACAGGGAGTGCAAACACGATTGCCTTGCGTGCAATTGCAGGGCGTGCAATATGTAACCAACAATGCCAGCCTTTAGCCAGGCAAAAAATGCTCATTTTATTTGCGCCTTACTACAAAAGAACATAAATTCTATACATCACAAACGTAGGTAGTAGTAGTAAGCAACACAATTTTGCTGCTGAGACTAGACAGAAAGCAAAATATCTCATACACAAACCAGGTACTACCAATCTCATTGGAGAGAGGTAGGTATGTACACTGGACAAAGAAAGTTAGGGATCACTCTGATTTTTAATATTGAAATATGATATGGAACATAATTTGAACTATCAAATATTTCAAATTCGAAAATTGGGGTGATCCCTAATTTTCTTTGTCCAGTATATTTCATAATGATTTGATCATTTTTCTGTATTCTGTACGCTCCATACATGGTATTGAAACAAAGGCTTTTGATCTGTGTGCTGATAACAAGCTGGATGGTCCCTCTCCTCTTTAACCCGCACAACACGGCATCCGTGGTTTCCAAAAAAAGTTTTAAATTTTAATTCATCTGACCACAAAACAGTTTTCCATTTTGCCTTAGTCTGTTTTAAATGAGCTTTGGCCCAGAGAAGACGGCGGCGTTTCTGGATTGTGTTCACATATGGCTTCTTCTTTGCATGATACAGCTTTAACTTGCATTTGTGGATTGTACGGAGAACTCTGTTCACAGACAATGATTTCTGGAAGTGCTCCTGAGCCCATGCAGTGAACTCCAGTGCAGAATTATGCCTGTTTTAAATGCAGTGTCACCTGAGGGCTCGAAGATCACGAGCATCCAATATTGATCTTCGACCTCGTCCCTTGCGCACAGAGATTTCTCCAGATTCTCAGAATCTTTGTATGGTGGGATATTCAAAGTCTTTGCAATTTTACATTGAGGAACATTTTTCTGAAATTATTCCACAATTTTTGACTCAGTTTTTTGCAGATTGGTGAATCTCTGTCTATCTTTACTTCTGAGAGACTCTGCCTCTCTAAAATGCTCTTTTTATAAACAGTCATGTTACTGACCTGTTGCCAATCAACCTAATTAGTTGCAAAATGCTCCTCTAGCAGTTTTTATTAGTACCACTGACTTTTCCAGCCTTTTGTTGCCATTGTCCCAACTTTTTTAAGATGTGTTGCTGCCATCAAATTCAAAAAAGCTAATACTTAATAATGAAATGGTAAAATGTCTCACTTTCAACATCTGATATGTTCTCTATGGTCTATTGTGAATAAAATGTGGGTTTATGAGATTTGCAAATCATTGCATTGTTTTTTTTATTTACATTTTACACAGCATCCCAACTTTTTTTGAATTGGGTTTGTGCTACAATTTGGCGAGTAACTTGGTTGTGCTAACCAGTCAAGACCATTGTAAATAACTCAATACCAGCTGTGAGAATTTCCATGTAAATCTCTTGGGCCCTCTGGAAAGGGAAATCCTCAATAGGTATTTCGCTGTACGAGAGCCTGATCAACTGATCAAGCCTTTCCAGAGAAAGTTGGCACCTCAGCTTACTCTTGATGCGATTTCTCTCAGCTTCCGCATATGGGCATAACAATTAAAGCCAGCATCATCAGCTCATACATTTCTTAGTAAATGTGACGACTTGCAAGGTTGGCTTCTCCAAAAATAACGGGGAAAAGTTCCTCAGCCCAGTATGTGTGGAACTCCTCACCATTCTTAATACCACGATCGGCATGAACCAAATACCCGCTCTTTCTCCACTACCACGATAATGGGGCTCTTAAAACGTCCGAAATTAGGCTGACATGGTTTTCGTTTCGGCAGTTTATGCACAGATTTCTTGTAGGAATAATTGTGTTTCTTTTTGATTTCCCAGGCTACAGTGCATGCATGCTGCCGCGCCGAACATCACAGTCGGTAGCAAGTGACAGCTCTCGGGGTTGTTCTGACTGGTACCGTGACGTTATGAATTCCGAGTCACCGGGATTTTACACCATTCGCGCAATCGCGACATCACGCGGAGCAAGACCACTGTTTTCAATGAAGGACGCGACACTGCTCAGTTGAACGGTAGTGCAACCTTACGGTGCTTTCACACCATACGCGCAATCGCGACATCACGCGGAGCAAGACCACTGTTTTCAACGAAGGATGCGACACTGCTTGGCTGAACGGTGGTGCAACCTTAATGGCCTGTTTACACTGAACCGCGACCCTGATTCGACCCCGGTACGACCAGCGCGATCGTGAAATTTTGGTCACTGACACAAGTCGCGGCCGTTCTCTACTTTGATTGCTTACCTCAGTTGCGACCGAATCGTGAATGAAAACTAAAAATTATCCATAATGCGGTCGCAATACTCATGTTCACTCTGAAAACGCGTGTCGGCGAGTGATTGAGAGAGCAGTGGCCCTGTGTTTATTTAGACAACGCCTGGTCGTAAGTTGCGTCGCCAGCAATCGCGGAAAGCCTCGCCATTGGTCTGATTTCGATCCCTTTATCACGCATGCGGTCTCAGCGCGGTCGCAAATCCGGTCGCATTTAAAACGTTTACAATTGTCGTTGGTTATGGGGTTGCAATAGGCTCGCATTAAGCTCGCCATAATGTTTGCAACTGCGAGTGAAAAATTCCTAAAAATTTGCGATCATTGATGCAACCGCATGCCGAGCCTCTTGCGAGTCTATTACGACCTGCGATACCGAGTTGAGAGTGAGTTGAGACTTGTGCGAGCTTATTTCGACCGATTATGATACCCTCTTGTGGTTTCACTGGTCGCACAACCTTTGCGAGTGTTTTGAACAGTTCCATACACTCGCAAACTTCTATGAGCCCGATGGAGAGTGATGGAGACCAAGAGAGATGGTTTTGGAGACTGCATAGAGACCAGCTTGCAACCCCATGCGAGTGAGGGCAAGCAGAGGCCATTTTTCGGTCGCAACTCGGTCGTAAGCCTGGTGTAAACGAGGTGTAAGCGGCGCGAAGCAGCTTGATTTTCCGCGAAGTTTGGCATCCAAAGGTCAACTGCATTGAACCTTGACCTCAAATTCCGCTGACCTCTCCAAAGCATGTCCAATGACACTACAGAATTTGTGGGAGTAGGCCCTATATTTGCGAAAGTGTCCTAGCAACAATCAACTGTAAAGGAAAAATTAATTCTATGTGTGTACGAGCACCCAGAGTTATACAACTCCACAATTAAAATGTGCAGAAACTTCGGCAAGAAAACACTGGCATGGCCGATAGGGATATACGGTTTGAAAAAAAAATTGTCCGTTATTTACATATTTCACATTTTGATTCCAAAGAAGCCAGACCGCAGCATTGCCGAATAATTTAAAGCGACACAACAGCCATTAAACTGTTGAACGTTGAACATGTTTACCCAATAAAAACACGAGGTGGCGATCTGGTGAGAAAAAAAATCCCTAACATAATTTATCAGCTTTTGCTACATTTCGCTAAAGTTATCCCTTCATGCTAACTTGCTTCCTCATGGTGTAATGTGCTTTATCTTGCTCTCAACCTCGCGCAAACTATGCCCAGTTTGGTGGCGCGTTCAGTGCTGGAGGCCTGATTATTTTTTATAACCAAGTTAAGGAAAAATTCCAGTTACGTACAATCTAATTGGCTTGCTATTCCAGTTAGGTACAATCTGGTACCACAACTTTGTTAGGAAAAATGTGCTCAAATGTGCTTGTTCGTTGTGCCAGTTTTTAGCAACACAATCTCTTTGCCATGGTGCATGGCCTGGTAATAATTTCTTAAGCCATCATCCAGGAAATGGGCCGTGTTGCCCTGAAGGTTGTGGTTATTCGCAAGGCAGCCTTTTGGCCATTTTCTAAATGGTTATTTGCAAGGCAAGACCCTTTAGCTAATATACAGTTGGCTTTATGCAAGGCGAGACTCTGGTGGAGGACTGGGAGCTACAGTTATCGACAAACTAAATCATATCAGGGTGACCCCACCATCTTGGGATCTCTTGTTTACACACTCACCTTACTCTTCAAAACTGTCTGGTTTTAATAAACTTGGTGTCATTTGACAACTGAACCTAGAGATAATGAATCCATGAGGTTTACATGCCTTTAACAGTGTGAAAACGGCAAAATTCATAGTTCCCAATCTGGCCACCAGGGCCGCACCTTGCGAATAGCCAATTGGAAATTAGCTACAAGGCAGCCTTGTGAATAGCCGCAGCCTTTTCTGAAATGGGCCGTGTAAATCACGGCTGCACGGCTCGCTAGCCAACACTATACTTAAGAATCATGTTCAGAAAGCTCTCCTGAGTGTCTTGCTCCAGTCGCCTAGATTTACATATTGGCACAATTCTTCAGCCATGAGGCAGAACTTATCAGTGAAATCACCCGGCCTAGTTCATGGCTGTAGACTATGGTAGGGCTTTCCTTTTTCCGATATGCAGACTTCATGCATCTGGCATTAACCAATATTTCTATGTGTGTGATCCTCATTGGTGGGCTCGGTGTAAATGGCTGCATCGCCAGCTTGCGCGAAAGCCATATCTGAACCTCTTCGCACCAGTGACCTTGCAATAAATAAGGTGTCAACTGTCTGTGACAAGGCAGGAATTTATATGATTTTGGTCAGAAATGTGATTTACTCTTTTCCTTTTCCAAGCTTAGCTTTTAAGTGCGGTCAATAAAAATTGCATTAAGAGCTAATAGGCCTTATTATTCATTGACAGATTCTTTATTTCATCAAAATATTGTTATCTGCCAACAGCATATGGGCCGATTCTGTGTTTGGACAGAAATCAATTTCTCTAAAGTATGATTGAGGTAACTGTATCTCGGGAAATTTTCCAATTTTTTTTTGCCCCCCTGAGAAGTATGCCTGTGTTGTCCTATTTCTCGATTCAAATGTGGATTCATCCCTAGTTGTGACTGAGTGGATTGTAGCATTGCATCGCATTATTCAAACTTGGGGAGAAAGGTGGACTGAATCTTGGTCTTGTGTCTGTGTTTGGGTCTGTGCCCCACAGTGTGTAAGTTGCATTAAGGTCAGTGGAAATGTGAAAGAAAATGGCACTCATAGGTTGAGTGTACTCAGCTATTCCACTGATTAGATTCAGTTGCCTGGATTGCTGTTTGGCTGTTAGCTCAACAGTGTGATTTATTTTTGTTAGCCCTCTACCTAACTTGCCCCCTTTACCAAACAACATTGGCTATCAGTATGTGATCCACCGAGCCAAATTAGGAATTTTTGATCCTTAGTATGAAACAGCACAGCAGCTAAGGTCCTCTATGGTTCAGCATGCAGACAGTCAATCATTCATTTCGTAGTGGTGCTTCCTTGGACAAAGACTTGCATTCTGACCGATGGGCATTATCATCTAGAGTGTGTTCAGTAAAAGGGTACATGTATAGTTGTAAGGTATTTTATTGTAAAAAAAAAAAAAAAAAAAAAAAAAAGATGTACTGACCTTTCACATTGTACTACCATTTCTTTGAGTGCAGGAATAAATTTGCAAGGACAGATGAGCTTCTGTCACTCTGACTGGCTAAGTCAGCTTGTCAGACTCAAGCTGATCTCGTTTTGTGTTTCTGAATGCCAATGCTGATGTGCGACGCATCACATATTGAAACCACTCCTAGCCTCGTTGTGTTTGATTTATCTATGGCTTATGTGAAATAAATGCAGGTAGTCCTGCTTTTTTAAATTAATTTTGGTGTTCGTTGGAACTTCATCTGCTGAATAGTGTCTGGAAAAATAGTTGATCTGGCCCATATGCTGATCTAGTGTGTCTCTGTTGTTTTTTTTCTGTCTCTTTCCTCAGCGGGATGAAATCTGCTTCAAGCCCATGCCTCATCGCCCCATCTCCTCCTCGCCTCTTCGCTGGAACTCCTCTCTGCAGGGGGAGTAAGGGCTGACCGTCATAGGGAAGCATGCGCAGGTTTGTCTACTGCAAGGTGGTGCTGACCACCTCGCTGGTGTGGGTGCTGTTGGATGTCTTCCTGCTGCTCTACTTCAGCGAGTGCAACAAATGTGATGACCGCAAGGACCGATCCCTACTTCCTGCTCTTAGAGGTAAGTCCCCACTCTCTGACGCTCAGGTCATCATTCTTGTGATGTGTGCTATGGTAGCTTTGTTGTCTGTGCCTGAGGTTCTCAACCTTATCCAGAAAGGGCCAGTGTGGGTGCAGGCTTTCATTCCAACCAAGCAGTTACTCTCCTGATTATGTTTTTATTATGTTTTTGTTAATTTGACATCTCCAATCCCACCCAAATCTGGAATGGCTAATTGGTAAACTATGTGAAAGCATGCTCGTATGCAACTCGTGCCGTCATCTCTTAAGAGCGAAGGCAATTTATGGTTCTCTTCTGAAACACGCACCTATGAGCTACCACCTCTTTTCACTTGCAGTTTTAAGCCTCGCATACATAGAACAAGGACGGAGGAAATTTGAACACGTGCTTGTTTTGAATGCGACGGACGAGCGCCCAGATGGCCTGCAGGACGCTATTGAGCAACTATGCTAACCCAAACCGACTATATCCCTCCCATGTCCCTAAGCAGCGCAAAGCAAGTCTTGCATTGCTCTTACAAGGCCACAGGCCACTGTCTGTACTGGCATGGCTGGATTCAGTCCAATGCCATGGTAGTCTCTCTGCAGCGCAACTAGCGCCTTTACTAAGGGCCCATCCACGCGAGAACGATTTTTTTGAAAACGCATAAATATTTTATTGTTTCGGCCTTGCGTCCACACGGAGACTGCAAAAATGCAGCCCGAAAACAGTATTTTTTGAAAACTGGTTCCAGAGTGAGAAAATCTGAAAACGCCACCCCAGCGTTTTTGTGTGGACAACCAAAATGTTTTTTTTTTTTTTTTTTAATGATGATGCGATAGCCCCCATCAAAGCCCCCAGGCCTATGTTTGGCGCTGTAGCGTTGCTATCGAAATAGACCAAAAACGGAGAAGAAGGCAGGAGCATGCGCCTTCTTTTCTGTTTTTGGTCTTTTTCCATTGCAACGCTACAGCGCCATACAGCGCCACACACAGGCCTGGAATATTTATTACAGCGTTTTGGGTCATTTTAGGCGTCTCCGTGTGAATGCAGATATTTTTAGAAACGATGCCATGTGGACGGGAGATTTTTTAGAAACAACAAAAAAAAAGACCGTTTATGAAAATCTCTGTCTCCGTCTGGAAGAGGCCTAAGTGAGCAAATCCAGTAGACACTCCTGATTCTATTAATCCAGGTCTTGAGTTTAGCAGAGGCTCCAGGGGTTGTTTGGTAGAATCAGGTGTGTAAGTGCTTGGTTGGTATGAAAGCTTGCATTCGCACCGGCGCCACTCTGGATAAGGTTGAGAACCCCCATCTACTTCCTTAATTAGCTGCGCTTCCTCAGCTATTCACCTTCAACTTTCTGCTGTGGCACTCATGCTGTCAAGCTGAGGCTCTACGTCTAAACATATCTCGATGAGAATAAAGCGATCTTTTGCTTACCAGCTTTAGGTTTTCCTGTTGGAACTACTTGGTGGCACATGAAGCGAGTTGTCATTTAGCACCAGAACAAGTCAACTGGGTTCTTAAATGTGAAAAAAATGGGTCCTGGAGTAAAACAACTAGCAGGACAAGGCAATCAGAGATGGCAGACTTCACCCCATTCACACAAATATTGGCAATTGCGGAAACAGACACAAACAAACAAACAAACAAACACACACACAGAGCTGCTAAAAACTACTTCACGCCCACTCCATGGGGTGAAGTAATAATGGGTAAATGCATTGGTTTAAACTGACCTGCTTTGAATGGGGCACTGTGTTTTTTGGCACCAGTGTTTGCAATCTTCTGGGGTTGAATAATCCCTGACTCCCTGGTCTATGCATTGTGATGGTAGCGTACTCATTCACCCACAGTGCTAAAGTGCTTTAAATACATTAGCATGTGTACAGATAAGCAGCTTTTGAGGGACTGGGGGTAAACCTGCATTAGCACTAGGCTAATGATTACATGAACTAACTTCAGCTGGGCTAACTGGGCTATGCTCACATGCGGTACATGCTGCAATGTCTTAGTGGTAGGTGGAATATTGTACGTGTCGACAAATAAAAAAAGGTGCTGTAAATTTCCAGGTTAATAGCTGTTTTGAATCACTGTGCGAACATGGCAGTTGCAGCTTGGGAATTAGTTTGTCAAATAACACCTAAATCACAGTTCTTTCTTTAAAGAAACAAAGGAATGCCCACTGGATGTGTTTCTGCCAATTCAGTTCCTAGATTCATAACTAGGGCACACTGAACATGATCATTTGTCATGCGCTTCTATTTTTATCAGCTCAAAATGAAATTGCCCGTTACCTTTTCATTTCGCGCAGGCGGCACACAATGCAGTTATTATTGCATGTCTATTGAGTCTGTTATGCAATGGGATTCTGTAGTGATTTATGATTTTGCTGCCCCTGGTTTAATGGTCATCAAGCTTTGGAGGCTGGTTTATGTCTCACTTTACATACTGTTAAAACACAGCCGTAGTGATTGTTCTTTCCTCAAGGTAATGATCTTATTCATCTGGTCTTGGAAAAAGTAGTTTTTTGTTTGTAGCCTGCATAACTAGGGAACATTAAAGGTGCAGTAGGCAACTTTTATGAAAATAGCTTTTCTTTCAGATTTGCTGAAACTGTCACTCCACACTGACAGTAGTACGTGAGACAGGTAATACATAAAGGAATCAGGTACATTTAGCTCCTCCCTGTGCTTCTAATGGCACTCGCAACAATCCACTGTGCCCGAATAAAAGAAACCAATCAGAGACAGGAGGAGTTTTCAGCGTACTGTCATTCGCTTCTTTTGCGCAAGTGGTTCAGCCCCCCTCTGCTGTGCATGCAATCTCCCTTCATCAAGACTACCGTCTGCGCCCGGTTCCTGAGGAATATAAAGTTGAAGTTGGTAATAATTATTGCGTTTTATTTGGCAATAATGTCTTAATACCCTTTCACCCATCTGTAATTAAAGTGGTCTGAGAGTAAATTTGGATCTCTGTATGGTGTACCCGGACAATGAAAATCCTCTGTTGTCAACAACTGCATAACTGTTATACTAGCAGAAAAGTAAGACCAAAGACACTAGCAGATAAGCAGTCTGCTAAGAAGGAGGTGGAGTTTGATTGTAATAATTGCAACCTGCATAAACCGGGTTGTAGTGTTTGGAAGATCTGCTGGCATTCTATTGTTAAGTAACTTGTTAGCATGCTTCTGTATTAGCACTGGTCTGCACATTTATTTACAGTCACTGGGCTCCAGTTGTAACAATGTAAAAGCAATCCGTTTGTAACAGAATAGTAATATGGTGTGTAATACTTAGAAACTGTAGCTGTATTTAACCGGTGCGTACATGTGTTTGATAGCCCAGTGTAGCATTGTAGCTTTGTGTAGCCTAGCCTGGTCTGGCAGTGAAAATAAGTCCTCATAAAGCCAGGTCAGCAGGTAGGTAGCTAGCAGCTGGGAAGCAGACTTGACTGTAGTGTATTAGGATGCAAACTAACGTTAGTAGTCTATCCGCTTACCTCTTCCAGTTTTTTGACCTGGTGTGTAGTTACCACCGGAGCCAAGGCTCTCTTCTTGTTCGCTTTAATAATGTAAAAAGCTAAATTTTATTAGTTGGTAGGTAGCTTTTGTAATATGTACAGCATTGCTAACGTCAGGTAGGTAACATTAGTTCGCTTACTTGCTCCGCTGATATACAGCCTTCATTCTTCAAGGTTTGGTAGCTGATGCTAACGTTGTATAGGTAATGTTAGTTCGCTCTCTTGGTTGGCTGATATACAGCCTTGCCTCTCTAGTTTCGGTAGCTAATGTTAATGTTGTCTTGGTAACGTTAGTTCACTCACTTGCTTGGCTGATATAGAGTCTTGGTTCGTTCATCTTTCGATTGCCAAACAGAATTACCATGAATGTGAGATGGCTTTGCTTAGCCTAACCTGGCGAGTTGGTGAAAATAGTAGTCCACATTAAGCCAGGTCAGTTGCTGGGTTGCTAGCGGCTGGGAAGCCGACCTTATTGTGGTGTGCGGGGATGCAAATTATTGGTCAGTCTGCTTCCCTCATCCAGGTTTTGGACCTGGAGTGTAGCTAGTTATCATTAGAGCCAAGGCTCTCATCGTGTACACTCTAATAATAAAAAAGGTAAATATTATGCGTTGCTAGATGGCTTTTGTAATATTTGAGGCTAAGAACTTGGTTTAGTAGCTAATGTTCACGTCATATAGGTAACATTAGTACACTCACTTGCATGGCTGATATACAGCCTCATTTCATTATCTTTTGATTACCAAGCGTGATTACAATGACATTGAGATGGCCTGGTTAGTCTGTGAGAAACAAGTAAATTCTTAAAGGCAAAGAAAACACTTTTTTTCTGCTCTTACCCAATAAATGTACACTGCCCCTATTATTCAAATATATTTTTGGGTAATTTTTGAAAAAAATTTTAACGACTATATCAGCTTGATAAGATCATAGACTGTATAAAAAGATGGACGCAGCACCCGGGTCTGAAAACTGAGGCCGATGCGGAAATCTCTAAAATTTGCATTCTATTCAATGGCCAGCAGATGGCGACGTCGGTAGTTGCAGAAAGAAGTTCAATCCTAGAGAAGTTTATGAGAAAATGACCCTTCTTTCCCACCTGATTTATTATTTCAATAATGATTTTCCACGTTACTTTATTGTATCTATTGCAAGTTTCAAGTCTCCTTCTATATATCATGATGTTCATTTTTGTAAATTATGGTTCCAAATAGACTAGAATAAAGGATAAAGCTAGAATATGCTTTAGAGGCGTAGCTATGCTCTGGTCCTCGTCTGATACGGTCAGATCCACCCGTAGATTCACCCCTTGCTCCTCCCTGGATATTCAGTTCACGCTCTCGTCCAATAGGAATCGCATTTGGTTTCAAAATGACAAAATGGCGCAATTCAAATTGCCAAAATCGAGGCTTCCTAAATGGTATACTGAAACCAATGGGTGACGTCACGGTTGTTTCGTCCATCTTTTTATACAGTCTATGGATAAGATCAGATTTATACATTATTGGCGGTGGGCCATGTTTATTGGAATCGGAGTGGCACGCCATGTCACCCGTACGTCAGAACTCTTGAGCGCGCAGTGGTTATAAATTAAATAAAACATGGCGACTGTAAGCAAGAGTTCGTCCGATGAATTATTTATGAATCGGTATAACTACAATGACAAATTATAAGCTGACGTAAGATTTGGAAAGCCTACCTGCTCTATCTGTAACTGATGCTGTCGTTTCTTCAGCCCAACTAAAAACATTACACCTTCAGGAGCCCCAAGCATTGTTCTCTAGATTGAGAAGCCAGTTGCTGATTTTCTTGTACGTTTCAGTGTTCTCAGTGATTATTAATGAAAGGTGCAACAGTCTTTTTATCATTAAAATCTGAGAGTGTTGTTGGATGTATGGAGCGAGAGACAAGCAGATCATTCACAGTAAGGACATGAGGAACACACTTTAGTCCTACCCAGAAAATACCTTTTTGGTATGATCTAGCTTTTAGTTTGATAGTAACCATTTAATGAGCCCTTTAAGTGAAAGGTACTCTTGGAAATGTTTCATGTACAGTTCCATAAGCCACTTGGGTATGTTCATTGTGTTGTAATTCTTTAACTTAACATAGACCTGATCCAATTTTTAATGGAAGATGCTATTCAATTATCAAAACTCGGCAAGTTTAAATGATGCATGAAACATTGAAGAACAGTTTTGTTTTGTGCCTTGCAGTTGTGTGGAAACATTTCAGTCTCATTACCTGTGCAAGGAAATGTAGGGCTAATGATAGTATTGTTCAACATAATCTGTCTGTGTCAGTAATAATTTGGACGACTAATTTTATTACAAATGCACTTATTTAAAGAGAGACTGACATCTTGCCGGAATTGCAGAGGCAATATCTCTGGAGACTTTGGAGTAGTTTCCAAAAACAGTCTTAACTGGTAACACATGCTGTTTCCACCATTAAAGGTACATAGTTGTGATAATGCCAGTAATTTTAATGAGAGAACTATTGCAATTCATATACTGAAAGTGTTCCTCCATGATAATCTTCCCAAACCTCTTCACAAAACCCTAACAACTGCTGCTTTAAAATAGGAATTTTGTGCACATCAGATTCTTTCAAGTAAAGTCCCTTATCTGAAATTGAGAATTTCTTGCACCAAATTGAGATGTCCTTGCACCAGTTGAAATATTGGTGCCATTTTTTAACTGATAGTATAGTTGGTGAATGGTGTGGGCAGTTGGAGCCACAAGGGAGAAAATGGATTTATTGTTTATGCCGGTGCAGTTCATAAAAGTACATTTCTCTATATCTATGCGGGTATTTGGTCTAATATGGACCCTACACCCCCAAAATAGGTGTGGAAGATATGGAACAATTGATCAATATGATGTTCTTTTATCTTTTTTTTTTTCCAGAACCCATTGACTCCACATTAGGGAGTCTGCTGCTCTCTTTTTGAATGAGAGATTCTTTTGTTGAAATACAGTCATATTGCCCTTTTTGATTTTTTAGAATGCAATGTCGGAGGTACAAATATGGTTTAAGACATTATTTTCTTATTCAGGTGTCTCTCACACAGGCCGTAAGCAGATTTTGTTCTCCCTTGTTGAGGTTCTGAGAGTCCTGATTTTATTTATTTTTTTGTTTGGCACGATTCAGGCTTGCAGGTAAAGTCAGTTCTTGTAGATCTAATAGTGCTGATTAGCTGCAACTACTGTTACAACAATATTCACCTTCCTTGATCAATGCATGAGATCTGTCACATCCCTACATGTTGCTAAACGGAAGACAGCAGTTGCATCATTCGGCTGTTTTTATATGCTCTATTAATGCCTGCTGTATGTTAAATCAGATCATTTGACTGCTTTGATCAAATCCCTGCACATTAAAGGCCAAATATATGTGCCTTCACGAATTATTATTTATATTTTATCTTAATTTGACAAAAAAAAAAAAAATTCCCTTACGACACATCATCCTTAACAGACAGATACAGTATACCTAGGATATGACCGTAGATATTTTAAATCTTGAGCTGTCGTAGAAGCGTTTTGAGTAAATGTTCAAAGCAGTCGCCACGCTTCAGTGGTTGGGACTGGTTTGATGGCATGATGCAATACAGCCCTTTAGAGAACAACCTTCGCCAGAGGAGGGAACACTTTAATTTTCTTTAAAAATGACTGCCATGTATGTAAACAGCTTTCTGAAAATAATTTGGTTAGGCTGACCGATAGGCTTTGAAGATTCAAAGATGGCATCCTTTTTAAATGTTAAGCTGATGAACTGATGTGAGATGACAGGACATACGCTGCAGGGTGAGCTCCATCTTCATCGCCTGGCACAGCTGGGGAGCAGATTAGGCCTCTTGGACACTCCACTCAACAAGTTCACTTCGACCGCAATAATTTTGTACATTTTTAACATAACATATAAGCCTTCATGTCTATACACGTTTTCAGTTAATATCACATTAATCTGTTCCTTGAGCAAATGCAGTGGTTTGAAAGTCTGCGAAACTGAAATGTCTTGAATTTAAGTGCGTGAAAATCCAAGGAGATCAGCGGTCACATTTTGTCCCCATTCTGAAATTTGGTGAGAAAATTAATCGACGCTCCTTGCTTTTATCTGGATGATCTTACGCATTGCTGTCACGTGATTGGCTGGTTGGATAATTTCATGATTAAGCAGGTATACAGTTATTCCTATTAAAGAGCTCAGTGGGTGTAGGTAGCATGCATACAAAATGTGGATGATTATAATATTGTTATGCACTATGTGTAAGGTTGCAGCGTGTGGAATTGCATTATTGATGTGTTTGGCACTGCTGCTTAGAATGCAACCCCAACTCCAAAAAAGTTGGAATGCTGTGTAAAATGTAATTAAAAACAGAATGCAATGATTTGCAAATCTCATAAACTGACATTATATTAACAACAGAACATAGACAACATATCAGATGGTGAAATTGAGACATTTTACCATTTCATGAAAAGTATTAGCTCATTTTGAATTTGATGGCAGCAACACATCTCAAAAAAGTTGGGAGAGGGGCAACAAAAGGCTGGAAAAGTAAGTGGTACTCATAAAAAAAAAAGAGCTGAAGGAGCATTTTGCAACTAATTAAGTTAATTGGCAACAGGTCAGTAACATGACTTGGTATAAAAAGAGCATTTTAGAGTCTCTCAGAAGTAAGTATGGAATAAGATTCACCAATCTGCAAAAAACTGCATCTAAAAATTGTTGAACAATTTAAGAAAAATATTCCTAAATGTAAAATTGCATAGACATTGAATCTACAGTACATAATATCATCAGAAGATTCAGAGAATCTGGAGTAATCTCTATGCACAAGGGACAAGTCCAAAGGTCAATATCGAATGCTTGTGATCTTCAGGCCCTGAGGGGGCGCTGCATTAAAAACAGGCATGATTCTGCACTGGAATTCGCTGCATGGGCTCAGGAACACTTCCAGAAATCATTGCAATCTACAAATGTAAGCTAAAGCCGTATCATGCAAAGAAGAAGCCATATCTGAACACAATCCAGAAATGCCGCCGTCTTCTCTGGGTCAAACTTCATTTAAAATGGACTGAGGCAGAATGGAAAACTGTTCTGTGGTCAGATGAATCAAAATTTGAAATTCTTTTTGGAAACCATGGATGCCATGTCGTGCGGTCTAAAGAGTAGAGGTACCATCCAGCTTGTTGTCAGCACGCAGTTCAAAAGCCTGTACATCTCTGATGGTATCGAGTTGCATTAGTGTCCATGGCGCGGGCAGCGTACACATCTGGAAAGGCATTATCCATGTTGAAAAGTATATAGAGGTTTTACAGCAACATATGCTCCCATCCAGAAAACGTCTCTTTCAGGGAAGGCCTTGCGTATTTCAGCAAAACAATGCCAAACCACATACTGCATCCATCACAACAACATGGCTTTGCAGTAGAAGAGTCTGCATGCTGAACTGGCCTACCTGCAGTCCAGACCATTCTCTAAAAGAAAACATTTGGTGTATGATAGAGAGAAAAATTCGGCCAAGAAAACACAGGATTGTTGAACAGCTGGAATCCTATATCTGACAAGAGTGGGACAACATTCCTCTCCCAAGACTTCAGCAATAGGTCTCCTCACTTCCCAGATGTTTACAGACTGTTGTGCAAAGATGAGGAGATACTAAACAATGGTAAACATGGCCCTATCCCAACTTTTTTGAGATGTGTTGCTGCCATCAAATTCAAAATGAGCTAATATTTTTCATGAAACGGTAAAATGTTTCCCTTTCAACATCTGATATGTTATCTATGTTCTATTATGAATAAAATGTCAGTTTATGAGATTTGCAAATCATTGCATTGTATTTTTATTGACATTTTACATAGCATCCCAACTTTTTTGGAATTGGGGTTGTATATTAGGGGTACAGTTTCTTCCAGCATGATGTCCATATCTGAGTGACACCTGCTTTATGGACCAGGATATGTCCAAGCGATCATGTCAGTTACGGCCTCCACATTACAGAGGGCCAAAATGGTCCTGCTCTCATTGCTCTTTCATGTATTATTCACAGGCTGTATTGGATTTCTCCAGCATGAACATGGGGAACTGCACCCCAGACATTAATGACTCAACACAGTGCCACAGTGTTAATAATGGGGGAGTGTGAAACTGTACAGGTCTGATTGGAGCTGTCAGTCAGGGCATTACCACAAGTTTTTTGCAGGTTGGCGATCGTTAAGCGATGGGGTCGTTGAGCACGGCACCCATAACTCACTGCCTGGGACATGCAATTGTATTTTTGTTATCGGATCATTTTGAAATGTTTTTTGGCACGGCGGTGCAGTGGGCATCGCTGTTGCCTCACTGCTAGAAGGTCTTGGGTTCGAATTCGGCCTGGGGCCTTTCTGTGTGGAGTTTATGTGTTCACCCCATGCTTGCGTTGGTTCCCCCATAGGAGTAATTTATGGGTTACAAGGTAGCCCCCCAATAATTCAGACCAGCCACTACAACCCCCCTCCCCAATATCATATTATAATGATTGGGGCACTTCAACCCCTCTAATGTTCAACCCAAAGTATTGCCCTTGGGTTTCCCCCTAGCTTCGGTTTCCTCTCACAGCTCAAAAACATGCATGCTAGGCTAATTGGAGGATCTAAATTTCCCATGGGTTTGAGTGTGTGATTAAGTGCTGTGTGAGCCCTGTGATGGATTGGCGAGCTTTCCACTGTGTGTTCCTGCATTTGTTTTGCTTATCGTTGACTGTGATAGACCAGCTACCCTGCGGCTCTGATGAGGAAGATGCAGGCGGGATAACAGAAGGATTTTTTTGGTGTCCATTTTGTTGTGCTAAACCCTGTGATTTTATCATATTCTTTCATTTGTGTATAAACCAGCATTGCATATTTTATGCCAGCGATTATTTGCAGTTTTTTGTTCTCTGCTCTCAGAATGTAATCGCTCGCCATTCACTCGATTGTTTGTCTGGTCTGACCAATGTGCTCCGTGGATAATGCTTCAGTGCTGCAGTGTATAAAAAAGTACAGTTCAATTGGGTGAGTTAGCAGTTGAGATTGCTGTCGATTTAAAAAATTCAATTTATTTGGATGATGGGAAGATGCCATTTTGTCAATCTGACATTTACCTGTCCTGAATTCCATGCTATTTCCTTAACATTTACTTAACATCCCATCAACTGAACATTACTATCTATTTCTTGTATATCATTTTGCCTGAGCCTTGTCATGTCTAATAATTTAAAAGACATTTATATGCTCAAAGAGGGTAATTCTTTGCCAGGGATGCAAACAGGTGCTGTCAGTTCTGTAGCTTTCAGCATTTTGTGATGCAAGACTGATGTGACGGAACCAATTCTACCATTCTGTGAGGATGTAATGTACGTTGCTGTTGTAAATGCTTTGTAACTAGGCAATAAATCAGTTCCTCATTTATGTATGGCAAGCATTGCTGCACAGGTAATCAATGGCACGACTGTTATAGGGTGCCTGCAGCAATGGGCCTTTTTTTACCTCTGAAATTCTTCAACAATGTTTAATTCATAATACAGATAATGGATAATAAATAAGATAGTTAGGATGTGATAAAGTTGCTGTCAATCAGAACTGATAGGATAATACCATTTTTATGCATATGAATATTAATGTTAATGGGGCACAGCATGTGGAACTAGCTCCAGCAGTGAACTCAAGACATGCCCATTCCTACAAACACTCCAGCCGCTTTCACACCGGACGTGAAACAAATTTTTCGCACGACAGATTACATTCAAAGTCAATGCAAAGGCGCAAATACACGCGAAACGCGTGTATTCGCGTCTTTGCATTGACTTTGAATGTAATCTGTCGTGCGAAAAAATTCGTTTCGCATCCGGTGTGAAAGCGGCTTCCCTCTGCTCTGCCCATAGCTACGCCTTTTCAAGCTGCTGCATCTGTCGTGGCTCTCTCGCTGCTCTGCTGCAAACTGCATCGCCTGCTGCAGCTGCTGCATCGCTCTCTGCTGCTGCTCGTTAATCCCAAAATTACCTGAGCATCACCTCTGGGCTCTGAATATTCCCTCTGGGGGCGGCGGGGTGTATCCTGACACTCACTGCTCTCTTCTCCTCAGGCTTAGGAGACTGCAAGACCTGTCAGGATTAGAGCCGAGAAGCCAAACTACCATTGTGTTTTCTGTAATGTTGCAATAAACTATTTACTCATCGGTTGGCTTACTGAGATACGAATTTTAATTTATTTGCTTGTGAACGGTAATTGGCTGAAGAAGATTGCATTTTTTAAATCTAGGTCAGTGTCTTGGCGAAGGAATCTGTTCTTAATTCTGAGTGAGCTGATGGTGCGTACAGGCCTCATTCTGGTGAATGGGGCTTTTGGGTGCTATGACGGCTCTAGGAGGGATAGGGCCAGACTAATAGAAATGTTTCCACTGAACTGTACTGTGTACCTCCAGCAGCCTCATCATCTGATATCTCTGCTCACTGACTGTTTTTCTTCATTTCATGGTATTTCTGGCATTGTTATTTTCCTCCAGTAAAAAATAGCCACTGGAAAAACACATAATTATATCCCCGAAATACGGGTTTCGGGGATATCATGGTTTCGCCCCACCTGCCGCCGTCGCCGTGTCCACTGCCGCGTCTGCAGATTTTAGCCGTTAGCGCGATAACTCACAGAATACTTTACATTGGCTTCTCACTTTTAGCATATTGGTAGATATGGTAGAGCGGATGAACTATTTAGATTTTGGGCAAGTATGCACTCCTAGGTTTGCCACCAGGTGGCGCTATATATTGAAAAAATCAGTTTTTTAACCATATCTCTGGAACAATTACTTACACAGACCTCAAATTTGCCTCATATTGTAGGTCTAGTAAAGAGGAATCTAATAAAGGGGGCTTTGAGGATTGGGGAATTTCGGGGATATACCCCTTGCTATCGGCCGCCGACAGCGTAGGCCTAGTTTTTAGTTATTAGAAAAAGTCAATTTAGGCCACTCTTTCAAACCAGTCTGTAATACTTTAGAAATCACAGTTTGCTCCTAAAAGGCAATGAAATATGCCTGGCAACAATCCTTGCAATTACATTCCAGCTATTGAGATTTTAGAGTTTGACAAAAAAGCTTTTCTCAGTTTATTCCTCAGGTAAGAGTTCACAGGTTTGCGTGGTTTTCAAACAGTGGTAATGGCCTCCGTTCCCTCACTGTCCTCTGATGTGTCAGGCTGATAAACGCATCTCCTGTAGTTTGCTGGGAGAAAATGGCTCACTTTGAGCAGCACGGAAATCGATTTTTCTATGAGTGTACGGGAGACCTCTGGAGACGGAAGGCAATGCTGTTCTAATGGTGAGAGGATACCCGGCGGCTGTAAGGCCCGGTAGCTGGAGCCGGCCCTAAGTAATATCCCACAACTGCAAATGGATATTATCCAAGCGAAAGTTAATCCATCTCCTGCATTCTGTCTACATCTCACATCCGGTAGTATTGGAAATTGGCTCATTCATTTCTCCAGTCTTCATGTGCCATTTCTCCTAGAAATTCAGTGTGTGTACATACTTCAGTGTAATGTATTGCAGCATCTGCGGTCATGGCTGTCTTTTTTATTTGCCTGTGTATTGTAAAGTTTTGATGATTCGTCTTATGTGCTTACAGATATATTTTCATATGTAGGTTATTCTATTGCTGGACCTAATTAGCTCAGATTTTGTTTGAAAAATTTGTGGCATGAATGCCACTGATGTGTTAATGTGTTTGACTGGCCGGTTCTTGCCACTGGGTTAAGGTTACATTAGACCTTTTGTAACGTTTGCTCTCTATATACATAGTCACTATGTAGTGGGAGATCCCAGCGTAGGCCTTCATGGAAAAGATCATTCTGGAATCGAGTCACCACAGAGCAGAGCCGGTCCGCTCAGTCTGAAATGCATAATTAATTCCTGTATATAAATGAATAGATTTCTTGTGCAGAGTTGTGTTCTCTTTGTAGGTAAACCTCAGCATGTAGTTTGCTGGGTTATAAACTGTTTTGCTCCTACATTTTTTATGCAGAGACATTTGTATTCCACTATTGCCTCTGTGTCTTTTGGTGAGCCTTAAGTTTACTCCTACTCAGGAAGGAGACACCAGGTTGATTTCAACAGAGTTATTGTGATGTGACCCAAGACAAGCTTACGTAATAGCATAGAGAAAACTGAAGCGTATGAAGATGGGTCCCAATGTGAGAGAAATGGCATTAATGTAACAGTCTAGCAGTTATGTAAAATGAGTGGGTTAATATTGGTAACTGAGAAAAGTTAAGTATAGGCCTACTTATATTTAAATAGTTCTATAAGTTTTCCTGGGTCAAATGGCATGTAACACACTGCAAAAAAAAAATAAAAATAAATAATTGTTAAAAACTTTAAAATGGCTTCAAAATCATACTTCAGTTACTTTCTTGCTTAATAGGATAACAGTTTTGTCTCAGTGAAGTGGGAAGAAAAGTTTGAAAAGTTTGACTCTTCCAGATTTGCCAGCCGAGTCAGAAAATTTCACTGCAGACAAACTGAAGAGGGGCCCATAGAGAAAGAAATGAGAAGAAAAAAATTATATACCGGAGACATGATCATCGCCTTGAGACATTATTTTGGCAGTGTATATTGTATCAGAAATGTTGTAGTTTTGTATCCTGATGGATTGAGGAGATTTTTGAGACCTCTTCCACTGCAGAAAACTTGCAGCGCAATTGGATGACCAGTGTTGCTGAAGGTTTGAGGACACTGTGCCCAATCACCTGATGTGACACCTGCTGTGTTATGGAATGCGTCAAGATTATTACTGCCCAATATATCTGTAATATAGGAACAATGTGGGTGTTCTGAATGTTCAGGTGAATGTGCTTTTCTTTTAAGCTCTTTGATCTGAAGGGCATGTTTACGATGGTAATAACTTGGTCAGTAATGCTCCCTGGCCGATGCTCGAGGTGTAACTTCTTTACGATGCAGGTAATTTATTTTAAACTTCAATCTCTAATCTCTGATACTTAGGAGTTTTAGTACTGGTGTGGATGTCGAGAGTGTATTGGCCGCCTGCTGGCAACAAGAAGCTGTTTTGGGGCTCATAATTTCTGTGTAATATTGGAAATACTCAACAAAGAAAATATTGCTGAACTCATTAGTAAATTTCATCACATTGTATGAGAGCACCATGATTCATACATCATTTGTTTACGGTGCTGTTAGCCGTGCCAGTTGTTTTACCCTCTGTGTTTAGCTTCCCTTGTGTACCTTCGTTGCCAAGGTTACTGATGTATGACGTGTCACGCATGGATTGCATCATATATGCATATTGGCCTGCCTGAGTGCCTGGGCACAGGAATGGTCCCTGAAACCCACTGTGATGAGTGCATGTGTACCAGTTTGCGTGATGTTTGCATAAGTGTGGGAATTAAATGGTTGAATGTCCCATCATGTTAAAGTGCAAGTCACTGAAGATGCAAAATATATGAAGCAAAATTTCAGATTTCAGCTTTCAAAAGGTCAACAATTTTGTCCATTTTTAGTCGGCAAATTAGTCGGCAATGACCTTCAGAACAGCTCTCTGGTACCTGTGAGTTCTTCTGAAGGTCGTTTGTCAACTAAATAATGAATGATTAACTTTTTCAGGGATAGGGTGACTAAAAATTATGCACTTTAAGGGTTAATATGGAGGTATACCTTTACTGTTTATTTATTAAACTTTACATGGTTACACACGTACAATCAAAATATATACCATAACGTATGCAAAAGTCTGTGGCACAACACTTTCCAAAATAATCCATTTAACAGTTTCTAGCCATTGAAAAATTATGTAACCAGTAAATGTTGAAAAACCATAAACTGTAAAATTAAATTGCACATTAGGGGGCTGAGCCACAGCTGTTCTGGAGACTGCCTGTCTCTCTTGCGTCTCTTTCTCCTGGTAATCCTAGACAACCTTCATGATCCTGAGATCAGGGCTGTGAGGTGGCCATACTATCTGTTCTCTCCTTTCAGAAAACACAAAACCTTCTCTGCAGCATTCAATTTCTTGGAAAGTAATGGGTAGAAAAAAATTAGATTAATTAATCAGCTAAAAAATCTACTGTTGCACAGCGCTGTCGGGAGGATTGGAATTACGCTGATGCCTAGGAATGGCCATTATACTTAACCCCTTGCATACGGGTCTGTATTCCACTGTATGTCCAAGTGACCGGCGTATATGCAATACATACGAGGCAGTCAGGCGGGACACGCATATGTCCGAGCAGGCGATCTGTTCCCGCGGCTGGGAACCACATGTTCGCGGATGGGTATGCTGGATAGTGTGTGGTATCAATATGCAACTGCTGCGAGGCGATTGCTGTGAATGATATTGTACCAATATTGGGTCAGACTAACCTGATCGCTCATTGAATGTGTATCCTGATCTCAAGATATAAATTTCGAACGTCCAGGCACGTAAGTCAAAACATACAGGCAACTGCTTCAATTGGTATATAAGGTGAGGTTTTTCAGCACATTTGTCTTTCGCATCTTGCAATAAGACAAACAACAACCAACTGAACTAAACTCTCACATCTTCTACTTCGGTAATTTTTGAGCCATGTCACGACAAGTTGATCTAGCCGATCTGTTCGCGTCCACTGAGTCCGACCGTGAACCAAAGTCACCAGCTCAGAACAGACTCCTTGGACGACACTTCTTGGAGAGCCATCCAACTAAGGCAAAGAGCCAAAAACTGCGGAAACAGCGCGTCGTCTGTTCCAAGAACAAAGTTTATTTGCGAGTCCCGGTTCAGATGTGACACTTACAAAGTTAGTTTGCGCGGCGAACCGTGTAATAAACTGTGCCACACGAAACGGGTGTACTGGAATGTGAGTGATTTTCTATATTTTTCAGTAGTCATTTATATACAGAGTTTATACAGAGTGAAAAGTGAAGCATAAAAATTCAGTTAGTATTGTCGTGTTGTGGCATCACCCAAAAATTATGGATAAAATACTTTCCCTGGCAATCATCACAGCAAACAGGCGAGGAATGAAATACTTCCTTGGCGATCGTCACAAGAGCCAGCCAACAATCCCGGCCGCGGCAGCGCAGCCGCATACTCAAATCAGGCCACGGTGGTCAACAGAGCACTCCGCGCATTTGCGGTTCCCGGTATGTGGGTCGGCAAGCCAGCCCGCGTATGTGCGTTTCCCGTACGCAAGGGGTTAATTCAGCCCTGGCTGGACTTGTGATCTATGAAAACTCAAATATTTCTTGGAAACAGTAGTGCCTATATTGCATGAATGGGTGAACGGGAGCCCCTGAAAGCTTTGGGTTAATTTGCACACAGACTATTCACTGAAGCAGGAACCTCGCTGCCCACGTAAAGCATTTGGTGAGCTCCATCTGAAGCTCTTCTGATGCAACTAATCCGAGACTTTAATGGTTCCATTACATTAGTGTTGTATAGGTGACACTTATTTCAGAATCTTCTCATAGGTCTTTAGAATAAGCTGGGCTAATACTCCCCTGGATAAGTATGGGGCTGAGTGCATTCCTTAAGGTTTGCGTGAGGTAGAACACCTTTTGGGCTTTTCCACTGACACTTTTGGCCGCACCAAGTTGTGCTGACCTGCACCTGAGATGGAAGGGCTGGGCGATACGGACAAATTCAAATATCTCGATCTTTTTGACCAGTTACCTCAATCTCGGTATCATTCTGATATTGTTGGGATAACTTAATGCTTTCCCGAAATATCTACACAATGTGATTTTTGATAAACATTCATTAGTAATGAGGATACGATGACCAAGCTGGTACAGTCAACAGCAACAGCAGTCTAATAAGTGCAGACAATTGCATCCCTTTACTGAAATGTAGTCTTTAAAACCTGAAAAGACAACACTTATGTCATATCATAATATTACGATATCCAAAATCCCAGACGATATGTTATATAGCAGTATCGATATGATATTGATATATTTCCCAGCCCTAGATGGACTACCGCTGGAGTAGGGCTATAGTGCACCAGAACCACCCTCAAGCAGGCTGCGGAGACCTCAGAGGGCTTTGTCATCGACCGTTACGCAGTAAAGTGGTAGAAAATGCTCACGAGGGCGCTCATTTGAAATGTCCACTGCTCAAGAAAAGCACATCATTACTTGAAGACACACTTTCAAGCAGGCAGCCATGCTGTTATGGAAGCGCGTATCCCAGCCTGGCTGAGCTGACGTGCTGAGTCGGAATTGAGTAAAGCCAGGCTGGGATATATGTATGGAAAAAGGCCAGTTGAGTGTATTTTATTTGATTTTGTGCTCAGTAAATTGCATAGTTTACATGAAATATGCCACATAAATAAACTTCGATTGAAATTGCTGGGTCTGGACGGTGGCGATTGAAGAGAGTTTTGGGAATCGCCGATGTAAAACGTTGTGCTCTGTTGCATTATAGCAGTGATATCGAGAGGCTCGGAAGGCCCGGGGGAGATGGGTAAGGCCGTGATCATACCGAAGGAGCACCAGGAGAAGATGAAGGAGCTCTTTAAGATCAACCAGTTCAACCTCATGGCCAGCGACATGATCGCGCTGAACAGGAGTCTGCCCGACGTTCGGCTCGACGGGTGAGTGCGTTCTTCACAAGCACCACATGACCCGCCAATCTCGCCAGAACCTGAGGTTTCACGTCCCTCAGTGGACTCTATCCGCCCAGAAGGTCCTTCTGTGCTTGTGTAAGCTGCCTCAGTTTTCATCCACAGTCCAATGACATTGCTGATTGCTGACACTAAAATCTTGTGTGTATGAATTAACTGGATGAATGCATTGCCTTGGATTGGGATGGTATTCCAGCCTTTTTCCCCAATTCATTCTGAGGTAGGATCCACCCCCCCAATAAAAAACCCTAATTAGAAAAAGAATGTAATCAGGAAGTTCTCAAAATATGGGAATCGTCTTATTGTTTACCAATCGAGGCAGCATTCGTGGTCCATGGCTAGTTGCTGTTAGTTATCTCTTCCCATTCATTGGCTGACTTGGGATAATGCTGACTTGACACGTCAAAATTGTTGTGCAATATTGATTTCGCAGCAGGGTTACGTGGTGTTTGGTCTTAAAAACTGTGATGGCCATGGTGTGAGGCCATGAATATTCAAGCTGTGGATAGAGAATTTATACAGTGATGTATAAGGCCTTCATCAAACCTGTTAAAGCAGCAATGCTATTCTGCGGATTGATTTGTTGTTTGGTATATTTTCGCAGCAGAGATGATGCATACTGTTTGCTGTAGATGTTTGTACACCTCAAAAGAACTCTATTCCTCTGAATTAAATTTTATTGAATGTGGACGTAACAATGACCAGGCTGCATTTTTCACTCCCTTTAAACCGTACACACGGCGTAAATTACAAGTAAAACAAAGTGTAAAAAATAAACATTCTGATAAAATATTCATTATTTGGTGTCCCAGATGTCCACTAGATCATCTCAGGAGCACTAAGAGTGCACTGCATTAGCTTTGAAGGCTGAATTGGCGACAGTTTTCATTTGCACTTTTCATGGAGCAATTTGAATTGCATAATGGAAAAAAAGAGTTGTTTAATTGAAATATTGCTGCACATATTTATTGCAGCAGATTTAGAAAAGCATTTCCTCTCCTCGTTTCTGCGGTTAATTTGGAGTTCTGCAGTGTTCTTAGCCACATGAATTCGAGCAGCGGTTTTCAAGTTAAATCTATGTTTTGTTTCTGAGTATGAGTATGAATTTCTAACTGCCTTATCCTCAAAAGCTTAAGTATTTAGAAAACATAGTGTTTGCTTGTGGCAAGTTACAAAGATGAAAAGTCCTGATTCTTAAGAGAGAAAGGGAGACACCCCAGTGACTAATTACAAGAGGAGGCAAAATGGTTATTCATTTCCAAGTTAAACGTGCAAATTCCTTCAGATCATTTCAGCAGGATGCTACACAATGGATGCTCTTGCTGCAGTTTGGATCCCATACAAAGCTAATGGAAGCTGCGGTAATCAAGCTGCCAAGTGGGTTTGCAGTAGCATTTGTAACTGAGAGATTTGAAGATTTATGTTTGAATAGTTTCTTTCCACTGTGGCACAGAGAGGCATTAAATATGTGGACGTCATGAACGAAATGTGCTGAGCGATTCAGTCTGCGCTGTGGGAGTGGAGGTTTGTCTCTGCAGTGGACTTGTGACAAGCAAAGTAGCGTGAGGCTGAATTGTGTCACGCGACATAAAGTAGATGATTCAGCTTGTGGCCTCTGTCTCGTCCCCATTCTGTCAGTTTATTCCATCAGGGAAAAGGGGGTGGGGGGGTGTCTATGTGGCAGAACCTGACCGTTGCCTCATACATCCGCGATGCCCGCTAACCGACACACTCTTCTTCTTCTCCCGCGTTATCTTCTGTGGGAAGTAAAAGCATTCCGCTGAGATAAGTGCATGTCCCCAGACTCCCCACCACTCTCTCAGCAGTGCCGATTACTCTCCTGCTACTTTCTGCTTCTGCTCCATACGACTGAATTATCAGAAGCAAGGCCTTTTAGTTAGGGTCATTCAGTTTGGGTCACATCAAGAGGCGTAACCTTTGCGTAAAGAATTGTTCTTATGTTGTGACATTACCAGAATGTTGGCTCGCTGATAGAATAAAATAGGCAGTAATACCTCTTTAGGTTGTGACGTCAAAACTATGTGATTTGAATGTTATTTAGGTAATGCTGATGTGGCAATCACAATGGCAACTGAATGCAAGTAAGTTCCGGAGCCCTGTCTTGACATAAGTTTCTTGCTGTTCTCTGGTTCTTGTCATTTCCTCACTGCTAGATGAAGGAATGGTTCTTTTATGTTTGCTACCTTTGAGAAAAAGGGGTGGTTCTTATCTTTTGCAAGCTGCATGCTAAGTTGGGGTTCTTGTTATTCATCAGTTGCAAGACAGGGGTGTGGATCTTTTAATTTGACCAAGGGTTGGTTCTTGTCATTTGCCAGCTGTAAGACAAAGGTTTACCCGGATGACCTTCCTAACACCAGCATCGTCATCGTGTTCCACAACGAGGCCTGGAGTACGCTGCTGCGTACGGTACACAGCGTGATCAACCGCTCACCCCGTCGTCTGCTGCTGGAGATTCTACTTGTAGATGACGCCAGCGAGAGAGGTACCAATCAAAGCAGGATAGTTTTATAAATACCTGTGAATACGTAAACCTATACTTAAATTGTTGATATTAAAATGACTGCTCATTTGAGGTTGTAGCTTTGACTTGTTTGTACAAACCCCAATTCCAATGAAGTTGGGACGTTGTGTAAAATGTGAATAAAGACAGAATACAATGACTTGCAAATCCTTTTCGACCTATGTTCAGTTGAGTACACTACAAAGACAAGATATTTAATATTCAAACTGATAAGCTTTATTGTTTTTTTTGGAAATATTCACTCATTTTGAATTTGATGCCTGCTGCACGTTCCAAAAAAGCTGGGACAGGGGCATGTTTACTACTGTGTTACTTCACCTTTCCTTTAACCCATTTAGGCCTGAGGCCTATTCAAAAAATGCCTATGAAAACCTATGGGCGATTTTGAAAAGAACCCCTAAAACCTGAGGTTTTCTGGAAAACAGCACCCAGGTGTCAACGTCTAGTAAAAAGCTGATATCTCAGCCTCTGTAGCAGATAGAAACAAAATTCAAAAAGTATTTGAGAGCTTACACCTGTGGATTTCATAAGAACTATGTTTTTTATTTGTGCTAATCTTCATCACAATATTTAAAACACTGAACAAACTATAACAAACTATAAAATATAATAAAACCAATAAAATAACAAATCTCTATCTACATAACATGCACAACTCAAATGGAATAAAGAGGCCTAATAAATAAAAG